>CM031602.1:58279068-58284068 GCA_018398815.1 Conus ventricosus
CACTAACCCTCCCCCGTCCTCTCTACAGTCATCATTAGAGCACTCTAACCCCTCCCCCATCGTCTGTACAGTCATCATTAGAGCACACTAACCCCTCCCCATCGTCTCTACAGTCATCATTAGAGAACACAAAACCTTCCCCCATCATCTCCACAGTCATCATTAGAGAATACAAAACCCTCCCCCATCGTCTCTACAGTCATCATAAGAATACACTAACCCCTCCCCCATCGTCTCTACAGTCATTATTAGAGAACACAAAACTCTTCCCCGTCGTCGTTACAGTCATCATTAGAGAATACAAAACCCTCCCCCCATCGTCTCTACAGTCATCATTAGAGAATACAAAACCTCCCCCCCCCCTCGTCTCTACAGTCATCATAAGAGTACACCAACCCTCCCCCATCGTCTCCACACACTCATCATTAGAACACACCAACCCAATTTACCCAATCTTGTTTTTATTTTGGAAGGGTTTTCTTCGTGATGGATGGTTTTTAGAATGGAGTGGGCAATGGGTGGGGAAACGGGCCGCAGGGCATTATTGACAGAGCGACTACTTTGCCACGCTGCGTTCCTCAGTCTGTTGTTGTTGTTGTTGTTTCCACGGCGTAGCGCTGTCTGGCAGCTGGTAGGCCGGCAACGTCAACAGTTCCCCCTCCTCCACACCTGGCACCTGAATCAACCCGCCACCGGCCCCCGGAACCGTCGACTCCCCTGCCTGCGACATGTGACGCTAAGCATTACACCATGGCGGCCGGGATGTTATGACCATGAGGAGGATGGAACAGAAGACGACGATGCTATGGAGTTGTCCACTGGCTGGAGACTCCATGACAAGAGCCTTCCCCGGTGTCAGTCATGAAGGCAGCGGGAGAGCTGGTTGGCCGTCAGGCGACATTCTCAACGACATCTCCTTTGACTGAATGAAAGTAGGCTGTAATTTCCAACATCCTCAGCGATCTCCTTTGACTGAATGAAAGTAGGCTGTGTTTTCCAACATCCTCAACGACACCTCCTTTGACTGAATGAAACTGGGCTGTTTTCCAACATCCTCAACGACACCTCCTTTGACTGAATGAAACTGGGCTACTTTCCAACATCCTCAACGACACCTCCTTTGACTGAATGAAACTGGGCTGTTTTCCAACATCCTCAACGACACCTCCTTTGACTGAATGAAATTGGGCTGTTTTCCAACATCATCAACGACACCTCCTTTGACTGAATGAAATTGGGCTGTTTTCCAACATCCTCAACGACACCTCCTTTGACTGAATGAAACTGGGCTGTTTTCCAACATCCTCAACGACACCTCCTTTGACTGAATGAAATTGGGCTGTTTTCCAACATCCTCAGCAGCCTCCATTGACTGAATGAAACTGGGCTGTTTTCCAACATCCTCAACGACACCTCCTTTGACTGAATGAAATTGGGCTGTTTTCCAACATCCTCAGCAGCCTCCATTGACTGAATGAAACTGGGCTGTATTCCAATATCCTCAACGACCTCCTTTGACTCAATGGAACTGGGCTGTTTTCCACATCCTCAACAACCTCCTTTGACTGAATGGACCTGGGCTGTTTTCCAACATCCTCAACGCACCTATTTTGACCGAGTGGAACTGGGCTGTGTTTTCCGTCTTCCCATTCCAGACCACGGGGGGGGGGGGGGGGGGGGGGGGGGGGGGGGGGGGGGGGGGGGGGGTTAATATTGTGCACAGGCGGCATTTTTGTTGTTTTTTGTTGTTTGTTCGTTTGTTTGTTTCTTTTCTGACCTTCCCGACGGCACTTCAGATTTGGGGTTAGTATGGTTGCCACTCCAATATTCCATTTTCCCTGTTTTCTGAAAAAATTTTTTCCACATCTGTCCTGTCCCTCTCCTGCCCTCATTTGTGTTTTTGGGTGGTCAGTGTCAGGACCTCGGCACGTGAACTGGGTGGAATTGAGGTGCTTGCCTCACAGTGTCTGCTGTGAGCGTGGAGCTGGGGAACGTGGGTTGTTTGGCCTTTCCTGTGTGCTGTGAGCCGAGGGGCACCGTGCCATTCTGTGATCAAGTCTGTGATGCCAGGTTGTAAGCCTGTAGTGGACCGCCACCCCCTTCCCCTGCTGAACTGCCAAATAACCATGAAGCATACAAGAGAGGAGAGAGAGAGAGAGAGAGAGAGAGAGAGAGAGAGAGAGAGAGAGAAGGAGAGAGAGAGAGAGAGAGAGAGAGCAAGCAAATAAAACATTAATTTTTATCCCAGCCGGAGTGCCGAAGAAACGCGGCACGCGCCAGATCGAGTTACGTCATCGGCACGCGATGTCTGGTGTATGGTTCACCAGGACGACTGGAGTCTGTCGTGACACAACATGCTGAGAGAGAGAGAGAGAGAGAGAGAGAGAGAGAGAGAGAGAGAGAGAGAGAGAGAGAGAGAGAGAGAGAGAGAGGTAACTAACGGAGGGGAAAGGGTAAGTTATCTGAGACTGGGAGTGGGGATGATAGTGGAATCAATGAATTCAGTGTGACAGGTGTCTTGCCGTCCTCGCATCCTGGGAAAGGGAAAAAGTCAGAACTGGGCGAAACACCGTCTCCCAGGGGATCCATTTTCCTGCTATTTTTGATGACGTTCTTGCCGGCCCTCGGTGGGTTATATAACATTTATCACAGCACAGCTGGAGGATGGGTGTGGGGTGGGGGTGGGGGTGGGGAGGGGGAAGAGGCAGTTTGTTCTAGCTCTGTTCAGGTCACCAACTTTTTCCCGGGCCGAGAGAAGAGTCAAAAGTTTAAGTTTCAATTACGTGGATTAAAAATAAGCCCGGGGAATCCTTTGCCTCAAGTGAAAAATACAGCGGAGACATCGCTGACGCCGGAGACCCGTAAAAAATGAAGTAAGAACAAGAACAAACTTTAATTTACAGGCCAAGTAACATGAACAACCTACAGACACAGACAGACGGACATACAGACAGACAGACAGACAGACAGACAGACAGACAGACAGACACACACACACAACACACACACACACACACACACACACACACACACACATGCACACGCACGCACACACACACACACACACACACACACACACACACACACACACACACACACACACACCACACACACACACACACACACACACACACACACACACACCAGTCATGTTTGCACAGACATTTTTTTGTTACAGGACTTGACACTCAGCAAATCTGAAGGAAGAACCGTTGTCATTAAGGCTGGATGATCTGGAGACATAAGAACTCCCAGGTTCTCATTCCACCATGTTATGTCACCAGCCACGTAGTGAGTGAGTCTTTCTCTTCACACGGCATGTCACTGCAACGTTCAGGATCCAAAGGCGGCTGTCACGAATCAATGGAAGACAAAACGTGCACGGTGGTCACAAGGTGTTCCCATTATCTGTGAAACAATCATGTAGTCAGTCAAGTGCCACCAACTCCGGACACATTAGTAAGCGAGTGATTAGATTCAGAGTAACAGAGGCCATTACTAATGACATTGTCGAAGACTGCACACGGTGAAAATGCATCGTTCCAATGTTAGCGATTTCTTTGTGGTCAGACCTTCCTTACAATGTCTTTGTGGTCAGACCTTCCTTACAATGTCCTTGTGGTCAGACCTTCCTTACAATGTCCTTGTGGTCAGACCTTCCTTACAATGTCTTGTGGTCAGACCTTCCTTACAATGTCCTTGTGGTCAGACCTTCCTTACAATGTCCTTGTGGTCAGACCTTCCTTACAATGTCTTTGTGGTCAGACCTTCCTTACAATGTCCTTGTGGTCAGACCTTCCTTACAATGTCCTTGTGGTCAAATCTTCCTTACAATTCCCGTGTGGTCAGACCTTCCTTACAATGTCCTTGTGGTCAAACCTTCCTTACAATGTCCTTGTGGTCAGACCTTCCTTACAATTCCCTTGTGGTCAGACCTTCCTTACAATGTCCTTGTGGTCAGACATTCCTTACAATGTCTTTGTGGTCAGACCTTCCTTACAATTCCCTTGTGGTCAGACCTTCCTTACAATGTCCTTGTGGTCAAACCTTCCTTACAATGTCCTTGTGGTCAGACCTTCCTTACAATTCCCTTGTGGTCAGACCTTCCTTACAATGTCCTTGTGGTGAGACCTTCCTTACAATTCCCTTGTGGTCAGACCTTCCTTACAATTCCCTTGTGGTCAGACCATCCTTACAATGTCCTTGTGGTCAGACCTTCCTTACAATTCCCTTGTGGTCAAACCTTCCTTACAATTCCCTTGTGGTCAAACCTTCCTTACAATGTCCTTGTGGTCAAACCATCCTTACAATTCCCTTGTGGTCAGACCTTCCTTACAATGTCCTTGTGGTCAGACCTTCCTTACAATGTCCTTGTGGTCAGACCTTCCTTACAATGTCCTTGTGGTCAGACCTTCCTTACAATGTCCTTGTGGTCAGACCATCCTTACAATGTCCTTGTGGTCAAACCTTCCTCACAATTCCCTTGTGGTCAAACCTTCCTCACAATTCCCTTGTGGTCAAACCTTCCTCACAATTCCCTTGTGGTCAAACCTTCCTCACAAAGAAAAAGCCGGAGAGAAGGGAGAAGCCGCAGTCAGAAGAAGTGCACAACATCACGAGAAGTTGAGGCGATCCTTTGCCAATCTCCTGAGTGCCACAGAGAAGGCAACAGATCGAAGGAGACTGCCTGACCAGGTTTACCGGAGAAGCACAAAAAGGCAAGATGAGACCAAGAAAGGCGAATGCGCCACTACAAGAATTGTTTGAGCAACAACGCTAGAAAGGACCCTTTGAACATCCTGGAGACTTTCAGTCAGATGTGCCCACAAACAGCGGATCATTCCCTTTTCTTCTTGTGGGAAGACCTGAACACGAAAGACGGCTCCGTCATCCTCGTTCAGTGAATTATACTGACTTCCATAAAAAAACGCGAAAACAAAACAAGCTGAAGGTTGGGGGTGAATTTTATTGGTCACAATTGTACAGAGTGGAAGCGAGAA
>CM031602.1:58289068-58291568 GCA_018398815.1 Conus ventricosus
CACACACACACACACACATACACACAAACACACAAGCACACACACGCACACACACACACACACACACACATAAAAGTTATTCCATACACGTGTCATTCCAATATTACTTAAGATCATCTTTACAAAAGATTTCCAGGAAGATGATGGGTCATGACCATCATGACTAACATTGTCTGTGCAGCCGATAATTTTCATCATACAAATTACATACAACAAGTAGGTCAGTATTCAGTTTCAGATATCTAGTTCACTGTTTGTGTTATACTTAAAATGGATAAAAGTTCATTTTTTTAGATGTATCTTTTCAGACTATTCACCTGCACACCGGAACTAACACATGACTGTCCTAACAAATTGCAAGAATATAACAATGTTCACATCTTTTACTTGTAAGCAAGCTATCAGAAGAACAGTGAAACAGTGCGTGAGCGAGTGAGAGCGTGAGTGAGTGAGTGTGCGAGCGCGCGCGCGCGCGCGTGTGTGTGCTTGTGTGTGTGTGTGTGTGTGTGTGTGTGTGTGTGTGTGTGTGTGTGTGTGTGTGTGTGTGTGGTGTGTGTGTGTGTGTGTATGTGTGTGCGTGTGTGTGTGTGTGTGTGTGTGTGTGTATGTGTGTGTGGTGTGTGTGTGTGTGTGTGTGTGTGTGTGTGTGTGTGTGTGTGTGTGTGTGCGTGCGTGCGTGTGTGTGTGTGTGTGTGTGTGTGTGTGTGTGTGTGTGTGTGTGTGTGTGTGTGAACTTGAAACTTGAAACTTTTTTTTATTGTCACTTAACACCATTAAAGGATTTATGGACACAAGATGGCGATGATTAAACAACTCATTGTCCAAAGAAATAATAATTTGTTCTTTTTACATAAAAATGTCAGTATGTAAAGCAGTCATATACATATTTCGCAATTTCAACCTGAAGGTCATCATTAGACATCAAAGAACTTATTTTCAATGAGGTAGCATCGTATATATCCATATTGTTTATGATACGTTTTTTAAACGTATTCCTGATTTTATCGTAACGTTTACAAGAGTCTAAAATTGTACCGCGTGTTCTATTATATTGCAAGTTGTACATTTCCTGTCTTCACGCTTAATATGGGAATATCTACGTCTTTCTATTGCGAGGTCATTTGCGCTAATTCTTAATTTACAAAGTTCCTTCCTGTAATGTTTATTTGCACATTTGATGAGGTACGGTTCAAGCCTATATTTATTACTGATGTCATTATAAAATTTAAACCTTGGTGCTCTTTCTTTTTCTTTTTCCCCAAAGTGTATGTATTCACTTTGTAACTTTCTCTCTATTGCATAACGCAATCTTTGAGGGTTAAGTGTATTTTGGTTATTCCATACACGTGTCATTCCAATATTACTTAAGATCATCTTTACAAAAGATTTCCAGGAAGATGATGGGTCAAGATCTTCGTACGCTTCTCTTAGATATGAGTTATCCTTTGATTCCATTATATGGATCCAAAACATGACTACTTGACTCATTATTTCTTGACACAAAGGAAATCTTCCAAGTTCAGCTAGTACTGACAATTTCATTGCTTTTTTGTGTACGCCTAATATATGTCTGCAAAATTTTACATGTACGTTCTCGATCGGATTATTGGATAGTGGGTATTTGTGATGAATGTCGAACATTGTAGACTGCTTTTCAACATGTCCTATCTTTTCTGTAAATGGAAACCAAACGTCTGTGCCATAAAACATAACTGGTGAAATTAAAGCATCAAAGAGTTTTGCTATTGATGATACATTGACATGTTCTCCCTTTACTTTACGTAGTAAGGAATGTACAGCTTTGTTACCTTGCTTTGCTAGATGATCTTGTGCTTTATGTAACTCTCTGCTTTTATGAAGCATTATTCCTAAATACTTGCATTCATTTACTGTCTCAAGAGGATCACCTCCACATGCAAATGCGGTTGAAAATTTTGAGTCAGTTTTAGTGAATATGACAACTTTGTGTTTATCTTTATTTAGTTTCATGCCCCATTCTGTACAATAATTATGAAGTTGATTAAGTTTTGTTTGTAATCCCAAATTTGTGTGTGACAAGAAACCTATGTCGTCAGAATATAATAAATACGATATTCGCCTTTCTTTCAGCTTGTTTATACTACGCACAAAAAGTTAAGGATCGGTATGTGAAAACAGGTGCGTAATAAACTCAGTTCGCTACTGTTATTTATTTCTTAGTCCAGCCAAATTGTCATGAATTCTTGTTCAGCTGTAAGTGGGCGATGTTGTGTTAGTGCGAAAATTGCACGGGATTCTCTACTACTGAGCTGGGCCGCAAACGGAAAAGCGGAAACTTGCGAAAAATGACCTTGTTTTGGACCGTTCTGCCTGAACACATTGCACTTGCCAGATGGAAAAAAACCATTATGCACGTGCAAGCACTGCTGTTTATGTGTGAGATGCTGTCGCTCGCTTGGCTTTATAAGAAGACATTCCACCAGTAGTAGGCCTGATCTGACAATGCCTCCACGACGAAAAT
>CM031602.1:58296568-58307062 GCA_018398815.1 Conus ventricosus
CACCAGAATAAGCAAGGCTTGATTTGCATAAATTAATTGATGGGAAAGGGAGATCTATTTTATGCGAATGACGATGATCATTAGAAGTAAATATATTCCTTAAATAGGAAGGAGCACTGCCGTGTAGTATTTTATGCATAAAGAGTGCTTTGTTGTACAATAGTTTGGTCTTAAACGGAAGGATACCTGCTCGTTCATAACCAGGTGCCCTAGCGAGGGTTCATCAATTGTTATTTTGACAGCTCTCTTATATATACAATGGTTTAAGCAACTTATTGCTCGCTAAATCCCAGAGTGTCGAGGCATAGTCAATATTTGGTTGAATATAAGATTGAAAAAATAATTTTCTGGTGTGATAATCTAAAAGTTTTTTTTATTTTCCTGAGCTGATACAGTTTTACGGCAAGATTTTTTGAAAAAAGTTCTAAATGTTTCGACCAAGATAGGTTGTTGTCGATTGCTATGCCTAAGACTCTGTGATTAGAAACCTCTTTGATTTTCTCGTTACCAATATACAGGATTGGCAAGTTTTCGGTTACATTTTGACGTTTTTGCCTTGTTGTAATCAACATGAATTTCGTTTTTTGAGGATGCAGAGAGATGTGATTGAGTTGTGTCCATTTAGCGAGAAGGTTGATATTTTTTTGAATATCAAGGTAGACTTGCTGAGCATTAGAGTTATTAGTGTCAATAGTGGTATCATCGGCAAGCATTTCACAATGAAAAGTCAAGGTTAATGGTAAATCATTGATATAGAATAAGAAGAGCAGTGGACCAAGCACCGAGCCTTGTGGTACACCAAAGTTATTGGGAATCAAAGTAGAATAACAATCATTTAATAATACTAATTGTTGCCTGCTGGAAAGGAAGGATGAAATGAGTTTTAGAGTGTCGGAAGTTAGTCGATAAATAGTTAACTTTCTAAGCAAACGTTCATGATTAATGACATCGAAAGCTTTAGCAAAATCCACGAAGAGTACTCCGGAAAAGTGTTTGTTGTTTATGTTTGAAAGCCATCGATCAACTATCTTGGTAAGAGCTGTTTGACAAGAATGATTCTCTCTAAATCCGGATTGATTAGGGTGTAGTAGATCGAATTTTTTTACATGAAAAGGAAGACACTTTTTTATGTGTTGTTCTAATGGTTTTGAAAGAACTGATAGAATAGATATAGGTCGATAGTTAGAAGGATCAGCCATATTTCCTGATTTGTACAATGGTATGACTTTAGCTTGTTTAAAAGCATCAGGAAAGCAATGCTTATCAATGCAGAGATTATAAATATATGTGAGAGTTTCTGCTACAATAGATGCGGATAGCTTAAGAATTTTCCCGTCAATTCCATCAATTCCACGAGTTGCTGTCTGTTTTAATTGTCTAAGAGAAGATAAAGCTTCGTGGACATCCATGACACTAATATCCAAAGCTGAATGGATGTTCTTCTGGCGGCAGTATTTCAGTAATTCTTGTAGATCGTTACTTTTTGATTCATCGTTTCGTATGATTTGATTTGCTATACTTGCAAAATGGGCGTTCAGTTCACTTGCAGATATGTCCTTTGTTAAGTTTAATACAGGGTCAGAATTTTTCTTGGTTAAGCCATGTATAGCTTTCCAAATAGACAGACAGACAGGTAGATAGACAGGCAGACAGACAAACAGATAGATGGATAGATAGATGGATAGATAGATGGATAGATAGATGGATAGATAGATGGATAGATAGATAGATAGATAGATTGGTAGACAGATAGACAGACAGAGAGATGGGCAGATAGATATATAGATAGATAGATAGATAGATAGATGGATAGACAGATAGATAGATGGATAGATGGACAGATAGATGGATAGATAGATAGATAGATAGATAGATAGATAGATAGATAGATAGATAGATAGATAGATAGACATTCATCATACTTACCATGCAGGCTAACAATCATGCCGTTGAGGACTTTCAGGCCAGCCATTCCATACCCCTTCCTACCACTTCCCAAGTAAAGTCCTGCTGTTTTGTTCACAATCTACCCTGACTCTGAAGCGCATGCAAAGCACATGTTGCCGTGAAAACTTCATTATATACTCAAGACCCCACCCCCATCCCCACAGCCCCATACCATATCTTACCATACCAAATACCTGCTCTTCACCCTTCATCTTGCCTTTACAGAATGTCTGAGAGGTGTAGGTGTATTCATACCTAGGTGAGTCAAAGAAAAGGCAATTCTTTACATCCCCTGAGAGAGAGAGAGAGAGAGAGAGAGAGAGAGAGAGAGAGAGAGAGAGAGAGAGAGAGAGAGAGAGAGAAGAAGAAGAAGAAGAAGTGTGTGTGTGTGTGTGTGTGTGTGTGTGTGTGTGTGTGTGTGTGTGTGTGTGTGTGTGTGTGTGTGTGTGTGTGTGTGTGTGTGTGTTCATCTTTTGCGCACGAGCGCTAATTTCATATGTTTCCTTTAATTTCATGTGTTTCTTTTCTCGTTTATTTCCCAGTCAACGTAATTCAGAATACTGCTCTGTCTGTCTGTCTGACTGTTTGTCTGACTGTCTGTCCGTTTGACTGTCTGTCTGTCTGTCTGTCTGTCTGTCTGTCTGTCTGTCTGTCTCTTTCTCTCTGTGTGCGTGTTTGTGTGTGTTTGTAGTTTTCATTTAAGAGAATGTGAAATCTGCCAGTGTTCAAAGTGGGGTTTGTGTGGTTGAAATGCCAAAGCGTCAGCACCGTTCCTTTCACATAGAATGTCTTCCCCATTAGTCATGTGCTCCATTTTCATTGACTCGTGTTTGTCCGAGGTTTCTGATGGAAGAAAGAGTCGGTCAATGCCTGGTTCTGCAACAGTTCTTCTGACAGGCTTTGTTCTCAGTAATGTTGTCCATGTCACCCCCCCCCCCCCCCCCACACACACACTCACACACATAAGCACGCACGCACACACACATGAACACGCGACCGCATACACTGACACACACACATGGGCCATGCCAATACACCCATGCACAAACATACACACACACATGTACACTCACCACACATGCATATAATGATAATAATGACGCAGACAATGTTAGGCAGGTACTCAAGGTCTGACCAGCGCATTGGGCTAATGCGTAGGTCTGGCATCTGCTAAATCGTAGCCATGAGATCCTCTTCTGAAATGCTCTCCTCTTAGTCATAAATTCATTCATCCATCAGCTTTAAATCATGTGCAGTGTGGTATCAAAACTTAGCGAATATGGTGTAGCGTATAAGGAATAGTCCATACGCATTACACCTCCTTGATGAAACTGAAACTGAAACTGTCGACGTCTTCTCCAAACACGATTCTTTTGTAAACGATTTCCGATAACACGTTATTTCTGTCAAGTTTTACAACCGTTATATCTATGTGGAATCAACGGTATGTCCCACATTTTAAGGACTGCTGGTACACATTCAGATGGGGATCAATGATATGTCCCACATCATAAGGACAGCTCTATGATACACATTCAGTTGGGGATCAATGATATGCCCCACATCTTAAGGAATGCTCCATGGTACACGTTCAGTTGGAGATCAATGATATGTCCAACATCTTAAGGACTGCTGGTACACGTTCAGTTGGAGATCAATGATATGTCCAACATCTTAAGGAATGCACCATGGTACACGTTCAGTTGGAGATCAGTAGTATGTGCCACATCTTAACGACCGCTCCAGCTGGTACACATTCCTGGCCCTGGAATATCTTTCGTTGAGAGAATCTGTCAGAAACCACAAGAGAGTCCCTGTAATGTAGCCAGATATCTTCTCGGGCACATTTCTACAGAACAAGTATACATAATTTTATGTGATCTACATCAGAGGTCGACCGTTGCTTTGTCGTACGTGAGACGAGCTCACAGAACTCAGGGTCCCTTGGCTTTGTTTTGAGGGAGATAGAGAAGCAGTGCAGTTGACTGTCGATGTCACATACAGCATCTACAGGCCACAAGAACATATGTCTGTTGCCCATATTTGGCCCATGCCCATCTACAGGCCACAAGAACATATGTCTGTTGCCCATATGTAGAACAGGTTTTCCTATCTGTGGTTTGGAGAACAGGCCGAGGGCGTAGGGAACGAAGTCTGTCCCTTCTCTAGAATCCCCCAGCCCACACTCAGCCAGTCAGGGCTGCAGGCAGACAGGGCTCAGCTGTGTACGCCTGGCGAGGCTCCCGTCATGAGACAATTGCACGCCCATGACTCCCAGCGAATGCTGCTTTCGGTACAAATTCACATTTGTGATAGGCGAATTCGTACTGAAAGCGCACATGTTTGGAGTTATGTGCGTGGAATTGTCTCATCGTGGAAGCAAGGGTTACTTTTGTTTTTTTGTTATCTAATGTTTACTCTTCATTGTCTCATTTAAGATTTTGTTTGCTAGATAAGAAATCAACAGAACAGGAGGGGTTACAAACTGTGGTGAACTGACCTTTCAAACTAGGTTTTCTGGACATTTTTCATACCTGTGTGTTGTGGTAAACTGACCTTTGAAACCATGGGTTTTCTGGACATTCTTCATGCCTGTGTGTTGTAGTGAACTGACCTTTCAAACCACGGCTTTTCTGGACATTCGTCATACCTGTGTGTTGTGGTGAACTGACCGTTGAAACCATGGGTTTTCTGAACATTCGTCATACCTGTGCGTTGTGGTGAACTGACCTTTCAAACCATGGGTTTTCTGGACATTCTCCACACTTGTGTGTTGTGGTGAACTAAACTGGAACAGACTGTTTCTGCTGTGTCAATGCTCTTTGTTGGCTGAATTCAGTCGTTTCAAACATTTCAGAAGGATTTCGATAGGCTTTGTCTGTCGACTGAGAGGGGAGTGCGCGAAGTGCGCTGCTGGCACGTCACATGTCTACCTAGCGGCGACTCGAAGGAAGGTCCGGTGACGTGCTGTGCAGGATGAAGGACGGTCCTCCGTGGGTCCTTTCTGTGATTTGTCGGGCACACAAACATCGCCCTGACCGATCGATGACCACGGCTTCTCGCCCCAGTGAATTCTCACTCTATCTGCAGCGGTTGTCAAACGCCTGTAGGCGGAACGAGGAAGAAGAAATGGAAGGACAGGGAGCGAGGATGAAGGGTTGGAGGTGGGTGGGGGTTAGGGGGCTGGAAGGTGAGAGACTGTGTCAATGATGAGGGTCCTTCCCCACGAGTGGCGAGAGAGCGGTGTCCGGTGTCGCTCCTCACAACTCTAAAGTGACGGACCCCTGCCGCCCTACAGTCCTGATGACCAGTCCCCGTGGCTGCACACCAAAAATTAATGCGCCAAGGCCGAACTTAAGGAGTGGGTCCTTTCTGTGATTTGTCGGGCACACAAACATCGCCCTGGCACGGTTTAGTTTAGTTCACCACAACACACAAGTGTGGAGAATGTCCAGAAAACCCATGGTTTGAAAGGTCATTAAGGAGTATTTATAGACTGGCGCAATCACATTGTTTTGAGAAGTTTTGTTTTGTCTGAAAGTTGATTCTTCTTACTTTCTTCCATATAACTATCAAGGTGGTTCCAAGCAGACAGATTAAAATCGAAGGAATCTTGGGGCTTCCCAGCTGGCGTAAAGGCAGGGCCATGAGTGAATGCAAAGGCCTGAAATGTGACGTCAATGAAGGTGAAGGTCATGTACTTGAACATTTATTTGTGCTTTCATCAGGCGAAATCCCCCAAACAAGGGAAGTAATTGGTGGGAGTAGCTGTTTGATCAATCATCAGTTTAACATTATATGCCGGTTCAAACGTGTGGTAGGCCTCAAAACGCCTAAAGAGACTATATAGTGAGTCAGAGCAAACTCCTATTGTGGCGAGTAGCCTATTGGTCCGTCTTCAAGCGGCGCTACACTGGCCTTCCACAGACTGACGGCGCTTTGCTTTGCCTTCCAGTCCCCTCTTAACCCTCGACTCCCCTCTTACCCCTCCAGTCCCCTCTTACCCCTCCACTCCCCTCTTACCCCTCCACTCCCCTCTTACCCCTCCACTCCCCTCTTACCCCTCCACTCCCCTCTTACCCCTCCTGTCCCCTCTACCCCTCCACTCCCCTCTTACCCCTCCTGTCCCCTCTTACCCCTCCACTCCCCTCTTACCCCTCCTGTCCCCTCTTACCCCTTCTGTCCCCTCTTACCCCTTCACTCCCCTCTTACCCCTCCTGTCCCCTCTTACCCCTCCACTCCCCTCTTACCCCCTCCTGTCCCCTCTTACCCCTCCACTCCCCTCTTACCCCTCCTGTCCCCTCTTACCCCTCCTGTCCCCTCCACTCCCCTCTTACCCCTCCTGTCCCCTCTTACCCCTCCTGTCCCCTCCACTCCCGTCTTACCCCTCCTGTCCCCTCTTACCCCTCCTGTCCCCTCCACTCCCCTCTTACCCCTCCTGTCCCCTCTACCCCTCCAGTCCCCTCTTACCCCTCCTGTCCCCTCTTACCCCTCCTGTCCCCTCTTACCCCTCCTGTCCCCTCTTACCCCTCCACTCCCCTCTTACCCATCCTGTCCCCTCTTACCCCCTCCTGTCCCCTCCACTCCCCTCTTACCCCTCCTGTCCCCTCTTACCCCTCCAGTCCCCTCTTACCCCTCCAGTCCCCTCCACTCCCCTCTTACCCCTCCTGTCCCCTCCACTCCCTCTTACCCCTCCTGTCCCCTCTTACCCCTCCTGTCCCTTTACCCTCCTGTCCCCTCTTATCCCTCCACTCCCGTCTTACCCCTCCTGTCCCCTCTACCCCCTCCTGTCCCCTCCACTCCCCTCTTACCCCTCCTGTCCCCTCTTACCCCTCCATCCCCTCCACTCCCCTCTTACCCCTCCTGTCCCCTCTTACCCATCCACTCCCCTCTTACACCTCCTGTCCCTTCTTACCCCTCCTGTCCCCTCTTACCCCTCCACTCCCTCTTACCCCTCCACTCCCCTCTTACCCCTCCTTCCCCTCTTACCCCTCCTGTCCCCTCTTACCCCTCCACTCCCCTCTTACCCCTCCACTCCCCTCTTACCCTCCTGTCCCCTCTTACCCCTCCTGTCCCCTCTTACCCCTCCACTCCCCTCTTACCCCTCCACTCCCCTCTTACCCCTCCACTCCCCTCTTACCCCTCCTGTCCCCTCTTACCCCTCCTGTCCCCTCTTACCCCTCCACTCCCCTCTTACCCCTCCACTCCCCTCTTACCCATCCTGTCCCTCTTATCCCTCCTGTCCCCTCTTACCCCTCACTCCCCCTCTTACCCCTCCACTCCCCTCTTACCCCTCCACTCCCCTCTTACCCCTCCTGTAACCTCCTACCCCTCCACTCCCCTCTTACCCTCCACTCCCCTCTTACCCCTCCTGTCCCCTCTTACCGCTCCTGTCCCCTCTTACCCCTCCACTCCCCTCTTACCGCTCCTGTCCCCTCTTACCCCCTTCCTGTCCCCTCTTACCCCTCCATGTCCCCTCTTACCCCTCCTGTCCCCTCTTACCCCTCCACTGCCCTCTTACCCCTCCTGTCCCCTCTTACCCCCTCCTGTCCCCCCCTCTTACCCCTCCTGTCCCCTCTTACCCCTCCACTTCCCCTCTTACCCCTCCTGTCCCCTCTTACCCCTCCTGTCCCCTCTTACCCCTCCTGTCCCCCTCTTACCCCTCCACTCCCCTCTTACCCCTCCTGTCCCCCCTATTACCCCTCCTGTCCCCTCTTACCCCTCCTGTCCCCTCTTACCCCTCCTGTCCCCTCTTACCGCTCCTGTCCCCTCTTACCCCTCCACTCCCCTCTTACCCCTCCTGTCCCCTCTTACCGCTCCACTGCCCTCTTACCCCCTCCCTCCCCTCTTACCCCTCCTGTCCCCTCTTAACCCTCCACTCCCCTCTTACCCCCTCCACTGCCCTCTTACCCCTCCACTCCCCTCTTACCCCTCCACTGCCCTCTTACCCCTCCACTCCCCTCTTACCCCTCCTGTCCCCTCTTACCCCTCCACTCCCCTCTTACCCCTCCACTGCCCTCTTACCCCTCCACTCCCCTCTTACCCATCCATGTCCCCTCTTACCCCTCCTGTCCCCCTCTTACCCCTCCTGTCCCCTCTTACCCCTCCACTCCCCTCTTACCCCTCCACTGCCCTCTTACCCATCCAAGTCCCCTCTTACCCCTCCTGTCCCCTCTTACCCTTCCTGTCCCCTCTTACCCCTCCACTC
Source organism: Conus ventricosus (assembly GCA_018398815.1). Lineage (NCBI taxonomy): Eukaryota > Metazoa > Mollusca > Gastropoda > Neogastropoda > Conidae > Conus > Conus ventricosus. Next base: position 58,304,724 of record CM031602.1, read on the forward strand.
CCCTCTTACCCATCCATGTCCCCTCTTACCCCTCCTCTCCCCTCTACCCCTCCCTGTCCCCTCTTACCCCTCCACTCCCCTCTTACCCCTCCACTCCCCTCTTACCCCTCCACTCCCCTCTTACCCCTCCTGTCCACTCTTACCCCTCCACTCCCCTCTTACCCCTCCTGTCCACTCTTACCCCTCCACTCCCCTCTTACCCCTCCTGTCCACTCTACCGCTCCACTTCCATCTACCCCTCCTGTCCACTCTTACCCCTCCTGTCCCCTCTTACCCCTCCTGTCCCCTCTTACCGCTCCACTCCCCTCTTACCCCTCCTGTCCACTCTTACCCCTCCACTCCCCTCTACTACCCCTCCTGTCCACTCTTACCCCTCCTGTCCCCTCTTACCCCTCCTGTCCCCTCTTACCCCTCCTTCCCCTCTTACCCCTCCACTCCCCTCTTACCACTCCTGTCCACTCTTACCCCTCCCTCCCCTCTTACCCCTCCTGTCCCCTCTTACCCCTCCACTCCCCTCTTATCCCCCTGTCCCCTCTTACCGCTCCACTCCCCTCTTACCACCCTGTCCGCTCTTACCCCTCCACTCCCCTCTTACCCCCCACTCCCCTCTTACCCCTCCACTCCCCTCTTACCCCTCCACTGCCCTCTTACCCTTTACTCCCCTCTTACCCCACTGTCCCCTCTTACCCCTCCACTCCCCTCTTACCCCACTGTCCCCTCTTACCCCTCCACTCCCCTCTTACCCCCCTGTCCCCTCTTACCCCCCCCTGTCCCCTCTTACCCTCCTGTCCCCTCTTACCCCTCCACTCCCCTCTTACCCCCCTGTCCCCTCTTACCCCTCCTGTCCGCATCTTACCCCTCCTGTCCCCTCTTACCCCTCCACTTCCCCTCTTACCCCCCTGTCCCCTCTTACCGCTCCACTCCCCTCTTACCACCCTGTCCGCTCTTACCCCTTCCACTCCCCTCTTACCCTCCACTCCCCTCTTACCCCTCCACTCCCCTCTAACCCCTCCACTCCCCTCTTACCCCTCCACGTGCCCTCTTACCCCTTTACTCCCCTCTTACCCCACTGTCCCCTCTTACCCCTCCTGTCCCCTCTTACCCCTCCTGTCCCCTCTTACCCCTCCTGTCCCCATCTTACCCCTCCACTCCCCTCTTACCCCCCTGTCCCCTCTTACCCCCCTGATCCCCTCTTACCCCTCCTGTCCCCTCTTACCCCTCCACTCCCCTCTTACCCCCCTGTCCCCTCTTACCCCTCCTGTCCGCTCTTACCCCTACTGTCCCCTCTTACCCCTCCACTCCACTCTTACCCCTCCACAGCCCTCTTACCCCCCTGTCTCCTCTTTCCCCTGTCCCCCTTACCCCCCATGTCCCCTCTTACCCCTCCTGTCCCCTTTTATTACCCCCCCCTGTCCCCTCTTACCCCTCCTGTCCCCTCATACCCCTCCTGTCCCCTCTTACCGCTCCACTGCCATCTTACACCCCTGTCCCCTCTTACCCTCCTGTCCCCTCTTACCCCTCCTGTCCCCTCTTACCCCTCCACTCCCCTCTTACCCATCCATGTCCCCTCTTACCCTCCCCCCCCCCCTCTTACCCCCTGTTCCCTCTTACCCCCCACTCGCCTCTTACCCCCCTGTCCCTTCTTACCCCTCCTGTCCCCTCTTACCCCTCCTGTCCCCTCTTACCCCTCCTGTCCCCTCTTACCCCACCTGTCCCCACTTACCCCTCCTGTCCCCTCTTACCCCTGCACTCCCCGCTTACCCTTCCACTCCCCTCTTACCCCTCCGTCCCCTCTTACCCCTCCTGTCCACTATTACCCCTCCACTCCCCTCTTACCCATCCATGTCCCTCTTACCTCTCCTGTCACCTCTTACCCCTCCAGTCCCCTCTACCCCTCCGTCCATTCTTACCCCCCACCCCCCTTACCCCTCCACTCCCCTCTTACCCCTCCACTCCCCTCTTACCCCTCCAGTCCCATATTACCCCTCCACTCCCCTCTTACCGCTCCTGTCCCCTCGTACCCCTCCTGTCCCCTCTACCCTCTCCACTCCCCTCTTACCCCTCCACTCCCCTCTTACCCCTCCACTCCCCCCTCTTACCCTCCTGTCCCCTCTTACCCCTACACTCCCCTCTTACCCCTCCTTCCCCTCTACCCCTCCACTCCCCTCTTACCCCTCCTGTCCCCTCTTACCCCTCCTGTCCCCTCTTACCCCTTCACTCCCCTCTTACCCCTCCTGTCCCCTCTTACCCCTCCTGTCCCCTCTTACCCCTCCTGTCCCCTCTTACCCTTCCACTCCCCTCTTACCCCTCCTGTCCCCTCTTACCCCTCCACTCCCCTC
>CM031602.1:58307162-58312162 GCA_018398815.1 Conus ventricosus
TTACCCCTCGTGTCCCCTCTTACCCCTCCACTCCCCTCTTACCCCTCCTGTCCCCTCTTACCCCTCCTGTCCCCTCTTACCCCTCCACTCCCCTCTTACCCCTCCACTCCCCTCTTACCCCTCGTGTCCCCTCTTACCCCTCCACTCCCCTCTTACCCCTCTCGTGTCCCCTCTTACCCCTCCACTCCCCTCTTACCCCTCCACTCCCCTCTTACCCCTCGTGTCCCCTCTTACCCCTCCACTCCCCCTCTTACCCCTCCTGTCCCCTCTTACCCCTCCTGTCCCCTCTTACCCCTACACTCCCCTCTTACCCCTCCTGTCCCCTCTTACCCCTCCACTCCCCTCTTACCCCTCCTGTCCCCTCTTACCCCTCCTGTCCCCTCTTACCCCTCCTGTCCCCTCTTACCCCTCCTGTCCCCTCTTACCCCTCCACTCCCCTCTTACCCCTCCTGTCCCCTCTTACCCCTCCTGTCCCCTCTTACCCCTCCTGTCCCCTCTTACCCCTCCTGTCCCCTCTTACCCCTCCACTCCCCTCTTACCCCTCCAGTCCCCTCTTACCCCTCCACTCCCCTCTTACCCCTCCTGTCCCCTCTTACCCCTCCTGTCCCCTCTTACCCCTTCACTCCCCTCTTACCCCTCCTGTCCCTCTTACCCCTCCACTCCCCTCTTACCCCTCCTGTCCCCTCTTACCCCTCCTGTCCCCTCTTACCCTTCCACTCCCCTCTTACCCCTCCTGTCCCCTCTTACCCCTCCACTCCCCTCTTACCCCTCCACTCCCCTCTTACCCCTCCACTCCCCTCTTACCCCTCCACTCCCCTCTTACCCCTCGTGTCCCCTCTTACCCCTCCACTCCCCTCTTACCCCTCCTGTCCCCTCTTACCCCTCCAGTCCCCTCTTACACCTCCACTCCCCTCTTACCCCTCCACTCCCTCTTACCCCTCCAGTCCCCTCTTACCCCTCCTGTCCCCTCGTACCCCTCCAGTCCCCTCTTACCCCTCCTGTCCCCTCTTACCCCTCCTGCCCCTCTTACCCCTCTTGTCCTCTCTTACCCCTCCACTCCCCTCTTACCCTCCACGGCCTCTTACCCCTCCTGTCCCATCTTACCCCTCCACTCCACTCTTACCCCTCCTGTCCCCTCTTACCCCTCCACTCCCCTCTTACCCCTCCTGTCCCCTCTTACCCCTCCTGTCCCCTCTTACCCATCCATGTCCCCTCTTACCCCTCATGTCCCCTCTTACCCATCCATGTCCCCTCTTACCTATCCATGTCCCCTCTTACCCCTCCACTCCCCTCTTACCCCTCCACCCCCTCTTACCCCTCCACTCCCCTCTTACCCCTCCTGTCCCCCTCTTACCCATCCATGTCCCCTCTTACCCCTCCTGTCCCCTCTTACCCCTCCTGTCCCCTCTTACCCCTCCTGTCCCCTCTTACCCCTCCTGTCCCCTCTTACCCATCCACGTTCCCCTCTTACCTTTCCACTCCCCTCTTACCCCTCCTGTCCCCTCTTACCCCTCCTGTCCCCTCTTACCCCTCCTGTCCCTCTTACCCATCCATGTCCCCTCTTACCCCTCCTTTCCCCTCTTACCCATCCATGTCCCCTATTACCCCTCCACTCCCCTCTTACCCCTCCTGTCCCTTCTTACCCCTCCTGTCCCCTCTTACCCCTCCACTCCCCTCTTACCCATCCATGTCCACTCTTACCCCTCCATGTCCCCTCTTACCTATCCATGTCCACTCTTACCCCTCCATGTCCCCTCTTACCCCTCCTGTCCCCTCTTACCCGTCCCACTCCACTCTTACCCCTCCATGTCCACTCTTACCCCTCCTGTCTCTTCTTACTCCTCCATGTCCCCTCTTAACCTCCATGTCCCCTCTTACCCCCCCCCCATGTAAACCCCCGTACCCCTCCATGTCCCCTCTTACCCCTCCTGTCCCCTTTTACCCTTCCACTCCACTCTTACCCATCCATGTCAACTCTTACCCCTCCATGTCCCCTCTTACCCCTCCTGTCCCCTCTTACCCCTCCATGTCCCCTCTACCCTCCATGTTCCCTCTTAACCCCCCCATGTCCCCTCTTAACCCTCCATGTTCCCTCTTAACCCTCCATGTCCCCTCTTGCCCGTCCATGTCCCCTCTACCCTCCATGTCCCCTCTTAACCCTCCATGTCCCCTCTACCCTCCATGTTCCCTCTTAACCCTCCATGTCCCCTCTGTCCTCCATGTTCCCTCTTAACCCTTCATGTCCCCTCTTGCCCTTCCATGTCCCCTCTACCCTCCATGTCCCCTCTTAACCCTCCATGTCCCCTCTTAACCCTCCATGTCCCCTCTACCCTCCATGTTCCCTCTTAAACCCTCCATGTCCCCTCTTGCCCTTCCATGTCCCCTTACCCTTTCACGTACCCTCTTAACCCTCCATGTCCCCTCTACCTTCCATGCGCCTTCTTACCCCTCCATGTCCTTTCTTAACCCTCCATGTCCCCCTCTAACCCTCCATGTCCCCTCTAACCCTCCATGTCCCCTCTTAACCCTCCATGTCCCCTCTTAACCCTCCATGTCCCCCTCTAACCCTCCATGTTCCTTCTTAACCCTCCATGTCCCCTCTTGCCCTTCCATGTCCCCTCTACCCTCCATGTCCCTCTCTTAACCCTCCATGTCCACTCTACCCTCCATGTTCCCTCTTACCCTCCATGTCCCCTCTTAACCCTCCATGTTCCGTCTTAACCCTCCATGTTCCGTCTTAACCCTCCATGTCCCCTCTACCCTCCATGCCCCTTCTTACCCCTCCATGTCCCCTCTACCCTCCATGTCCCCTCTACCCTCCATGTCCCCTCTACTCTCCATGCCCCTTCTTACCCCTCCATGTCCCCTCTACCCTCCATGTCCCCTCTACCCTCCATGTCCCCTCTAACCCTCCATGCCCCTTCTTACCCCTCCATGTCCCCTCTTAACCCTCCATGTCCCCTCTTAACCCTCCATGTCCCCTCTTAACCCTCCATGTCCCCTCTTAACCCTCCATGTCCCCTCTTAACCCTCCATGCCCCTTCTTACCCTCCATGCCCCTTCTTACCCCTCCTCCATGTCCCCTCTACCCTCCATGCCCCTTCTTATCCCTCCATGTCCCCTCTTATCCCTCCATGTCCCCTCTACCCTCCATGCCCCTTCTCTACCCTCCATGCCCCCTCTTAACCTCCATGTCCCCTCTACCCTCCATGCCCCCTCTTACCCCTCCATGTCCCCTCTTAACCCTCCATGTCCCCTCTTAACCCTCCATGTCCCCTCTACCCTCCATGTCCCCTCTTAACCCTCCATGTCCCCTCTTAACCTTCCATGTCCCCTCTTAAACCCTCCATGTCCCCTCTTAACCCTCCATGTCCCCTCTTGCCCGTCCAGTCCCCTCTACCCTCCATGTCCCCTCTTAACCCTCCATGTCCCCTCTACCCTCCATGTTCCCTCTTAACCCTCCATGTCCCCTCTAACCTCCATGTTCCCTCTTAACCCTCCATGTCCCCTCTGCCCTTCCATGTCCCCTCTACCCTCCATGTCCCCTCTTAACCCTCCATGTCCCCCTCTTAACCCTCCATGTCCCCTCTACCCTCCATGTTCCCTCTTAACCCTCCATGTCCCCTCTTGCCCTTCCATGTCCCCTTACCCTTCCACGTCCCCTCTTAACCCTCCATGTCCCCTCTACCCTCCATGTCCCCTTTTAACCCTCCATGTCCCCTCTACCCTCCATGTCCCCTCTAACCCTCCATGTCCCCTCTTAACCCTCCATGTCCCCTCTTGCGCCTCCACTGAGAGGTCCGTGTTTGGTTTGGCCACCAGCCGCTCTCCGCTATGCTGATGGGATAGAATAGTTATTTCCTCTGAGAGACAGGGGTTACTGATGGTGAGGAGGGAGGGAGGGAGGGAGGGAGACAGAGAGAGACAGAGAGAGAGAGAGACAGACAGACACAGAGAGACAGAGAAAGAAGAGAGAGAGAGAGAGAGAGAGAGAGAGAGAGAGAGAGAGAGAGACAGAGAGAGAGAGAGACAGAGAGAGAGAGAGAGAGAGAGAGAGAGAGAGAGAGAGAGAGAGAGAGAGAGAGAGAGAGAGAGTTCTCCTTTGAACGGTCCTGTATGACAGCCTAACACTTTCGCTTGTGAAAGGCCCATCTCCCTCCCTGCCTCCCCCTCTCGGCTATGTTTATGTATAATCTATCTGCCTGCTTGTACGGCTGTCTGTCTGTCTCTCTATCTAATTATGTCTGTTTGTCTGTCTGTTGCCTATCATCTATACATTTATTCAATCATATGTGTGTGTGTGTGGAATAGAAATGAACAAAAACTTCCTTATTTCTCACGGAAGTAAGTTTAGCTAGAGAATATTCACACAAAAAGTAACAAAGAAACCGAAGAGAAAAATGTTGAGATTTGACAAGGGAAAAAGAAGAGAGAGACAAAGACAGAGCGAGCGAGCGAGCGAGCGAGCGAGAGAGAGAGAGAGAGAGAGAGAGAGAGAGAGAGAGAGAGAGAGAGAGAGAGAGAGAGAGAGAGACAGACAGACAGACAGACAGAGACAGAGACAGACAGACAGACAGACAGAGACAGAGACAGACAGACAGACAGACAGAGAGACAGAGAAACAGAGACGAAGAGAGACAGAGTCGAGCCACAAAAAGGCTTCTACAAAGATGAAGGCTTTGTTGCGAGATCTGGATGTTTCTTAAAGTTGACCTTGTTGGAAAAGATCACCAACTTGTTACATATCATTTCATCTTCACGTATCTAATAATTGTGTATGAGAGATGTTTGTGGGCGTGTGTGTGCGCGCGCGTGCGTGTGTATGTATGTATGTATGTATGTATGTATGTATGTATGTATGTATGTATGTATGTATGTATGTATGTATGTATGTATGTATGTATGTATGTATGTGTATGTATGTACGTATGTATAGATATATGTGTTTGTATGAATGTATGTATGAATGTATGTATGTATGTATGTATGTATGTATGTAT
>CM031602.1:58322162-58324895 GCA_018398815.1 Conus ventricosus
CAGACTTTTTTTTTAGTATATCCCACAAAATATTTCTATTAACTGTATCGAAAGCCTTCTGGAAGTCAATAAAAGCAACTTACAATTTTCTGTTACTTAATAAGTATTTTTGAACCAGTGCATACAAGGTAATATGTGATCCATATACAATAATCTTTTCTAAACCCTGCCTGCTCTTCAATAATTTTCTTCCCGTTCGGCCCATGCACTTAATCTTTTATTTAAAATGGAAGTAATAAACTTTGCTCACAGCACTAGTCAAGGCTACACCCTCGATAATTGTCTGGATTATTGGCATCCCCTCTTTGAAAATCGGAAACAATATAGATTTGGACCACTCCCTTGGAAATAACCAGAATTAAAAAGTCTGTTGAACAAAGTTTCGAGATAATCAATGATACTGTCAACAGCATGTTTTAGCATTTCACTCACAATCTTGTCTTGACCAGCACTCTTTCCCTATTTTAAGTTTCTAATGCTATTCTTAATTTCCTCCTTCGTTTATATAGTCGTCAAAGAAGGTTCTTGATGTTCTTGATCTTCATTCTCAAAATATAAACTATCTTCTCCATCTATGTTATCTATGTTATCACAGTCATTGAATACGCTAAAAAAGTGATCCTACCACTGTTTGATGCCAATGTCATTGTAAACTGTTTATCTGTTTATAAGCTCATTGTTTTCCAAATAATTTTGGTTCATTGATAGCGTTTGTTAACTTTGCAAGTCTAACTTCATCAAATTTCCTCTTTTTATCCCGTTTAAGATCAGTATATTTTGTTCTCTCCTTTACATAGAGTTCTTTCTGCTGTTTCCTGTAGGTTTCAGTCCTCGCTCTATGTTCAAAGAGTTATCAATATCTTTTTCAATCTTATCACAAGCATGATTTAATGTGTTCCTTGAAATGATTGGAACTTACTTCATTTATAAATGTGTCTTTAAAGTCATCCGACGTCTCTTCTGTCGGGTCATCTGACTTTTCTGGTGATTTTTCTACATCATGGTTTCCTCCATGCTTCCATGGTTTTGGAAGATTTTACATTAATTCTTTTTTTCTGCTCACCAAAGCTCTGAAATTTGCTAGTAACCATACAGTCATAACAGGGTCAGAAATGGAAATCATATTCCACACCAAGAAAACGCTACTGTACAGCAAAAATGAAACCTGGATCAAGAAAACGAAAAGAAACTCAACATTTGACGTAACCATGGGATCATATGACGGTGCAGAAACATGCGAACTGGTCGGACTATTTATGCTATCCAACATCCAGAAACAACTCGGAAAACAAGTTGGATTATACAGAGACGACGGCTTTGCTGCACTAACCAACAACCCAAGAACCATTGAAAATAAGAAAAAAGAATTATGTAAAATCTTCCAAAACCACAACTTAAAAATCACCATTGAAGCAAACAAAAAGGTAGTAAACTACTAAGACATAACGCGTGATCTCATCAACTACATATAAAAACCATACAAGAAGCCCAATGACACACCCATCTATGTAAACATCAAAAGCAACCACCCACCATCTGTATTAAAAGCCATACCCAATGGCATAAATCAGAGACTATCAAACCTGTCATGCAATGAAAGAGTCTTCAACAATGCAGCAGTAGAATATCAAGAAGCACTGCAAAAAGTGGGTACAACTACAAACTACAATACAATCCAGACAATAACACAAATAGAAATAAGAAAAACAGGAAAAGAAAAATCACATGGTACAACCCACCATACGACGGAAAACTCAAAACAAACATAGGAAAAGAATTCTTTAAAAATTTTAACAACCTCGTTCCCAAAAGAACACAAACTATATAAAATATTCAACAAAAAACACGTCAAACTATCGTATTCATGCATGCCCAACCTCCAAAATTTAATTGACGCATCTAATAAAATGAAAACCAACACAGCAAAGAAGGGTGAAGAAAGGAAATCTTGCAATTGTATCAAAAAAGAGCAGTGCCCCCTGAGCAATAAATGCCTTCACAACAACATTGTATACAAAGCCACTGTGACATCAGAAAATGAAAAAGAAAATACATAGGGATCACTGAAAACCACTTCAAAACCAGATATGCAAACCACAAACAGTCATTTAATAAAGAAAAATATAAAAACCAAACAGAACTGAGCAAATATATCTGGAAACTTAAAGACGCAAAAGCAAGCTACAATACATCCTGGAAAATCATAAAAAGAGCATCACCATACAGCAATGTTTCAAAAAGGTGCAACCTATGTTTAACTGAAAAATGGTTAATACTATGCAAACCACACTTAGCAAATTTCAAAATGGAGTGACTGGTGGCGGCGAACGAAGCAAAATTAGGAATAGAGTTTGTTTAGAACTTACCGCCAATGACATTGACAAACAAAGCACATGACAAGACACGATGCATTTCAACCACTTGGGTCTTCTTCAGGCGAAAAAATAAATCACATTTAACATGTGGGACAGTACGAACAAAGAACGAAAAAAGAAGAAAGAAAAATGACTTATCCGTTTTCTTCCATGTGGTCGGTGGGCGGAAATGACATGGGGCCAGGGGGATTATGGGAGAGGAAACGGAGGGGGGGGGGGGGGTTGCGTCGGGGGAGGTGTTGTGTGATATGATAGGGTTGTGTGTCTAGTTTATTGGATGGTGTGGTATCTTTGTGATGGTAGTGGTAGTGGCGGTAGATGTTAGAATGAGGGGGGGGAAGGGGGGGGGGGGAGAGAA
>CM031602.1:58325895-58330895 GCA_018398815.1 Conus ventricosus
CCTCAAAGGGGGGATGGGGGAAAAAATTTGGGAAACATTTTTTTTGGGGATAAAAAAAGAAAAAAACGAAGAAATACTTTGAAATTTTTAAAGGGATCAAAAAGGGGGGGACATTAAAATAAACCGAAAAAAAAAATAAAAAAAAAAAAGGGGTAATTATCACTTCCCAACCCCAAAAATGAGACTAAAAAAAAAACCCCACAAAGGGTAAGGGTTGCATAAAACAAAAAAATTTGCGGATAAATGCAACAAAAAAAAAAGGGGTTAGCGTGCACAAAAAAAAAGGGGGGGAACAAAATGGGTTTGGGAAACAAAAGGGGTTCAAACCACAAGGGTCATTTAATAAAGAAAAAAAACCAAAAAGGGGGGATTCGGGAAAAAAGCAAAAAGAAAATTTTTAAAACCCCCCCAAAAGATTTACAAAAAAAGCAATGAAAAAAAAAATTTAACCAGGGGTTTTTTGGGAAAAAAAAATACATTTAAAGGGAAAGTAGCGAAACAAAAAAGAAAAAAGTTTTTTTTTCTCCGGGGGGGGGGGCAAAAACCAAAGGGGCCAGGGGGTTTTTGGGGGAAAAATTTCTGGGGGAGGGGGAAAAAAAAATTTTTTTTTTTTTTTTTTTTTGGGTGGTTTTTTTTGGGGGTGGGGGGGGGGAAGTAGGAAAAAAGGGGGGGGGGGGGGGGGGGGGGGGGGGGGAGATGGGGGGAGGAAAAAAAAAAGAAAAAAAAAGGGAATTTTAAAGGGGAAAGGAAAAAAAAGAAAAGAGGGGGAATAAGAATAGGGGGGGGATTTTTTTTTTGGGGGGGAGTTTTGTTGGGGGGTTTAAAAGGGGGAAGGGTGGGTGTGTGTTTTTATTGTTGGATTTTGTGTTGGGGGTTTTTCCCCATTTGGAAAAGGGGGTTTTGGGTTTTGGTTTTTGTACTTGGGGGGCTTTAAAGGTGTTTTGGGGGGTGGGGTTAATGTACCCCAAAATTTTGGGTTTGGGGGTGGGGATTGCCAGGGGGGTTCGGTGCGTTTTCAGGTCGTGCGCCCCCCCTTTGGATTTTCCCCATGGGGGGGGGAAAAAAATTTTTTTGCGGTTGAATAAATTGCGTTTGATGGAAGGGCTTGGGGGCTGGGGGGGCTTTGGTGAGGGGCAGTTTTGAGGGGTTTTTGAGGGGTGGGGGTTTTTGGTGGTGTAGCGTACTGAAAAGGGGCCCCCGAAGGTTTGGGTTTTTTCACGTTTAATGTGACAGGGTTTTTTGGATGGGGGTTTTTTTGGGGTTTTAAAATTGCCAATTGGTTTTGGGGACCCCACAATGGGGGGTGTGGGGGGTAAGGGGGGGGTTGGTCTTTTTTTTGGTTGGATCGGGTTTCCAGAGCAATGTTCGGATAAGCTATGGGGCGGGGTGCATTGATGAGGAGTTGGGGATCCCCGGGGGGGAAAATTTTAATTTTGTGTTTTTTGAAGCTTCCCGGAGCAGAGTCTGCAAGACGGGAAAAATTTTGGGGTATGGGATGCGTCTTTTGTGGTGGGTTGTGGGAGGATGGTATCTAGGTATGCGTGGCCCTGGTTGTAGAAAATGGAGGGTTTTTAGGCCTTTTCAAGGGGATGGTGATGCTAGGAAAGGTGTAGGTTGGGGTGGGGGAAGGGGGAAAGTTGAGGAAGTTTAGGAGGTTTGTTTTGGGTAGATGTGGCTCCCGTCCATCACGTATCCTTTTGTACATTCAGGTTGGGGGCCCGTGATGTGTTGGTAGGGGTTTCCCAAAGTCCAAGGGCAGGAGGGTGCCCATTTTTTTACCCCCCAAAAATTTTTTGAAAATGTTTGGGGGAAAAATTGCAGGGTGGGGAAAAAGGGTTGGTGGGGGGTGGGGGGGGGTTTTTTGGGGGGTTGTCAAAAAAAATGTGGTGTGGGTGGGGGTGGAGGTGAAACCCAGTAAGGTGAAGGGAGGGGGGTTTGGGGGGGTTTTTGGGGGGTTTAAAAAAATTTGAGGTTTTTGGGTTTGCTTTGGGTTGGGGGAGGGGGTATAGGGTTAGGGAAGCGAATTGCAAAGTGTTTTGGGGCCTGGGGTGAAAAATGGGGCAGGGGGTTTTTGTTTTTGGGGAATAGAAAAATGGCTGTTTGGGGGTTGTCAAAAATTTTTTTTTTGTGGGTTTTGTTGGTTTTTTTTTTGGGTTAAATGGTTTTGGGTTTGGGGGGGGGGTTTTTTTGGGTGGGTTTAAAAATTTTTGGCTTGTTTTTGGTTTGCATGTAAGCTTGTGTTTGGGGTTTTTTTGTTTGAAGTTATGTAAGTTTGGTTGAAAATTTTTGTTACTTTTTTTTTGTTTTTGAGTCCCCCCACTTTAAAAAAATTGGGAATTTTAAAAAAAAATTTTAAGAGAATAGGGGTTCCAAATTCCAACCCGCAAAACCCACAAACCAAAAAAAACCTTAAATCATGAGAAGGGTTTTTATAAAACCCCCGGGGGGGGGCTTTTTTTGGGGAAAAAATTCAAGCAGAAAAACAAAAAATTTTCCCCAAAAAGTTCAATAAAAAATTTCCCAAATTTTTTTTTAATAAAAAAAAAAAAAATTTTTTTCCCCCCCGAAATTATTTAGAAAAAGATTTCCCATTAAACAAAATGCCCCGAGAATTGTTTTTTAAATGATGAAAATTTCAATACTAGATTTTTTTCAACAAGTAAAAAACCCCCCCAAAAAGAACCCAAAATAAAGTTAATGAAAAAGCCCCCTTTTTTAAAATTTTTTCCCAATTTAGTGGTTATTAACCCCCCCCAAAAAGGGGGGGCCCCCCAATTTTTCTGAAAAAAGGCCCCCCCCCCAAAAATTTCCCCCCAATGGGAATCGGTTGCCCCACCCGGGGAAAATTTCATTGCAAATTTTTTTTTAGTGGGGGGCAGGGGACCAAAAAGGGACCCCCAAAGTGCCCTTTTTTGGGAATTGGAAAAGCCATAAAATAAAAGGCCCCCCCCCAAAGAACAAAATAACATGGGGGGGGAGAAAAAACAGCTCCCAATTAATTTCCCAGCCCCAAACCAAAAAAACCCCCCCTTTCGGGTCAGTCAACTTTAACACAATTTTAAAAAAGGAAACCCAAAAAAATTTTTTTACAAACCCCAGAAACAAACCAGGGCACTCATTAAAACCAAAAAGGATCCCCCAAAACAATTTTTTCTTGAGACCGTAAAAGGGGCTTTTCCCCCAGCCCAAAAATTTAAAAAATTTTTCCCCAAAACCCCTACCAACCAACAACAGCTCCCCCCCATGGGTTCCCCATTTTAAAAAAACCCCCAAAAAAAACAGAAAACCCAAAACCCCAAAAAAAAAATTTTAATCAAATCCTTCCATTGTCTCCCAAAACCCGCCTTTAAAAAGAACAAAAGGGGGGCCCCCGATTTTGGGTATTTTAAAGTCCAAAAAAGGTTCCCCGTTAAAAAAAATTTAAAAAAAAAGGGGGGGGGGGGAAACCCTTTTTAAAAAAAAAGAAAGTTTAAAAGGGGGAAAATTAAGTAAGTGGGGCAAAAATTTAAAGGGGGAAAGTACCCCTTTTAAAAGTTTAATGTGTTGGCCAACCCCCCGTAATTAAAAAAAATGTAAAAGCTGGTTGGGGCCAGGTGGCTTTTTAAGAAACCGAAAAAATTTCTTCCAAAGGGGGCCTACCCCCAAAGGGATAAATCCAACATTTTTTTAAAAAAAATTACACGTTGGGGGCACCCCACCAAATAAAACCCTTTTCAACCCCCCCCCCATCCCCCTATTAACGGCAGAACCCCCCTTTTTTAATTTTAAATTTTTTTTTTTTCCCCAAATTTTTTTTTTTCCCCCCCCAAAATTTTTTTCCCCCCCCCCCTTTTTTTTTTTAAAATTAACCAAAATACCCTTAAAATAAACCCACCAAAAGAACCCCAAATACTTTAAAAACCCCCGGGGGAAACCCCCCCCCCCCCCCCTTTTCCCCCCCTGGGATTTTTCCCCCCAGTTGGGGGGGAAATCTTTTTTTTTTTGGTTTTCTTTTTTGCCAAAGTTTTTGGTTTTTTTTTGTAAGAAGAATGGTTGAAAATGTGTTTGTTTGGGGTTTTTTTGTAAGTCTTGGGGGAAGTTTTCAAACCAAAAAAATTTTTTTAAAACCCCGAAAAAGGGGGGATAAAGGAAGTTGTTTTTTAACCCCCCCCAAAAAAAAATGCCCCCCCCCCCAAAAAAAAAAAAAAAAAGTGGACCCCCCAAAAGGAAAAAAAAGCAAAGGGAGAAGTTTTCATGGTGGCCCAAAAAAACCGTAACCAAGGGGAAAAAAAGGTTTTTTTTAAAAAACTTTTCAATTATTTTAAAAAAAAATTTTTTAAAAATTTTGGGGGGAAAAAAAGGGGGGGAAAAAAAAAAGGGGGGGAAGGGGAAAAAGGGGACAAAAACAGGAAAAAGCGACGGGGAAGGGGTTGTTGGGCTTAGGGAAATGTTAGGGCTAAGAAACATTTAACCCCCCCCCCCCCCTTTTTTACCCTCCCTTTCCCCCTTTTTTAAGAGGGGGCCCCAAAAAAAACCCAAAAAATTTTTTTGGGTAAAAACCAAACCCCCCCCCAAAACCCCCCCCACCAACAAACAGGCGCCCATTCATTTTTTTTTAAGTTGGGGTTTCTCCCCCCAATAAGTTTTCTGCCAAAGGGTTTAAATCATCCTGTTTTTCCAGAGTTCTTTAAAAAGATGGGTTGGTGGAAAAAAATTGGGTTTTTTCCCCGTTGAAAAGAAATCCCTTTTAAAGTTTTGTAAGGGTTTTGGGGTTTAATGTGGGGCTTTTTGTGCCTTCATGTGCGGGGACCCCCACAATCCAAAATTTTGGCCCACCAAAAGCAAAGATGCGGATTTACCACTGTGGGGCAAAAAGGCCCCAACTTTTTACCAAAAAATTTTTCCACACTTTTAAAAAAAAGGGGAAAAAATCCCCCAGCCAACCGCACGCGCAAAACCGCAAACGGGAGCCACACGCATAAAACATCGGCGGGGACAACCAAAAACCCGATGACAGCGCA
>CM031602.1:58333395-58348395 GCA_018398815.1 Conus ventricosus
CCCCTCTCATGCCCCACTTTCCCCCCGTAGACATTCAATACAGTAAAGGACACTGTCTATGGGAATGTTCACAAGATGCCTAAGTGGGGTAAGCTGTGTTTATTCAAATCTGAATGACCGGGAATAAATCGTCCTGTAAAGGTGACTGCCCCAAAGTAGCCCACAAGGAAATGTTCCCGGGTCTTCACTTTTAACGTATACATAAACTGGTAAGGCACTGGAAGCAGTGTAATGAGCTTTTTTCTTCTTCTACAAGACAGTCTTC
This sequence comes from Conus ventricosus, assembly GCA_018398815.1. NCBI lineage: Eukaryota > Metazoa > Mollusca > Gastropoda > Neogastropoda > Conidae > Conus > Conus ventricosus. The sequence continues at coordinate 58,333,661 of CM031602.1, forward strand.
TTGAAGGAGAAATAACAGATGGTTCATAAAGAAAAGTTATTCATATTCAAGACAGCAACGTGATCAGTAACACACACACACACACACACACACACACAACACACACACACACAACACACACACCACACACACACACACAAAACACTCACGCGTTCATTCATTCATTCATTCATTCATTCATTCATTCATTCTTCATTCTTTCATTCATTCATTCATTCACTCATTCACGCCACCCAATCTGGTTTACTTTATTTCAAATGCATTTTAAAGAACGTTTTCTTTACAGAAAAAAATCGAACTTTTTAACATGCCGTTTTGACAAAATGTCTTCTTTCAAGCGGAACTAGAGTGCTCTACGACAATCCTTTTTTTCTTTTTCTTTTCATTTTTCTCTCGACATTTTGAAATTTAGTTTCCAGGAAATCTTTCGTAAAATGTTGATTTTTAATCATATATTTGCACATTTAGAAGGCTAAGTAAAATAACTTCTAAAAACATACTTCCGAATACAAAACCAAGATGCAAAGCATACAAACGTACTCCCAGTTTATCTTGAATACGCGTGCACATGTCAAGAGCATGTCACATGTCAAGAGCATGTCAAGAGCATGTTTACTATGAAATAACGGTTTTAACGGTTATTTAACGAGGAACACTTTTGAAACCTGGTATTTTAGTCCTCACTGAGCTGTAGCCTGTGTACATATCAAATGTCATCCAGATCGGAAAATATGTCAGTAGTTAAAGACTCAGAATCAAAAGTGTTCCACAAACCCACCAACTCCCTACGCCAGCAACTGACCCATATCAAAGACAAAACGGCCCCCTCAAACAGTGTGGTGTAGTGTACAGGTAGGGTGTCAAAACGTACCCTACCTATATTGGCGAGACAGCAAGACCACTCACCACCCGTCTACAGGAACACCAAAAACCAATCTACTTCTGCCATACATGAACATCTACAAGCCACAGGCCACAGTTTCAGCCCCACCCCAAGAAATCAAGATCCTGTCTACAGAACCCTTCCTCACAAAAGAACAGTTAAAGAAGCCATCGAAATTAAGACCAGACGCCCAGCCTGAACAGAGATCAAGGCTTTGAACTCCCCGCCCATCTACAATCAGATCCTGACAACCGTTCACCCCCCACAACAGTCGTCCCATCAAGTCTCGCTGCCACAACAGCAACAGTGAGCTGAAGAAGACAGGGCGACCCTGTCGAAATGTCTCCAAGTAAGTTTTTGATTCTGAGTCTGTAACTACTTTTCTAATGTCGAATCCAGAATCCAGAAACCTATATTCTTATTAATATGTCAAGAATAACGGTTTTAAACGGTCAAATTCTGAAACACTATATGGAAGTGCCATTTGAGTGTGATAACCTTTCTATATACCAAATTTCATTAAAATCCACCAATATATAAAAAGTAACAGCAAATAACGGTTTTAACGGTTTAACACCGATGTACATTTTTGAAACTGGCATTTTAGTCCTCACTGGGCTAAAGCCTGTGTACATTCCAAATTTCATCCAAATTGACAATATGTCAAGAATAACGGTTTTTTAACGGTCAAATTTTGAAACAACATATAGAAGTGCCATTTGTGTGTGATAGCCTTTCTATCTACCAAATTTCATTAAAATCCACCTATATGTAAGAAGTAACAGCAAAGTAACGGTTTTAACGTTGTTAATCGATTTTCAGCATTACATCACTTACAAATGGAAAGAGGCTCCGATCTGTCACAAGATCATCTAAACCGCTTATAAATCGGCCAGTACTTTCTGAGATATTCCAATAAAAAGAAGAAAACCCGTTTTGGGCCGTTATAGCCGTTTAGTTACGGCTGGTCTGGTAAAATAAAACATCAGGCATCATCCGTGACCCATACTGAAACATACCTACAAATTTTCAGCAAGATCGGCCCAGAAGTTTGTCTGGAGCGAGTGGAACACATTTTGACCACGGACAGACATACAGAACACACACACACACAGACTGCATTTCTTCGTTCCCATTGTAAAGTACTCCTGTTCTATAAGAACTGGGAGTACAAAAATACGCCGGGATCTACGCGAATGGGTAAAGAAACAAAAAGTTTGACTCTTCTTGCAACATCTTTGGTTAGATCAAAGCTGACTACGGTCAAGAAGTTTATTTTTTGCTCCTAAATATCTTATGAAAAATACAAAGTATTGACTCTAAGGCATACAAATTAGCTTTGGGAGTTCCTGTCCACACTCCGACTATTGCTACGTATGGGGAGGTTGGAGTTCTACTTTGAACAATTATCGAGAACTGTCTTCAGCTAAGTACATTATAAGAAGCAGTGCTGTTGAAAATGTCAACGTGAATGAAAATGTACTTAGATCAGATCTTCAATTTCCAAAAAGAGCAAGGGCCATAAAATCTTTGACAACAATAGCCACTTATACTTCAGATATTCACAGTAGATTAGATCTGAAAACTAAAGATATAGGTAAGCGTTCGATTACGTCTCCAATTCCTCCATGGGAACTGAACAGAGCAGATTTTGACCTTTCCAATGACGATCTAAAAAAGAGTGATAACCCTCACCTACTTGCTTTTTCTTTTCGATCTCGTGTTCATTCAAATTATTCTAACCATTTGAAGGTATATACCGATGGTTCTCTTATTGACACTAATGTGGCGGGTGCTGGGTTTGTAATACCTGGACTAAAGAAAGAAAAATCGTTTCATATTGGTGCAGGTCATTCTGTTTTCACCGCAGAAACTGGTAGCCATTCTCATGGCTCTGCGATACATTGTTAATCTTCCTATGGTTATATTTCCAATACTGTTTTGTGTTGACTCTAAGTCTGTCTTATTTACACTGAAATCCATGAAGTCTAGAGACAGATGTGACCTAGTAATTGAAATTAATCATCTCATACATTTTCTAATTCAAAAGGGTTCCAGTGTAACATTTACTTGGGTTCCATCACATTGTGGTATTTATGGAAATGAATGGGCAGACAGAGTAGCTAGAGGAGGTGCAGTACAAAGAATTCGTTGTGAAAACGTTCATATTCCTTTGTCTGTAAAGGAATGCTATAATCTTTTAGAAAAAGACACCAAAGCCCGTGTGGGTTATAATGTAAATCGGCACACCTCTTACAGCATGTCTTTGTTGAATGTTTTTCCGAGGGAAATTTCCAGTTTGTGTTTTAGACTTAAATATAATTCATTAAAATGTAAATATGTTGATACTGCAAAATGCATATGTGGAGAAAAACTTTTGACATTTCATGTACTATTTAATTGTCCCACTATGCAGCAGTACTTACCTAATTTTCAGTTACCAGATAATCCTACAGTTGATGATTTTAAGACTCTAACTTCAAATCATTCATTTTTGGCTAATGTATCAAAATATTTACTTCGCAGTCCTATCGGTACATTAGTATGATATTTCAGTATTTTTTAAGCAAACATTATTTATGTTGTTCATGTCCAGTGATTTAAGCTTATTTTTAATTATGTTTTCATTTGTATAATAATATTAATGTCATCTTGATGTATATCATTTACAAATATCATAATCGTCTAAAAACACGCCATGTGAAAAGACGTAAAACTAAACAAACAAAACACACACACACACACACACACACACACACACACACCACACACACACACACACACACACAGAGCCTGGGCAGGGTTAAGGTTTGTTCAAAGTGATGGCAGCATCCCTAGTAATGTGCGCGACAAACTGTTAGGCACTGTTTTAATGGACAGCCTTTCACGGTGCACCTTCATTTAGGCACTGAGAACTGTTGGGCACTGTTTTAGTGGACAGCCTTTCACGGTGCACCTTCATTTAGGCACTGAGAACTGTTGGGCACTGTTTCAGTTGACTGCCTTGACTGTTGGGCACTGTTTCAGTTGACTGCCTTTCAGGGTACATTTCGGGCACTGTGGCCAGGGCACTGAAGTCCTGTGAATCACCGGTCGGACGACCAGTGGTGTTGTGCCTGTCATTGCGGGAGGAATAACTTGTGCTCAGTGGTTTGATACCTGCGATCTGTATCCCGCCCCAACACTACAGTCTGATCGATCCTCGGGGCTTTTACCTCCCCCCCGCCAGTAGTCACTGAAAGTGTTGCTATTGTTGGCCACCCCATGGGAGGGCCTAGGGAGGTGGGGGAAGGGGAGGAGGGAGGTAGCCGGTAGAGCTATGATGGTGTGGGCTTGATAGGGATGGGAGGGTGGGGATGCGTTGAGGGTCTCTCCCACAAGTGCTGAGAGGGTTATGTCCCGTATTGCTCTTCTCCGCTTTGAAGTGTGCTTGCAGCCTGTGAGGCCCTGTTGTCCTCCGGACCAATCCAAATGTTTGTTCCTTTTCGGCCGTCTCACGCAGTGTTGCTCTTGGCACTCATTGATTGATAGCGCTTTAGTCTTTCCCTCCCCCCACCTCCCCTCCACACCCACACCCTTCGCTAATGAGTCCGTGTTTGCTTTGGCAGTCAACGGCTTCCACTTATGCAAATGGGTTAGAGGGTGTGTATTCTGTGAGAGCGAGCGAGCGAGCGAGAGAGAGAGAGAGAGAGAGAGAGAGAGAGAGAGAGAGAGAGAGAGAGAGAGAGAGAGAGAGAGAGAGAGAGAGTTCTTTTCTGAAAAGCCTGTACGGTGCAACACACAGTCGCATATCAAAAGGGTAGTGCATGCGTCCGCTTGTCCTTACGATTATCCCAATTAGCGCAAACCAAAACTGGACTTTTAATTCCTTCGTTTATTTCTTCATCTAAACAATGCTGACAATCAAAAATAGGCTCATTGTTCTCAGTCTCTGCCATTTTCATCTTACCTGCTTTAAGAAAAGCAAAAAGTTCTGATTCATGCCAATCCAGGTTTTCTCCGTGAAAGTCAATTCAAAGGTAAAACAGTTTACGTCATCTCATTTTTTCCCCATTTCCTTCTCTACTTTATTGTTTTATGCCCAACCAATTGCAACAGGCTCTGTCAGTGTTGTTTTTAAACACAACAAGACAGGTGACAGACATCTGGCCATGGTAAAACAACACGCACAAAAGCACATGTTCAGGTAATGCAGAACTCTACAGCATTGTAGCTGATTAGCGGAAATCCTCAGGCTAACACAAATGGACTGTGGTGAGCTGCCTGTCATTTTGCTCCATTTTTTTTTTTTTTTTTTTTTGCATCCAATTCAGTGATGGAGAAAATAGTAGATAAAAAGGATGCAAGTGCCGACTTCCGTAGGACCGTCCTCTTTGGTGGAACACCAAGGCCCCGCTGACCAACCCGCACACCCATTGTGCTGTTTTCTACCTCATCACTCAGTCTCCAAGGTACAACGACGCAGACTATCAACTGTGACACGAGGAATTAAAGGGCAAAAGCTTTGCAAAACAAGACAAGTCATGGGCCACGGAAAAAAAAGGATTAAGAACAGTCAACAGCAAAGGAAGATACAAGAAAAAATAAGATCAGACAGAGCGAACAAAAGAGGGAATGACTTGCTCAGAGTGTCCAGACATTGGGGGCACCTGTCGTTCTGAGAAAGTCTCCGGCATCCCCGCGGAGGCTACGGGCATTGCACCATTATCGTCATCGACAACGACTTTCTGGCTTTCCAACCTTTCATCACTCATTACCACTGCACAACTGTATGGTTTGATGCCAAAGAAGCTCTATCAAACAAAAATCATAAGAGCACGCATTCACAATCATTTACAGAGAGAGAGAGAGAGAGAGAGAGAGAAGAGAGAGAGAGAGAGAGAGAGAGAGAGAGAGAGAGAGAGAGAGAGAGAGAGTGACTGAAGCGAATCATGGAGTAGGTCAGCCCCGGGCATACAAGCAACAGTGGAAATGTCCAGAGCTCTTCGGAGAGATCAATGCGGCTCCAGCCTAGCGGTAAAAGGTAATGGTGTATTCACCGATCCGTTTGCTCATTATTATCGCAGACATCTCCAGCTTCTTTCAGCTATTCCTCTCATTTCAGTCCACAAATATCAGAGAGAGGGATTGTTTATTGCTTGTATCCCTCCCCTAGTTTTGAAGATGTGGGAGTTGTTGCTGGACTTTTTAGTCAGATACGCTTTGTTGACGCCTGTTGACTTTGTAGTAAGTTGCACTCTGTTGATGCCTGTTGACTTTGTAGTAAGTTGCACTTTGTTGATGCCTGTTGACTTTGTAGTAAGTTGCACTTTGTTGATGCCTGTTGACTTTGTAGCAAGTTGCACTCTGTTGATGCCTGTTGACTTTGTAGTAAGTTGCACTTTGTTGATGCCTGTTGACTTTGTAGTAAGTTGCTCTCTGTTGATACCTGTTGACTGTTTAGTACTTTGCACTCTGTTGTTGTCTATTAAGTGTTTAGTAAGTTGCTCTCTGTGATGCTTGTTGACTGTTTAGTAAATTGCTCTCTCTTGATGTCTGTTGACTGTAGTAAGTTGATCTCTGTTGATGCCTGTTGACTGTTTGTAAGTTGCTCTCGTTGATGCTTGTTGACTGTTTAGAAAATTTGCTCTCTCTTGATGTCTGTTGACTGTAGTAAGTTGTTCTCTGTTGATGCCTGTTGACTATTTAGAAATTTGCTCTCTTTTGATGCTTGTTGACTGTTTAAAAATTGCTCTTTGTTGATGTCTGTTGACTGTAGTTTTGCTCTCTGTTGATGCCTGTTACTGTTTAGTAAGTTGCACTCTTTTGATGTCTGTTGTTTTTTAGTTATGTAATGCCTGTTGACTTTGTAGTAAGTTGCACTCTGTTGATGCACCCTGTTGATGCCTGTTGAGTGTTTAGTATGTAATGCCTGTTGACTTTGTAGTAAGTTGCACTCTGTTGATGCACCCTTTTGATGTCTGTTGTGTGTTTAGTATGTAATGCCTGTTGACTTTGCAGCAAGTTGTTTCTCTTGATGCCTGTTGAGTGTTCAGTAATTTTGCTCTCTTTTGATGCCTGTTGACTTTGCAGCTAGTGAAGAGTTTTCATATCTGTAACATTTTATTCAATATTTTTTTAGTTCCCAGTTTCTCCATCTTCAAACTCCCCCCCCCCCCCCCCCCCCCCCCCCCCCCCCCCCCCTCATTAAGTCCAAATCTTGCCAAGTCATTACTATGAAGACAGTTCAGTTGTTGGCCTGCGCTTGTTTTTCCCCCACTATTAGATTGTTCGTCTATGTATTTGTCTGACTTTATTCAAGTTTAAAAGGCTGTGCCAGTCTTGAATAAAAGTTACTCTGTGTTAGGTTTCCTTATGGGAGCAAAACATACCCCACTTGTTTACTGTTTTGTAGTAAGTTGCACTCTGTTGATGCCTGTTGACTTTGCAGCAAGTTGCACTCTGTTGATGCCTGTTGACTTTGTAGTAAGTTGCACTCTGTTGATGCCTGTTACTTTGTAATAATTGCACTCTGTGATGCCTGTTGACTTTGTAGTAATTGCACTCTGTTGATGCCTGTTGACTTTGTAGTAAGCTGCACTCTGTTGACGCTTGCTGACTTTGTAGTAAATTGCACTCTGTTGATGCCTGTTGACTTTGTAATAAATTGCACTCTTGTTGATGCCTGCTGACTTTGTAGTAAATTGCACTCTGTTGATGCCTGTTGACTTTGTAATAAATTGCACTCTGTTGATGCCTGCTGACTTTGTAGTAAATTGCACTCGGTTGATGCCTGCGACTTTGTAGTAAACTGCACTCTGTTGATGCCTGCTGACCCTTTTAGTAAATTGCACTCTGTTGATGCCTGTTGACTTTGTAGTAAAATTCACTTTTATCCCGCTGACTTTGTAGTAAATGCACTCGGTTGATGCCTGCTGACTTTGTAGTAAACTGCACTCTGTTGATGCCTGCTGACCTTGTAGTTAATTGCACTCGGTTGATGCCATGCTGACTTTGTAGTAAAGTGCACTCGGTTGATGCCTGCTGACTTTGTAGTAAACTGCACTCTGTTGATGCCTGCTGACCTTGTAGAAAAATTGCACTCTGTTGATGCCTGTTGACTTTGTAGTAAATTGCACTCTGTTGATGCCTGCTGGCTTTGTAGTAAATTGCACTCGGTTGATGCCTGCTGACTTTGTAGTAAACTGCACTCTGTTGATGCCTGCTGACCTTGTAGTAAATTGCACTCTGTTGATGCCTGTTGACTTGTAGTAAATTGCACTCTGTTGATGCCTGCTGACTTTGTAGTAAATTGCACTCTGTTGATGCCTGCTGACTTTGTAGTAAATTGCACTCTGTTGATGCCTGCTGACTGTAGTAAGTTACACTCTGTTGATGCGTGTGAGTTAACGTCTTGTGGATTTCCATTTGTCTGTCTCCATACCTCCGTCCTCACACCCCGTCCCTTCCAACTTCCCTCTGGTCCCAATTCCATGGAACTCTGACGTCCACCCCCTCCCCCTCCCACACACCTTACCTGAAGTTAGGTAGTCACAGGAAGGCTGTACCCATGGCAGGGAAGTAGAGGAAAGGAATCACACACCAGACAAGCACCACCAGGACATCATGTGAAAAGCGACGGTGAAAATGCCACTTTCTATTGGGCGTTAAAAATCGACCTCGAAACTTCCTGAACACGAGATCTGCACCCTGACCATTGAACTACTCCGAATCCAGCTCCTGTGGTCGCCTATTCTGGATATTTATCGGTGTGAAAGATGACGTCACTGTAAATGTTCGGCAAAGCGTTGGACGTTCTTTGGAACATGAATCAAACACACCAGATGAGGTGTGAAATATCCATTCCGTCCAAACAAGAAATGGTAGCTCCAGTGGACTAGAGGAGAGAGGCCATGATATCTTTCCTATTTTGTACTTATTAGAGAGACAGAATCATTTGCTCATTCACTTCAAAATCACACACGCGGACACTGCACCATGTTGGGTGGGGGGAAGCCAATCAGCAATGGATGCCGATTAGTCTACCTGCTAGTAATCGTTTACTTCTTCCCTTTTTTCCTCCATTTTCATTTTAACGGGAAGATCAAAGAGTAAGGATACGGGGTAGGAGGGTGGAGGTGTAGCGAACGACTGACGGATGCTAAGATTGTGGTTGGGCACGGTGTCGACTTTCCTGTAACATTTCATCAGAGATAGACTGGGGGAAACGTCTGCCTCAGTGGTAGTACGAGGACTTGGCAGTCAGATGTTGGCAGTTCCAATTCCACTTGAGCCTAATATTTCACTGTTTCAGCTTGATGTCATTCTGGCGGCGCCAGCGTAGTGCTGCTGTTAGACAGGTCTCCTACCCCCGCTCTCCCTGGGGTGGGTGGGTGTGGGCATTTAACCTGAATGTAGCAAGCACACTGGTTAGAATATGGTGAGAGAACACTTATCTATCTTGTGGATTGCCCCTAAATACACACGAGCACGCACATAAGCACACGTACGCTCACACACACACACACACACACACACACACACACACACACACACACACACACACAGAGACTTAGAGAGAGAGAGAGAGAGAGAGAGAGAGAGAGAGAGAGAGAGAGAGAGAGAGAGAGAGAGAGAGGTGTTCACTTTTTTGGCCTGAAGTTTCAGGACTCCTGTCACTGCACGAAGGCACCACACCCTTCCCACACCTACACCCTCCCCAACACCCTCTCCCCACACCTCTCCCACACCTCTCCCACCCTCCCACACACCCCACCTCATCCCCACACCTCCACACCCTCCCCACACCCTCCCACACCCTCTCCCCACACCCCCCACACATCCCACACACCTCCCCACACCTCTCCCACACCCTCTCCCCACATCCTCTCCCCACACCCTCTCCCCACACCCCCCCACTTCTCCCCACACCTCTTCCCACACCTCTCCCCACACCCTCTCCCCACACCTCTCCCACACCTCTCCCACCACCTCTCCCACTCCTCTCCACACACTCTCCAACACCTCTTCCACACCTCTCTCCACACACTCTCCCCAAACCTCTCCCCCACACCTCTCCCCACACTCTCTCCCCATCAACCCTCTCCCACACCTCTCCCCACACTCTCTCCCCAACCCTCCCCACACCTCTCCCCACACTCTCTCCCCACACCCTCTCCCCACACTCTCTCCCCACACTCTCTCCCACACCTCTCCCCACACTCTCTCCCCACACCTCTCCCCCACACTCTCTCCCCCACACTCTCTCCCCACACCTCTCCCCACACTCTCTCCCCACACCTCTCCCCACACTCTCTCCCCACACCTCTCCCCACACTCTCTCCCCACACCTCTCCCCACACTCTCTCCCCACACTCTCTCCCCACACCTCTCCCCACACCTCTCCCCACACCTCTCCCACACCTCTCCCCACACTCTCCCCACACCTCTCCCCACACCTCTCCCCACACTCTCTCCCCACACCTCTCCCCACACCTCTCTCCACATTCTCTCCCCACACGTCTCCCCACACCCTCCCACCCACACCTCTCTCCACATTCTCTCCCCACACCTCTCTCCACATTCTCTCCCCACACGTCTCCCCACACTCTCTCCCCAACCTCTCCCCACACTCTCCCCACACTCTCTCCCCACACCTCTCCCCACACCTCTCTCCACATTCTCTCCCCACACGTCTCCCCACACCTCTCTCCACATTCTCTCCCCACACTCTCCCCACACCCTCTCCAGACACCTCTTCCCACACCTCTCTCCACACACTCTCCCCAAACCTCTCCCCACACCTCTCCCCACACTTTCTCCCCACACCTCTCCCCACACCTCTCTCCACATTCTCTCCCCACACCTCTCCCCACACCCTCCCACCCACACCTCTGACAAGGCAGTGCCCGAGGGCAGGGGATAAGGGGGCGGGGCACAAACTGCTCGTTGCTATGGTGTCACGCGATCGCTTCTGGCACCATCCAACCAGGCAAACATAAACCTCTGCATGCACACACAGCCAGTTTTAAGCGCATTTAATAGAGACAGAAAAAAAAGAGAAAAAAAGAAGAAAAAAACAACAACACATTTTCATGTGGTCAAGCCACACAAAAAATCTTCTTTTCCCGAGATTTGCTCACGAGACATGAGCATGGAGTAACTACTTCATTTTGCGTATAAAAGAAAGGTAGCGGCTCCCTAGCACGAAGAAAGGCAGCGGCTCCCTAAGTCTGGTACGTGTGATTTGGAATGTTTCCAAAGTTCTGGACAGAGTCTGACAAATCGCTCTCACCACCTCCTCCAACATGGATGCCATTTTGTGCCTGAGCGGTATGCTCCAGTGAACGACTGCTATGATGAACAGTGGCTCTTGAACTGTGAAGAGGCAAATGCTGTAACATGAATGCAATATCTCTAAAAGTAAATGACATCACTCCTGTAAACCTCTTCTTGATTTAAGGTCTTCTACAAAGGAGGCAAGGTGTGAAGGCACGGTGCCACTCACGGCCATTGCATTCTGGGAGGACTCTGCAGGCAGGCTGACTACCAGGGCCAATGTCCCGTCGCATGTCAGCTGGTGTTCTCATGTTACATGCCAGGTGGTGTTCTCATGTCACATCCCAGGTGGTGTTCTCATGTTACATGTCAGGTGGTGTTCTCATATCACATCCCAGGTGGTGTTCTCATGTTACATCCCAGGTGGTGTTCTCATGTTACATGTCAGGTGGTGTTCTCATATCACATCCCAGGTGGTGTTCTCATGTTACATGCCAGGTGGTGTTCTCATGTTACATGCCAGGTGGTGTTCTCAAATCACATCCCAGGTGGTGTTCTCATGTTACATGTCAGGTGGTGTTCTCATGAGACATGCCAGGTGGTGTTCTCATGTTACATGTCAGGTGGTGTTCTCATGTCACATCCCAGGTGGTGTTCTCATGTTACATGTCAGGTGGTGTTCTCATGTTACATGTCAGGTGGTGTTCTCATGTCTCATGTCAGGTGGTGATCTCATGAGACATGCCAGGTGGTGTTCTCATGTCACATGTCAGGTGGTGTTCTCATGTTACATGTCAGGTGGTGTTCTCATGTTACAGTCAGGTGGTGTTCTCATGTCACATGCCAGGTGGTGTTCTCATGTTACATGTCAGGTGGTGTTCTCATGTTACATGTCAGGTGGTGTTCTCATGTTCACATGCCAGGTGGTGTTCTCATGTCACATGCCAGGTGGTGTCTCATGTCACATGTCAGGTGGTGTTCTCATGTCACATGTCAGGTGGTGTTCTCATGCACACACCAGGCGGTGTTCTGTCAGACTGACCTCCAGGCCAAACCATGTCGTGGGTCAGGGGAGGTGACTGCAGACGTCATCTCACACTTGCTGTTGTCTTACATCTGTTGTCCTGCTTCCAGACAAGTCGTAAAGTCTTCATTACCCACCGACAAGTCGTAAAGTCTTCATACCCACCGACAAGTCGTAAAGTCTCATTACCCACCGACAAGCGTAAAGTCTTCATTACCCACCGACAAGTCGTAAAGTCTTCATTACCCACCGACATAGATAGACAAGGTTTCTCTTCATTATCCTCAGTATCAAATGTCGATCAATATTGATAATGGTACTGTGCACTTTTAATACGAGTTTTTCCTTAAACAATGGTGGTGTTATACTCTTCTTACACGGCTTCTGATGATCTGGTGAAATGCTGTAAGCCTTCTCACTTCACTTGAAATTTCGTGTGAAATGGTGCAAGTATTTTCTGAGGTTGATTTTTTCTTTTTTTTTGCGTACGCCGGCTGATACTCCTGCAGACACTCCATATGTAGAAAGGCAAGGATATATACCATCTACCCAACAAATAATAATGTATAATACTATATAGCGCATTTCTTGTTGTACAACTCAATGCGCTTACATCAAACAAACAAAAGCGGTGGATTTTGTTTATCCCACCATTAAGGCAGGCATACTCCAACTTCGGGGAGGATGAACGCTATGTGTAACGTGTCATCCATACTAACGACCAAACTGGCCTTTTCTTTAGAAATTGGTGGTGGGATTTTATGTGTGTGCAAAATGTTATGCGTACGTTCACACACGGAACCACGTTTTATTGTCTCATTCGAAGGACTGTATGGGAAATGGAATCAGAACAATGTTAACTCCGAGGGGAAAATCCCCCTGCACCGAAACGGCCCGGCGGAGATTCGAAGCCACAACCCCAGATCACCAAGATTACGAGTCCGGCGCTCTACCACTGAGCTATTCCGGCCCCCAGAGTTGCTAGTAACAACATGATCTTCAATGACAGCTGCGCTAAGTTTGTCACATTCATAGTCTACGTGTTCACAGTATCAACGTATTACACACACTTAGTCCCTTGTGGGACGAGGGATAGGCGGAGAAAAAGTAGTAATCTGCTTATTTGTTACAGTTGAAAGCACACAGCAACGCCATCCTCTTCACCGTCAACACGCACACAGTGGCCGCTCGGGCAGGTATCCAGGCATGCATGCACGCGTGACATGGGGTTGAAGTAAAGCGCATCATGCACACGTGTCTGATTCTATCACCCGATTCAGCAAGATCGCATTCTCTGGCGTTTCAATTACAAACTAAGTCTCTAAGGCGATTCGACACGAAACTGATGATCTGACCCCCATAATCCCCACTTTACAACCACCGTTCATCGGCCACTCACAGGGCAAAATGAGAGCTTCCTTTTTTTTTTTTTGGTTATAAACCCCAGGAATGTGCGGCACGCAAATCTACCGAATAGAGAATGTGTATAGCACACTCAGCAGCACTGCACGCACGCACACAGTTCAGTCCCTTGATGATTCGGCCTCGTGTTTCGTGCTATTCTGATTGCTGGCTACATATATCGGCAATCTCACGCGAAAAAGAAACAACAAAAAAGGGGCGCCTGGTATAACAGAACAAAGGCGACAAAGCTTGATGCCGACAGTTCAGGACCACATGTGTTTTCTTTTTCTAATCTCTGTCTGTCTATCTTTTCACACACAACACACACACACACACACACACACACACACACACAACACACACACACACACACACACACGCACACACACACGAGAGAGAGAGAAGAGAGAGAGAGAGGAGAGAGAGAGAGAGAGAGAGAGAGAGGAGAGAGGGGAGACGGATATTTCATTCAGAAACAGGCGATTGCTCCTCTGAAGGGGTGCGCCTGGAAATCATTCAAATATTTTAAACGGTCCAAATTGATTCAACAACATACATTAAGAAACAGAACAGATCGTAACTTGAAGAATGCTTTATATAAGTAAATGGACAGGTTTCTAGTTCTTCGTTCATTATTGAATGCTAGGAGTATAAACCCTAACTACCCGGAGAAAAAGAGGGGCAGAACATGAGCCGCGATGTATTACCAATTGTATAGAAAAAGACTGGTGCAACGTGAGTTACGTACATCCCAACCATTAAGATACATCCAAATTTCTAGATGGGGAAGGGGGAGGGGATCAACACAGAGAAAGGGGACAACTTAAGTTACATACATACATCCCAAACCACTGTGGAGAAAAAGGGACGCAACATGAGTTACGATACCTCAGAACTGTTGGCGAGACAGAGGAAGACACCAAGACATGAAATGCTTTACAACCGCTGGCAGGAAGGGAAGTGTATGACTGTGTGCACATCACTTGTGGGCAGAGCTCATTAGCAGACAGTCGTAAGAGGAGACAATGGTTACCTCTGTGTTGACAACAACACGGCGAGCAAGACCATTCCACCGCCCTCTTTTTCATTCCCTTTCCCATTCATCCAATAGGCCATCTCCAGGCACCCCCTCCCACCCCACACATTTAAGAAATCTGTGTGTTCATT
>CM031602.1:58350895-58383395 GCA_018398815.1 Conus ventricosus
ATGCCTAAATATGTCAACATTAACAACAAGCATAAGGATTCCATTGTAAGTCCAATGTTCACTAGCTGCTAAGTGGTCATCCTTTCTAAATACTACCATATTACTTTCATTCATATTTACATTCAGATGGAGTGTTGATGCTGCCCTATGTAGATTACTTATTGTGTTTGTAGCCTGTATGTTTACGACGGAAGAGCCTCATCATCTGTCAAAAGTAATATGTAATAATTCAAAATAATCATGCGTAAATGTTGCACCATGTCTCATGTTTTTGATCACTTCTGTTAAGAGAGAGAGAGAGAGAGAGAGAGAGAGAGAAGAGAAGAGAAGAAAGAGAGAGAGAGAGAGAGAGAGAGAGAGAGAGGTGTGGTGGTGGTGGTGGTGGTGGTGGCGATGGTTATGATGAATATGATAAGCTGATATGGGCGCGATGGTGGCAATGATAACACAGAATATGTTTGACCTTTCTTTTTCTGTTTCGTTTTGTGTCTGAGCGAGTGTCACTGTGACCTAACGGAGAACGCACTGTGTTGTTCTGTCTGACCAGGTGTCACTGTGACCTAACGGAGAACGCGCTGTGTTGTTCTGTCTGACCAGGTGTCACTGTGACCTAATGGAGAACGCACTGTGTTGTTCTGTCTGACCAGGTGTCACTGTGACCTAATGGAGAACGCACTAGCCAACTGGCCAATTCTCGGATTCTATCAACCGAATGTTGCACGGGACGGCACGGTTGTGCCCCTTTCCACCAGTCCTGAAAAGATTGTGTGAACGCTAGCGTTTCAGAGAACTATAAAATGCCGCTTCTAACTCACTTTCGCCCTCAACCAGTTTTCGGGCGAAAGTGATCTAAAAGCGGCATTTTATAGTTCTCTGACAAGTAAGACTTCAATAACCAAAAAATAACGATTGTCTACAAACAAACATACTGTGTAGGGTTATCCGTTTTCAATACTAATTTACTAAACTTTTCAGATTTCAGTTTTTGCTTAATCCTATGTTTTTCCTGATCGTTTTCAATAACATCATTTTCACGCAAACATTCTTCAAATGAGTCTCTGTCTTTCATGTAAAATAACACACGTCTTTAATTGTTCTCTAAAGTCTTTTAAAACTGAGTTTATTTTTGGCATAAAAATCACACACTTATCCAGCATGTCTTCCACTGAAAGCTAGTTTCGACAAAGTGTTTCTCTTTTTAACTATGTCTCTTTCTGCTGAACAGTCATCTATAATAAAATAGTGTCTGCGTTCCTTCAAACAATATAAAAAAGCGTTCTAGACACTCACTCAGTTTATTGCTAGGATTAACTAAAAATATGTTATCATCAGTCCATATAAACCTTCTATCATGATATGCTTTGTTCCATTTAAGTGTTGGGCAGAAAATCACAATATGATCAAAATTATAACGATAAACTGTTTGTAATAGGTCGAGGACAAATATTGTTTTTCACAACCAGTTTTGTCCACAAATTAATGAACAATGAGGGGTTTTTGTCATAAAGTTTAACTGCTCCATAGTTTTATAATAGAATTTAATCTAATCCAGTTATTATTTTTATCATGCTCTCTGTCAAAACTGTTCAGTATAATAAAATCCTATAAGGTCTAAATGCGTAAGATTAATCCAATCAGTTCTGTAAGATTGTTTGTATTTAGACTAATATTGATTTTGTTGCTTGTTGTTATGACCTTAATATCCTCACCATTGTGAAGAATGACGACGGTAACTTTAAGTTTTTCAACGTCTAAGTTTTGCCAGCTAATTAGAATTCCTTTAGAAGGACGTCACTACGCCCACAACCCCATCCCTCCCTTATCTTTTAAGCCAGAAATTTCAAATATCATTGTGAACGCATCTCCTAATTTCATTTGTGGAATGAACTGTAATTTGTAGAAGCATCCTTTAAAACCGTTTCTCTTCTGTGGAGGATGTACTGTTTTTTTCCCATACGGCGTTATTTCAATCTCTTTCCGACTATTGTCATCTGGCATAAGACTTACATGTAAAGGGCCAGAGTTGAATGCTTTTCTGAAACTTTTTGACGGCCAAAAATGTAAATGGGCTTATGAATTCAAATTTTATTTCCCATTCTAAATATGGTTCCAAGTGCCATTTGAGGTCAGGTTTTCGAACTATTTATATTCATACTGACCAACATTATTTACTTCTAGATTGCGCAGCTGTTCTAGTTTAGGAAACTTTTTGCTGTCGCCAACCTCTTGGCGTTTATTATCACCTTCTTTCGTGTTCTCAAAACCATACATAGCGCCGATCTCTCCTTCTGTTCATAGTCCTCTACGTCTGCATAGGTCTTTAATTTCTATGGTTATAAACTTACAAGCGGCGCTAATGTTAATACCTGGTTCTTCTGGCACACGCGACAAGTTTTATTGTAGCGTATTTTTTTATTTTTTATATACTAATGTGAAGGTTTTCACTTTTTTCGTCTCTTTCCCTGTTTTGTCTGTGTTTTTAATTTTAAATGATCTCGAACCCTCCCACAATCTAATCTTTTTAACTGTAAATTTGGATTTGTTAAATTTCATTATAATCGCTATTTGAAGGCTTTCATGAGGGAAGAGCTCTTAAATCAGTTGTGAGGGCACACTGACATACATATAAGTTTTCATCAGTGCTTAGGCTTCATCTTATATGTAACATTGAGTAATGAATGTTATGCAAGATAGAGCGGACTTTCCCCCTCTAAGTAGTTTTGTCTGGTTGCCAAACTCTAATAACTATGTATACGGGCTTGATTGGCAGTTGTAACGACTATATATTTTAGCTAGTTTTACATCAATAAGGTAATGTATACTACTTCGTTTTGCAGGTTTGTAAGGTAACTTTGTTTTTAGATTTTGCATTTGTTAAGTTGAGTGTAATGTCTTAGTTATACTATTGCTTCTTTTTTGTGCAGCAAATCCCGTAAATATCCATCAGGTCTTTGTTTTCTGGCTAACTAATTGTCCTCTTTTATTAACTTTTTTTATCTTATTATTCTCTTGGATTCTCTTTATTTAACCATTCAAACTTTGTTAAAAATTTTTCTTGGAGTGCGACCATTTTGGTTCGCAATCGTTATCAATTGCCATGTTCTTAAGACGTAAGGTCTGTATTGAGTTGTTATTGTTACAAAAATTTTTTTAACGAAATAAAAATGGGCGTGCCCATTTTTATTCTAATGCAAATAGTATCGTTGCGGCGGCACTTCATTCTTATAATTTATAACATCTGACACACCTCGACCTTTCTGTGACCCAGACTGTCGCTTTCAAGTAAGGGTGTGTACTCCAATTATGCAGATATCTTAACCCTCCTATATTAAAAAGGGCACTACTATCGCGGAAAAGTGTGGTTCAGTCATCCGATGGCAGTTTTATCAGATAAACGTTAAATTTGCTGTGTTTATGTGAAGCAACTTGGGTGTGGAGTGTCGTTATGCTGATCATTTATATCATCCTGAGCCTTTGGTGAGGTTCAGTGCTTACAGATTTCATTTTTATACCCCTTCAGAGTTATTTTGACTGAACAGCAGCGCCATACCAAATGACAAACGTTTAAATCCATTCTGCAAACCAAATAGATTGAAGGCTTTTGAAAGGATTTGTAACGTTTTTCAATTATTAATGTTAAGGACAGATTTAGACAAAAGTCGGATCTTAATCTTCGGCTTACCTTAGGACACCCCTTTATTTGTGGGGGCGTGCAACAGAAGTATAATATGACTGGAATCCTCACTTTCACATCTTTCATCTTCAGGCCACAGGCGTTCACTTAGGTCCATAGAGTAAGAGCATTTAAAACAGCATGGAAACATTTTTCTAGACCACATCTGTGGGCCTAATACAAGACCGGGAACTTGTACGAAATATAACGAACTCTATTCGTAATTACGTTTGGGTTTGCTAGGTTCGCAAGCAAAGACAAGGTCGAGCATAAGAATTCTTTTCTACTGGCTTTGAGCACAAAAAACAATACTTAGCAAATTAGAGGACGCCATTAATTCTCAGTTGATTTAGATTCAAGTATAAAAAATGATACCAAAAATGTTTTACTATACGCAGATCGAAGTAGAATTTGCTGTGGCACGGGATGCCTGTGATTTATACATGGCTACCTTCTGTCCTTAGACTCCAGGTAGGTACTTAATAAACTACAATCAATGATATCATTGTGCCCGGCAAAGGACAGATGGTTGGTATAATCGACATTAAATTCTGGGACAGTAATAGTACAAATCAAATAAAAAAAAACACAGATGATTGGTGTTTCAATCCCTGAGGTCCCAAAGCCCAAAGACTGTTGAAGAACGTGTGGACTTTGTGGCGATGACTTGTTTATGTAATGACAGCGGCTAGGTGTTGGAATTAACTGTACATAGGATTATATTGGTCTTTATCTCTACTGAATAGTGAATCCAATCTATTTAGAGAACTTAAGAACTATAAGTGCTCGGCCATATTGCCTACTTCTTAGATTGCAGTAGTCAAAAAGCCAGCTAATACAATACTCCCTAATTTACCTGAGGTAATGTGTCTATAGCTTTACCAGCTAATTTTTTTTTAATAAACTCGCAAGATGATCAAGTTGTTTTTTTACCATGATTTATCAGCGATGGCGGTGGAGCACTGAACTTTGACCTCATCACCTCCTGTAATAGCCTCACCAGTGTACTGATTGCAAATCTTAGGCTGTTAACGTTGCTTATTGACTCCCTGCTATCGTATTCGTTCTGCTTGCGTCGTGTCTTCATTTATTATTCTTTGATTCTTGAATAGTTCTCTCTTATTCTGCTCACTTGAGTGTAATTGTTCTCGGTTGTTAGTCAATGATTCTAGTCTTGCCTGATCTTTGTTGTTCTAGATCTTTAGTTTTTGGGCGTTATGCTTTTCTTTATTACACAACGCCCTAAGTTGGCCGTAGTCCAGCCTCTACGAGTTTTCTTTTTCTCTTTTTATTCCCTAAATCTAGTACACCACTGTTTTGATAAATTGTTTTCTAATTCACCTCTATTCGGTTCTTAAAGTACGTTCAATGGGCTAATAAGTCTCATCTCAGGTAGCAGTGTTCGTGTATTTAGTTTTTAATGCTGGTTCTTTTTCTTCTTTCATGGACGTTATGCTCCTTCTGTTTATATTCTTTGACTGCTTGTTTGTTTTAAATCTTAAGTTCCATTGTTGCATTTGGTTATCGGGCGGGAGTTCTTTGTAGTGTGTTTTGAGTTTAGAACTGCCTGCCCTATCTTATTTGGTTTTTGTATGGCCAAGGCGATTTCGAACTTCAAATGAAGGTGTTTTTTGAGGTTTTAAAAAAACCCATGCCTACTCAAACTTTGATGTGTCTCGTTTATGTTGTAAGCTGAATAAAGGTTGTACCTTGCTTGTTTGTGACATAAAATTGGTCATATTTTACTTCTAAATCATCAGGGTTTATAAGTGTTAGGGGGGTCATAGTCCTAAACTTTGGTTATATGATCTGACCTTTACTTTAGTTATTTCTCGACTTTGCCCGCCCCCTTCTAATTCTTCCCGCTCTATGTGTTAGTCGTTGCGTTGCTGGTCAAAGGAGTCCTTTCATCCATGTCGGGTCTCTATGTTCACTAATTTCATAATTTTTCACCTACAATTCCGCCTGTTTTTTAATATTTAAATTTTTTTTTGTTTAATAAAATATGGCTCAAGTATTTGGCTTACGATTCTTTGGCCGAATAGAAGTATGAATAAAACCCATGGCGTCGTGAAGGGAAATAAACGGATTATTACTGTTCCAACTATATCATCTACTATTGATGCAGATTCAAATTATTTCTGTTAGATTTCGTCCTAGGAGCGGTTGTTTTGTTTGTGCCAGGCTCTCCTGCAAGGCTTACTTTTAAAATAGAAACTCTGCTTCCAACAATCAGTCCACTATAGTGTTACAGTTGTCAGGTAATTTGGGGCGGGCAATCGTTAAGATTATTTTCTGTAAAACTTGAGGGGAAAGATGTTTTTCTTTTTATCAATGCAGGACCTTATTTTTATCCTTTTTCTGATCTATGGCTAACCGCGAATGATGGGAAGATCTTGCGTTTCATAGGATCGCAATGAAGAAGCACTAAAACATTAGAATAGACGCCGAACTCGCCACAGTTGTTTCAAAGCTGCCAAAAAAGGCTATAGCTCCGAATTTTGAGTATGGAATTCGCGTGTCCATTACCCCTTGTTTTTGAGTTTGTTAAAAGCGCCATTGCTCCATACTTTTACAAGGGAGGCATTATATGGACAGATTGTCATACGAACTTCTTTTTTTGAATTCAAACGTGTTATCAGTTCAACAGACGCCGAGCAAAGTACAGCATTTCTGACATTCGTGAGTGTTTGGGACGTTGTTTGCTAATAGATTAATTTGCAGGCGCTCCCCTGATTGAGCAACAATATGTTGCGCCACATCTTTAAAAATTTCCTAAAAGAAGGGCTGACGCTTATGGAATTTTAATAGTAGCGTCGGCAGAGTAAATTCGCCCTTAAAGGTATTTAGTGCTGTGTGATGATGATAGTACCATTCGCTTGAGCAAGTGATAAGTTTTTTTTTTAATCCTATAATAACGAATGTGAATTGTACAATTGATGTAGTCCTAACCAAATCTTACGACTAGCGGATTAGACTTATCATCATTTTGAAGAATTAAGAAAATGTTTGGGGGTTGGTGGGGCGGAAGTCCACGCAGTCATTGCGTATAGAGATATACACCTTCACAGTGTTAGGCTTGATGATTATTTTACATCAATATACGGTTTATGGATTTGTCCTAAGGTAAACAGAGGGTTATTGAGTTGGATGGGAAGTGGGAGAAACGGTTTTTTAATGAAGTAAACATTCATATTGTGAAAGAAAAAGGATAGCGATATTAAACACGCTTATTGATACATTTGGTTTTATTAAATTTGATGACACTGCTGTTATTGTTTAGATAAGTTTAGGCCATACAGAACACTAATTTATTGTTTATTTTAATAAAGCCTGATGTTGTAGTTTATCCAAAAAGTTCTACAATAAGCCAGAGTTGCCAAGATAGGGATGTAAGTAAACCCCTGACATAAAAACCTTTTTGATTAAACAAACATACGCTCAATTGCAACAAAAACTAGAGCTGGTCACCCTTTCAAAAATAAAGCAATTACCAAACGAGGTATTCTGCTGCCTTTAATGCGGTTAAATTGTTTAATTTTGGTGCATCGACTATTATGTGCATGTATCCGGCAGGAGAAACGAGTGTTGGTCTCTTAGCAACGGGCTTAGCGTACCGCAGCATTACCTATAGTCGGTTGTTCTTTAGCTCTCGGCCTCTGTGCTCATTACTGTAGGTGCTGCTGGCAAAAAATAAAAACTAATCACCAAAAGCACACACCTATGGTTTTCAACTAATAACTGCTTTATCTTAGTTCTTTAAGCTGATTATAAATTAAGCACTAGCTGTCTCAACATCAGGATGATGAATTTATTCGTTTACAGAGGCCGATTTGTGACTACAAAAGACAAAAAGTTTTGATCTTCATGATTGGCAAGGACATACGTTTTTATCATACAGCCAGACCCCGAGCAGTTAAAAAATGGAATGCTTAAAAAAGTAAACGAAACATTTAACTCTGTTCTAAACAGCTCACATTAACAGCGACCACTATAGGGTGTGTTTAATTTTGTTTATGCTTAACCCGGGCTAGCTCAAATAGTCACCATCGTTATTGATTAATCTATTTTTTTGTTTAAATAAATATTTTGAGTTGTAAGAAAAACTCAAGCAGGATAAGATATATGATGAGTCCAGACGAATTGTTTGATGCATTGCAAGTGATTTATCAAGTGCACTGTATGATTATTGATTTAGAAGTCATGATCGCGGCAAGCGTAGGGCATGGGTTGCTTCACATGCTATTTCTCATGTTACGGGTAAACTAACTTTTGACACGCCAGTTAATGTAATGTTAGCTGTTTTTATTCCCACTTTGTATCCATAATGAAGAAATCTAGAAGTCTGGTATCGACTAAAAGATGACGATTCTTTCACTCTAATGACTTTAATAATTAATATATATAATCAACCGTGTTGGGCAGACCAGCTGCTTACACGGTCCTTGTTGTGGCCGCTTGAAGGAAGCCAATAATGAGGGCTGGGTTGGTAAGAGGGGGAGTACGCGATAGGCTAGAGATTAGATAAAACTGGCTATGTAATGCACGATTGTTGGCAGGTCATTACCTTTCTCTACCTCCAGCATTAGTTGCAAAAAGAGCAGTTTATACATAAAGAATTCGGACAACATTGTTTCATGTGGTCGTGCTTGCGCAAGGCTGATCACCGTCGCCAAATAAGCAGAGAGAGTGTCTTACTATTGGGATTACATCATGAATCTTACTTTAGTGGATTAGAGTTTCTGTTTGTTGCTAGATCATATTGCATCAGTTTGAAGAAACTTAATCAACCAATAACGGTCACATATCTACACATGGGAATGAAGAACAAATCTACAACCGATTTATAGTGTCAAAGATCAGTCCTTCAATTTGGCGTTCCACTGAAAATAAATCAGTTGACTTACGTACTATTGTTTGCGCCTGCGGGGATTCCACCATTACGATTTGATACGAACAATGTGTTGTGTATTGCGGCTTTACTTCAAAGCTATTACCATATAACAAGAATTATGTAGTAGATGATTGTTTAACAAAGATTTCCATGCCGTTCATGCCGCTAGCGAATTATAAGTAACTTTGTATCGGCCAGTGACTGTAATACAGAACTATTACTCCCCCCTCCTGGATCTTAAGTTAGTTTTAAGAACTGGAATCGGATGCAAAATTCTCCTTATGTTGTTTTCGCAGACTTTGAATCATAATCATTGTTCCTTATTGGTTGGGCCAGCCTCCACTATAAAACTTCGATAATTATCTGTCTTTTGAGTTTTAATCAGATTTGTTCATTTGCCTGTCTTTATGGTTTGTGTCGGTTGGCGCTCATTCATCGCCATGATTTTTTCAGTGGTCCAGATGCGGCTAGAAGATTTTTACTAGCGCACTCAGACCTTTGTGCGTTATGATTTGGTATAATTAATCTGAATTTATCTGTAATTCTTGTTGACGCCTGAAGCCCAACAACAGTTTGACCTCAGCCTCTCTACTGTTGGTTTTGTGGTTTAGAACGCAGTGAGGAAGCCAATCGAAAGGTAAGTGACCATGATCACATTAGTGGAAAGTTCTGAAGGAGCAGCGCACTTCATCTGCAAATCTTCAACTAAAGTTTGATCTAAGGACTTGGATAGCTGCCGGTATTTTTCTTAACTCCCTCTGCGAGGTTACGACTCTCATCTTATAATGAAAGCTGTGGACGATGCTTCAGGGTGTCATGGCATGCATACAGTCATCTAGAAAAGTTCACGTATGGTTTCACTTTAAAATAACTTGTCTTTTTATGACTATAATGCAGCACCATGATGGGTTCTATTAGAGTCACTGGCTTGTCCTAAAGTCCTGCCAATGACGGAAGATTTTTTTGACCCAACTCTCGTTAGTAAGGGTGTGTTACCCTTATGATTACATGATACTGTTGCGGAAAGGTTTGTTGAAGGACACACTTCCCCCTAAAGGCGCTTTCTTTCTAGTCTCAGTGAGGGAAAGGACATCTGTGATTTGATTACAGACAATGTCAAGATGCGTGGCAATAGTTTAGAGTGTAAAACGATGGGAGATATCATGACTATAATTGATGGCCGATGTATGTTTGTTGTGCGGACGTCTTTGCAAAATTTTAGGAAGTCCTGCATGAACACTTTATAGCCTGGTTCCTGCGACTTTACTTTTCTGCGACCGGGTTGAGCTGGGATGCTTTCTTAAATGTTTACTGGAGTACAGATTGATTTATTGTCAGATTTACCAATGATTCAGATGATTGAAAAGGATTGCGTGGAGGAAATTAGTATGGCGTCGACATCATTACTGTTAAGCAAACAACTAATACCTAGATGATTTTGATCCGAGGTAAATGGTCTAATCTTTCTCAATGTATTTAGGTTGCAAATACAATCTGTTTGGGATGGGAAATGGCGCAATCACTTCAATTATGTAACTTTAAATGTACACAGAAGACAATCCGGATAAAAATTTTCAAAAGGCGTTTAAAGTGGTTGGGCAGTTTGACGTCAGATCAACAGCGTGGTTTCATTCTAGAAGTTGACTTTGGTATATCATCATGAACTCTTGACCCTACTCAATGACTATACCTTTAGCAGCAGAAATCTCTAAAGTTGAAATACCAAGGAGCCACCTAAACTTGTGCTTAATCTTCGATGGCAAAAAAATTATGTCTGTCATTACTGACTTCTACAATTTTATTTAAGACACGGTTTGAAGTTGACAGTGTTATGTATAATCGCTTTGGAAATCAAGAACAGTTCATGAAACCATACTCATGGATGAACACTGATCTTAGAACTAAATCACAAGATGCTTCAGAAAATGACTTTTTTCAAGTGATGTACCAACAGCTGTTGCGGAAAGAATATGGAGAATCCGCACAAGCGCAATATGGTAGATTGAAGTCACTAAAGAGTACGAAGCAATTAAGCTGGACTTCAAACCTAATTATCAGGAACTTTAGAAGATTTCATAATCAGCCTTTTTGGAATAATGTTGAAAAAAAAGAAAGTCAAATTGGTAACCTGTATTTATTGGGTTTTCTGTTTAGGAATTATCATATGCTTTTGAGATGTTAGAATTTCTGTTATGACTACTTTAAAACCTTGTTTCCAGATGTCCAGAGTACTTTACACAGATAACAGACAGTTTTGTTTTGATATCCATACTGAAGACTTCTATTAAGTCTTGGGAAATTTTGAAAGTTCGTAAAGGGCATGAGGCTGGTTTTTATGAAACTCCGATTACCCTAAAGAGTCGCCTCTTTTGCATTCCATTACTAACAAGAAGGTTTTTAGGGATAATGATGAAAGTGAATTTTCTGGAAAGGTGATTAAGGAGTTTGTTGGGTTAAGGTCAAAAATGTACAGTATTTCGAGCCAGGTGGTGGAAAACCATTAAGAAAAGGCATAGGGGTATATTCTCGCCAGTGTTGTGCAGTCATCTTTTCTCATGACATCTACAAAGAAGCCATTGTTTGAACAATAAGTCTTTTTCATCATGACACGTTTAATTATACGTTCTAATCTACATGAGATCAACTCAACATGTTGTAACCATTGAAGTCATTAGATAGAATAAAAGCACAATAACGTGTCTGTTGTTTGTTAATCCTGAGTTTTATATTGCAAGTTGGTCATTTATTGACCGTAAAATAATTAAATGGGAACTGTTGTCTGGTGGGATTATCTGCTGAGTTCTTCTTTACAAATATTTCTTTTTGAGGAGCTGGTTGTGTTGTTGTGTCAGTTTCTCGTAATTAATACAACGGGCGGATTCATTTTTTACATTTCTTTTTATTTCATACGATCAAACACTCAATATGGGATCTGTTGTGCCTGATGCGGTGTGTCCCTTCTGATTCCCCGGTAAATAAAGGTGACCTTACTTTCAATCCAAATTTGGTATAGTTTGCTGGATGAGACTCTCCTTCTGCAACCATTTATGGTTTTGCTTTTGATTGTTGTTACTGGATTTTAGTCCTTTAAAATTCCTTCATTATTTCATTGACGCACACTAAAAACTGAGGGCCGTCTTCTAACCCTTTCTGTGTTGCGAGAATGGTCAATAAAGTTCTCTGTGATACTGGATAAGAAAAGAGTCTTTCGGCTAACTGTTTGTTAATAGTTTCGACTATTAGCCCTGTGTTCCTGTGAAATCCTTGGATCGCCTCTTTTAATGGTTACTCTATGATTATAACAATTAATTGATTCACTTGGCCTTTTAAATTCTTTTCCATCATTCGACTTGAATCATGCGTGGATAAGTTATGGTGGCCTCGTTGGTCATATCAGTTGTATAGACGACTGCAACAGCTGAGCTCCTCTTTTGTGTTAATGGCTCCGCATCTTTGTTTCATTGATGCTAGAGTCAATGAATGTGACGGTGCGTACTTTAATATTTTTGTCTAATCGTATCATGGGGTAATTATAGAAGATCCATTTGATGGGGGTCGTTAGGATTTGTATTGACAAAGTGTGGTCTTGTATTCGTCTAGCGCTGGTAAATTAATTTGCCAAATCGCTTGTTTAGTTATCCATGCTTTTGACTGTTTGTTCGCTGACTCCTGCTGCTTCGAATTAGCCTCTTTTTAATTGTTGTTATTTCCCTCCAATATCCTTTTGGCGACTTATTAGATTTTGTTCTTTTTTTTATTCGCCAATTTTATGCGCATACAAAATAGTATACAGTCTTTCAACGACAAAAAACGCGCATTTCTTGCATCTTTTGTTTTTCTGTTGGATGATATAATGTTGCTGGAATTTTGTGGGGCAATGTCTCGATTGGCTGCCGTTACTTGTTAATACTCTTTTATTGCTTGATTCAACATCTTTTAATTGTGTAAGCTTGATGCCCCTGTTTTTTCAGGGTAGCGTTTATTATAAATCTAACTGCTTACTTCTCTGCTTTTCATAGCATCTTGTGCGCAGCTAGTTGCTCACAAAGCTTTGTTATGTCTTTTTTCTTCTCGCCGTCATACGTAGTTTCTATAAGCGTAATTACTTCGCTAAAAGCAAGCGCTATTCACACTAGCGCCACCTATCATCTTTACGAGTGAAGCATATTTTGTATATATGTATTTTTTTTACATATTTTTATTCTACTGGATTAGTCCATGCTTAACAGTAAATCTTTCGTTAGCTTATGAAGCTGTTTAATTATTGCGATAGCTTTGCTAAATCTCAAAGTCTAGTTTGCCAAGATCTGCGGTTTTTTTTTTAACGCCTTTACCAAGGCAGTGAGTATCGACACTTTGACCTCCAATAACAGCAGACAAGAATGTATTGAAAGGTTGGCAATTGTTTTTCGGCGGGTCATTTTAAAAAAAAATAAATTTAAATTTAATTATTAAAACATGAACTGCGATGATTCTATTAAAACTTCCATTAGATCTTTATGATACATATGGACCTGGTTGTTGACCAGCTATTATTGCCCAAATAAGAAAGACTGGATTCTTTGGCAGATGTGGAAAAACAAATACAGTTCCTCGGCAATGAATTCAGCATAGAACAGATTCATCAGATGTCGCCGCAAGACATTATAAAGTTATCACAACTAGGTATGAGGCGCACGAGGTCAAGAGCATGGTGAAAAGTGTAGGGCAACCCGGTTTTAGTTTGTTACACTCAAATAGTCTGTAGAATTGCTACCATTGATTCTGAACAAGATCTTAGTATGATTTACGCAGAATCCTGTTTTACATATAGTCAGTAGAGTCTCTAAGTCTGTGATCTATATTTACAGATTTGGAACATTGTTACGCCGTTATCATGGGTATTTAATTACTTTTAATCAATATAGATTTTATTTCCCTTCAATATTGAACGAGTCGGAAAACAGCAGAATTCAGAAACATTGAATCTTGTATAAACACCTGAATCAGGTAGAGATAGTTGAGTGTGAAAAAGGCATGAAAGCCATCCTGGGCGTGTGGGCAGGAAAATGGGAAGTAGACAGAGTTAAAACTGACAAGAAAATTAAAGTTACATTAACAGAATATAAACTCTATAATGAAAAACATAACACCGCCATCGCCAAAACAAGTTGATTTCAATGCCAGCTCCAGAACAAGAGCATGTTAATGTCATATGTCTACAGCACCATACATATGCTCTTTCATGGAATATTGAAATCACACTCTCTCCCCCCACCCCCACCCCACCCCCCGTGCCATTTTTGGCGCCCTTGCTGCTGTGGGGGACAGTTATTACGGTTATAAAATATATAATCAATGGCATCAAAAACAAAAAGCTGTCAAAAAAATTTTCTGGACCCACTAATTACAGAAGTCAACAGCATAGCAGCACCGCACAAAACAAAAATTCATTTTCATCCATTGCAGATGGAATATATTTTAAATTTTTTTTGATAAATAGATCATGGCGGTTCCTATTATTTGTTTAAAATGATGAAGTCAATACAATAAAGACATGGAGTCTTTAAAAGACATTTCCATAGACCAGATTGTATTCAATTGCGGTTGCTTAGGATGTATGCCTTCATTAAGATCTATTGCTGACCGATCTCACGCCAAGGGGTTAAGCAAGACATCCTGACGATGACAGCGGTTTTTGAGTGTGTGTGGACTATATTAGACATCTACTATTTAAGATAAAAAACATATAATTGTTTTTTTGATAATTGTATGATTAAACTTGAAATAAGATACTTGGTTGTACTTAAAGGATGACTTAGTTATGATATTAGGTTGATTTGAGTAAGAACTTGAGGATGACTTGATCAAGTAACTTAGTTAAGACTTGAAGTATCTTAATTTAAAAACTTAATTAAGAACTTAATTAAGATCTTGTGGATAGGATACTTAGTAAGTACATAGAGTGACTTAATTAAAAACTTAGAAGTGGACTTGGGGTATCTTGAGTTAAGTACTTAATTAAGACTTGCTGAGTCGTTCAAAAGTGGGTAACAGGATTAACACTTTCATGAATGGTCCAAGGGAAAATAACTCTGTAACTAGTATTGAGGATGTTGGAAACGAGTTGTCGGACCATACTTTCAGTGGCCTAGTGTTGTACTTGTGCTCTGACCCCGGGTGCATTGAAACATAGGACCCATGACGTGGCGCGTGGCACGTATTTCTGTGTCAGGGCAATGGTGTGGTAGTGGATTTCTCGTTCATGTAATGCGATTGATATCGTTTATTTACAAAGTGGATCTGGGATGAGGGAGTTAAGTGTTTGTTTCTTTCCTGTAACAACTAACACTAGACTGTCAGTTGTGTAGGAGCTTCGGAAAAAATAAATTAAAAGTGGCCTCCATATCTGTGCTTCAGCAGAGACGATGAGACGCTGTGCGCTGGCTCGGTGGAAAGAATTAAGAATCGGGACTTGATAGCAACTTGTATGAAACGTAATATAAAAAACACAATTCCATTCTTTTTCCCTTGGGGGACGGGACAAACTCCCTTCTCATATTCTAAAAAGAGTTGCTTTTCTTTGTGCAAACCTTCAATTATCGGGCTTACAAAATTGGATGAGGATGGGGCGGCGGCATTTGTCACTATCTAGTTGGCGACCAGCTAAGTAAATAGCTGGTGTCAATTTACATAGCCAGGGGCAGTGACGCGTGCCAGTGATCTATTAATATGTAACGGCCTATTAGTGGCAGACGAAACCTACCGTTACAAACACACAGGATAGATTCAGGCCACACAGAGCAAAAGTAAAAGAAAAAGAGCACAAACGCGCCAAGACACACCACAACACACCATACACACACTCACCGCACGGTCGGACATGGCTTGGCAACATGTGTGGAAGCCAGAAAGCAGAGTAAGGATATTTGAAGCCTCAGCGAATTTCTGTGGCTTGAGAGAGCGAGAGAGAAAAGTCAGCCTAGTCTAATCCCTTCGATGGCCAGAAGTCGGGAATACTTCATGTGATAGATCAAATTTGGACTGAAAGCCACAGCTGGCGTGTACGTACCCACGCCTTGTCAATGGATAGTCGAGTCTCGATCAGTATCGGTCTAGTCCTACGGCTGTACACGGCTCCGGTACGTTTATTGTGGAGTAGTAACTTGTCTGTGGTTTCTCGCGCAAACATTCTCATTTCTCATTGGATACAATGCCCCTCGTGAGATACCGCCCTGCCCTCTAAGTAATTTTTTTCACATTTAATAGCAGCATTTTATATTCCAATCTTATAATGTATTTAAAATAAATTTTATTAAAATGTAGTGACTCAAAAAGTTAAAGTAAGATGTGATTTGTTATTTTGCATGTTATTTTATTTCTGCTTTACAAAAATAAAAAAACATCTTACACTAGGCAACTTTACACTGGCCGCTACTAGTAAAGCGATCACCATAGAATTGTTAATGCTTTATGTGTGTCGAGTATATTTATTAATCTTTAAAATAAATACACGTTGCAGTATATGACTGCGGTAGTTTTGTATTCTTGTTTGTCATGTATTGGCAAAAAGTCTATATTTGGACCCTTTCCCGGCCCTCAGTGTCTCTTCCCATTTCGTGTTTCATTTGTCTGTGTCAATGGCGTGGCTATGAACGCCCGCAAACCTCAATGTGTTGTCGAGGTCACTGGCGAGGCTATATACGACCGCCAAAACCACAATGGGTTGTGTTGTCTGGTCAATGCGTGGATTATGTAACGCCCCGTAAACCAAAATTGGAAGAGTCACTTAAAAGGGGGTGTGGGGATTGTCCCAAATTAGGAAAAATAGCGTGCAGCAACCAAGTATTAAAAGTATACTCTGTTGGAGGCATATTCTCAAATACCCTTCACTTCTGGCCGTGTTATATGTGACCCTCTGGGTCTGATTGGGAGGCCCTAGGGCGCATAGGGTCTCAAGGTGAGATCCAGAGAGTGATCATATAATGCGGCCGAAATGCGAAGAGTTTTGCCATTTTTTATTGAATTCGTTCAAGAATAAAACAGGATTAAGCAATACTGAAATCTGTAAAAGTTTAGTTATTAGTATTGAAAAAGGATAACCCTACACAGTATGTTAGTTTGTACGCCGACAATCGTTATTTTTTGGTTATGAAGCTTACTTGTCAGGAGAAACTATTAAATGCCGCTTTTAGGTAACTTTCGCCCCGAATTCAACGGGTGAGGGCGGAAAGTGAGTTAGAAGCGGCATTTTATAGGTTCTCTGTTTATGAGATGTGACGAGTCCATGCAACGTACATCCTACATTGTAAGGAAAGTTGCCTGGTTTCACAATTACATACCATTGGTATGGATGACACGTTAACATATGCATTGCACCCTGCAGTGGAGAAATGGAAAGAATGATGTAAGGAAATATGTGTGATCGATATGGAAAGATACTGACTGGATACACGGGAGGAACGACTGAAAATGAAGCGCCAGATGGCAGCTCTCTTCATCCGGCACTACCAAGGTTGCAGTCAAGTTGTGTAAACGAGTGTTGATTGTATAAGCGCTTTGTGCGTGGTCTTCTTGCCGAGAACGGCGCTTTTTTAAGTATTCGTTTATTATTTTTTATTACAATTCAGTAGGGAAACACTGCGGGGATACATGAAAAGAGGGGTGGGTGGGGGATGAGGGGGAGGGGGGGTGATGCAAGGGATCTGTGGGCAGAGCTATTCGAAAGGTAATTGGACTCTTCCAGACACGTACTTCTCACAAAGAAATGTCGTTGTGGGCGACGAAGTTTTCATTCTTACCAAAATGTTCTTCTGCAAACAGTTCGGCTATCACTTTTGCCTTTTTAACTCGTCTATCACCTGAAACTACCAAAAACTATACATTACACCACTTTCTCAGCATTTTCAAGTATTTTTTTTAAACCTTTAACGTCTAGACTGACTGATTTTCCCAACAAATAGAAATGACAAGCTCCCAGGATGGAGGACACCCTCTGAGCATCCGACATGAAGCCGTTGAATGCCAGGTTCCAACCCCGCCCATGGAAACCCTCTCTTCACTGTCACTCCACAGGGGACTATCACTCCGTCTGGTACCACGACACAGCAATCATTGTTGTCAGCTGGATCGACAGGGAAAGGGGAGTCGCAGAAAGTGAGAGGGGGGGAAGGGTGAGGGGCAGAGAGAGAGAGAGAGAGAGAGAGAGAGAGAGAGAGAGAGAGAGAGAGAGAGAGAGAGAGAGAGAGAGAGAGAGAGAGAGAGAGAGAGAGAGAGAGAACCGATGCATTCATAATCTACTTTTGAAATTCTCAGTTAAATGACCAAGTGTGTCTTCAGGTTAATTTGCGCGCGGACGTGTGTGTGTGTGTGTGTGTGTGTGTGGTGTGTGTGTGTGCGTGTGCGTGTGTGTGTGTGTGTGTGGTGTGTGTGCATGCGTGCGTGCGTGTGCGTGTGCGTGTGTGTGTGTGTGTGTGTGTGAGCGCGCGTGCATATCTGTCGATTCTCTGTAAATAAATGAAATCTGATGTATAAACCACATTCTGTGTGTCTGTGTTCTTGCTGTGTAAACAAATCCCCTGTTAATCTTTCATCTTCTCCAGATGTGGCATGGAGACTTGTCTGCCTACTGACCAGATTAAAATGGAATAGCTTCTGTCGCGCTTATAATGCCATGATATCGTGAAGCAAGCAAAGTGACGGAGCGCCGGGATTTGAAGCTGGTCAAGAGGAAATAGACCCGTGATCAGACCCATGAGAGAAAGCGAGAGATGGTAAGAAAAAGGGGATGGGGAAGACAGAGACTGTTTTTATGGAGCGGTTGGTGGGGCGGGGGTGGGGGGTGGGGGGGGGGGGGGGCGGGGTCATGGACAAAGTATTAATTTCTATCAGGCAGCGCGTCTCTGAAATCTTACGGCTTACACGAGAACACCTTGTTGTTTCTTTTCCTTCATGGACAAAATAAACAATTTGTGAACTTGTGAACTTGTGAACACAACACGAAATGAACGCAGAGACTACTTTACTGAGGTAAAGTGAGAAATGGTCGTCTTTCAGACCCCTCAGCAAGTGCCGCTCATGGCTCCCCAAACCCTCTCCCCGTCGTGGAGTAGATGTTTGTATGTGTGGTGACATTCTGTCCACCGCTGTAACTCAAGAAACCGGGCAATGGAACAGGGCTCCCCAACTGGAACACAATCTACAGACACTGTGCACTCAAGCCTGATCTGTGAGCGCGCTGGAGCGGGAACCACTTCTGTTGACTGGCGCCGTGCACTATCACAAGTTTGGCGTCATTTCGCTAATTGACTGCAGCCAGCTCCCGGCATGCAACAGCAAGTAGGGGCTGAGGGGAACCCGGCATGGGATGGCTCTCTCTCTCTCTCTCTCTCTCTCTCTCTCTCTCTCTCTCTCTCTCTCTCTCTCTCTCAGTAAGACTCTTCGTGAAAACAACGTTTGCGTGTTTGTGATGTTATACTTAATGTCAAACAGCAAGACAGTGGGTCTTGAGAGCAGGTTTAGCAAGGCAGTGAGTCTTTATGCTTTGTAACTGTATGGCTTCCATAGGACAGGGACAAAGGAGAGGGGGGGGGGGGGGGGGGGGGGGGCAGTAGGGGGGGGGGGAATGGCACTGGCGAACCAAATCTTCATACTTCCCTCTCACTGAATTTGAAGCAGGGTACGGCAGCTTTGGGTTAAAAAAAAACACGTCTGCTTATCGTGTACTATTTTAAAGAAAAACGAACGCGGCGGGGGTCCCAATGTACTAATTCTCTTTGTATCACACACACACACACACACACACAACACACACACACACACACACACACACACACACACACACACACACGGAAGCACGCACGCACGCACGCACCGCACGCACACACGCACACACACACACACACACACACCACACACACCATTACACAATCTGTCTGTAATCACGTTAAGGGGGGAAGACGTTAAATTGAACAACAAGAACAAGAACAACAAGAACAACAAGAACAACAACAACACACACACACAACACACACACACACCACACACACACACACACACACACACACTTTCTTCCACTTTCATGAACTGACCATCAATATGTTGACGACAGACATACTACAAAGCCGTTGTGGTGAGCGGAGGCGCAGTGGTGGCCAGTACACTTAGTGTCCACTGATGGGCGGGTGAGGGTGGCAGGGAGTGAAGACGAGGCAAGGAGGGGCATGGAAGCTGGAGGTATTGGTGGGTTGGGATGAGACGGAGGTCGTCTGAAGTATTTTGAATTCGGGATCGTAACGCTACCATGCAGAGACGAGGGTCGTTTTGTGAAGCTTGCAGTGAGTTGGGGGCTGGTTGTGCACGGAATGCTGATGGTAACGGTTCGTTCAGATGGAACGTCAACACCATCTCATAAGGTGCACGAGGACCATTGCCCCAGGAGAAACCGGGGAAGAGGAACTGACTTCTTAAGTCCACACTGACACCACCAGTAGGGAAACACGTCAAAGTGGACAGCCCACATGCAGGCCTTTGTTTTAGACACGGGGGGATCGAACTGAGAACCCTTTGAGTATGAGCTCTGTGGCCTACTTCAGCCAACTGAACTTTGTTTTCAGGTGCCACTGATGGCTATCTGTCCATGACGGTGTTTTGTGCAGGTCGCCATTTGACAAAGCGGCTTCGTTGTCTGAGAGAGTCCCAGCGCACCTGGACAAACAACTTCCTCTTCACTGGACGTTCGGCGGAACGTCATTCATCACACACCGGGTGGAACGGCGCATGTGCGCACACAAACACGCGCACAGACATTCTCTCTCTCTTTCTTTCTTTCTTTCGCGCGCGCGCGCGCACACACACACAACACACACACACACACAACACACACACACACACACACACACACACACACACAGGTATACACACAACAGAGAGAGAGAGAGAGAGAGGAGAGAGAGAGAGAGGAGAGAGAGAGAGAGAGAGATACAAGAGAGAGAGAGAGAGAGAGAGAGAGAGAGAGCCTCTCAAACAGAACAGAGCAATTCAGCTTTAACTGTGCGTGCACAGGAGGAGAATACATTCACGGTGGCCATTACAGTGTTCGGTGTCGTTGCACCGCCACAGTCATCATGGTGGCGCCTGCTTTGCTTGTCCAGGGCCGATAACTATCAGCTACCATACGGACGAGTTATGGGGCTTGACTGACACCCAAAATGGAGGATAGAGAGTGGAACTGCGGCGCATCACGCAAAAGCTGGCGGCACTTTGGTGTGCATCGCTGCACTTGAAGGAGAAGTTGTTACGGCATCATTCTTTCCCTGGAAGCGGAGAGCTGGGAGCCTGCGATAAAACTTCTCCGATTTCCCTGTAAGCTGACGAGGCTGGTTGCGCCTCAGTGGCCGGAAAAGCCATGAGGACCCCAGTTGGCTGGCAGCATCCCCATCACTGCACGCTGCTTCTGGCTGGCTCTCAGAGACATACACAAAGGGAACGTCACCGCCTTATGTCTGTTTATGTCTACGGCATTAGAGCTGAACAGAAAGACGTTAAGTCCCCTCCCCCCCCCCCCCCCCCCCTCTTTCTCCTCCCAAGAAAACATTACCTGCCCGTTAAGATATTGTAGTTGGTATGGTTTTCATTTCTAATCTCAAAATTGATAATGTCTGGAAACATGTATCCTTACTGGCGGTTTAGAATGATCTCTAACCAGTCTAAATTTTACAACGGACTTTTCACTGCGGACCATAGCCTTAACTTGAACGGATGCAGAGTCCAGCTTGTTGTCTGTTTTTTTGAGGGAGAGAACGTTCTTCGTTTCATCGATGAAAACATTAAATCATGATTTTGTTTTTGAAGCTGGCTTCGCTAGATCAGTGGAACTTGTTTAGTTTTGGCTTTTTATCTTGGGTTTTCAACCGTACACAGTTGTGATTGTCACTTGCTGCAGTCTTACTGTCGCCGATCTGTAAGGTGGGTGAGTGGGGTGTTGTGTGCCCGCTGTCTGGTCGTAGGACCAGAGTCAGCGTCTGTCACCAGGTGAACTGGGGTTCCAGAGGAAAGCCACCCTGTGGGGGCAGCAGTGAGAACCAACAGTCTGAATCTGCGTGTCTGCTGTTGTCCATGCTTCCACCTATCACCTATCAACCATCCCGGAGACTTGAAGACCGCTGGGGTGCCACAGACGACTTCGCAACCAGCTTCCTCAACTCCTCCCGGTTCTCAGACGCTTGTAGGCAGTTGCGGAGTGTAAAGCGGCTGACACACGAGCCTCCCCGCCCGTACGCTTCGGACGTACCGGTCGAACCCGATCCCAAACGGAGCGTCTGTCATAGTAAACGTACGTCTCAAACGGACTTCGGCATCCAGTTCGACCCGACCGTTCGAGATACACCGTGATCTATTCGAAACGGACAGTTAGTAGCCTCCAACCAATCAACGCTCAGCATTGAGCGAACACCCATGACAAAGGAAAAATGGCGTCGTCCAGCGAGGCGATCAGACTGTCCGATTCGGAGACCAAACCTTTGATTGAATCGTACCAAGGCCATGTTGTGCTTTGGAATGTCAACTCAAAAAATTATAAGAATCTAAATATTCGAGAAAAAGCTTCGTATTCAATTGTACAGTCCTTTGAAGCGGCATGTGGGATCAAACTCGAAGGGTAAATAAAACTCGCATAGGTCGGACCGCACAGGTTCAAACGTTTCGTGAAGCACTCCGTCCGTTCGACACTGACTGGTCGGACCGCACAGGTTCAAACGTTTCGTCTCAACCGTACGGGCGGGGAGGCTCGTGTGTCAGCCGCTTAAGGCCAGTCCATGCACTGATGTTGTTTTCCCATCTCTTTTCCTGTCTTCCTCTTCTTCTGCCTCCTCGCACTGTTCCTTGTAGAATGGTTTTGGCAGGTGCTGTTGATCTTGATACATGACCATTCCATCTCAATTCCCTTCTTTTCACCGTGGACAACAGGTCTTCGTATAAGCCAATGGCTTGCCTTACTCTGATCTTGAACTCACCTCCAAGTTGGTAATATGGTCTTTGTATGAGGTACCAAGGATCTTGCGGATGCATCTCATCCTTCTTTCAGTGTCAGCTGTCAGAGTCTATGTCTCACAGGCATAGGGAAACATGTTTCCACACTGGCTCAAAATCTCCGACCACTCCTCCTGGAACTCTAAGCCCTCCTTCCCCCGTAAACAGCTGTGGCTGTGGGATGCCTGTGAACTGCTGTGGCTGTGGGATGCCTGTGAACTGCTGTGGCTGTGGGATGCCTGTGAACTGCTGTGGCTGTGGGGTGCCTGTGAACTGCTGTGGCTGTGGGGTGCATGTGGACTGTCAGGAGAGGTCCGTGGACTGTGTCCTTGCCGACATGGGCACAGCCGTCACCCGGGGACGGCGGATTCGGGCCACCTGACGCTGAGTGGTCATGGACACCTAATGGTTCTACACCTGGCATTATGTGTCATGTGTTTCTGCCTGGCACTATGTGTCAATGTTTCTGCCTGGCACTATGTGTCAATGTTTCTGCCTGGCACTATGTGTCAATGTTTCTGCCTGGCACTTTGTGTCAGGTGTTTCTGCCTGGCATGTTGTGTCAGGTGTTTCTGACTGGCACTATGTGTCAGGTGTTTCTGCCTGGCACTTTGTGTCAGGTGTGTCTGCCTGGCACTTTGTGTCAGGTGTTTCTGCCTGGCACTATGTGTCAGGTGTTTTCTGCCTGGCACTATGTGTCAGGGTTTTCTGCCTGGCACTATGTGTCAGGTGTTTCTGCCTGGCACTATTTGTTAGGTGTTTCTGCCTGGCATGTTGTGTCAGTGTTTCTGCCTGGCACTATGTGTCAGGTGTTTCTGCCTGGCACTATGTGTTAGGTGTTTCTGCCTGGCACTATGTGTCAGGTATTTCTGCCTGACACTATGTGTCAGGTGTTTCTGCCTGGCACTATGTGTCTGGTGTTTCTGCCTGGCACTTTGTGTCAGGTGTTTCTGCCTGGCACCATGTGTTAGGTGTTTCTGCCTGGCATGTCGTGTCAGTGTTTATGCCTGGCACTTCGTGTCAGGTGTTTCTGCCTGGGACGTTGTGTCAGGTGTTTCTGCCTGGCACGTTGTGTCAGGTGTTTCTGCCTGGCACTTTGTGTCAGGTGTTTCTGCCTGGCATGTTGTGTCAGTGTTTCTGCCTGGCACTTTGTGTCAGGTGTTTCTGCCTGGGACGTTGTGTCAGGTGTTTTCTGCCTGGCACGTTGTGTCAGGTGTGTCTGCCTGGCACTTTGTGTCAGGTGTTTCTGCATGGCACTTTGTGTCAGGTGTTTCTGCCTGGCACTCTGTGTCAGTGTTTCTGCATGGCACTTTGTGCCAGATGTTTCTGCCTGGCACTATGTGTCAATGTTTTCTGCCTGGCACTATGTGTCAGGTGTTTCTGCCTGGCGCTTTGTGTCAGTTGTTTCTGCCTGGCACTTTGTGTCAGGTGTTTCTGCCTGGCACTATGTGTCAATGTTTCTTCCTGGCACTATGTGTCAGGTCTTTCTGCCTGGCGCTTTGTGTCAGTTGTTTCTGCCTGGCACTATGTGTTAGGTGTTTCTGCCTGGCACTATGTGTCAATCTTTCTGCCTGGCACTATGTGTCAGGTGTTTCTGCCTGGCACTATGTGTCAGGTGTTTCTGCCTGGGACTATGTGTCAGGTGTTTCTGCCTGGCACTATGTGTCAGGTGTTTCTGCCTGGCACTATGTGTCAGGTGTTTCTGCCTGGCGCTTTGTGTCAGGTGTTTCTGCCTGGCACTATGTGTCAGGTGTTTCTGCCTGGCACTTTGTGTCAGGTGTTTCTGCCTGAAATCTGTTTACGGCCTTAAATCTGATTGGTGTGAATCCAAAGATATTATTTTGCACACCCTAAACCTCTCACATACAGATTCCAACAAGTGCCGCATGAACAGCTAGCCAAGAAAAGATCAGAAAAGCAGGGTGTTAGTTCCATTATAGAGGCTACACATTTCGTGGGCAGAGAAGCCATGCTCTTCTAGCTTTTAAGGCTGTGTGTTTTGCTCCACAGGCAACAATAAGTTTGCTTCAATAAACCACAAGAACCCCAACTATTAAAGAAGGTTTCATTCACTGAATCGAATTTTTCTTAACTTGTAAATTGATAAAGTTTGAGTCTACAGGGAAAAAAAGTCACCATAGCTGAAAAAACCTTTTATTTCAGTGTGTGTGTGTGTGTGTGTGTGTGTGTGTGTGTGTGTGTGTGAGTTGCGTCTTTTTGTTGTTGTTGAAGTAAAGGTAGTTTTCATGAAAAGCTCGCCCGTCTATTGATCTCATCCAGCGGCGTTCCAAACATAAACTGTAGACCAGCTTGTGGTTTTGGTATACGATGGTGTGTTGTTTAGTAGTTCTCCACTCAACGGTCTCTCCTTTGGTCATTAATCGTCTACAGCGCCGAGTGCTGACTGTGCGCCGGCAGTGTGCTGTTCATGACTCTAAAGGGTATCCCTAACTCACTCAACGTTCCACTGATTTCAGATCATCCTTTGCCGTTTGCAACGAACACAGCAGCCACACAGGGATGTAGGAGGAGAAGAGAAGAGACGATACATGACTGGAATAAAAGAGAGAGAGAGAGAGAGAGAGAGAGAGAGAGAGAGAGAGAGAGAGAGAGAGAGAGAGAGATTCAGATTCAGATTCAGATGGTTTACTGACGTAAGCATTTGCTCATATCACAATGATTTGTTACATTATTCGTGTCGGACAATGCAGACTCTAACGTTAATTTGAAAGCAAACACAGACACATAAGAAACACTTACAAAAGAATAACTACAAAACGCGCGCGCGCGCACACACACACTCACACACCAATGCCCGAGCGTGCACGCGCAGATACACGCACAATCTCTCTCTCTCTCTCTCTCTCTCTCTCTCTCTCTCTCTCTCTCTCTCTCTCTCTCTCACACACACACAACACACACACACACACACACACACACACACACACACACACACACACACACACACAGACACACACACACACACACACACATGCTAACCAGCCGACAGAAAGGTATGCACGCACACAGTAAAGATATTGAATACGTGGCCATCAGCCCAGGTAGAATAAAGAGAAAAAAGCAATTTAACTTACGAAATTTGACTACCTAATCTTAATTTCATACTATGATAAATAAAACGAGCAATATCATTCATAAAGTTCCTGCTATTCAGAATTGTTAATTCCTTTGACGAATTTTGAGTCAGGTGACGTGGGATATATTTTGTTCTCAATTGTACAGTACGCTGACAGTAGAACAGAAAATGAAATTCATCATCCGGCTGAACGTTGCATAACGGGCAACGTAAGTCCATGGAGAGATCTGGGTAATAGCGGAATTTATGAGTTGTAATATCTGTGATTCCAAGTCTGAATCGTATGAAGATATCCCTTAATGCCTTATTTCTGATGCACTCAAAATACGCTTCTAATGAAAACTCGGATTTAAACGTTTTGTATATAGAATATCTTTCATGTTCCTGGAGCCTACTGCACCATCCTTGTTTCCAACAATCAGTTAAACGTTCCTTGAAAAGTCTTAGGAACCAAGGCACATTTTCCACACCTCCATTGAGCCACACTAACCAAAACCGTACATCGTAAGCAGCTTGCGGATATCTGATACCCAGCACGTTTTGTTATTGCTGTCTAGATTTATAAGCATATTGTAAGCTTTCTTGGGCAGTCTTTCATTGTTCATTCTTGTGAGGCGGATCCAAAATCGGACAGCGTTTGTTTTTGCGTCTATACTTATTGGTACTCTACCTGTTTCCCCATACACCATGTCATTTGGTGTTCTGGGCGCCACGTTTAATAACTTTTTCAACGCAAATGTATGAGCCTTTTCGATATGCATTTGCTCTAACATTCCCCAGATTTCAGATCCGTAGAGTAAGATAGGTTTTATCTGAGCATCAAACAATTTAAAGAAAATGTAGGGGGAAACATCTCCTAACTTCCATAACGTTTGGAGTATTCCCACAATACCTAGTTTTGCCTTTGCTGTCTGTTTTTGCATGGCGAGTGAGAATCTTAAACGAGTAGTTAGCCATACGCCTAAATATTTGTACGAGTTTACCACCTCCATTTCAGATTTACCGTAAAACCATTTTTCATGGCGAGATATATAGCCCCCATTTCTAAACACCACAACATTAGATTTCTCCAAGTTAACCGAAAGATCAAGAGAATCTGCATTTTTTCTCAGTAAATCTAATTGGAGTTGTAGGCCCTTTACTGTGTATGAAAGCAAAGCAACATCGTCTGCAAAAAGAATAATAAATAGTTCAACGATGTCAGGGTGTAGCTGAACACCGTGTTTACCGTTGTGTATTATGTCAAGTGATAGTTCATTTATCATGATTGAGAATAACAGAGGACTTGTAATTTCACCCTGTTTTAAGCCTTTCTGGCAGAAAAAGAAATCAGTCAGACCTGCACCACTACCGCATCTAACACACGCTTTTACCACCTTGTACATGTTTTGAATAGCACTTAACATTTTACCCGATATTCCGTTCTTCAACATGATAGGCCATAACTTAGCATGGGCAATAAGATCAAATGCCTTCCTAAAATCAATGAAAGCGATGTAAAGTTTTTTGTTACACGCTAGATGTTTTTGAATAGCAGCAAAAAGTGTAAAGACATGATCAATAGTGCAATGGTCTTTTCTAAATCCGGCTTGTTCCTCGCCAATGATTCCTTTATCTTCGATCCAGTCTGCCAGGCGTTTATTTAAAATATAGCTGTATAGTTTACTACATACATTCAAAAGAGAGATCCCTCTGTAATTGTTGGGATCATGAGGATTTCCACGTTTATACAGAGGTTGAATGATAGCTTCTGTCCATGAATCTGGGTACTGTCCTGAAGTAAAAATAAAGTTAAATAATTCTTCTAAATAAGGCAGTATCCATGTGTACGAATAAATGAATACCTCAGGAATTAGTCCATCTGGACCACCTGCCTTATTGCATTTTAAATGTTTGATTGAATCAAGGATTTCTTCCCGGGTAATAACCGAGTTTAAGCTGTTTATTACTAGGTGTTCAACATTGTTATTCCCCTCACAAACAATCGATGGTTGTGGCTGTAAAGTTGCTTCAAAAACATTCGCAAAATGATTTCGCCAGTCTTCCTTCGAAATGTCCCCCAGTGAATTCTTTTGCGTATGTCTGACATTTTTAAGAGTAGTCCAAAATAATTTAGAGTCGTTGGTAGCATTCAATAATTTGTCTCTAAGACCAGTTTTATGCATATCGGACTTAGCTTTCAGTAAATCTTCGTAGCATTTCTTCTGTTCCAAGTACTCGGTTAAATTTGCCTTGGATCGCTCATTTCTGAAGATTCTTAGGGAACTTTTTACGGACGCTTTTGTTGTCCTGCATTCTTTGTCAAACCATACTTGCTTTTTCGGGAAGCCACCAAATTTCAGTTGTTTTAACATACATTCTGAAGCCAATGTCAAAGTATCATTGAACACAGCAATGGACACATTAACATCTACACTTATCATTCGTTTGGCTTCCCCCAAAGCAGTTATGGAATTGGGTCTGATTAGGCTGTCCTTAAACATATCGTAGTAGTCAGGATTCCAAACAAGTTTTTGTACACATAAACTGTCTTTTCTTTCTATCTTTCCATAACCATTACACCTCAAGGATAAAACAATGGGCATATGTTGAGAATCATTCTTTCATCAACGAGCATGTCTTGTATGGTATACGTAAGTGATGTGGAGATGACAAAATAATCTATCACACTGCAACCATTATTTGAGATGAACGTGAATTTACCCGACCTATCCCCTTTGGTTGTGCCATTTACAATAAATAGATTAAACTGTGCACCCAATTCAAGGAAAAGTCTACCATGATAATTAAGTTCTCTGTCTTCTGAACTTCTCGTAGCGGACTCTACATAGTTGGAATCTTGATACGTTTCTAGAAAATATTGAACATCGTTTACATGGTAGGGTTGTACATTTCCA
This sequence comes from Conus ventricosus, assembly GCA_018398815.1. Taxonomy (NCBI): domain Eukaryota; kingdom Metazoa; phylum Mollusca; class Gastropoda; order Neogastropoda; family Conidae; genus Conus; species Conus ventricosus. The sequence continues at coordinate 58,379,464 of CM031602.1, forward strand.
GTTCGGGCATTTAGATCACCACATATAATGAATGGAACGTCTCCAAAATGTTCCGACACATTCAACATGCATGATTCTACAGCTGAAATGCCGTTTTCAAAACGTGAAATATTATATATAGGAGACTGTGGCGGCGCTGCATAAACAGCAATCAGAAAGACATCTGTTGTTGACTTAAATAAACATTTGGACAGTTTTAACAACACAATGTTTTCGGTTTCACAGTCAATTCTTGTAACTTGCTGATCTAGATCTTTCCTAACAAGTAGCGTCACACCACCTGATTTGCGGCCTGCTTTAGAAAGCCTAACTGCTGGACTGCTGTACTGAGTAAACTTGGTTAAAACATCAACTGTAAAGATTTCTGCAGTAAAGGTTTCTAGAAGACAAACAAAATCAAATCTACTAATATACAAAATAAAGTCAGAATCATTTAGCTTGGAGGTGATGCCACAAACATTATAAGAAAGAAATGTCAGAGTTTCAGTTGTATGAAACGTTCCTGGGCTTTGGCCGAATCCCTATTGTCCAGTTTTGTTCGTCCCTTTAATTCGGGTTGAGAACCGTGTACCGGTTGTTTGGGCCTTCTTTGGTCCGAAATTGCGTGGTTGCTTGGTTACCCATGACCGAATAGTATTCACGGTGGGTTTTGGATTTTTGTTCCGTGCAGCAGAAGTGTCCCTGGTCTGTCTGGATGGCTGGAATGTAGATCTTCTGGAGTTCTCGTTTTCTTTGGGTGTTTCAGGGTGTCGAGTCGGAGTGCATCTGGAAGCGCCTCCAAGCAGTGGACTGGAGGTTGCCACTGCCTCGCTGTACAGCAGCACTCCTGGTGCTATCTTCTTTGGCACTGGAGTGGTGGTGGTTCTTGCAAATGACATATTGGCCCGCTGAATATGGCCAGATCGGTCAGAACAATCCAAGGTTCCTGTTTCAGTTAATGGTCGTTGACCTTGACTGGATTCTCCAGCTGGGTGTTCTGTCAACGTTCTGATAGTTTGTTGCTCAGAAGAAGGAACGGTTACTTTGGGGTCGAGGTCTTTATCACTGTTGTCTGCTGAAGCAGTTTTCTCACTGGTTAATGTACGAACATCTTTTCCAGTGGGCCTGAAAAGAGTGGGTGTATCCAAAACAGGTGCAGTTGTTTCGTTTGATGTGATGACATCATCAGAAAGTGCGGCAAGCACAGCCTGTTTCCCTGCAGTGGTTCCAAAGACCAGGGTGACTGGTGTCGGTGTTGAACCATCCTTGGTCCTGTGGACTTCACACTGGACATGAAGTTGACAGCTCTCAGTGTTGTCCTTGTTTCCAGCGTCATTTCTGGCTGAATTATTAATTTTCTGGTCATTCAGCTCTTCACCATTTCCTGTCCTATCCAGAGTGATCAACGACTGGAAAGAACTGGTTGCGGTGTCAGGTGGAACCTCGGGGTCACCAAGATTGGGTGAGTCGCTGAACAGGGCCTCTACCTGCTCTAGTGTGTCAGGTGGAGCTTCCGGATCCCCAGGACAGGGTGGGTCGTTGTACTGGGCCTGTACCTGGTCTGCTCGGTCAGTGAGTTCAGTAAAGGGTGCCTGGTCCGCTTGGTCCGGTTGGAAAATGTCCTTTGCAGTGGGGATCATACCTTCTTGGTCACTTGAGTAGTAACTGGTCCGTTCTGATATAGGCGAGTAGTTTATATGGTCTGGTTCATGGGGACGATACCATGCATAGCTTTGTCGAGAGCAGTTCTCTATGCCGTGCCCTGGGTCGTCCTGGTTTAGTCTGTGGTAGTTTCTTTTCCCTTTGTTGACGGAGTGACTGTCACGAGTATTTCTGCTGGTGTGTGTGTTGGACTGGGTTAGATGGACATCATAACAGAAAGACGTTTTTGATTGCCTATTGTTGTGTGATTCAGTAGGATTGTGTACAGCTTGCTGATGACTATTTGGCCCAGAGACAACTAGTTTCCCGTTGTAGAAATAACCTGTCTGTCCTTGACGTCGGAGGTCAGCCAGTTGTGCCGACTGTTTTCTGGTAAGGTCGTTGGAGACTCTGTAACCAGCTTTCCTCAAGCTTTCACGCACACTCCGTAATTTTAAAAGAGCCATTTTATCTGTCCAGTGCGCAAAAGTGACAAGGATTGGGCGAGGTTCGTTCCGTCTTGTACCCGCCTTCACTCTGTGTGCGTGTCGTATGTCGACGGTTGAAAAGGGGACATTTGGGCTGCATCTCTCATTGATGACATCAATCACTTTCTGTGCACTTTCCTCCTCCGTTTCATTTTCAGATTCCTCAACGCCATAAAATCTGAGATTGTCCTTTCTGATGACCTTTTCAAGACGATCGACTTCGCCATTCAGAAAATCTATCTTTGACACCAGTATCCTTTCTCTTTCCATTGCTCGATGTTGTTCCTGAATGAGTTCGTTTATATTGTGTTGATTTATTTTGACTCTTTCAAAAGTGTCACAGATATACCACCACATGTTTTCCTGTTGGTTGGTTTCAGAATGGGGACCTGGGTTTAATTCTACGTCTCCGCAGAGAATGAGAAGCAGGGAGTTGGGAAGACCAGTGTGACTGGTCGACGGGTCAAAAACAAGTTCTGTCGGGAGCGATGACTGCTTGAGATAATTGTAAGGAAAGGGCACTGACCTGTGTGTCGGGAGAACTGTGTCACAACAGCAAGAATCACAACTGAAAAATTTTGCCGATAAAACGCCTTCTAGGAAATGCTGTGTCTGATCGGAAATCCAAGTTGACTGAGTCAGGAACAGACAACACTTCACCGACAGTAGGAACACCACACCACAGAACGTTGACACGATAACACGGTAGTTCATGTCCGTGAAGTAATCCCACTGTGAGAGAGGGGAGTACTTTGGGAGTTTACATGGCCGACAACACTTTTTCTCTAATAACTTGATCAAAACTGCATGAAAAATTCCAGTTTTTTGACAGTGAGCTCCTGCACTAATTGGCATTTTAGCAGTACCGCAACACGTCACCAAGGTAGTAATGAACCGGCGTAATTAAACAAATTAGCAGGACAGCTCGCGTACACGTCTTGCCGCAGCCGATGACGACAGCTCACCCGAGAGAGGAGAGAGAGAGAGAGAGAGAGAGAGAGTCTTACTGTTAGCCGAGTCAAACGGTCATATCAGGGCTGTGTGTGCGTGTGCGTGTGTGTGTGTGTGTATATGTGTGCGTGTGCGAGTGCGCGAGAGAGAGAGAGAGAGAGAGAGAGAGAGAGAGAGAGAGAGAGAGAGAGAGAGAGAGAGAGAGAGAGAGAGAGAGAGAGAAATCTGAAATCTTAAATGAGGATAACTGAATAAGCATTTCAATACTTTTTTCATCAGGTCCTCAAAATCAAAGCAAAACCACATCACAAATTAAACAAAGACCAGAAAAGAGCAGTAAGAGTATGTTAACAATAATATCAGCTATGACAATACAGGAAAGAATATTAATATAGAAAGGATCGGGATGCAATAAACAAAATAAAAACAAAGGTGGCAGGGTACATTATATAAATGAAGACATAATATGTATGTGTATGTATGTATGTATATATATATATAACAAACTAATAAATTCCAAGGATAAGTACCGAGCACCGTTCCAGCAACTTACAGAGCAGCTTGGTGTTGCAATGACTGCAAAAAATATTGAATTATAAACAAAGCTTGCTCTTATGTCTTAGATTGAAGAAATAGGGGGAGATAAGCATTCATATCTGCAGTGGTAGATGATTCTGCCTAACTAACAGTATGAGCTTGAGTGGGTAAATGGGGGGGAAAAAAATGATTTTTTTTACAGTTCTGGAAAACTAATTGTTGTCTGCTGGTTAGAAAGGATGAAATAAGATTTATTGCATCTTGTGATAAACAATATAATTTCAGTTTTTTATATAAGGAGATTGTGGTCAGTGGTATCAAATGCCTTAGCAAAGT
>CM031602.1:58390895-58398395 GCA_018398815.1 Conus ventricosus
AGCTTCCGACGTCATATAGTTTTGGTAACCTTCCAAAGTTGTGTATTTTGGTTTACCCACCGAAATAATTTGAATATTCTGATTTACATTTTAAAAGTCTACGTTTCTGCTGACCCTCCAAAGTTACACTTTTGGTTTATCTCCCAAAGTCGCTCATCTTCTGAGATTTTACCGGGGTTGCATCTTGTTGCAAGGGGTTCCTTTCACGAGCTTTGTGTGTAATGCTTGAGAGACTCCGGCTAATGAAAGGCCAACAGCCAGATATCATTGGAATCAAATCAGTGGAATTACTGAATTCTGGAGAGAAGAAAAGAGTTTGTTACGACATTCTAACCTCAGAACTGTTTGGAGCGAATGTGTGATCCACCAAGCCAACACTCCTCGTCCCCACTCCCTCCACCCCCGACACACACACTCTGTCCCTCCCTCCCTCCCTCCCCCTCTCGCTCTAATCATTCCCTCCTCATAAAAACAGGTCACATATCTGATATTTATCCAAGCTGGAAACTATATGCTGATGCGATAGATGTCACGCCATACGAGACCGTGGGACGTACGATACTGGTATGGATCGATGGAAAAGCACACCTGCGAGAAGAAGACGGCCAACCTTTGTCTGACACGGGCAGGGTAGGGGGAATAGTACGGGGGATTTTACGGGGATGGTACGAGTGATGATAAGGGAGATGGTACGAGTGATGGTACTGCGGATGGTACGAGTGATGGTACGGGATGGTACGGGGGATGGTATAGGAGATGTACGGGGGATGGTACGGGGGATGGTACGGGGATGGTACGTGGGATGGTACAGGAGATGTACGGGGATGGTACGGGGGATGGTACGGGGGATGGTACGGGGATGGTACGTGGATGGTACGTGGGATGGTACAGGAGATGTACGGCGGATGGTACGTGGGATGGTACGGGGGATGGTACGGGGATGGTACGTGGGATGGTACGTGGGATGGTACAGGAGATGTACGGGGGATGGTACGGGGGATGGTACGGGATGGTACGTGGGATGGTACAGGAGATGTACGGGGGATGGTACGGGATGGTACGTGGGATGGTACAGGAAGATGTACTTGGGATGGTACGGGGATGGTACGGGGATGGTACGGAGGACATACGGGGGATGGTACGGGGAATGGTACAGGAGATGTACGGGGGATGGTACGGGGATGGTACGGGGGGTGTACGGGGGATGGTACAGATGTACGGGGGATGGTACGGGGGATGGTACGGGATGGTACGGGGGATGGCACGGGGATTGTACTGGGGATTGGACGGGGATGGTACGGAGGATGGTACGGGGGATGGTATGGGGGCTGTACGGGGGATGTACAAGGGATGTACGGGGGATGCTACGGGGGATGGTATGGGGATGTACGGGGATGTACGGGGATGGTACAGGGGATGGTACGGGGGATGGTATGGGGGATGGTACGGGGGATGGTACGGGGATGGTACGGGGGATGGTACGGGGGATGGTACGGGGAATGGTACGGGGGATGGTACGGGGGATGGTATGGGGGATGGTACGGTGGATGGTACGGGGGATGGTACGGGGGATAGGTACGGGGAATGGTACGGGGGATGGTATGGGGGATGGTATGGGGGATGGTATGGGGGATGGTATGGGGGATGGTCCGGGGAATGGTATGGGGGATGGTACGTGGGATGGTACGTCGGATGGTACGTGGGATGGTACAGGAGATGTACGGGGGATGGTACGGGGGATGGTACGGGGATGGTACGTGGGATGGTACAGGAGATGTACGGGGGATGGTATGGGGGATGGTACGGGGGATTGTACGGGGGATTGTATGGGGGATGGTATGGGGGATGGTATGGGGATGGTACGGGGGATTGTATGGGGGATGGTATGGGGGATGGTACGGGGGATTGTATGGGGGATGGTATGGGGGATGGTATGGGGGATGGTACGGGGGATTGTACGGGGGATGGTAAGGGGGATGGTATGGGGGATTGTATGGGGGATGGTATGGGGGATTGTATGGGGGATGGTACGGGGGATGGTACGGGGATGGTACGGGGGATGGTACGGGGGATTGTATGGGGGATTGTATGGGGGATGGTATGGGGGATTGTATGGGGGATGGTATGGGGGATGGTATGGGGGATGGTACGGGGGATGGTACGGGGATGGTACGGGGGATGGTACGGGGGATGGTACGGGGATGGTACGGGGGATGGTACGGGGGATGGTACGGGGGATGGTACGGGGGATGGTACGCGGGATGGTATGGGGGATGGTATGGGGGATGGTATGGGGGATGGTACGGGGGATTGTATGGGGGATGGTATGGGGGATGGTATGGGGGATGGTACGGGGATTGTATGGGGGATTGTATGGGGGATGGTATGGGGGATTGTATGGGGATGGTATGGGGGATTGTATGGGGGATGGTATGAGGGATTGTATGGGGGATGGTATGGGGGATGGTACGGGAGATTGTATGGGGGATGGTATGGGGGATGGTATGGGGGATGGTACGGGGGATGGTATGGGGGATGGTACGGGGGATTGTATGGGGGATGGTATGGGGGATGGTATCGGGGATGGTACGGGGGATTGTAATGTGGGATTGTATGGGGGATGGTATGGGGGATTGTATGGGGGATGGTGTGGGGGATTGTATGGGGGATGGTATGGGGGATTGTATGGGGGATGGTATGGGGGATGGTATGGGGGATTGTATGTGGGATGGTATGGGGGATGGTATGGGGGATGGTATGGGGGATGGTATGGGGGATGGTATGGGGGATGGTACGGGGGATGGTACGGGGGATGGTACGGAAAGCGTGGCATGGACTGATCAGGTTACCAGGGGACCAGACGCTGGCAAGAGGTCACGAAACTTTTCACCCGATGAAAATCATTTTCACAACATAATAACCACCAGTTTCTGCTCCTACAGTTCTCTGTCAACCCCCCCCCCCCCCTTCATCATCCACACCTTATCTCCCCCTCTCTCTCTCTCTGTCTGTCTCCCCGCCTTTCCCTCCCTAGGTTGCATCTCTTTTACGCAGTTGACATACGTTATTACCCACGCAAAGCATCAGCAGTACTAACCCAGCATCCCGCATCACGCCCTATTGATCGAGGCTTGATGGAGAGGTGGAGTGCAAAAGAAAGAAAGTTGGGGTGTGGAAGGGGTGCGGAGACAATGATGTGGACTAATTAGGAAACCTATCCCTCCAGACAAGAAAGGAGAGCAAGTTGCTGCCTCTCTCCCCGCCTGGGAGGCAACTGGGACAAGACCTCAACTGGCGCATGCTGTCGGTGTGCCTTTCCTTTTATGTCTCTGTTTCTCAGCTAAGTCATCTCTGTCCTCAATTATGTCGTGTTTTTTTCTCATTGTCTGTCTGTCTGTCCGTTTGTCTGTCTGTCCGTTTGTTTCTCTCTTTCTCTCTGTGTTCTTATATCTATCTATCTATCTATCTATCTATCTATCTATCTATCTATCTATCTATCTATATATATATGTGTGTGTGTGTGTGTGTGTGTGTGTGTGTGTTTGTATGTGTGTGTGTATGTGTGTGTGTGTGTGTGTGTGTGGTGTGTTTGTGTGTGTGTGTGTGTGTGTGTGTGCGTGCGTGCGTGCGTGCGTGCGTGCGTGCGTGCGTGCGTGCGTGCATGCGTGCGAGCGTGTATGTATGTATGTATGTATGTATGTATGTATGTATGTATGTATGTGTGTGTGTGTGTGTGAGAGAGAGAGAGAGAGAGAGAGAGAGAGAGAGAGAGAGAGAGAGAGAGAGAGAGAGAGAGAGAGAGAGAGAGAGAGAGAGAGAGAGAGAGAGAGAGAGAGAGAGAGAGAATATTTGCTTATCCTACGCCTTTTTCTCTTGTCGTCTATCTGTCGGCCGCCTTCGCCTTTCATATTTTTCCAGAAATATTCTCCTCTCTTACTCTTCCGCTTTCCATCCCTCTCCCACTTGTATGACTGCAACCAATATCTCCAGTGTGGAGCGCGTGTACGGAGACCTTGGTCTGCTAAGATAAACGTAAATAATTTGTATCGTGCAGAAGTAAAGAAATGACGTGATAGGAGATAGAGAGATGGGTTAGGGATAGAGGAAGGCGGGACTTGTCTGGTTTCTGTCTGTCTGTCTGTCTGTACGGAGACAGACAGACAGGAGAGAGAGAGAGAGAGAGAAGAGAGAGAGAGAGAGAGAGAGGGGGGGGGAGACGTACACAAGGGAAAGGAGAGTGGTGGGCCGAGGAAGAATGGAAAATAAGAGGGGGAGTGGAAGAATAAGAAAACAGGAGACAAAAAGGAGGAGGAGGATGTAGGAGGAGGAAGAAGAAAAAGATGAAGGGGAAACAGAAGAAGAAGAAGAAGAAGAAAAGAAGAGAAGAAGAAGAAGAAGAAGAAGAAGAAAGAAGAAGAAGAAAAAAAGAAGAAGAAGAAAAGAAAAGAAGAAAAAAAGAAAAAGAAAAAGAAGAAGTAGTAGTAGTATATAGTAGTAGTATAGTAGTAGTAGTAGTAGTATAGTATAGTAGTAGTAGTAGTTTGCAACGACAAGCAATCCCACGATAATTAAAAATTCCCAAAAGGAAGTCTGGTCATAGTATACTTTAAATGCCCGTCCATTTTCATTGTCACATATTTTGGAAGACAGTGAAGCAAACTGAATTGCCCGCACAAGTCAGACCTGGTCTATTCTGAATACGAGTAATCCACAGTTGTCACCTGCAGTCCATCAATCTTGTGCTCAGCCTGCGTGGAAAACCATCCTGTCACCCCTACACCCTGACTGACCACACATACCCCTCCCCCTACATCCTGACTGAACCCACATACCCCCCCCCTACACCCTGACTGAACAACACAATACCCCTCCCCAACACCCTGACTGACCCAAAACATACCCCACCCCCTACACCCGACTGAACCACACATACCCTACCCCTACACCTGACTGACCAACAAATACCCCTCATCCTGTCCCCCCTACACATGACTGACCCACACATACCCTCCCCAACACCCTACTGACCAACATACCCCTCGTGCCCCTACACCCTGACTGAACCAAATACCCAGTCCCCCTACACCCTGACTGACCCACATACCCCTCGTGCCCTACACCTGACTGACCCACAATACCCTCAGTGCCTACACCCTGACTGACCCACACATATCCCCTCTACAAACCTGACGAACCACACTACCCCACCCCTACACCCTAACCGAACCACCCATAACCCCTCCCCCCTTTCACCCTGAACGAACCACCCATACCCCACCCCCTACACCCTGACCGAACCACCCATACCATACCCTACACCTGAGTGAACCACACATACCCCTCCCCCTACACCCTGACTGACCCCACATACCCACCCCTACACCCTGACTGAACCACACATACCCCTCCCCCTACAACCCTGACTGACCCACACATACCCCACCCCCTACACCCTGACTGACCCACAATTTCCCCACCCCCTACACCCTGACTGACCCACACATACCCCTCCCCCTACACCCTGACTGACCCACACATACCCCTCCCCCTACACCCTGACTGACCCACCAAACATAACCCCCCCCCTCCCCCCTAAACCCTGACTGACCCACACATACCCCTCCCCCTACACCCTGACTGACCCACACATATCCCTCAGTGCCCCTACACCCTGACTGACCCACACATACCCCTCAGTGCCCCTACACCCTGACTGACCCACACATACCCCTCCCCCTACACCCTGACTGACCCACACATACCCCTCCCCCTACACCCTGACTGAACCACACATACCCCCTCAGTGCCCTACACCCTGACTGACCCACACATACCCCTCCTCCTACACCCTGACTGACCCACACATACCCTCAGTGCCCCTACAACCCTGACTGACCCACACATACCCTCCCCCTACACCCTGACTGAACCACACATACCCCTCCCCCTACACCCCACTGAACAACACATAGCTCACCTCCTACACCCTGACTGAACCACACATACCCCTCAGTGCCCCTACACCCTGACTGACCCACACATAACCCCTCCCCCTACACCCTAGACTGACCCACACATACCCCTCAGTGCCCCTACAACCCTGACTGACCCACACATACCCCTCCCCCTACACCCTGACTGACCCACACATACCACTCAGTGCCCCTACACCCTGACTGACCCACACATACCCCTCAGTCCTGTCCCCCTACACCCTGATTGAACCACACATACCCCTAGTCCTGTCCCCCCTACACCCTGACTGACCCACACATGCCCCTCAGTCCTGTCCCCCCTACACCCTGACTGAACCACACATACCCCTCCCCCTACACCCTGACTGAACCACACATACCCCTCCCCCTACACCCTGACTGAACCACACATACCCCTCCCCCTACACCCTGACTGAACCACACATACCCCTCCCCCTACACCCTGACTGAACCACACATACCCCTCCCCCTACACCCTGATTGACCCACACATACCCCTCCCCCCTACACCCTGACTGAACCACACATACCCCTCCCCCTACACCCTGATTGACCCACACAAACCCCTCAGTGCCCCTACACCCTGACTGACCACACACATACCCCTCAGTGCCCCTACACCCTGACTGACCCACATATATCCCCTCCCCTACACCCTGACTGACCCACACATACCCCTACCAAGTTCCTATAGCTTAACGTTTACCTTTGTCGTCCAGTTGACTTTGCCCTATTCATTTGAATTGTGTACTAACACATTAAAGCTTTTTATGGCAGCTTTGACTCTTGTCTTCGTGGACATTTCAGCCAGTAGTAAATGCATGTAATCAAACAATTCACCACAAAAAAGAAAAAGAAAAGGAAAAGACTGATGTCCTAACCTTGATAGATGTTGCACCATACACACAGCAGCACGCTTTGCCCTATTGGCAAGACATTTACATCCAACGTAAAAGTCAAACGCTTACAAAAATAAATGCCCCCAAAATTTCTATGCAATTACAAAAAGGCATACTAAACCCATTATATATCAAGTGGCTCTCCACCTCCTATATCTGCACCTTTTCAAAACATAATAATGTTGCTTTTTGTCACGTTGACTGTGAACTGAAGTGAACTAGCAGCTTGAGAAAGATTATTCAGCCGAATTTGAAGACCAGCGATAGTTTCCAACAACAGAGCAACATCATCTGCCAAAAATAAAAATGAATGCCTATACAAAAACGTCTCAGTAACAAACTGCACTATGTCAAAATTGGAAACAGTTTTTCTCACGTTATATTCATTCATAAGCAAAGAAAAAAGGATGAGGTTGTACACATCACCTTTTTTCAGTCCACTGGTTCATTGACTAAGATACATTTTCCCCATATCTAACTTAAGCTTTCACGCTTCTTTGCATTGTGCCTTTCAACATTTTCCCACGTACACTATTCTTTAACAGAATGTGCTGTGGTATACTTCTGTCCACGGAATCAAAGGCTTTTGCAAACTCAATGAAAGC
>CM031602.1:58405895-58413395 GCA_018398815.1 Conus ventricosus
AGAAGAAGAAGAAGAAGAAGAAGAAGAAGAAGAGCGCAGGAAGGCAAAGCAGGGAATGGAAGGAACGAAGTGGAAATGTTGATGACATTTGGCCCACTTAAACTAATATACAGCCTTCCACGTCCCTCAGCCTCCCCTCCCCACCCCCCTTCCCTCCCTACCGCCGCCTCCCCGCGTGGTATGCCCGCATCTCCATCATTCGTATCCACGTCATAAAAAGGTTGCATCATTCACATTAGGGAACGTGTCGAGGGCTCTTCCAAAGCGGATGAGCGAAGCATTGAACGGGGAAAAGAAAAGTAATCTCACTCGCTTGGAAGGACCTTTTTTTTTATTATTAACTCTCAACAGACTTGGCTGAAACATTGAAAGAAAAAAAAAGGTAATGCTCGCTGTTGGATAACTTTTTAACTTTCAATAAAGACACCCAAAATGTAATAACGAAACGGTCAGGTCAAACCATAGGGGTTCTTTCTGTTCATGCGACAGAGCACACGGATTTTTCCGCCTAAACGAACACATGGAAAGTGACTTAGAAAGGACAGCCTCTCAGAAAACTTGAAATCTATCACTACTCGAAATGTCATCAAAAATTCTACTTCGCCATGTTCCAATAAAAGAAAACAGCGAAAACGAAAATCCAAAGGATCCGTGATCTTTGGTCGGTATGGTGATATCTCTCTGTGCCAGACAGAAAGCTTCACTTGAAAACAAGAGGCCATGAATAGACTGGCCGTAATACCACTGGCAGGGTACAGTATAGCAGCCTGTAAAGAACTGTTAATCAACCCGTTGGGAGGGGGGGGGGGGGTGATGAGTCGAAGAGTGTCTGGGATTAGGCAAAACCACACACGTGGCTTCATGTCCTTAACCTGGTTAAGGTAAGCCAACATCACACACCACGCGTTTCACTACCAGATGGTGACGGCTAGATTTGCCTTTTAGTTTTAGAGACCAGCCGACCACACAGGGCAGTCACCGGGCGTCAATAATTAATTAGGTATGGACAAGTGACGCCCTGAAAGGGTGACCAACACCGAAGACAATGTGGATATGTGTATGATGAATGGCGTGGATGCGAAACCATTGACTGCCTGAATGCGGATAAGACTGGGCTGCGTTGAAGGGTCAACTATTCCCCATCATTTACCATTCCCCGTATTAAATGTCTAAAAATAAATGGAACAACATAAAAAACATACATGGGCCACAAAGGCAAAGAGTCACAGCAATTTTCAATTCAATTCAATTCAATTCAATTCAAGACACTTTATTTTCTTTCATAAGAACTTTGTGTTGTGGTGGGAACACATAAACACATGACATATGAGTACACACAAATTGAATAATATAAAATGTGCAAATGCACTCACACCTGCATATGCCCACAAATTTAAAAACAATATAAATAAAGTAAGGCTTATTTTCACATAAAACTAATCAATAACTCTACCCAACATACACTCCATTTTACATCCAGTCAATTTAATAAAAACAGCTGTACGCTAAAATAAACCGTAAAAAAGGGGCACACACACACACACACACACCACAACACACACACACACACACACACACACACACACACACACACACACACACACACACACACACAATCTACACGGGATGAGAACTGAGGTAATTTTTAAAATCATTGTCACTTGATTATCATCCCCCTCCCCAAAACATCTACACTCTCATTCTCTCCCCCCCCCTCCTCCCCCATCCCCACCCCTCTCTCTCTCTATCCAAGTCTCGCCCTCACCCTCTCCTCTATCTTTATAACGACAGCATTAAACATTTACTCAGGATGGTCAGGTCAGTGATTATTCAATGAACGGATTGAAATAGGCAAGAAACTACGATTCAGTCTGTTGGTTTCACATTTCAATTGCCGGAATCGTCTATCTGAAGGCATCTTTTCATAAAAGGGGAACAGAGGATGGGTTTCATCACATACACTCTTCTGAGCTTTCTTAGGCACTCTTATTTCAAACATTTCTCCTAAACTTTGTTGCTTAACACCAATAATCTTACCACACCGTTTCACGATCTTTTCCAGCAAGCATTTGTTTTTCACATTTAATCCACCATACCACACTGAAAATGAAAAAGTGATCACAGATTCAATATTGCTTCTGTAGAATGCTTTTAAAACGTTACAGTTCACTCCAAGGTATCTCAATTTCTGTAAGCAATACACTCTTGACTGACATTTTTTATACACAGAGAGAGAATTAGAAGTGAATGTAAGTTTGTCATCGATAACAGAACCTAAGTACTTATATTCAGTCACCCTTTCAACCTTGCTACCTGAGATCAGTAAATCTGGAATAGGATCAGCATTTCTTCGGAAGTCAAACTAGCAAAATGGACAGCTAGCGCGTACAATGTCATGACCTAGCCGCCATATTACAACAAAATACTCAGTGTGCAATGAACTGTACCTAGAGGGGAAAAAAGCATCAGACCAACTACAGGAACAGACGACACAAAGACAGGAACATCGCAGACGACAGTAAAGAAAGGGAAAACAACGAAAACGATGGCAGGTTCACAGTGACTGACGACAGTACAGAAAGGGAAAACAACGAAAAACGATGGCAGGTTCACAGTGACTGACGACAGTAAGAAAGGGAAAACAACGAAAAACGATGGCAGGTTCACAGTGACTGACGACAGTAAAGAAAGGGAAAACAACGAAAAACGATGGCAGGTTCACAGTGACTGACGACAGTAAAGAAAGGGAAAACAACGAAAAACGATGGCAGGTTCACAGTGACTGACGACAGTAAAGAAAGGGAAAACAACGAAAAACGATGGCAGGTTCACAGTGACTGACGACAGTACAGAAAGGGAAAACAACGAAAAACGATGCAGGTTCACAGTGACTGACGACAGTAAAGAAAGGGAAAACAACGAAAAACGATGGCAGGTTCACAGTGACTGACGACAGTAAAGAAAGGGAAAACAACGAAAAACGATGGCAGGTTCACAGTGACTGACGACAGTAAAGAAAGGGAAAACAACGAAAAACGATGGCAGGTTCACAGTGACTGACGACAGTAAAGAAAGGGAAACAACGAAAAACGATGGCAGGTTCACAGTGACTGACGACAGTAAAGAAAGGGAAAACAACGAAAAACGATGGCAGGTTCACAGTGACTGACGACAGTAAAGAAAGGGAAAACAACGAAAAACGATGGCAGGTTCACAGTGACTGACGACAGTAAAGAAAGGGAAAACAACGAAAAACGATGGCAGGTTCACAGTGACTGACGACAGTAAAGAAAGGGAAAACAACGAAAAACGATGGCAGGTTCACAGTGACTGACGACAGTAAAGAAAGGGAAAACAACGAAAAACGATGGCAGGTTCACAGTGACTGACGACAGTAAAGAAAGGGAAAACAACGAAAAAACGATGGCAGGTTCACAGTGACTGACGACAGTACAGAAAGGGAAAACAACGAAAAACGATGGCAGGTTCACAGTGACTGACGACAGTAAAGAAAGGGAAAACAACGAAAAACGATGGCAGGTTCACAGTGACTGACGACAGTACAGAAAGGGAAAACAACGAAAAACGATGGCAGGTTCACAGTGACTGACGACAGTAAAGAAAGGGAAAACAACGAAAAACGATGGCAGGTTCACAGTGACTGACGACAGTAAAGAAAGGGAAAACAACGAAAAACGATGGCAGGTTCACAGTGACTGACGACAGTAAAGAAAGGGAAAACAACGAAAAACGATGGCAGGTTCACAGTGACTGACGACAGTAAAGAAAGGGAAAACAACGAAAAACGATGGCAGGTTCACAGTGACTGACGACAGTAAAGAAAGGGAAAACAACGAAAAACGATGGCAGGTTCACAGTGACTGACGACAGTAAAGAAAGGGAAAACAACGAAAAACGATGGCAGGTTCACAGTGACTGACGACAGTAAAGAAAGGGAAAACAACGAAAAACGATGGCAGGTTCACAGTGACTGACGACAGTAAAGAAAGGGAAAACAACGAAAAACGATGGCAGGTTCACAGTGACTGACGACAGTAAAGAAAGGGAAAACAACGAAAAACGATGGCAGGTTCACAGTGACTGACGACAGTAAAGAAAGGGAAAACAACGAAAAACGATGGCAGGTTCACAGTGACTGACGACAGTAAAGAAAGGGAAAACAACGAAAAACGATGGCAGGTTCACAGTGACTGACGACAGTAAAGAAAGGGAAAACAACGAAAAACGATGGCAGGTTCACAGTGACTGACGACAGTAACAGAAAGGGAAAACAACGAAAAACGATGGCAGGTTCACAGTGACTGACGACAGTAAAGAAAGGGAAAACAACGAAAAACGATGGCAGGTTCACAGTGACTGACGACAGTAAAGAAAGGGAAAACAACGAAAAACGATGGCAGGTTCACAGTGACTGACGACAGTAAAGAAAGGGAAAACAACGAAAAACGATGGCAGGTTCACAGTGACTGACGACAGTAAAGAAAGGGAAAACAACGAAAACGATGGCAGGTTCACAGTGACTGACGACAGTAAAGAAAGGGAAAACAACGAAAAACGATGGCAGGTTCACAGTGACTGACGACAGTAAAGAAAGGGAAAACAACGAAAAACGATGGCAGGTTCACAGTGACTGACGACAGTAAAGAAAGGGAAAACAACGAAAAACGATGGCAGGTTCACAGTGACTGACGACAGTAAAGAAAGGGAAAACAACGAAAAACGATGGCAGGTTCACAGTGACAGACGACAGTAAAGAAAGGGAAAACAACGAAAAACGATGGCAGGTTCACAGTGACTGACGACAGTAAAGAAAGGGAAAACAACGAAAAACGATGGCAGGTTCACAGTGACAGACGACAGTAAAGAAAGGGAAAACAACGAAAAACGATGGCAGGTTCACAGTGACTGACGACAGTACAGAAAGGGAAAACAACGAAAAAACGATGGCAGGTTCACAGTGACTGACGACAGTAAAGAAAGGGAAAACAACGAAAAACGATGGCAGGTTCACAGTGACTGACGACAGTAAAGAAAGGGAAAACAACGAAAAACGATGGCAGGTTCACAGTGACTGACGACAGTAAAGAAAGGGAAAACAACGAAAAACGATGGCAGGTTCACAGTGACTGACGACAGTAAAGAAAGGGAAAACAACGAAAAACGATGGCAGGTTCACAGTGACTGACGACACTAAAGAAAGGGAAAACAACGAAAAAACGATGGCAGGTTCACAGTGACTGACGACAGTAAAGAAAGGGAAAACAACGAAAAACGATGGCAGGTTCACAGTGACTGACGACAGTAAAGAAAGGGAAAACAACGAAAAACGATGGCAGGTTCACAGTGACTGACGACAGTAAAGAAAGGGAAAACAACGAAAAACGATGGCAGGTTCACAGTGACTGACGACAGTAAAGAAAGGGAAAACAACGAAAAACGATGGCAGGTTCACAGTGACTGACGACAGTAAAGAAAGGGAAAACAACGAAAAACGATGGCAGGTTCACAGTGACTGACGACAGTAAAGAAAGGGAAAACAACGAAAAACGATGGCAGGTTCACAGTGACTGACGACAGTAAAGAAAGGGAAAACAACGAAAAACGATGGCAGGTTCACAGTGACTGACGACAGTAAAGAAAGGGAAAACAACGAAAAACGATGGCAGGTTCACAGTGACTGACGACAGTAAAGAAAGGGAAAACAACGAAAAACGATGGCAGGTTCACAGTGACTGACGACAGTAAAGAAAGGGAAAACACGAAAAACGATGGCAGGTTCACAGTGACTGACGACAGTAAAGAAAGGGAAAACAACGAAAAACGATGGCAGGTTCACAGTGACTGACGACAGTAAAGAAAGGGAAAACAACGAAAAACGATGGCAGGTTCACAGTGACTGACGACAGTAAAGAAAGGGAAAACAACGAAAAACGATGGCAGGTTCACAGTGACTGACGACAGTTAAAGAAAGGGAAAACAACGAAAAACGATGGCAGGTTCACAGTGACTGACGACAGTAAAGAAAGGGAAAACAACGAAAAACGATGGCAGGTTCACAGTGACTGACGACAGTAAAGAAAGGGAAAACAACGAAAAACGATGGCAGGTTCACAGTGACTGACGACAGTAAAGAAAGGGAAAACAACGAAAAACGATGGCAGGTTCACAGTGACTGACGACAGTAAAGAAAGGGAAAACAACGAAAAACGATGGCAGGTTCACAGTGACTGACGACAGTAAAGAAAGGGAAAACAACGAAAAACGATGGCAGGTTCACAGTGACTGACAAGAGGAAGTTACTGGTAAAGAACCTGCAAAACGCAGGGACACTGTCATGAGACAGCAGCCCTCAGTATCCCCTCTGGGACAGTGTGTTTCACAGTTCTAACGAAAAAGAATGTAGCAATAACAACTCAACGACCAAGAACGATGATATAACACACTAACAACAACAACAGCAACAGCAACAACAAGAATAACAGCAAACACAACAGCAGCAGCAATAACAACGATAAATGATAATGATAATGATGTAATGAAACGTCCCAGGATAGATCTTTCGTGGAAAAAAAATCCCCCCCCCCCCCCCCCCCCCCCCCGAGACTCGGTTCCCGTAGAACACGTATAAACACTGAAACACTCTGACGAAAGACCGAGGTTTCACGGAGGTTGTTTTCAAGAGGTCCGCTGTAGCAATGACCGTAACAACACTGGCCCTGTGTTTTTGTCCTTCCTCCCTTTTTTGCAATACACATTGAAAGCTGGTCCACATTTTCCAGAGAACTATCCACACGTTGTGACCTTGAGGTTAGCCAAGGTAACATCGATGACAAATCGTGAGAGACACGGTGAAGGTATTTCCACGAAGCATTTGGATTTCGCGCTTTTGAAGCAATGGTTTGTCATGTCTCACTCCGAGTTCAAAGTGGGCGGCAGGTGGTTTGCAATGGTTGCAGACTGTTAATGGACATTGGGCAAAGGCACGTTGAAGCACGTGAACCTCCTTACTCCCTCATCAGACCCACTGTCTAAACGGAAAGAACTTGTTTTGATTGGCATAGAGAGAACGAGTTCACGCCATTCAACCAAAGATTGTCCTGTTTGGGACTGACAACCACGACAGGAATTTGGTACACGTTGGACACGTTTGTGTACGGTAAGAAGTGGAAACACCAAAGAAGCTGTTCTGATTAAACGCTGAGAGAGAGAGAGAGAGAGAGAGAGAGAGAGAGAGAGAGAGAGAGAGAGAGAGAGGGGAGGGGGGGGGAGAGAGAGAGAGAGAGAGAGAGAGAGAGAGAGAGAGAGAGAGAGAGAAGAGAGAGAGAGAGAGAGAGAGAGAGAGAGAGAGAGAGAGAGAGCTGTTGAAGCTAAACGCATAATAAAACGAAGACAAAGCTTTGATAAAGTCTTTGCAGAAGACGGATTCCAAAGCCATTAGCAGTTCTCCAGAGCCTTTCAGCCAATGCAATTCACTTCAGC
>CM031602.1:58418395-58420895 GCA_018398815.1 Conus ventricosus
CTGTCAAATTGATTTTCTTTTTCATAATATCAGCTTGTTTCCTAATACATTCATTAAACGTGTTCAAAGCATCATTGCAACTAAAATCAATCAAACTAATTGCACGATCAAGCAAAGACAATGTTTCATTAGACTGCATTGCAATGACATAAACATGTTCAAAATCAACATTCCACACAAACTTTTCAATTACCTGTTGTCTTTGCATTGGTGTAGGAGCACTCATGATATTGCTTCTCATGGAAAATTTACAATGTAACTCAATGGGTAAGTGATCCGATTCTAGTCTGTCTGATACAATCAATTTACATGAAGAAGAAAGGACGGTAAACAGTTCTTTGGTGACTAGGAAATAATCATTAACACTGTTTCCTGTTTCAGATATATATGTATAACTGCTATCAGTATTACCACTGCAAAAACCATTAAGAATACACAAACCAAGAGCTGTACACATATTTAACAAACATTTACCATAAGTATTAAGTACATTATCTGCAGATTTTCTTACATAGCAATCCAAAACAGAAAGGGTGTCAAACTGATCGCAAGGTACATTATTGTCGTCAAATATATCTGGAGAAAGATTTGAAGTTCTGCTATTTAAGTCTCCAGAAACAATCACATGTGCATCATCAAACTGAGTCATACAATCAAAAAGACACTCTTCAAGTGCACTTATGCCATTTTCAATATCAAAATGAATGTAAAAAGGCGAACCAGCAGGTGGAACATAAGTACAAGCATAGATGACATCCGTTGATAAACCAAAAAGACTCTTGTCAATCAAAAACAAAAGAACATTTGGGCAATCTGTCTTGATTTCTTTTATATAAGACATGAATTCATTTCGGAAAAGACAAAGTATGCCGCCTGACATTCTTCCTTTTCTGGTAAATTTAATGGCAGGTTTAGAAAAGAGAGTATAACCTGGGAATGTAACAAATTGAAGATCATCTACAAAAGTTTCAACTAGACAAATGACATCAAAAGCAAACAAATAGGACATAAAATCTCTCTCTCTTATTTTAGACAGAAGTCCATTTACATTCCAGTGTATGAATGAAAAGCAAACCTCACATTTTCTAAAGACTTCACTAACTTCAATATCAACAGTATTACCATTCATACATTTCTTTCCGATGCAATTCTCCGGAGCCTCTGAAGCAGTCAGCCAACAGGAAAGTACACACCCCGTGAATATGGTTCTCTTTCCTGGCAACTCGTGTTGATTTGGGAGAAACAAACGTAGCGTTACGTCCATTCAAAGTTTAGGAAAACACTCCATCTAACGCCTGATCAACACCATGCAGTGGTTTCCCCGGCCAATCTATCAGCTGTTTCCGCAAATCACAGACTGATTTAGTCACCTGAACATGGCCACCGTCATGCTGGAAAATGAGGTCAGCGCCTTCAACATCAAATGGACCGAGACCCTGCATACTTCTGCTTCATTTGGAAACATTAAGGCTACATCAGATAAATCATCTTTAAACAAAGAAGAAAAAAGAAACAAACAGAAGCAACAAACAATAACTCCAAGCAGATAAAGAAAGAAAGAAGTAAAAAAAACAACAAAAAAAAAAAAAAAACCGACAGATAAAAGAGAGGGCGGGGTGGGTGGGGGAGGGTGGGAAGAAAGAAACGATGATTAAGTTAATCCGCACTTGGCCAATCTTGACCGGACCCGATGTACATGACCTTTTTCTAATCATATTTCAGACTCAAAATTTGCTGCTAAAAATTTCGCACAAAATCAGTTCGAAGTCCGCACTTTAACCACTGCTACATCGTAAGAAAACTGGTAATTACAAACAGTGTCATGTAAACTACCATTGAATAATTTGTCCGCCAAATTTGTATTCAAAAGACATTAAGCTTACAAATTTTTCCACGATTTTTCACTTTACACTACCAAATTGCCATTCAAAAGATTGCTGGCATATCTATTCCTCCACGGTTTTTCACGTCACACTGGCAAATTTCTGTTGAAAAGCTATTTGATTCCACGGTTGTCCTCACGCGACGGAGTGGGAAAAACCATTTCATCACTGTTTCACTGCTCAGACTGTAGAACGTCTTGCAGTGCCTGAATGTTGTTAGTTTCAGAGTAACGGATTAAAAAAAAATAATTATAATCATTTCGTTGTAATGGAAATCAAAGGTACGGACATAGCTGAAGATATGCGTACATTTACACGTGCATTTACACTGCCGCTTTCACATGTTACCGGCGTTTCTTAAGTTACTACGGTACTGCTGGCGAAGAAAATACGCTGCCAAAGTGACGGCCAGTGACATCTGACGTACATCTAACGTTGTCACTGGTATGTCCACTGGCATACTGCCCTTTACATTGTAAATGTTATGTAAATGTCTGGCTGCTATAGCCCTCATAATGCGTTAGTAATTCTATTTAAATTGACCATGTCTAAATGATGAAGTTTCTGAGTCGCGCAGAGAGAGAGAGAGAGAGAGAGAGAGAGAGAGAGAGAGAGAG
>CM031602.1:58423395-58433395 GCA_018398815.1 Conus ventricosus
CTACATTACCATTGACTACAGTCTGCCACATTACCATTGACTACAGTCTGCTACATTACCATTGACTACAGTCTGCTACATTACCATTAGCTATAGTCCGCTACATTACCATTAACTATAGTCCGCTATACTACCATTAATTATAGTCCAGTATATTACCATTGACTATAGTCAGCTATATTACCATTAATTATAGTCCGCTACAATACCATTAACTATAGTCCGCTACAATACCATTAACTATAGTCCGCTACAATACCATTAGCTATATATAGTCCGCTACATGACCATTGACTATAGTCTGCTACATTACCATTAACTGTAGCCCGCTACATTACCATTAACTATGGTCCGCTACATTACCATTAACTATAGTCCGCTACAATACCATTAACTATATATAGTCCACTACATTACCATTAACTATAGTCTGCTACATTACCATGAATTATAGTCTGCTACATTACCATTAACTATAGTCTGCTACATTACCATGAATTATAGTCTGCTACATTACCATTAACTATAGTCTGCTACATTACCATTATCTATAGTCCGCTACAATACCATTAACTATATATAGTCCACTACATTACCATTAACTATAGTCTGCTACATTACCATGAATTATAGTCTGCTACATTACCATTAACTATAGTCCGCTACAATACCATTAACTATATATAGTCCACTACATTACCATTAACTATAGTCTGCTACATTACCATGAATTATAGTCCGCTACATTGCCATTGACTATAGTCTGCTACAGGACCATTAGCCATAGTCTGCTACATTACCATTGACTATGGTCCGCCACATTACCATTAACTATAGTGTGCTACATTACCATAAACTATAGTCTGCTACATTACCGTTAACTATGGTCCGCCACATTACCATTAACTATAGTGTGCTACATTACCATAAACTATAGTCTGCTACATTACCGTTAACTATGGTCCGCTACATTACCATTAACTATAGTCCGCTACATTACCATTAACTATAGTCCGTTACATTTCCATTAACTATAGTCCGCTACATTACCGTAAACGTGGTAAAACTGTCTCAGCCGGCATGTGCAGGAAGTAAAATGAAGAACTCAAACAAGCCGCAGAAACACGCAGACCTGCACCATCCGCTGATGCTCTGAACTGGGTGGGGACTGATCGTTCTGCGTTAGTACACCTCACACTTTGTTCACATCCTCTCTCTCTCTCTCTCTCTCTCTCTCTCTCTCTCTCTCTCTCTCTCTCTCTCTCTCTCTCTCTCTCTCTCTTGTGTTGTTGTTGTTCTCAATTTAACGTCTTTCCACATTAAGTGATATTAGACGAGTGTGTGTGTGTGTGTGTGTGTGTGTGTGTGTGTGTGTGTGTGTGCGTGCGTGCGTGCGTGCGTGCGTGCGTGTGTGTAAGCGCGCACGCGTATACATGATAAGATGCTCGGTAATCTATGGGTTGTAGCGCTTCTATCTGTCCCTGAGTAACAGATCTTCATAATCTGTTCACTGAAGTGGCTGAACCCTCCTTTCCATCCGTCCCCCCACGCTTCGTGGTCACACACACACACACACACACACACACACACACATGCACGCGTGCATAAACACACATGATCAAACACAACCCTTTACACAATGGCCGAACATGATGTCATATCTTCTATCCCGCATTAAGGCTTTAATACAACCCTCTGCTTTCCGCATGAGATCTCTTTGAGCTTAGGCAACATAGTGTCTTCAAAAGATAAACAGTGTTTGTCGAAGAACTGTCTTCCAGTGTTTACATTGGTCTGGAAGCAAAATTCTCCCAGTGTTTGTTTACTCATCCAGCTGTATCAGTCAGCATCCTTCCTAAATCCAAATACATATTCACAACATTGAGAATGAGAACAGAGGGAGAGACATGAGAAAAAGATCTGTAAGTCGAGGTTGACTATTCTGTTAAGTAAACTAACCCCTTTTTCTTGTTTAAAGTTTTTATTTTTATTTTTATTTTTTTAATCTCCCTTTTTATAATTCTTAAGATAACTCTTTAAACCTTTAAGCTAGCAACTCTTTCTTGTTTGAAGTTTAACAAAAATTCTCCCTCTTTAAATTCAGAAGATAACTTTTTAAACTTTTAAGCTAACCCCTCTTTCTTGTTTGAAGTTAGAAAATCTCCTTCTTCGCGAGTCTTCAACCTTGTCTCTCATCCTCTTGCATCTCTGTTGCTTTCTCCTATCCTTTCTCTTGTGTTCTTTCTTCTACCATCATTTTCCCTCATTCCTTAACGGCAAAATTAAGAACAGATATAAACATTCATACTATTTCCACATAAAACGCATATTTTATTCCTTTTCTTGTTTGCTTCCCCGTTGCCAAAATGTTGAAAATGGCTTTCCTCCCAGGAAACAAACAAGCGAACAAACAAACAGACAAAAAAGCCAGCATTGTTTCAATGCAATCCCGATTCTGCTATTGACATTTCTTCAGCCCCCATCCCCCCTACCTTCAGCCCCCATCCCCCCACACACAAGTACATCATGTGTACATCACCAACGGATTATAGAATGTGATCAAGTGAACTGGTTATGTGCCTAGATTTGCGTGCTAATGTTGTGCGGTTTAGTGGGACTGTGCCCAAAGTTCTCCCGTGGACTGTTCAAGGCCTGGAGATATGGGAGAGAGGAAGTGCCCATGGTTCTCCCGTGGACTGGTCAAGGCCTGGAGATATGAGAGAGGGGAAGTGCCCAAAGTTCTCCCGTGGACTGGTCAAGGCCTGGAGATATGGGAGAGAGGAAGTGCCCATGGTTCTCCCGTGGACTGGTCAAGGCCTGGAGATATGGGAGAGAGGAAGTGCCCATGGTTCTCCCGTGGACTGGTCAAGGCCTGGAGATATGAGAGAGGGGAGGTGCCCAAAGTTGACCCGTGGACTGGTCAAGGCCTGGAGATATGAGAGAGAGGAAGTGCCCATGGTTCTCTCCGTGGACTGGTCAAGGCCTGGAGATATGAGAGAGGGGAAGTGCCCATGGTTCTCCCGTGGACTGGTCAAGGCCTGGAGACAGGAGAGAGAGGAAGTGCCCATGGTTCTCCCGTGGACTGGTCAAGGCCTGGAGATATGAGAGAGAGGAAGTGCCCATGGTTCTCCCGTGGACTGGTCAAGGCCTGGAGATATGAGAGAGAGGAAGTGCCCATGGTTCTCCCGTGGACTGGTCAAGGCCTGGAGATATGAGAGAGGGGAAGTGCCCATGGTTCTCTCCGTGGACTGGTCAAGGCCTGGAGACAGGAGAGAGAGGAAGTGCCCATGGTTCTCCCGTGGACTGGTCAAGGCCTGGAGATATGAGAGAGGAAGTGCCCATGGTTCTCCCGTGGACTGGTCAAGGCCTGGATATATGAGAGAGAGGAAGTGCCCAAAGTTGTCCCGTGGACTGGTCAAGGCCTGGAGATACGAGAGAGGGGAAGTGCCCATGGTTCTCCCGTGGACTGGTCAAGGCCTGGAGACAGGAGAGAAGAGAAGCCCCAGCCTGTCGGTTTGTCCGTGGGCAGGGTGATGGCTAGTGTGTCAATAACGGTGGTCAGTCCTAACGTCATAGCGGACAGGGGCCGTGCACAGAGAGAAAAGCCGCTGTGACGGAACACTGCAGTCTATAAAATGAAAGAGACATGTCAAACCTTGTAAATGTTTTGTCATAGAGGGGAAGCGAACTGAATGCGTGTGTGTGTGTGTGTGTGTGTGTGTGTGTGTGTGTGTGTGTGTGTGTGTGTGTGTGTGTGTGTGTGTGTGTATGAAAAAGGAATGGGGGTAAGGGGTGGGAGGGGGGAAGGGAGAATGGAGGTGGAGGACGGAGGTTGGGGTGGGGGTGGTACTCTGCATCCACTAAGATACAACAGCTGCAAAAGAAAAAAGTTTAGAATAACAAGAAACAGCGAAACTCTCTTTTTTCTTCTTTTCTTTTCCTGCAGCCGAATCTCAGCGGAAGGAGAACCCGATAAATAAATCAGACTGTTTCGTTCAGGCGGATGTGTACTGTGACTATATTTTTCACATCACTATGACCATAGTTTTCACATCACTATGACTATAGTTTGCACATCACTATGACTATAGTTTTCACATCACAGTGACTAGTTTTCACATCACAGTGACTATAGTTTTCACATCACTATGACTATAGTTTTCACATCACTATGACTACAGTTTTCACATCACTATGCTATAGTTTTCACATCACTATAACTATAGTTTTCACATCACCATGACTATAGTTTTCACATCACTATGATCATAGTTTTCACATCACTGTGACTATAGTTTTCACATCACTATGACTATAGTTTTCACATCACTGTGACTATAGTTTTAACATCACTATGACTATTTTCACATCACTATGATTAAAATTTTCACATCATTGTGACTACAGTTTTCCCATCACAGTGACTATATTTTTCACGTCACTGTACAGTGATTGTAGCTTTCACATCACTGTGACTACAGTTTTCACATCACAGTAGATATAGTTTTCACATCACAGTGACTGTAGTTTTCACATCACAGTGACTACAGTTTTCACATCACTGTGACTACAGTTTTCACATCACAGAGACTATAGTTTTCACATCACAGAGACTATAGTTTTCACATCACAGTGACTACACTTTTCACATCACAGTGACTACACTTTTTACATCACAATGACTACACTTTTCACATCACAGTGACTACACTTTTCACATCACAGTGACTGCAGTTTTTAATCCTCACCCGCGGAAGCCTCCTGACGGGACTGTACCCCCAAAGAAATGCCGCGCATTCTGTCAGTGTAAGCTGTACCCCCATCACCTGGAAATGATGTGCCAGTAATGTCCCCTTTTCCGTTAGTCTTTGAGCACTGTCTTCAGACAGTCTTTCTGTTCTGTGGCTCACAGTGAGCACTGTCTTCAGACAGTCTTTCCGTTCTGTGGCTCACAGTGAGCACTGTCTTCAGACAGTCTTTCTGTTCTGTGGCTCACAGTGAGCACTGTCTTCAGACAGTCTTTCTGTTCTGTGGCTCACAGTGAGCACTGTCTTCAGACAGTCTTTCTGTTCTGTGGCTCACAGTGTGTTCCACCGTGTGGCCCCTTCACGTGTTCTTTTTCCAAGCAGGGGTGCTCACTCTCTTTCGGTCTTGACAGCAGCTTTTCACATGCCAGGGTACCTGACGTCATCTGGCCACTACGTTGCCCTCACCATTAACTTATTGCGTCATTTATCTGCTGATTAGGTGGCAACATACACTGTTCAAATAGGGAACAGTTGTCTTTTTTTCTTCTTTTTTTTTGCAGTATTATTTGCGTATAAACTTTTAAAAAGTTTTTCAGGTGGTATCAATATGTCTTGAAATGATTTGTCACCTTTCGTTTTTTTTTTGTTCTGTGTGTCAATCGTCCTCGCACAACATCAAGCATTTCAAGCATTTGAAGTCACAGCCTTTTTGGCAGACCCAGAGCGACAACTTTGAACGCACCTTGCAAGACTTCTAATCCACTGCCAGGCTGAATGTTTTCTGCCTTCTTGGCACCGACATCAGAAATAAGCTGTCTACCTTTTTCCTGCAGCACACACACACACACAACACACACACACACACACACACACACCACACACACACACACACACACACACACACACACACACACACACACACACACACACACACTTACACGTGCACAAACATCAGTATAATATGAAAATACTATAAATGTGTCCACGAAATCAGTGAAAGGAAGAAGACAAGGATTTTGAATATAACTAGATTTCTAGCCTGGATTTTAAAGGAGAACGAACGAAGCATTGGACATCGGTCTTTATTCCACCAAGCAGGTTAAGTATAAGATAAAGCTATCTTGGAAGAGTTCACTGATTGAAGATAAAGGCCATTGGCCTATGCTATTCTTTCCTTCTTGGAAACGAGCAGAAATTGAATGAAGTAACGACAGTATGAAAGACAACGGACATAAAATGCTGAGCAGCGAGGGAGTTCCGGAGAAGGTATTACATAACAGAGCAAACGTACTGTTGGAGTATAACGCCCTAAAAATTCGATAACTGTGTCCTGGAAAAAACTGGATCTAGGAACGCCCTTAGCCAAAAGAAAGGACACAGGAAGACTTTGATTACAGGGTTTATTGTTCAAAACCAAAACAAGCAGGAAGATATTAAAAGACAAAGAAAAAGACGACTGAGGACTTAGAAACGTTTGCTCATGGATTTTGGCTCAGAAATCTAGACATTGAAATTGACAAGGATACATGATTATTGGCACATGCTGTTACGAAACAAAATTAGATTGAGGTAGTTGCAGTGGAAAATAGTTCATAACATATACCCAACAAATATTTTGTTACATGAAATGAAACTGGTGGATGACAAGAAATGCTCCATTTGCAGAACTGAAGTGGATTATTTTGAACATTTCTTTTACAACTCTGCCCTAGTCAAAGCATTCTGGAATAAGATTGAATGCCATATTCATGGTCAGACAGGTATCCGTAAGAATTTAAATATGTTTGAAATTCTATTTGGAGTTAAGAAAGAAACTTGTGAAAACGACGATCAAATACAAAACACAGTAAACCACATCATCTCAATAGGGAAAATGTGTATTAGTATAAAAAAGGAAACAAACACAAATGCACCGGTATTCAGATTTGTTTTTAGCAACAAATGCAGTGCAGCGTTTTAAAGACTGAACGATTGCTCAGATACTGATTTTGGTTAACACAGAAAGATTATAGACAACAGGTAACTTTGAACAGGAGGGCGGGGGGGGGGGGGGGGGGGGGGTTTAGCAAAATGAATATATGAACCACCATCTTCTCTCCTCTCTCTCCTCTCTCTCTCTCTCTCTCTCACTTTCTCTCTCTCTCTCTCTCTCTCTCTCTCTCTCTCTCTCTCTCTCCTCTCTCTCTCTCTCTCTCTCTCTCTCTCTTCTCTCTCTGTGTGAGAATGTTGTGCTCTTGGATTTGTACACTCGTAAGTCTGCTTATTGTTCTCAGTGTGTATTATTCATGTAATATTGAATGATTTTGTAACACGGAGAACGCGTTGACTGTTAAGTGATGTATTCACATCGCCGCTATGAAATGTATAAAATGAGCTCAACCGCATTGTATGATTTGTCTTTTCATATCATAAATAATTATCTTTCATTAGCACCTTTTAGTGTATACAATGGCTTTGCGAAATGTTTGTTTGTTTTAAAAAACAAATGTTATTATACTACATACACACACACACACACACACACACACACACACACACACACACACACACACACACACACACATACACATAGAGCGGGTGTAGGGGGGTGGGGGAAGGGAGTAATGGGAGGAGGTGCGAATGTCTATTTCACGAATAAATCCAGACGCTTTGTAACAAACGTCAAAACACTGATATCAGCAAGTGAATGTCCATCTGTTAAAAAAACACAGATAATGCATGGTAAGTATGAGTCAGTTTAAACAAAAATGACAGTGCGAAAAAAAAGGAGGATGGAGACCCCACTGTTAAAAGAAAGAAAGAAAGATAGCTAGAAAGATAAGAAAGAAATGAAAAAGAAGAAAAAAAAGAGGGGGGGGGGTGTCAGGGGTGGTGGTGGAATGGAGGCTGGAGGACAAACAAACAAACAAAAAATAAACAAAAGAAGAAGAAGAAGAACAACAACAACAACAACAAAAGAGTAGAGAGAAAGCAACTCGACCTAAAGACTGTTTAAGATGTCTGGGGTCGGGTTTATGAAAGATGCACAAATCGTCTGGAGAACGGGCAGAACGTATAGGGATGATGATGCAGACGAAGAAAAACAACAACAACAACAAAAAAACAAAACAAAAATAACCGTCATAAACGTAAGACGCTGCTGTGCAGGTCATGACAATGCAGCAATGCCAGCTCCAATCTGTGATCGATTCTGCTGTGAACTGGAAGCCAGTTTAAATCGAAAAGCAGAGGAGTGACGTGTTTTCTTTCTGGTACTTCGAAGGATTAAAAAAAAGAAAGGGAGCAGCACAATTTATTACTCTAGCAATCGATTTTGAAGATTACAAGTAACAGCGCTGCACTAATCCAGGCAAGAAAGAACCAGGGTGTGATCAGAACAGAACCACAGTGTGATCAGAACAGAACCACAGTGTGATCAGAACAGAACCACAGTGTGATCAGAACAGAACCACAGTGTGATCAGAACAGAACCACAGTGTGATCATAACTTCTTCTGTGGCCAGTAAGTGTCGAATGGAGCCTGCGACTCTCAAAGTAAAGAGTTGGACATATTTCAATGACTTTGCTGCTGATTGTGAATGTGTCGTCAACTAACACACCAAGATTGTTGGCTGACTTTGATGAAAGGGATTGTGCTGTGTGCGTTACTGGAGAGTTCGGAAGACTGCCTTCACAGGAAACTTCAGTTAGAACAAAGATGATATACTGACCGCTAATCGTCTTTGGTAAAGATGACATTATGTGATAAAAATTCTTTAAGAAAAAGACTAATGACAAACAACAACAACAACAAACAACAACAACAACAAAAACCGTCAACGTTTCGGTCATAGATTTTGACGAGATATATGGCTCCCAATGCAATGACCAAGGTGTGTGCATGGCTCGTGTTCTGCCCTCATTCAGTGTGCATGGCTCGTGTTCTGCCCTCATTCAGTGTGCATGGCTCGTGTTCTGCCCTCATTCAGTGTGCATGGCTCGTGTTCTGCCCTCATTCAGTGTGCATGGCTCGTGTTCTGCCCTCATTCAGTGTGCATGGCTCGTGTTCTGCCCTCATTCAGTGTGCATGGCTCGTGTTCTGCCCTCATTCAGTGTGCATGGCTCGTGTTCTGCCCTCATTCAGTGTGCATGGCTCGTGTTCTGCCCTCATTCAGTGTGCATGGCTCGTGTTCTGCCCTCATTCAGTGTGCATGGCTCGTGTTCTGCCCTCATTCAGTGTGCATGGCTCGTGTTCTGCCCTCATTCAGTGTGCATGGCTCGTGTTCTGCCCTCATTCAGTGTGCATGGCTCGTGTTCTGCCCTCATTCAGTGTGCATGGCTCGTGTTCTGCCCTCATTCAGTGTGCATGGCTCGTGTTCTGCCCTCATCCAGTGTGCATGGCTCGTGTTCTGCCCTCATTCAGTGTGCATGGCTCGTGTTCTGCCCTCATTCAGTGTGCATGGCTCGTGTTCTACCCTCATTCAGTGTGCATGGCTCGTGTTCTGCCCTCATTCAGTTGAAGTTTGTTGTGTGTGTGCATGGCTCGTGTCTGCCCTCATTCAGTGTGCATGGCTCGTGTTCTGCCCTCATTCAGTGTGCATGGCTCGTGTTCTGCCCTCATTCAGTGTGCATGGCTCGTGTTCTGCCCTCATTCAGTTGAAGTTTGTTGTGTGTGTGCATGGCTCGTGTTCTGCCCTCATTCAGTGTGCATGGCTCGTGTTCTGCCCTCATTCAGTGTGCATGGCTCGTGTTCTGCCCTCATTCAGTGTGCATGGCTCGTGTTCTGCCCTCATTCAGTGTGCATGGCTCGTGTTCTGCCCTCATTCAGTGTGCATGGCTCGTGTTCTGCCCTCATTCAGTGTGCATGGCTCGTGTTCTGCCCTCATTCAGTGTGCATGGCTCGTGTTCTGCCCTCATTCAGTGTGCATGGCTCGTGTTCTGCCCTCATTCAGTGTGCATGGCTCGTGTTCTGCCCTCATTCAGTGTGCATGGCTCGTGTTCTGCCCTCATTCAGTGTGCATGGCTCGTGTTCTGCCCTCATTCAGTGTGCATGGCTCGTGTTCTGCCCTCATTCAGTGTGCATGGCTCGTGTTCTGCCCTCATTCAGTTGAAGTTTGTTGTGTGTGTGCATGGCTCGTGTTCTACCCTCATTCAGTTGAAGTTTGTTGTGTGTGTGCATGGCTCGTGTTCTGCCCTCATTCAGTGTGCATGGCTCGTGTTCTGCCCTCATTCAGTGTGCATGGCTCGTGTTCTGCCCTCATTCAGTGTGCATG
>CM031602.1:58440895-58445895 GCA_018398815.1 Conus ventricosus
CAACTTGAACTTGAACCATTGTGAGTTATGTGACTATAGAAGTACTCGTGTGACTTCTGCCATTGTTTAAAAACTTCAAGTGGGCATTTCTCAAATCTGCCATTTTGGAGATGAACCGGTGTGCCTCTGAAGTAGCGAATTACAAGTTAAATAGGACGCGTACGGATCCTAACAGGCAGTTATTTAAGAAGACATCCTGAGGTTACTTTGTGCAGGAAATTGTATCAATTTCAGCAAAAGTATGGTAAAAAACAGCGTGAAAACCGATTTTTCACCAAAAAAGGAAAAAACTGTAGCTCAAGAAGCGCACAACTCATTGCCAAACTTTTGGAGGCCTCATCTAGAAAAATGAAAATATTGTAAAATACCCAGTTTTGAAACGCTGAAATCAGAAATACCGGATATTTTATGCAGGAAACATCTCTCTCTCTCTCACACACACACACACACACACACACGCACACACACACACACACACACACACACCTACACACACACACACACACACACCCCACACACACACACACACACACACACACACACCTACACACACACACACACACACATACACACACACACACACACACACACACACACACACACACCTACACACACACACACACACACATACACACACACACACACACATACACACACACACACAACAATAGAACAATATTTATTCCTTTCGCCCCTTTTGGAGTATAGAGGAAGGGTGAGTTTAAAGCAATAACAGAAAAAGAAAACAAACAAGCCAAAATAAAATATACATTGCTAGTCAATGCTGACATAGACCAACAATTTACAACACTTGAGATAATCTAATATACTATTACAATAGAAACATTTGTTTTCGATGAGTGGATGACATTTGACAAAAAATACAGACAGATTTTCGGTAGAGAAATCTTTTTGGCAAAGATGTATTGCGCAAATTAACATATAATGAATATTCCATGACAAAATGAAATTCATCACCTATTGCAGACATGTCACATTTATTACATAACCTTTCTTTTTTGGAATAGCAAATCGACGATCTACTTCAATTGGTAATTTATGATTAGAACATCTAAATCTGATAAGAGGGTAAATATGAACATCTGGTGATCTAAAACTATATATCTCCCACTTAAAATCAGATTTATAAGATTTGTAGAAAAAACATTTAATGCTAATTTCAATGTCATGTTACCACGTTTGACGAAAAGAGTATTGCAAACAATTTTTGATATTTCTACATAATGCATTGACGTCTGTAAAAGATTGATTGCTCCAAACACAGTCAAAACCAGATTGTACAAATATATTTTTTATGCATGTTAACCAGGGAAACACAGTTACTGCGCTATTGTGCAAATGCAACATGACAGAATAGAACCTAACCGACATTTTTTCAACAGGAGATTGAACCAAACTAGCCAAAATCGAATCATTCGGACATAGACAATAATTAATAATATATATATATATATATATATATATATATATATATATATATATATATATATATATATATATATATATATAATAGATAGATAGATAGATAGATATAGATAGATAGATAGATAGATAGATAGATAGATAGATAAGTATATTTAAAATGCCTAAAACATTTTTTGAGTGCTCAACCCCTTGGGGAGCAACATTAGTTAAAACAAGTTAAAAGAGGAATCTTAAAACTATCTACAAATTTGTTTCGAGCGTGTTGCGCTGTCATCAGCATCCTGATGACAGCGCAACACGCTCGAAACAAATTTGTAGATAGTTTTAAGATTCCTCTTTTAACTTGTTTTAACTATATATATATATATATATATATATATATATATATATATATATATATATATATATATATATATATATATATATATATGTAATTAACTAATAAATTCCAAGGATAAGTACAGAGCACCATTCCAGCAACTTACAGAGCAGCTTGGTGTTGCAATGACTGCAAGAAATATTCAATTATAAACAAAGCTTGCTCTTATGTCTTAGATTGAAGAAATATGGGGAGATAAGCATTCATATCTGCAGTGGTAGATAATTCTGCCTAACTAACAGTATGTGCTTGAGTGGGTGAATGGGGGAAAATAAAAAATAAAATAAATGCTTCTCAAAATGAGCCTTCAGCAAGCTTATAGTCTCCAAGGGGGAGACAATCTCCAATGGGGAGGAAACTCACTAACATATAACTCCTGGTCATATACCGATATTTCGAAACCTGATTGTTTCTCCTCAGTGACCGCGGAAAGTGGTAATTTGACTCCTCTGCCTTTTTGGTTTTAAGAAGAATGCTATCCCAGAAAAAGGCTGGTGTGCAATACCGTAGTATGTTTGTTGAGTTTTCAAAAAACCAACCAAAGGTAGCACCAAAGAAGCAAAAGAAAATCATGAAAGAGCAATGACTGACTGAACGCAGCCCCATATCTTCACCCGACAGACAGAACAAACACCCCGTAAGACAACAGGCCTACATCTTCACCTGACAGACAACAAACACCCCGTAAGACAACAGGTCTACATCTTCACCCAACAGACAGAACAAAAACCCTGTAAGACAACAGGCCTACATCTTCACCTGACTGAACAAACACCCCGTAAGACAACAGGCCTACATCTTCACCCGACAGACAGAACAAACACCCCGTAAGACAACAGGCCAACATCTTCACCCGACAGACAGAACAAACAACTCGTAAGACAACAGGCCTACATCTTCACCCCACAGACAGAACAAACACCCCGTAAGACAACAGGCCTACATCTTCACCCGACAGAACAAACACCCCGTAAGACAACAGGCCTACATCTTCACCCGACAGAACAAACACCCCGTAAGACAACAGGCCTACATCTTCACCCGACAGAACAAACACCCCGTAAGACAACAGGCCTACATCTTCACCCGACAGACAGAACAAACACCCCGTAAGACAACAGGCCTACATCTTCACCTGACAGACAACAAACACCCCGTAAGACAACAGGCCTACATCTTCACCTGACAGACAAAACACCCCGTAAGACAACAGGCCTACATCTACACCTGACAGACAGAACAAAAACCCCGTAAGACAACAGACCTACATCTTCACCCGACAGACAAAACAACCCGTAAGACAACAGGCCTATACAGAAACGTGAGGGGGGTGGGATAGGGGTGGGGGGTGGGGGGTGGGGGTGGGGGGTGGGGGATGGGGGAATGGGGGGCAAGAGCTGGGGTAAATGGTACAGCGGAGAAAAATTCCGAAGAGCTCATTTCACAATTAGCAACAGAATGAGAAGGGGCTGAAAAAGAAATGCGCCGATTAAGAAATCAAGTTCTTTTACGCTGATGCATCCCCCTTCCTCCCCTACTCACACCTTCCCCTTCCCCCTCCTCACCACCTAGCAGTTTCTACATCATTTTTCTCTCAATGAATTGTAATTGCATTCTTTTACGAACAAGAATTACTACTTTTCACCGTTGTGATGTTTATCCTGCTTTCCCTTCAAATTCACTGGCTTGCACTCTGCCCTGAGACTCCCATCAGCACCAGCAACTACCACGGCTGCCGACCATTTGTCCAGGATTAGTCCATTCCGCACAGTTTTAACGGCGAGTCTGGCTGTATGTTGTCCCACGCTTCTGTCCCCTTCTTGTTCAGTCAGTCAGAAAAGACCCAGTCAACCTGAAAGATTCTCCTGGCTGATAATCAATAATGGAACCGGAGGTCTTATCTTTGGCACTTACGGTCCTGATCTTGGCCGTAATTACGTGAAGCTCTAGCCAGCGGCCCCCATCATTGCCATCTCTACTGCTCCACTCCTTCTCTATGACTACAACGTCTGCAGTCTTCTGCAGCCACCGCTGTGGCGGCACACACTGTACTGAAGTAGCCAGCACACAGTCACTCCAGTGAGGCTGTTGACATCCAGTGAGGCTGTTGACATCCAGTGAGGCTGTTGACATCCAGTGAGGCTGTTGACATCCAGTGAGGCAGCCCGGCCGTCCCCTGCTCTCCGGAACAGGCTCAATCAGCACAACTCATCACACGATGATCTCATTTCTTGTGGCCTGACAGCAGGCCCTGCGGATGCTACTACGAACGGTGGGACTCTCAGGGCCCACCATGCCCTCTGTCCCTGTTCAAGTGCGACAGGCTAGAGGTACTGCATCCAGTCCAGTCCTATGATCACAGTGTCCATCCAGGATGTCTATGGGCGCCCCTGGGACGTCCCTTTACCCTGTGCCCAACTGAATGGTCTTGGACATAGTCATGGCAAAATACATGTCCGAACAGGCAAGCTTTCTGCGCTTGGTAACTGATATATGTTTGTACAGGCAAGCTTTCTGCGCTTGGTAACTGGTATATGTTTGTACAGGCAAGCTTTCTGCGCTTGGTAACTGATACATGTTTGTACAGGCAAGGTTTCTGCGCTTGATAACTGATACATGTCCGTACAGGCAAGCTTACTAGCTGCGCTTAATAACCGAGAACGCAGGTCGAAGTCTGCCGAGTCCACTGTTGACTCTTTAGCTGACAGTCCTCCGTTCTATGTTGCCCTGGGGGAGGTGGAAAGGCCACCTGAACTCCTGGACTGTGTTGATGCACAACTGCTGTCAGTATGTGGCACCCAGAGACAGCCTCCAACAACCATCACATCAAACAACGGACATACGTCAAAGATTCCTTTTATTAATGTATGAAATAAAAACAGTAAAAGCAACGAAATCATGAATTCAGAATCTCACGAAAATGCTGAAAAAAATCAAACATTTGAAGAAAATGTCTGATTGTAATTGTCAACTTTTTAAAGCATTGTGGTGTGTCAGAGGGTCTGGCTAGAAACCCAGGATGCACTCCAGTCGCGCCTACTTCACGTTCTCATGCGGACAATGGAAGAAAGTAGTGTATGTCCGACTTGTGCGAGGACCTGAAGCGCTGGTCATACTCTGTCATCATGGAAGTAAGCCGGCTGTAACTTTGCTGGATTTAGTGTGAACACTCTGT
>CM031602.1:58450895-58453395 GCA_018398815.1 Conus ventricosus
GAGGTGGACGGGTGGAAGGCCGTGATGGATGGATGGAAGGCGGGCTGAATGGGTGGAAGGCGGGGATGGATGGACGGGAGGCGGGGGTGGATGGGTGTAAGGTTTGGGTGGCGGGTGGAAGGCAGGGATGGATGGGTGGATAGGTGGAAGGCGGGAGTGGATGGGTGGAAGGCGGGAATGGATGGATGGTAGGCGAGGATGATTGGGTGGAAGGCGAGGATGGATGGGTGGGAGGCGGGAATGGATGGATGGAAGGCAGAGATGGATGGGTTGGAGGCGGGGGTGGATGGGTGGGAGGCGGGGGTGGATGGGTGGGAGGCGGGGGTGGATGGGTGGGAGGCAGAGATGGATGGGTGGGAGGCGGGGGTGGATGGGTGGGAGGCGGGGGTGATGGGTGGGAGGCGGGGGTGGATGGGTGGGAGGCAGAGATGGATGGGTGGGAGGCGGGGGTGGATGGGTGGGAGGCGGGGGTGGATGGGTGGGAGGCAGAGATGGATGGGTGGGAGGCGGGGGTGGATGGGTGGGAGGGCGGGGTGGATGGGTGGGAGGCGGGGGTGGATGGGTGGGAGGCGGGGTGGATGGGTGGGAGGCAGAGATGGATGGTGGGAGGCGGGGGTGGATGGGTGGGAGGCGGGGGTGGATGGGTGGGAGGCAGAGATGGATGGGTGGGAGGCGGGGGTGGCTGGGTGGAAGGCGGAGATGGATGGGTGGGAGGCGGAGATGGATGGGTGGAAGGCGGAGGATGGTAGGGTGTGAAGGCGGAGATGGATGGGTGGAAGGCGGGAGGTGGAGGTGGGGAGGCGGATGGAGGGGTGAAGCGGGGCGGTGAAGGCGGAGATGGATGGGTGGAAGGCGGGAGATGGATGGGTGAGGCGGGTGCTGTGAAGGCGGAGATGGAGGGTGTGAAGGCGGAGATGGATGGGTGGAAGGCGGAGATGGATGGGTGGAAGGCGGGAGTGGCTGGTGGAAGGCGGAGATGGAGTGTGGGGGAGTGGCGTGGAGGGATGGATGGTGTGAAGGCGGATGGCTGGGTGGAAGGCGGAGATGGATGGTGGAAGGCGGAGTGGCGGGTGGAAGGCGGAGATGGATGGGTGGAAGGCGGGAATGTGGCGGTGGTGGTGAAGCGGAGATGGTGGGCGGATGGAAGAGCGGAGATGGATGGGTGGAAGCGGGTGGCGGTGAAGGCGGAGATGGATGGGTGGAAGGCGGAGATGGATGGGTGAAGGCGGGGGTGGCTGGTGGAAGGCGGAGATGGATGGTGGAAGGCGGAGATGCGGTGGAAGGCGGAGATGAGGGGAGTGGAAGTGGTGTGAAGGGGGAGGTTGGTGGAAGGCGGAGATGGATGGGTGTAAGGCGGGAGTGGGTGAGCGGGGGCGGTGGAAGGCGAGAGATGGGTGAAGGCGGAGTGGGGTGGAAGGCGGGGTGGCTGGTGGAAGGCGGAGATGGATGGGTGTAAGCGGAGTGGCGGGTGAAGCGGAGATGGATGGGTGGGAGGCGGAGTGGGTGGAGGCGGAGATGGATGGGTGGAAGGCGGAGAGGATGGTGAGCGGAGTGGTGGTGAAGGCGGAGTGGCGGTGAAGCGGAGATGGATGGTGAAGGCGGAGATGGATGGGTGGAAGGCGGGGGTGGCTGGTGGAAGGCGGAGATGGATGGGTGTAAGGCGGGAGTGGCGGGTGGAAGGCGGAGATGGATGGGTGGAAGGCGGAGATGGATGGGTGGGAGGCGGGAGTGGCGGGTGGAAGGCGGAGATGGATGGGTGGAAGGCGGAGATGGATGGGTGGAAGGCGGAGATGGATGGGTGGAAGGCGGAGATGGATGGGTGGAAGGCGGAGATGGATGGGTGGAAGGCGGAGATGGATGGGTGGAAGGCGGAGATGGATGGTGGAAGGCGGAGATGGATGGGTGTAAGGCGGGAGTGGCGGGTGGAAGGCGGAGATGGATGGGTAGAAGGCGGAGATGGATGGGTGGAAGGCGGAGATGGATGGGTGGAAGGCGGAGATGGATGGGTGGAAGGCGGGGTGGATGGGTGGAAGGCGGGAGTGGCGGGTGGAAGGCGGATGATTCCGATGCGAGTTTGGGAGAGGGGATGGGGGAGTAGAAAAGGGGGTGGCAATGGCAGAGATAATGGCGACACCTGGTGATGGCATGCCTGTCACTATATCGATATCAACATGCGCTTAAAGATGGCTTAAGCCCCTTTCATGCTTTATTTGAGCTTCAAGAACATTCCACTCAAAAATACTGGACAAACAAAGCAGCAGCATCGCCAGCCTGAACGACTTTGGAAACGATCAAAGACCTCTGGAGACAACAGTAAGGTCTCTAATAATTGTGAGAGGTTTCCGTCAATAAATTCACTTCACTAAGAACAATCTGGCCTGAGGTTGTTTCCCTTTACCGTCAGCTGGAGGGCAATGAAAACAAAACAAACAAAACAAAACAAACAAAACAAAACAAAAACAAACTCCGGTGTATAACCGCAAGCTATAAATTTAGCTTA
>CM031602.1:58463395-58480895 GCA_018398815.1 Conus ventricosus
TTTAGCACAACATGAAAGATGGTTCTACGGCAGATCAGAAGTCAAAGTGACAAATAGTTATAAATATCTAGGTATATTTTTCACCACAAAATTAAGCTTAAATACATGCTGGCTGGAGACGTGTAGGAAAGGAAAGAGAGGGGTCATTGACATTTTAAGAACAATGAGAAGACTGAATTCAGTTGATGGGGTCTTGTTTTGGAAATTATTCGACACCCAGATACAACCAATCCTGACATACGCATCTGAGGTGTGGGGTCTGTTGGATAACGCCCACATGGAAAAAGTTCATACTTATGCAATAAAACGTGTTATGCGTGTGCCGTTACATGCATCAAATAAGATAGTTTATGGTGAAAGTGGTCGATATCCTCTGTTTATACGAACATATATCAAATCAATTAAATACTGGTTAAGATTAGTTCATTTACCTACCACCAGACTCTGTAACCAAGCGTATGAAATGCTTTTGCTACAACACGATATGGGAAAATTTAACTGGGTATCTCGTGTAAAGAAAGTACTAACAGAAAATGGTTTTGGTATCGTCTGGCTTTGTCAGGGTGTAGGCAATACTGCGAGGTTTATATCCGAATTTACTGATCGTTTAATTTGTTCTTACAGACAAAACTGGCATTCCAGCATGGATGGAAACGTCAAATATGAATGGTTTCTCTCATTTAAAAGTAGTTTGGAAATGGAAAAGTATTTCATGTTTATTACAAATAAATGGCATAAATATAATTTAACAAAATTTCGAACTAGAACACTGGGCCTCAATGCAAACAGAAAATGGTTCGAAGCATCGGACAATAAAGCATGCCCCATGTGTGTAGAGGGAAACAACAGTGAAGATGAAGTGCATTTTGTTTTTGATTGTCCTGCTTACGCAGATATTCGAAGTAGATGTAAAATTTTCAGGGAGCCAGCTGCTCAAAGAAAAGACCTCGTAGCAATTCTATCTAGTAAGAATGAACAAAATACCATATCATTTGCAAGATATATAGCAGAAGCTTGTGATTTTCGAAGAAAGAATATCTTAAACAATTTGTTGAGCCAAAATGTGTGACGATGTATGAATTCACTGTTAGCGCTTTTCGTGTATTTTTCATGGCTTGATGGTCGAAGACAATGGATTGCTGAAGTGTGCAGAGTGAGTGAGTGAGTGTGTTGTGTTGTGTTGTGTTGTGTGTGTGTGTGTGTGTGTGTGTGTGTGTGTGTGTTGTGTGTGTGTGTGTGTGTGTGTGTGTGTGTGTGTGTGCGAGCGCACGCGCGCGCGTGCGTGCGTGCGCACGTGTGGTGTATGTGTGTGAGTGTGTTTGTATCCGCAAACGTTTGTGTTGCCGATTGTAGATTTGAATTTCTGTTTATACTGTTCGATTTCTACGTCTTTTTGTCTTGAATGGCAGATATTTGACGCATGCTGTTAATACTGAAATTGTAACCCCCTTGCCAACAGGGCTTGTTTGCTATTGGCAATAAAACTGTGTCAGTGTCAGTGTCTCTCTCTCTCTCTCTCTCTCTCTCTCTCTCTCACACACACACACACTCACACACACACACACACACACACACACAGACACACACACACACACACACACACACACACACACACACACACACACACACACACACACACACACAGAGGCCTGCGCGCGTACATGTGTGTGCGCGCTTGTGCAAACATGTTGAGAGAGAGAGAGAGAGAGAGAGAGAGAGAGAGAGAGAGAGAGAGAGAGAGAGAGAGAGGAGAGAGAGAGAGAGAGAATATAGCCAGAGAAGAGTAACAAAATGTCATACGATGATGTGTAGGAACGAGGACGGGTGACAATTCCACTCCTTCCACTATCAGTCGACCACCGTTGAGTCATCATCAGCACACACAGTGCGGTCCGGACCGACCCCGGGTTACAGAGCACAGCACTGTGTGCAATTTTCAAAAAAGCCTTTTGATGCCGATGAATGAATCAGCTCTGGGAGCGCTGGTGTCTCCCGCCCGTGCGTTCTACGACCACAAACCGAAAGAGATGGGACGGGAGTATGTGAGTACTTGTTGAAGAGGGTTGTGGAGACAGCAGGGGTGGAAAGGGTGGGGGTGAGGAGGCGGACTATGGGGAGGGCCATCTCGCCACTTCATGGGGGAGTCACCAACGTGTTGTGCCGTCACTGGCCACTTCATGGGGGAGTCACCAACGTGTTGTGCCGTCACTGGCCACTTCATGGGGAATCACCAACGTGTTGTGCCGTCACTGGTCACTTCATGGGGGAATCACCAACGTGTTGTGCCGTCACTGGTCACTTCATGGGGGAATCACCAACGTGTTGTGCCGTCACTGACCACTTCATGGGGGAATCACCAACGTGTTGTGCCGTCACTGGTCACTTCATGGGGGAATCACCAACGTGTTGTTGCCGTCACTGGTCACTTCATGGGGGAATCACCAACGTGTTGTGCCGTCACTGGCTACTTCATGGGGGAGTCACCAACGTGTTGTGCCGTCACCGGTCACTTCATGGGGGAATCACCAACGTGTTGTGCCGTCACTGGCTGGCTACTGCTCGTTCCTCAGTGGGCCTCGACAGGAGTGGCCTAGTCCGCCAGGCTTTAGTTCAATGTTCCGCCAGGCTTTAGTTCAGTGTTCCTGCACGACTTCAGTTCAGTGTTCCTGCACGCCTTCAGTTCAGTGTTCCTGCACGCCTTCAGTTTAGTGTTACTGCACGCCTTTAGTTCAGTGTTCCTGCACGCCTTCAGTTCAGTGTTCCTGCACGCCTTCAGTTTAGTGTTCCTGCACGCCTTTAGTTCAGTGTTCCTGCACGCCTTCAGTTCAGTGTTCCTGCACGACTTCAGTTCAGTGTTCCTGCACGCCTTCAGTTCAGTGTTCCTGCACGCCTTCAGTTCAGTGTTCCTGCACGCCTTCAGTTCAGTGTTCCTGCACGCCTTCAGTTCAGTGTTCCTGCACGCCTTTAGTTTAGTGTTCCTGCACGCCTTTAGTTCAGTGTTCCTGTACGCCTTTAGTTCAGTGTTCCTGCACGCCTTTAGTTCAGTGTTCCTGCACGCCTTTAGTTCAGTGTTCCTGCACGCCTTCAGTTCAGTGTTCCTGCACGCCTTCAGTTCAGTGTTCCTGCACGCCTTCAGTTCAGAGTTCCTGCAGGCCTTCAGTTCAGAGTTCCTGCACGCCTTCAGTTCAGAGTTCCTGCAGGCATATTCAGTTCAGAGTTCCTGCACGCGTTCAGTTCAGAGTTCCTGCAGGCATATTCAGTTCAGAGTTCCTGCACGCCTTCAGTTCAGAGTTCCTGAACGCCTTCAGTTCAGAGTTCCTGCAGGCATTCAATGTAGTGTTCTGGCATGCGTGCAGTTCCAAGATTCCGCAGGCAGTCAGTTCAATGGGCTGTTCCTGACGTTGTGCCTGTGCTGGCAGTCCATGCACACAGCTCTCCTGCTTGCCGGTGGACATGTGAACAGACCAGGCTGGCTGTCTTCACGAGGGCTTCTTCCTCCCGTGTCTGCCTGCTGGTCTGACAGCTGTGACAGCTGTGTGGACCTACTGGACCACACCGGGGCCAGCTTCTTCCTCCCGTGTCTGCCTGCTGGTCTGACAGCTGTGTGGACCCTGCTGGTCTGACAGCTGTGTGGACCCTGCTGGTCTGACAGCTGTGTGGACCCTGCTGGTCTGACAGCTGTGTGGACCCTGCTGGTCTGAAAGCTGTGTGGACCCTGCTGGTCTGACAGCTGTGTGGACCCTGCTGGTCTGACAGCTGTGTGGACCTACTGGACCACACCGGGGCCAGCTTCTCCCTCCCGGCACAGCGGCCAGCTCTCACGCCTGCATGGCTGCAAACCGGCGTGCACACGATGCACGGCTCTTAATGCACACATCATGTCACGTGACATGTTATCTTCTGTACTAATGTAAACACAACAGACATGTACTAAATAATTAAAAGTGACGTCAACATCTGATGGGGAAAGTGAAACGAAATGCATCAAGAGATCGCTGCAAAATACACACAAAACGTTGTTATCACGACAGGTCACGAATTAAGAACATGTCACGCATTGCGTCAGGTATGAATACAATGCACTGTGAAGTATGCAAGCAGCCCCGGGGTCCGACAACAGAAGAGAAGGGTTTTGCTGGCTGGTCACCGTTCTATGGACATACACACAAGCTGTTGTGTCGCTGAAGGGACAGTCAATGTACACACTTCGTGCTTATCATCTGCAGCTATCCATCCTATCGTGGTAGCCATCGCCACAAGATCGCCATTTCGTCTGGACACATCCACACCATCGGTGTCTTTCGGACGCTGATACGTCAGGTTAGGCTGACATGTCATGTCATTCGCGTCTTTGACTGCCGCAGGAACATACACACTGAAATGGATAGACTCCACGACTGTCCAGCGACAAAGATGTCACGTGGTCGGTCGTCGGCAGTCGGCTATCTGGCAACACAGCTGTGGTAGTTGCCGGGCCCAGTGGATGAGGACCACTGAGAGGCCGTGTGCTGTCATTCACTCATTCGTTCGTTCGTTCGTTCGTTGGTTGGTTGGTTGGTTGGTTGGTTGGTTGATTCGTTCGTTCCTTCGTTCGTTCCTTCGTTCGTTCGTTCCTTCCTTCCTTCCTTCCTTCCTTCCTACCTTCCTTCATTCCTACCTTCCTTCATTCATTCATTCATTTATCCACCTTGGCATGTCGTCAAGACTGGTCTAGTATGTACTCATGCATTTTACTATTCTGAACAAACCCTTAAGAAGCAGCATGACCAGAAGAAGACACCAACCAACTGATCAGAATTCTATGGTGTTGCCTACTCTCCTGTTTTCTTCTTTTTTCCAGCAGCACACATCAAGGTTCGGTGTCTGGGTGTGAACGCTGCAAAAGGTGGCTGGTGTCGTGGTGTACTGGAACTGACCAACAGCACACGTCATGGCAAAAAGAGGTTGGTGTCGTGGCGTGCTGGAACTGACCTTTGGCTGAGGATGCTGAGAACCGGCCTTGCAGTCTGCAACCGCAAAAAGATCCGACTATCCATACGGCCCACCAGTACAACCAGGGCCCAATACCAATAGAGCCCAGTACAACCAGGGCCCAATACCAATAGATCCCCGTACCAATAGGGCCCTGTACCAATAGGGCCTTGTACCAATAGGGCCTTGTACTAATAGGGCCCTGTACTAATAGGGTCCTGTACTAATAGGGCCCTGTACCAGTAGGGTCCTGTA
This sequence comes from Conus ventricosus, assembly GCA_018398815.1. Taxonomy (NCBI): domain Eukaryota; kingdom Metazoa; phylum Mollusca; class Gastropoda; order Neogastropoda; family Conidae; genus Conus; species Conus ventricosus. The sequence continues at coordinate 58,468,622 of CM031602.1, forward strand.
TCAATAGGGCCCTGTACCAGTAGGGTCCTGTATCAATAGGGTCCTGTCCCAATAGGGTCCTGTACTAATAGGGCCCTGTACTAATAGGGCCCTGTACCAGTAGGGTCCTGTATCAATAGGGTCCTGTACCAATAGGGCCCTGTACTAATAGGGTCCTGTACCAGTAGGGTTCTGTACCAATAAGGTCCTGTTCCAATAGGGCCTAGAACGTTACCATTTTCTTGCTGTGCCCTTCTACGTTATGGCTAAGCTCCGACTGAAGTAGTTTTCGTTGACTTGTCAAAGAGCTGGAAGGAGATGCCATGGCGCCCCCCCCCCCTCCCTCCCCATGCATCATCAAAGTTCCATTTCTACCCCACCAGGAAATACAGGCACCGGCTGCCAGTCCCACAGGAGGGGGCGGCAGTCACAGCATGCACTTCACCCGCAATCCCACCAGCAACAGAAGAGCTGAACACAGTGCCCCAGAAAGAGACGACCAAACTACAGCACAATCGGCTCCACACCTGCAGGGCAAGGGAACAGCTAGCATACACCCACGCCCATTCATCTTGGTGCTTGAACGTTCCTTGTTACGGTTCCACAGTAGCCAGTGTGGAAACCCTATGACCAATACATACCAGTCAGAGCTCGTTCCTAGCTATAGCGTACATACGCAAAAAGAAACGGTACATGATAACACACGAATCGTTTTAAACATTTACCATGTCTCATTGAACAGCTGAATTATTGTGACGTTAGTCTGCTCTTCGCCATTCGGATAGATTGTTCGTGGCAGTTATTTCAACATTCTATGTCAAAACAAAACTGTCAAAAGGATCAAGGTTTGTCCTAGATTTGATTGTGTCGTCGTTCATTTCGACATCTCCGTTGTTCGAAAGACAACATGTACTTTGGTATGCTGCGCTTGTCGCATTGTGCCCATTTCCACACACTGCCGACATTCTAGTTTGGATGTAGTAAACTACAACACATCAAAGTTGAAAAATCCCAGAAACAGCAGAGACAAAGGGAAATGAAAATGGCTTCTTGTTGAGACTCACTAGGTTTTATAATTTGAATCAAAATTATACGCTTGCGTGTATATCTGGAAAGACCTTATATGAATATTCAGCCTCTTTCTATTCAAAACAAATTCGGTCCTAAATGCAACCGAGAGGAAATACTTCGTGCAACTGAAGTGACCTATTTTGAATGACAGATTTGGAACACACACACACACACACACACACACACACACACACACACACACACACACACACACACACACACACACACACACTCACACACACACACACACGCATGCGAACACACACACACACACACACACACACACACACACACACACACACACACACACACACACACACACACACACACAGACCTCAAACAGCATCAATATCAAAGTTAAAAAAAACAAACAAACCTGATCTGCGTGTGGTTTTTAGTAAAATTAAAAAACGGCTGATGGCTTGAAATCCCAGATAGTCTTGAATAATGAATATGAAAACATAGTGCTGAAAGCGTACTTCTTCGTCGGCCATTAGGAGACTGCTCTGGGAAACCAAAGCGCTTAACCCAGTAATGCCCAGCTGTCTATCGCTGGTTTCACGTGGCTGGCTCTTCAGGTTGAAAATGCGTTGTATAATCAATCTGCTTTTATAATCAATCTTTGGTGCTGGTGAGAGAAAGGATGAGGCCATAGGCTAGAAATGCGTTGTATAATCAATCTTCGGTGTTGAGGCTGACGCTATTCAGATGGCTGTGAATTCTGAAGCACACAGCACACGGAACTGAACAATGACACGAAATTAAACATCGGTACAATCCATCGGTACAACCCACCCATATCAACCATCGCTACAATCCATCGGTACAATCCACCCGTGTCATCCATCGGTACAATCCATTGGTGTAATCCATCATGCAATCCATTGATACAATCCAATAATGCAATCGATCCCGAGCAAATTTTATAATATTCTTTTTTTTCCCCTTACGAACATGCTGCTGATAAACATACCCAGCGGACAATATAGTATCAACAACAGATGTCTGTTCAAACTTAGCATGTAATATGCTGTTCTAACTGTGTCTTATGCCTCCTCTCCCCCCCTGGCTAGCACTGTCTTTAGCCTTCGTGCGGTCAGTTTCTCTGAGAAGCATGTCAACAATAAAACATAACTGGACACCAGAGCAGAACGTGATGACATGCAATATATCATCTGTGGGTAGGCAAGATTTTGTCGGACGGATTATGACACAGATCATGTATAAGACTGAAGAATAGAAAAAGCTAGATGTGCCAACGGTCAACGGATTATGACGCAGATCATGTAAAGACCGAAGAATAGAAAAGGCTAGATGTGCCAACAGTCAAGTAAAAAATCCACGTTAAAGGTCACAGACAGGCACCCAGGTAACATGACATGATCCTGAAAGCGACCGAAATTCTACGACTGAATACACGAGCAAGCGGGCGAATTGATAAGTACAGCAATGACCAACGTCCACTTGAATGAAGGAACGAGTGGGGCAAGCGATCAGTTCATGATGAGGATGATGGCGTTTGTGTCACAGGGACCCTGGCAGATGGCTAAAGGAAGACGGAAGAAAAGGGAAGGATAGGTAAGGAAGGAGGGGGGAGGGCAGAAAGAGAGGAGGGGGGGGGGGGGCTAAAAATGGAGAGAGAGAGAGAGAGAGAGAGAGAGAGAGAGAGAGAGAGAGAGAGGTTGTTGATGAAGACTGTGTCCTGTTACGTGTGTTGACTCCCAGTCTAATAATCACGAATCTATTATTCATCCGTCGGCGATACGATCACTACCCAACGCTCGGCGCCTCTCTCCCTATCAACCGTTATTCAGCTCAGTATTTTATGACCTTCTCCCCCCCCCCCCCCCCCCCCCCGCCCCTCGCTCCCTCTCTCACCCACTCACTTTATCCTGTCACGACTGTACCTCTACTTATCATCTACTTTTATTCCCTTCACATCCGCGAAACTACTCTCGCTCTCACCTACTCTGTGCCGTCTCGTCAACCCCCCCCCCCCCCCGCCCGCCCGCCCGCCCCTTCTTCTTCGTCCCGCTTCACCATCGCTCCCTTCCCACCTCCTCCACACTCTAAGCCTTGAATAAATGCATGCTCTCAAATCGATTTTACACATTCTGTGACATCGTAGGATGTCGAACAGAAATAGATGCGAACGTTTCCCCTATTCCGTTTATTTCAGCACTGTACGACGTTCATAAAACGGACAGGCCAGCGGTGGGCAGACCTGTACACAGTGCGGCTACAGTACGACGTAACCGTCTGCATCAGTAATGACCGTCATTATCGGTGTGGGGCCAACGGACAGACGCACAGCGTATTTGTCTCTTTGTTATTTCAACAGTGTCACCGCCCCGCCTCACCTTTCTCCGCCATCCACCTCCTCCCCTTCCCCCCTCAAATGTCCAGATCTACCCCCCCCCCCCTCTCTTTCTATCTCTTTCTAAACCTATCAGTTTTCCTCGGTCAATCTACAACGCATAGGTGTCGGACACACACACACACACACACACACACACACACACGCACGCATGCACGCACGCACACGCACACACACACACACACACACACACACACACACATTTTTTTATGAACCAACACCCTCGCTCCTTATCGTCTTCTTGGGTTTTTTCTTTTTCTTTTTTTTTTTTCTTTTTTAGGTGGAGGGAATGTTTCAATTTCTTAGTTCATTTTCTATTTCTTCTCCGTCTCCCCCCTCGTTTCCTTTCATTTTCTCGTATGTTCTGGTCTTCATATTCTCTGTTTTGCCCAAAGACATAAGAAAATGCATACTTCACCAACAGACAGAATCCATAGACGTAGAAGGGCAGCTGGGCCGGGGTTGGGAGGGATCCGCGAGTATCTCCTTTCGTGTTCCACGATTCGCATTTTAGGTCGGAATCCCGTCCACTCTCGCTGGTAATGAATGATTGACCGGCGGGAACATTGGTCAGTCGGCCAACACCGTGACGTCAGCTGGTCAGCGAGGTTGGCCAACTGCCCGCATGTAGCCTTCACCCCGCCAACTGCCCGCATGTAGCCTTCACCCCGCCAACTGCCCGCATGTAGCCTTCACCCTGCCAACTGCCCGCATGTAGCCTTCACCCTGCCAACTGCCCACATGTAGCCGTCGACCCGCCAACTGCCCGCATGTAGCCTTCACCCCGCCAACTGCCCGCATGTAGCCTTCACCCTGCCAACTGCCCGCATGTAGCCTTCACCCCGCCAACTGCCCGCATGTAGCCTTCACCCTGCCAACTGCCCGCATGTAGCCGTCGACCCGCCAACTGCCCGCATGTAGCCTTCACCCCGCCAACTGCCCGCATGTAGCCGTCGACCCGCCAACTGCCCGCATGTAGCCTTCACCCTGCCAACTGCCCGCATGTAGCCGTCGACCCGCCAACTGCCCGCATGTAGCCTTCACCCTGCCAACTGCCCCATGTAGCCTTCACCCCACCAACTGCCCGCATGTAGCCGTCGACCATCCAACTGCCCGCATGTAGCCTTCACCCCGCCAAATGCCCGCATGTAGCCTTCACCCCGCCAACTGCCCGCATGTAGCCTTCACCCCGCCAACTGCCCGCATGTAGCCTTCACCCTGCCAACTGCCCGCCATGTAGCCTTCACCCCGCCAACTAACACCGTGTGTGTGCTTCACACTTGACAGAGTGGACACCATCAGTTGTACAGTGCAGGTGACACCATCAGTTGTACAGTCCGTGACACCATCAGTTGTATAGTGCAGGGACACCATCAATGGTACAGTGCAGGTGACACCATCAATGGTACAGTGCAGGTGACACCATCTGTTGTAGTGCAGGTGACACCATCTGTTGTACAGTCCAGGTGACACCATCAGTTGTACAGTGTAGATGACACCATCAGTTGTACAGTGTAGGTGACACCATCAGTTGTACAGTGCAGGTGACACCATCAGTTGTACAGTGTAGGTGACACCATCAGTAGTACAGTGTAGGTGACACCATCAGTTGTACAGTGCAGGTGACACCATCAGTTGTACAGTGTAGGTGACACCATCAGTTGTACAGTGCAGGTGACACCATCAGTTGTACAGTGTAGGTGACACCATCAGTTGTACAGTGCAGGTGACACCATCAGTTGTACAGTGTAGGTGACACCATCAGTTGTACAGTGCAGGTGACACCATCAGTTGTACAGTGTAGGTGACACCATCAGTTGTACAGTGCAGCTGACACTATCAGTTGTACAGTGTAGGTGACACCATCAGTTGTACAGTGCAGGTGACACCATCAGTTGTACAGTGCAGGTGACACCATCAGTTGTACAGTGTAGGTGACACCATCAGTTGTACAGTGCAGGTGACACCATCAGTTGTACAGTGTAGGTGACACCATCAGTTGTACAGTGCAGGTGACACCATCAGTTGTACAGTGCAGGTGACACTATCAGTTGTACAGTGTAGGTGACACCATCAGTTGTACAGTGCAGGTGACACCATCAGTTGTACAGTGCAGGTGACACTATCAGTTGTACAGTGTAGGTTACACCATCAGTTGTACAGTGTAGGTGACACCATCAGTTGTACAGTGTAGGTGACACCATCAGTTGTACAGTGCAGGTGACACCATCAGTTGTACAGTGCAGGTGACACTATCAGTTGTACAGTGTAGGTGACACCATCAGTTGTACAGTGTAGGTGACACCATCAGTTGTACAGTGTAGGTGACACCATCAGTTGTACAGTGCAGGTGACACCATCAGTTGTACAGTGCAGGTGACACCATCAGTTGTACAGTGTAGGTGATACCATCAGTTGTACAGTGCAGGTGACACCATCAGTTGTACAGTGCAGGTGACACCATCAGTTGTACAGTGCAGGTGACACTATCAGTTGTACAGTGCAGGTGACACTATCAGTTGTACAGTGTAGGTGACACCATCAGTTGTACAGTGTAGGGAACGGGCAGCCCCTTGAACAGCAGGCAGACCCACAGCCATTCAGATGAGCGGGCAGTAGTGAAGGCTTCAGTGGGCGCAGTGGAACTCCAACTAGCGAAAGGCGAAGATTCAACTTTAGAGTGTAGTTGAAATGGGCACCGAATCTCCGTGGACAGGAACTACTTCTGTACGAGGAGCAATGGCAGCAACGGTGAAGACCTGTCACAGACTTCCTGTCTGGCTGTGTGTATGCCTGAATGGATCAGGCCATCTCAACAGTAAGGAAGAGGACACAAACAGAACTTTCCCATGAAGCAGCCACCTCAAACAAACAGTAACACTCAAAACACAGGTTTGACGACACAAGTTTCACATATGATTCATGCTCGTGAAACTGGTCCGTCCTCACATACATTCACTCTGCCACCCCGCCAAAAGATCACATTAAAAAAACAGCAATTAGGAGAATGGCCTCAAGGTCCTGATCACTGTCCATGGAACGTGGAGGGCCAACAAGGGTGGGTGTGACAGGGAATTGGACAACTCGTGGCCTGGGTTCAGATAACCACAGGGAGAGAAATAAACAAGCGCAACGATAACCGAAACCCTCACCCGACCTGCTGGGGACATCACTTGAACAAACACAAACAAACAAAAACAAAAACAAAACACACAGTTTCCTTAAATACAAATAACGTCATCCACTGAGTAAGCATAAACAGTTGGCCCAGATCGGGAAGATCTCGAAGGGGAAGTAAGAGGCCTTCCAGTAGAAAACACTGCATAGCACAATAATCACCACGATTCGTGCGCCTCTCTCCTCTCTCTCTCTCTCTCTCTCTCTCTCTCTCTCTTATCTTAAAACAGGAGTTCCTTCGAGCCAAATCCCATAAGGGAAAGAATCTTGGGGGGTGGGGGTGGGGGTGGGGGTGGGGTTTCTCATAACACCTACACCAAAAGTATTTGCAGAAATTTTTTTAAACAAAATTTGCGGTGTGTTTTTAGAAGGTGTAGTTCAAAGGGTGTGTGAATGAGTTTTTTTTTTATATGACTTGTGAGTACATTTCAATGCGGTGACAGCCCTGATACGGCCCCTTTGCGGTCGGCTGGGCTTTGAGCAACATTACCTTACATCACCTTAGCTGACTCTCAGCCTTTCCCATCGATTCTTAAAACAAAATGCTTCTTACCATAACACCAATCTCTTATTCCAGCACAGAGAATGTCAATGGAACCCTTTATGTCTTCACAATGTCAGTGTTCTGCTTCGAGGAAATGTCACCCCTTGTTTCCTTGGTACCACTTAGAGAGACGTCCACCTTTCTACAGCCTGTTCTGTCACACCGCCAGGAGGACCACATGAAAGGAGAGACGTCAATCTTTCTACAGCCTGTTCTGTCACACCGCCAGGAGGACCACATGAAAGGAGAGACGTCCACCTTTCTACAGCCTGTTCTGTCACACCGCCAGGAGGACCACATGAAAGGAGAGACGTCCACCTTTCTACAGCCTGTTCTGTCACACCGCCAGGAGGACCACATGAAAGGAGAGCAAGGCACCGGGAAGGGAAAGACGTTATACGCACAGTTTTATTAGAGACAGACATAGACAGAAAGACAGGCAGCAAGAGATGCAGAGAGAGAGAGAGAGAGAGGGAGAGAGAGATTATCACCCCCGTCACACAGTGACGACAGTCCCTAATCGTGATTTGAGCAGAACTCTGGTCACATCACGCTCACAGATCAATCAACGCGTTACTTCTCCACATGACCATGATGGAGTTCCCCCCCCCCCCGTCCTCCCCCCCCCCCCCCCCTCCCTTCTTGACCCTCCTCCCTGTCATCCCATCCCGCTGTGTTGTTTCATCTCATGTTGCTGTTTTGGGATGGCTTCACTGGCTGGGAACAGGGTCCACCCTCTCCATGTGCTTTGTTTGCTCCTGCCATGATTTCCCCCTCGTCGTCTTGCTCATGCCTAGGGACTGGGGAGAGGGGAGGGGGACACAGTCAACACACACATGATGCTGCGTGCCATCTCTCTCTCTCTCTCTCTCTCTCCTCTCTCTCTCTCTCTCTCTCTCTCTCTCTCTCTTTCTCTCTCTGTGTGTGTGTGTGTGTGTGTGTGTGTGCGTGCGCGCGCGCGTGCATGCGTGCGTGCGTGCGTGTATGTGTGTGTGCGTGCGTGCGTGCGTGCGTGTGTGTGCATGTCTGTATGTGTGTGTATGTGTGTGTGTTTTGTGTGTGTGTAGTAGTAGTACTTTCATTTTACGTCTTTTCACAAAATTGTGTGATTTCAGAGGAGTGTGTGTGTGTGCGTGTGTGTGTGTGTGTGTGTGTGTGTGTGTGTGTGTGTGTGTGTGTGTGTGTGTGTGTGTGTTTGTCAGTACAACACTATGTTAATCTGACAGTAAATGGTTTCAGTCAGTGTTATTGTGTGTGTGTGTGTGTGTGTGTGTGTGTGTGTGTGTGAGAGAGAGAGAGAGAGAGAGAGAGAGAGAGAGAGAGAGAGAGAGAGAGAGAGAGAGAGAGAGGAGAGAGAGAGAGAGAGAGACGGATACCGATACGGATAATTTATTTCATGCACAGACCATTGCCCCTCACGAAGGAGTACACTTTCAAGTAATGACCTTCTCACCGTTTCTTAGTAACCACACACACACACACACACACACACACACACACACACACACACACACACACACACACACACACACAATCATGTAATGCACACGTATTTCAGGATCTTAAGACATAGCAGCAAATCGTATTTCAAACGCTTTATTTAAGAATATTGACAGAATTCTGACAATGTTTTCATATTTAGACACCAAGAGTAAAGTCAATGGAAACTGGCTGGGATGCTTGTAAAATTTAAAGGCGTATAATGTCTTCGTAAATAATATAATGTATGACAGCATAACAGATAACGAACTTCATCTTCCTTAGTGATTCTACACAACGGACAAATCAAACCCGTTTCTGTATGCGATCTACAACGATAGTAGTGACATGCAATTTCAGACACACAAGTCTGATCCTTGTCAATATTTTAAGTGCCTATCTAAATCCAACTTCAAATAGGTTTTATCAGCATTTACAGTACAGAATGTTCTATATGTTTGAAACCGTTTACTGTTCTTTACATGAAAATTTCATTCTTGCCACCTATACAATATCAATCTGTCTTTAAAATGATTCAAAAATAGACTTATTTCTTCAACTCCTTTGTTCTCCCACACATAGCCAAAACCACACAAATATAATTTGCATCGAATATTTGACACCCAATTTCTTTTGTTCCGTGCATCTAAATTAAATAATATTCTGTAGGCTTTCCGCGGTAATCTGCATTCTTCTGATCGTGTTAAATATTAACCAATATCTAATACACTGGACGCATGAATTCACACACACACACACACACACACACACACACACACACACACACACACACACACTATATATATATATATATATATATATATATATATATAAATATATATATATATATATATATATATATATATATATATATATATATATATATATATATATATATATCAGTATATATAAAATGCCTGAAACAATTTTTTGAGTGCTCAACCCCTTGGGGAGCAACATTAGTTAAAACAAGTTAAAAGAGGAATCTTAAAACTATCTACAAATTTGTTTCGAGCGCGTTGCGCTGTCATCAGGATGATTTTGGTTTGCCCACCGCCGATGTTATATAGCGTGTGGGCTCTCGTTTGCGGTTGTTTGCACGTGCGGTTGGCTGCACGTGTTTTTGGGGGGCTTTCAGGTTTTTGTTTTGGGTGTGTTCACTAACAACGATTTCCATTTATGCCTGCAGTTGTTTACTATTTCTGTTTTGGTGTTTAAAGTTGCTAAGTGTGGTTTGCATAGTATTAACCATTTTTCAGTTAAACATAGGTTGCACCTTTTTGAAATATTGCTGTATGGTGATGCTCTTTTTATGATTTTCCAGGATATATTGTAGTTTGTTTTTGCGTCTTTAAGTTTCCAGATATATTTGCTCAGTTCTGTTTTGGTTTTTATATATTTTCTTTATTAAATGACTGTTTGTGGTTTGCATATCTGGTTTTGAAGTGGTTTTCAGTGATCCCTATGTATGTTTCGTTTTCATTGTCTGATGTCACAGTAGCCTGGTATACAATGTTGTTGTGAAGACATTTATTGTTTAGTGGGCACTGCTCCTTTCTGGTGCAATTGCAAGATTTCCTTTCTTCACCCTTCTTTGCTGTGTTAATTTTCATTTGTTGGATGCGTCAATTAGGTTTTTGAGGTTGGGCATACATGAGTACGATAGTTTTGACAGTGTTTTTGTTAAATATTTTGGACAGTTTGTGTTCTTTTGGAAATGAAGTTGTTAGGATTTTGAAGAATTCTTTCCCTATGTTTGTTTTGAGTTTCCCGTCGTATTGGGGGTTATACCATATGATTTTCTTTTCCTATTTTTCTTGCTTTTATTTGTGTTGTTGTCTGGGTTGTATTGTAATTTGTAATTGTATCCACTTGTTTGTAGTGCCTCCTGGTATTCTACTGCTGCATTGTTGAACACTCTCTCACTGCATGACAGGTTTGATAGTCTCTTGTTTATGCCATGGGGTATGGTCTTTAATACAGATGGTGGATGGTTACTTTTGGTGTGTACATAAAGAGGTGTATCGTTGGGTTTCTTGTATGGTTTATATATGTGATCCAGTGTTATGTCTAAGTAGTTCACTACCTTTTTGTTTGCTTCAATGGTAATCTTTAAGTTGTGGTTTTGGAAGATTTTGCATAGTTCTTTCTTCTTGTTTTCGATGGTTCTTGGATTGTTGGTTAGTGCAGCAAGGCCATCGTCTCTGTATAATCCGACTTGTTTTCCGAGTTTTTTCTTGATGTTGGACAGCATGAATAGTCCGACCAGTTCACATGTTTCTGCACCATCATATGATCCCATGGTTACGTCGAATGTTGAGTTTCTGTTGGTTTTCCTGATCCAGGTTTCATTTTTGCTGTGTAGTAATGTTTTCTTGGTGTGGAGAATGATTTCCATTTCTGACCCTGTTATGTCTGTGTGGTCACTGGCAAACTTCAGGGCTTTGGTGAGTAGTTCCTCATCTATAGATGGGTAAAAGTCTACTATGTCAAATGTGATGAATACTGTATTACTTTGTTTATTGAGTTTTTTGAACCATTGGATAACTTCGTATGTGTTCTTCCAGAGGTTGTATTCAGAGTTTGATTTTACGTTCTTTATTATTTTTTCCAGAATTTTCTTGCTTATTTTGCCTAATTCAGATTTGGATGGGTTTATTAGTCTACATGTTGGATTGTTATGAAAATTGGGCTTGTGGTCTTTGAGTGTTATGAAAGCTTCTTTTGTTGCTGTCGCTTCTATCCTGTCACTTAGGTCTATGCGCTCTGCAAGTTCTTTTTCTTTAGTGCGGATACTGTCATGTATATTTTTGTCGGCTTTTTTGTAGTTTTTCTGGATGTTTTTGTCAAGGAGTTGAGAGTATTCTTTTGGTTCCATTTTGTAGTAATTGCTAGTTTTATCAGCCTTCACAATATTTTTTTGTCATTTTGTACTTGTTTTATTTGTTTTTTTAGTGTTGTTTGGAAACCGTTGTTAGATTTTTTGAATTCAATATTGGTTATCATTCTTTTCATTTGATCTTCAAAGGGTTTCATTTCGTCTATGGCTGGTGGTGATTGCCATGATTTGAAATCGTAGGTGTTTTTGTCCTCTTTTTTTGCATTTGGGTTCAGAAAAAAAGAATGCTTTCCATCTCATTTATGTACAAACTTTTCTGTTTGTTCCATTAATTTTTTTTTATATATGATTGCGGATTAGAAAACGGTATATTTTTTTGTTGACTGCCTGCAATTGGTTTCCTCCATTTAAAAATCCTTCAGGCCACAGTGCTCAACGTGAGGAGCGATTAAGATCAGTATATTTAAAATGCCTGAAACAATTTTTTGAGTGCTCAACCCCTTGGGGAGTAACATTAGTTAAAACAAGTTAAAAGAGGAATCTTAAAACTATCTACAAATTTGTTTCGAGCGTGTTGCGCTGTCATCAGGATGATTTTGGTTTGCCCACCGCCGATGTTATATAGCGTGTGGGCTCTCGTTTGCGGTTGTTTGCACGTGCGGGTTGGCTGCACGTGTTTTTGGGGGGCTTTCAGGTTTTTGTTTTGGGTGTGTTCACTAACAACGATTTCCATTTATGCCTGCAGTTGTTTACTATTTCTGTTTTGGTGTTTAAAGTTGCTAAGTGTTGTGTTGTGTTTTCTTTTCTT
>CM031602.1:58485895-58490895 GCA_018398815.1 Conus ventricosus
TGAACCTGTTGACTGTTAATATCTCCACGCCTCGCTGAACCTGTTGACTGTTGATGTCTCCACGCCTTACCGAACATGTTGAATGTTGATATCTCCACGGCTCACTGAACTTGTTGACTGTTGATATTTCCACGCCTCACTGAAGGTTTTGACTGTTGATGTCTCCACGCCTCACAGAACCTGTTGACTGTTGATGTCTCCATGTCTCACTGAACATTTTTGTCTCCATGCCTCTAAACCATTCTTTTGCTATCATTATGCACACTCATGTAGTTGTACCCTCACGTGAATGTAGGCTATATCAGCACACACATACACATACACACACGCACGCCCGCACGCACGCGCACGCACACACACACACACACACACACACACACACACACACACACACACACACACACACACACACACACACACATATATATATATATATATTTATATATATATATATATATAATAATACACACACACACACACACACACACACACACACACACACACACACACACACACACACACGCACACAAGTGCATGATTCTCTATCCTCAGAGAAAACACTGTGAAACAGAAAGGAACGAACAGTCTGGACTTATGCAAGTCAGTGCTTTCAAAGACCATTGTCAATGTGCTTGCTGTTCACCTGTCATGTCATGTGTGAGGTTCAGTTTCTTGCACTTCACGTGGTCATAGGTTTCACGATTCATTCTATGTGGACGAAATGTGACGGTTTTGTTAAATGTGAATACCACCTGTTATGAACATACAAAAATCCTAATGATCAAACTCTTTGTTAAAGTTTGAATATGCAAGTTATGAGAGTGGTTGTGGGGTAGGACGGTAAGTGAAAAGCGAGAGAGGACTGTACTCACACTGGAGAGAGAGAGAGACAGACAGACAGACAGACAGACAGACAGACAGACAGGAGGGTGGGAGAGAGAGAGAGAGAGAAGAGAGAGAGAGAGAGAGAGAGAGAGAGAGAGAGAGAGAGAGAGAGAGAGAGAGAGAGAGAGTCACTAATTTGTCACAGTTCTATCTTCTTTTCAGCTCTTATGCTAATGAAAATTTCATCAGCCTGTGCAGTGAGCCTTTTTTTGAGTTTGTATGTTGTTGATGGAGCAGGACTGTCCATAGTTCCTTGTCAGCCATTGGCGGGGTGGGTGGAGGTGGGGGAAGGGAATCAACCTGACGTTACCGTGGTATGACAGCGTTAAAGCGCTGATTACTGAAGGCAGGTCCATAGTGAAGGCCAGCACGTAGCTCCTTTGTGTGTTTGTTTGTTTGACAGATAGACAGACAGACAGACAGGAGGGTGGGGCACTTGAGGGTGTGTCTTTCTCCTCCAGCCCCACCCCAGTACCCATCACCCTCTTTCTCTTTTCTCCTCCAGCCCCACCCCAGTACCCATCACCCTCTTTCTCTTTTCTCCCCCAGCCCCACCCTAGTACCCATCACCTTCTTTCTCTTTTCTCCTCCAGCCCCACCCCAGTACCCATCACCCTCTTTCTCTTTTCTCCCCCAGCCCCACCCTAGTACCCATCACCTTCTTTCTCTTTTCTCCTCCAGCCCCACCCCAGTACCCATCACCCTCTTTCTCTTTTCTCCCCCAGCCCCACCCTAGTACCCATCACCTTCTTTCTCTTTTCTCCCCCAGCCCCACCCTAGTACCCATCACCTTCTTTCTCTTTTCTCCTCCAGCCCCACCCCAGTACCCATCACCCTCTTTCTCTTTCTCCCCCAGCCCCACCCTAGTACCCATCACCTTCTTTCTCTTTTCTCCCCCAGCCCCACCCTAGTACCCATCACCTTCTTTCTCTTTTCTCCTCCAGCCCCACCCTAGTACCCATCACCCTCTTTCTCTTTTCTCCTCCAGCCCCACCCCAGTACCCATCACCCTCTTTCTCTTTTCTCCCCCAGCCCCACCCTAGTACCCATCACCTTCTTTCTCTTTTCTCCTCCAGCCCCACCCCAGTACCCATCACCTTCTTTCTCTTTCTCGCTCTACCCCAAAAGTTGGGAATACCAAAAGAATGGGCCCTGAAAGAAACCGCACAGAGACGTGAACCCAAGGAGCGTGTCACTCTGACAGACAAGCCAGCACTGTATCACATGGCATTCTGTACCTCAGAGACGTCAACCCTACAGGGCCCAGCACTCGTACTGAGAAGAGGGGAGCTAAACTACGGCGGTGTAGCGGAAACGTTAATGCTGTGGCGGAAGATCTGATAGGGAGATCGATGACCGTGTGTGTGTGTCTGTCCTCATCTATTTTTCATGCTACCTTCACGCCAAGAATTCAGAACGGTACTGCCGACCGTGGACTCAATATTAAAAGGGGGAGGGAGAAGGGGTAGCGGTAGGGCTGGGGTGGTGGTGGTGGGGAGGTGGGGCGGGGACTGCAGCGTAAGGCTGGGGCTCTAACTTTCCAGAACGGAAATGTCAACAATGTAATATAAATTATCTATTTGCAACGATGCGAAAGAATATAATGCTCTCTCTCTCTCTCTCTCTCTCTCTCTCTCTCTCTCTCTCTCTCTCTCCCTCTCTCTCTTCAAAGAACCGAGGTCAGTGAGACTTGATCTAAGCCGGAAGGACCCCCACCAAAAAAAAAAAAAAAATCTTTAGAAATAAATTACCGTTATCAGATCTCCATGTCGCGTCCTTAATCAGACGACTGCGTCACAAACAAGGCTTATGCCGATGCAAATATGTAGTCCACTAATTTGGTCGTTGAGCGTCAGTCGTAAAAGAAACGAATGCATGGAGCAGCAATCAATCCATGCCAGGAAACAAACAAACCGACCGTCAATCCTTCAATGAATCATTCAACCAATCCACGTTGAGCCAACTCAAAGCTGAAGAACACACAGACACACAGACAACTCTCTTCCCCCAAAAGGCAACCCCCACTCCCCCCACCCCTATCCTTGATGAGGGTGGCCTTTGTGGCGGCCTTCAGTCCAGCAAGACGTAACCTAGGTAGCCCAAGGAGCATGCGCCGTCACACACGCTGGTCCCTGATGTAATCTGAGAGATGTGAAATTAATGAAGGACCGGATCAGTACCGCCTGCATTCCCCCCCCCCGGGGGGAAGCCATCTCCGGTGTGGGGGGACAAAATTGCCCCCCACATACCAGACTCACCCCAGGTGGCTTTCGGGATGATTCTCTCCCCTTTCTTTTGTCTGGGTATCTGCGGAGGCCACATGCTCCAGTCCCTCTCTGCCCTCTCCTTTCCGGCTTCTCCGCTCACGTACCAAATGGTGCCTTTCCCCTTGCGCGTCGCTTCCATTTACAAGTCTCCTTTGGAAGGGAGAAAACTCCAAAATAGCCTCCTGTTATAACCATGTTAGAATCTGTCGTCAGAAATGTGGTGTCATGTTCATGATGAAAAGATAAAGCAGACTACGAGGATCGTTACCTGAATATAAATACGAAGAGAATTCACCACCAAAAATACATACTGGACACATTCGGTCAAAAGGAAAACAACAAACCATTCTCATCATGAATTCAAATGTGATTCTAACCGCCCTTAGCCCTGTCTGTCACTATTCAGGTTCAAGTAGAGCTAGTTGCAAAGTGAGACGACTGCAGGCGGAAATCTAAACAAATCTTAAATAAATGTTAGCGAACCGCCAAGAGAAACGTGGACAAACGAGTCACAAGACAAACACGACGCGTTTCGACCTCTTAGGTCTTCTCCAGGCAAGACACAAACAAATGATTCAACGCCTGCCTACCTTGCACTGAAGAGTGAAGAGATCGAAGCTGAGTACCGAATTCGTTCATTTTTGTTGTATTATTTGTTTGTGTCTTGCCTGAAGAAGACCTAAGAGGTCGAAACGCGTCGTGTTTTGTCTTGTGACTCGTTTGTCCACGTTTCTCTTGGCGGTTCGCGAACTAGGGAAGTGCTCCTATTTTGGCCGTCACCTTCAGTTCCAGTTGTGCCATGTGTGGCTGGCTGGGCTGTAGTCACACGGACGCTGGAGACAAAGCTTGTGCAGGGCCGTGCTGACCAAACATGACAGCTGCCATTAGTTCAGGAGCACTGGCTGAGGCCAGGACTGGGGAAGAGAACATCAGCACTGTGAACGTAGAACCATACTGCTGTTCGCAGCCCAATCATCATCATCTTTTGTGCTCAACATGAAATAACACTGGAAAGTTAGCCAGTTTTCGAGGTCCTTCTTCACAGAATGCTTGACATTACGAAAGCCAAGGGCGTGT
The DNA here is from genome assembly GCA_018398815.1 of Conus ventricosus. NCBI lineage: Eukaryota > Metazoa > Mollusca > Gastropoda > Neogastropoda > Conidae > Conus > Conus ventricosus. The sequence goes on from CM031602.1 coordinate 58,490,125, forward strand.
GTTCAAACGGCGAGAGATTTTCCATGTCTGGATGGATAACTGTTTACGTGCGATAAACTTGTTAGATCTTCGGAAGAGTCCGCCATCCCTGTTGAAATGAATCGCTGCTGTCTCTCTCTCTCTCTCTCTCTCTCTCTCTCTCTCTCTCTCTCTCTCTCTCTCTCTCTCTCACACACACACACACACACACACACACACACACACACACACACACACACACACACACACACACACACACACACACACTGCATGTACTCACTCACTCATCCATTCGTAAGTTCTTGTCAAACATGCAGAACCAAAACGCAAACTACCAAACTATCGACAAACAAGAGATGGCCAATTTTTGCTTTTGCTTTTGTTTTTTTTTGTTCTTGTTTTTGTTTTTTGTCATTTCTTCTCTTGTCGTTTTCGTCTTCGTCGTTGTCACTTAAAAAAAAAACTTTTCCCCAACTCTGAGAATTCCAAGGAAAGAAGAATCAGAATGTTTCACTTGACTGTTTTTCCTTTGTTTATTTTCATCCTCTGTTTTTTTTCCTTTTTTTTCCCCTTCCGTTTCATATTTCATTTCTAATCAGTGTTTGACCGTGCACTTCTCTTCGTTCAACTTTTCTCCTTCCTCGTTTTGCTTCTTCATTGCCGTGTTCTTTCATTTCTTACGCATTTTTTTTTCTCGTTTCTCTTTTCTGTTCATCGGTTTTTTTTCTCTCTTTTATCCTGTTTGTTTTTTCTTCTTCTTTGACTCTTTCATCTTTTCTTCTTCTTCACTGT
>CM031602.1:58493395-58510895 GCA_018398815.1 Conus ventricosus
CTTCACTTTCCGCCCTTAGTCACTCCATTTGAAACTATCATCATCATGGTCATGACAGTCGTTGTTCACAGCTCACTGACAGGCACTGGGCGGCACCCTGACTGTCAGGCACTGGGCGGCACCCTGACTGTCAGCCACTGGGCGGCACCCTGACTGTCAGCCACTGGGCGGCACCCTGACTGTCAGCCACTGGGAGGCACCCTGACTGTCAGCCACTGGGCGGCACCCTGACTGTCAGGCATGGGGCGGCACCCTGACTTGACAGGCACTGGGCGGCACTCTGACTGTCAGGCATGGGGCGGCACCCTGACTGTCAGGCATGGGGCGGCACCCTGACTGTCAGGCATGGGGCGGCACCCTGACTGTCAGGCATGGGGCGGCACCCTGACTGTCAGGCATGGGGCGGCACCCTGACTGTCAGGTATGGGCGGCACCCTGACTGTCAGGCACTGGGCGGCACCCTGACTTGACAGGCACTGGGCGGCACCCTGACTGACAGACACTGGGCGGCACCCTGACTGACAGGCACTGGGCGGCACCCTGACTGACAGGCACTGGGCGGCACTCTGACTGACAGGCACTGGGCGGCACCCTGATGACAGGCACTGGGCGGCACCCTGATGACAGGAACTGAGCGGCACTCTGACTGTCAGGCACCGGGCGGCACTCTGACTGACAGGCACTGGGCGGCACCCTGACTGACAGACACTGGGCGGCACTCTGACTGACAGGCACGGGCGGCACCCTGACTGACAGACACTGGTGGCACTCTGGCTGACAGGAACTGAGCGGCACTCTGACTGACAGGCACTGGGCGGCACCCTGACTGACAGACACTGAGCGGCACTCTGACTGACAGGCACTGGGCGGAACCCTAACTGACAGACACTGAGCGGCACTCTGACTGACAGGCACTGGGCGGCACCCTGACTGACAGACACTGAGCGGCACTCTGACTGACAGGCACTGGGCGGCACCCTGACTGACAGACACTGAGCGGCACTCTGACTGACAGGCACTGGGCGGCACCCTGACTGACAGACACTGGGCGGCACCCTGATGACAGACACTGGGCGCACTCTGACTTACAGGCACTGAGCGGCACTCTGACTGACAGGCACTGGGCGGCACTCTGACTGACAGGCACTGGGCGGCACTCTGACTGACAGGCACTGGGCGGCACTCTGACTGACAGGCACAGGGTGGCACTCTGACTGACAGACACTGAGCGGCACTCTGACTGACAGGCACTGAGCGGCACTCTGACTGACAGGCACTGAGCGGCACTCTGACTGACAGGCACTGAGCGGCACTCTGACTGACAGGCACTGGGCGGCACTCTGACTGACAGGCACTGGGCGGCACCCTGACACACGTTGACGGCACTGCGCCGTGGGGACAGGGGATGGCACAACAGGGAGCGGGTAGGGGTGGAAGAGGTGCTGGGATGGAGGGGGGGGGGGGGGGGGGGGGGTACAGGATTTGTCATTTTCATCAGCCTGGGGTGTCCGGGTTCTTTTCTCTTCCACCATGAACCCTCTCCACCTCCCCCTCCCTCGTCTTTCACTTCCCTTCATCACTTGGCCGTCTGCCTGCCCTGTCCGGTTGGACTCTGTCTGTCTGTCTGTCTGTCGGCCTGTCGGCCTGTCGGTCTGTCTGTCTGTCTCTGTCTGTTTGTCGGTCTGTCTATCTCTCCCTTTCTGTCTCTCTCTCTTTCTCTCTGTCACTCTCTTTGTCTGTCTTTGAGTTTGTGAGAGTGCGCGTGCGCCTCTGTGTGTGTGAGTACGTTTAAGTGTGTATGTGTAGGCCTATATGTATGTGTGCGTATGCATGTGTGGAAAAGGGAGGGGGGTGTATGTGTGTGTGCTTGTGTGTGTGTGCTTGTGTGTGTGTGTGTGTGTGTTTGTGTGTGTGTGTGTGTGTGTGTGTGTTGTGTGGTGTGTGTGTGTGAGAGAGAGAGAAGAGAGAGAGAGAGAGAGAGAGAGAGAGAGAGAGAGAGAGAGAGAGAGAAATGAATGAATGAATGATTCTTAATTGTAAAGGCCACCAGTCCATCACAATAAAACACATAAAAGATCGTCACACATGATCAAGCACGCAAGGAAAAAAAAGGACAGCTAAATCATACTTATTCGCCAGCGTAAAACAGTATATACAAACCTATTTAAGCATACAGAAAATGTGACCAATGAAGCAATTAAGACACAACTGGCAATGAAGCAACTAAACACAGTTACTAATGTACACATCAGGAATTCAAGTTTCTGATACAGAGAGCTTTTGTGAACAAAAAGTGTGACTTCTCTTATCAGTTTTTGGTTTGTGTTCGACATCAACAATATAAATTTGAAAAAAGATGGCTGCCTCCAGAATTTGTGCAGAATAAACCGGACACGAATATCTTCATACACTTGGACATATCAAGAGAAAGGCATTTCACATCTCTTCAACGTCACAACAAAAAGGACAGCGAGAATCAGTATTGCGACCAGGTTGAAACTTAAGAAAGTGAGACTTCAAAAGGGACATTCCTATTCTAAACCTGCAAAAGACTTTCTCACAGTTATATTCTTAATTAAAGATACATACTCAGAGCAATAACATCGCGTTTAAAAAAGGAATACACGTAAAAAAATCATGAGAAGATAAGGAAGATCTCCAGTCCTGCTTTAAACAGTCAATAAGACGTTTAAATTCTGCTATAAAAACTTTAACATTTCCAACACCTTGCGACTCCCAAACGATTCCAAATCCATATTTAAAACAAAATGTTGTGCATGCTGCATGCCCAAGTAGAATAATTATGACGCTGCAACTCCAACAACATATTGTAGGCCTTTTTGAGTACCTTGAATTATCTAATCTTGTCAATCTCAGCCAAAATTTAATACATCTGGAGTAAGTAGCTACAAAGAGGGGTGCCTTCCAGTTTCCCCGTAAATTAATTGTCTTGAGACTTATAACTTACACCAAGAAAATCGCTTCAAAGCTGTGAGATGTACTCTTTCAGTTTGGTCTTGGACTCTGGACAAGCCCCACATTTCTGAACCATAAGTAAGGATAGGCAGAATTTGCGAGTCAAAAATATTGAAAAACACTTTTGGAGAGAATTCACCAACAGACCACAATAACTTCATAATTGCTGAAACACCCTTGCTGGCACGCCCAGCTGTCTTTCATGCATGAGAAAATGAAAGTTTGGTGGACATAAGAATACCTAGGTTTTTGTACATGTTTAACAATTTTCAGTTCATAACCATTAAAATACCACTTTTCGCTTTCACCAATAAATCCCCCATTTCGAAACACAATATTCGACTTGTCAAGATCACAACAAGGCCCAAACGTTTTGAGCTTTCACAAATAATGTGCAGCGGGGTTTTTGTAGACTAATAACGGTGTCAGAAAATAGAACAACATCGTCTGCAAATAACAAAATAAATAGTTCTATTAGTTCTGGGGCAAACTGAATGCCATGTCTACCATGTTTGGTAATAATCACAAGTAAGCTCATTAACAAAAAGTGAGAACAATACAGGAGAGCACATATCACCTTGTTTTACTCCTTTGGACAAAAAAAAAATTCTTCAGTTAGATCTGCTCCTACGCACATACGTGCTTTGACAACTCTGTACATGCTTTGCAAGGCATGAAAAAGTTTACCATTCAAACCATGCTTGCCCAATACTTTCCATAATTTATCTCTGCAAACAGAGTCAAATGCCTTGCGAAAAATCAATAAAAGCAATATATAATTTTCTGTGCCTTAAAAGTTGTTTCTGAATCATAGAAAAAAGTGTAAAAATATGATCAGTGGTACTGTGATCTGGTCTAAAACCAGCTTGTTCCTCACCAATAACATTGTTCATTTCAATCCAGTCAGTAGTACGCTATTTAAAACGTAACTGTACAGCTTGCTACTGATGTCAAGCAAAGAAATTCCTCTGAAATTATCTGAAACAGAGGGGTCACCTTTTTATGTAATGGTAGTAAAATTGACAATGACCAAGCATCTGGAAATAAGCCCTTGTCAAAAAGATTTGTTGAAAAGCTTCGTGAGAAATGGTAAAATCTGTTCACAACTATATTTGTAAAATTCTCCAATAAGACCATCAGGCCCAGCTGCTTTGTGATACTTCAAGCACAAATAGCTGAGCGTATCTCGTGAGAAATAATTGGTACATTTAGACATTTACAATCAAGAAATACAGAATTCCCTCGTCACCTACAACTTCGTCGGACAAATCGTAAGAATCAACATCATTTACAGAGTTGAATACATTTTTAAAATGATCATAACCACTGTTCGTTTGAAACATTTACGCCAGTAGCTCCTCTTGCACGCCCAGCACGTACATGTCCCAAAATTTACGTGGGTCATTGAACAGTTATTAAGATTATTAATGATACTATCACGATGCGTTCGCCTTTTATCTGTTAAAAGTTGTTTGTACTGTCTTCTTTTTTCACAGTAAAAGAGTATCTTCCACAAAGTTAGAATACTGACATTTGTGGAGACGTTGCCTCAGGAGTCGACGACTTTGTCGACACTCAAGGTCAAACCAAATCCTCAATTTTTCCGCACCCACAGTATGTGTCATCAGCATACTCTCACCAGCCTTACGTAGACAATCATTAAACTGGGAAAGGGCTAGGTTCACATCAGTGTTTATCAGATCAGTAGCTACATTTAATTTGTCTTTAATTTCATGTGACTGTATTGAATATAAAAATGTCTTTCATGCAATCTTTCCACTTATATTTACTTAGCTGTGCAGTTTGTTTTGGTAAATGTGCAGTGGAAACAATAGTCGAATCGGCCAAGAATTTAAGCTCAACAATTGTATGTTTCGATCAATCAGGGGTACTACATTAAAACTCTGGCAAAATGGCAACAGGGTGCGGGAAACAATGAAATAAATCTACAACACTTGAGCCATTGGGTGAAGTGTACGTAAAGTGCCCAGAAACCCATAAGATTTAACACCATTCAAAATACACCAGACCAAATTCTTCACAGACATTTAGTAACAGACGACCAAAAGCATTAACGGACAAATCACGAGAAACACGTCAGTTCTCTCCATCAACTTCTGGATTATCGTCTGCTGAATCAGTCAGGTCTGCCAAATTCTGAGTTGGATCAACCAAAGTCAGTTTGTAGGAGCCAGTTCTTGCGTTCAGATCACCACAGATAATGATAGGTAAATCACTATGCCTTTCATAAGTTCAAGCAGGCAGTCCTCTAATAATGAAACACCATTGTAAATGTCAGTCTCTTCATAGTAAGGAGAGGTTTCAGGTGGCAAATAACAGCCTACCAACAAACAATCAGTTTCTGTGGCTAGAATATGTTTAGAAAGCTTCAAGGAGACAATATCTATCTCAGTCTCTATTCTTTCAATAAAATAACATAAATTCTTTCTAACCAAAAAACCACTCCACCTGATAAACGACCGCGAATGTTATCATTGAGCTTGACGCCCGTCGAATCAAAGACTTTATGACATGAGAACAGTGACTGAGGAATTGATTTAGTAAAGATTTCACAAAAAAGCAAAATCATATTCATTTCTTAATAATGTGAGATCACATTCATCTGTGATGGTCCGTAAACCTTCAACATGAATGTCATAAAAGATAAAATTTGTTTTGAATTAAAACTAGTAGAACCACACCGTTCATTCCTGCTAACACAAAGTGATGAGCCTTGGCCTAACCCCTATCTTCTACAGCTCTGGCGCAGACTGGCGTCAAGTGTGGATTGACGCAGAGAGAGAGAGAGAGAGAGAGAGAAGAGAGAGAGAGAGAGAGAGAGAGAGAGAGAGAGAGAAAGGGAGAGAGAAAAGAGAGAGAGAGAGAGAGAGAGAGAGAGAGAGAGAGAGAGAGAGAGAGAGAGAGAGAGAGAGAGAGAGAGAGTATTGATGACAATCCTGAGCACGCCGTTCAACGTTATACCGCGGTTTGTTTCACACCTAATGAACAGTTCGCCAGACGACATACAACGCGCGCAAATTTAACATCACGCAAACTTTTTAAAAGCGAAAGAAGAAAGAAACAACAAGGAAAATAATCAGACAATTAAAAATGGAAGAAGTAGAAAAAAAAGAGCTGAAGTTTTAATGATTACATCTAAGCCGACCACACAAAGCCTTTTCAGGGCAGTTCAACGCACTCCGAATACAATAGAAAAGAAATCTGTCCGTGGCAGGGTGGTTGGGTCTGTGGGGTGTGCTCGGCAGCTGGAGGGTGGTGTTTTTTCGCCGGTGGGCTCTGCAGTCATGAAATACGGGCTGGTACACCCATGGGGATGCTACTTTAAGGCTGTTATGGGCTCATCCTGTAGTCTAAATTTACCTCTGTTCAGGAGCAGTTATGTCCCTTGATATCTTAATGGAGTGTCCTGTGCGTGCCTGTACCCATCGTCAACACAGCGCAGGCCTCCAAGGGTGGGACAGGACTGCTCTAAAGGCAGGCGAAGACAGTGCTTCTCTGGGTCCTCCCCAGCACCTTCGGGTGTTTCTTTTTCTTCTCCACTCCGAATACAATAGAAAAGAAACGGAAGCTTCTAATCAGGATTTGACCGAAGTCACCCCCGCATCTCCCCCTACCCCAGCCCCGCACCCCCCCTCCCCCCTCTTCTTTCTCTCTCTTCCCCCGTCCACTCCTACATTTTCTCCCTTATTTCCCGGCCCCTTAAAGAAGTGAAGACAGGAGGGGGAAAATCAGCGAGGAAGCAAGCCAAGATGAAATATGAAGGGAACAGTGGCCTCGATTTCAGCTGTCAGGTCTCAGACGTATTGAATGTTCCCGCCAGCAAAGAAACTCACCTGGGGACAGCTTGAAAGCCTTGGGCTTCATGGGTTATTTCCCCTTCACATGCCCTGTGACGTTTCTGTTGAACTGTCTGACCCTTGGAAGAAAAAGGATGCATTTTTTGTTTGTTTCGCCTGTTTTAGTTTGCTCTCACATGCTTTTTTGGGTGGTTGTTGATTGACAGCCAGTCGCAAAGCAGCTGTAACGATGCACGTCTGGCCCAGTCTGCTTCCGTGGCCTGCCAGTTAGTCATTGTCAGTACGGTGGACACACATGACGTGAAGTGTAACAATGAACCTTAAAATGCCCTGAACTCCACCCCCCAAGAAGGATTCAACAGCAGTGCAGCTATACTCCGGTGTGTGGGGGGGGGGGGGGGGGGGGGGGGGGGGGGGGGGGGCTAGTGCAGCCTGACCTTGACATTCGGTGGGGATACCGTACCATCCTGCAAGTAGCTCAGCATCTTTGTTTGAGTGTGTGGGTAGGGGAAGATGGATAGCGTGGGGGTAGAGGTGAATTTACGGTGGAGAGGAGTGGTGGTGGTCAACTTTATGGGCGGCGTGGCAGCCAGTCGCTGTAATTCCCACTGTAGATGGGACAGCAGCCAGAGAGAACGACAGAAGAAAAGACAGAGGTGGTTGGATGAGTAGTAGGAGAAAAAACGGGAGGGGTCGGAGAGAAAGCGAGAGGGAGAAAGAGGGATGTAAACACGATATCACACACACACACACACACACACACACACACACACACACACACACACACACACACACACACACACATACACACACACATACACACACGCGGCGCGCGCGCGCGCGCGCTCACACACACCACACACACACACACACACACACACACACACACACACACACACACACACACACACACACTCTTTCGAAACAGACTAGATCCAAGATACGGCAAAATGACATATTTGTGCCAAACGGAAACAAGGACGTAAGAGAGCAGAACAGATGGCAGAAAAGGAAGCAGAAAACAAACCAGCGACCATCACCAGAACAGGACTTTAGACGGTGGGAACAGTCCCGTCATTAGCACATATTTCATAAGAGTGCGATTTGGTGCTAGTTACACACAGCCCCCCCCTCCCCCCCCCCCCCCCCCCCCCGTTTTTTTTTCTTTTAAACATCCGCTCGTATCTTTTAAAAAGTGAAGAACCCCGTGGTGCATTGCATGTGATGTCTACACTGTACAGTAACTTCTTGTGGAATGCCGAGACTAACATAATGCCAGATATACACACTTTACAGCAGACTGTGTTAGGAGACGTTCAACCCGATGTGATGCTTGAGTTCCTGAAAGAGACAAATATGTTTGTCTGGACCAGCCGCCGTGGCTAAGTGGTTAGCGTTACGGACTCCCGGCTGGGAGGTCGTGGGTTCGAATCCCATCAGAGTCATGTGGGTTTTTCTGCCCCGACCGGCTCCTACCCAGAGTTGAATTTGCTGCAGACTCAGTTGGGAAGACTGGGACCACACAGTCGAGTTTCATCTACTTAATGATGCGTTTCTGAGAGTGTTGCTCAAGTTTCCTGACCAACACTGCAGGTGCCTGTATCTCTCGGGCCTGGTTGACGCCGGGATATATTATGAAAGGAAGCGTAGAGTACAGCCCTGTCATGTAGTCTCAGACCGAAATGGAAATCCGTAGCATCATCTTAATCATCCTCATTCTCATCGATCAGCATAAAAAAATTGTCTCAAGTTCTGTGGCCCTTCATGCCCTGCTCTCATGGTGACCTCAATTTCTATGTCCTCTCCACGTCTGTGGCATTGGTTTGGTTCCATCGGGTCACCGGTATCGGCGAGTCCATGGGGGCTGTCGTTGGACGGACGTGGTGGCGCCCTCCGGAGGGAGAGTTCACTCACGCTGGCTCCGCGACTAAGCAATTATTGTCGTCAGTAGGGGACTTAGTAGGTGGTGTCCTGCGTATGTTGGATCAGAACAGGCTCCACTGAACACCACCGAAATCACTCGGCAGCAGTGCAATGTCTCCTCAGGTGGGTTGCCTCTTGATGACTTGACATTGACTGCTCCCTGTGGATTGCCGGTGCCGGGGCTGGGCTGTGGCTGTGTACGGGGTGTCGGAATGAGCTGCGTGGGTGCACTGCCTCTGAGATGGCGCAGAGGTTGAGACAGCAAAAAAACAAAACAAAACAAAAAATGTTTGTCTGATCTAAGATTTTACAGATGAGAGATGCTTTGGGCAAGTTTTGCGGGTTAAAAAAATCATGTTTTAGTTGCCTGTCCTTTTTTTTGTTGTGGTAAAAACCACAACGCTGGAAAGTGAAATTCACGTCGTTTTGGCTGTCGTCTGTTAATGACAAACAGCCCGCTAATTATGAAAATGAATTTGTATTTACACCAGCACAGCAAGGCAAGCAATCGGATTTTCATCGCTCTCAAAAGGTCTATTGATTTTCATGCCTACTCCCAAACCGGACAGGCTTTCCTACGGTTACGCTCTTGGATACCCATGATTAATTGAGGGAAAACCCGAAAGGAGAAAGGATGGGTCGTAATGGTGTGCTGTGCCCCCGGCGCATTACCCCCCCCCCCCCCCCCCCCCGGCTCCACCACATCTGAGAGAGAGAGAGAGAGAGAGAGAGAGAGAGAGAGAGAGAGAGAGAGAGAGAGAGAGGTGCGTGTGTGTGTGTGTGTGTGTGTGCGCGCGCACACTTGTGCGTGCCTGCGTGCCTGCGTGCGCGCGCGCGTGTGTGTGTGCCTTTCAATCTATCCCCCCCCCCCCCCCATGTCTCTCTCTCTGCAAGTCATTCAGTTCGCCTGTCTGTCCGTCTGTCTGCAGTCTGTCTGTCTCTCCCCCCCCCTCTCTCTCCTCTCTCTCTCTCTCTCTCTCTCTCTCTCTCTCTCTCTCTCTCTCTCTCCTCTCTCTCTCTCGCTCTGTCAAATTACAGTGTTGCACAGAGTTGTTAAGACATTACTTCCAACAAAGGCTTCAAGATACTTAAAACTTGCGAACAGTTTCATCTTGACCCTGAGGCAGTGGGTACCCTACAGATGTAACACATTGTTTTTTCTTACTGAAAAGGGATTGTTACAAATATTTGTGACTGTCACCGGTCGATTCAGATCCACCTATCTCGGCTTTCGATGCGCACTAGGTGGTGAAGGCTAGTACACTGAGCGCCACAACTGTCTTCTGTGTGATGTACACTGAGCGCCACAGCTGTCTTCTGTGTGATGTACACTGAGCGCCACAGCTGTCTTCGGTGTGGTGTACACTGAGCGCCACAGCTGTCTTCTGTGTGATGTACACTGTGCGCCACAACTGTCTTCTGTGTGATGTACACTGAGCGCCACAACTGTCTTCTGTGTGATGTACACTGAGCGCCACAACTGTCTTCTGACAGTGGCCAGGGTGTACACTGAGCGCCACAGCTGTCTTCTGCCCGTCAAGCCACTGGCGCCAGTTCACAGTGCGGTGAAGGACGTGCCCATAGCCCTGACTACTGCAGACACTCCTTACTTGGTTTGAGAGACTGGAGCCTGGTGCCTACCTATACCTGATTAATTATGTATATGTATGTATGTATGTATGTATGTATGTATGTATGTATGTATGTATGTATGTATGTATGTATGTATGTATGCGTGCATGAATGTATGTATGTATGTATGTATGTATGTATGTATGTATGTATGTATGTATGTATGTATGTATGAATGTATGTATGCATGTATGAATGTATGTATGCATGTATGTATGTATTTACTTATTTATTTATTTGTTTGTTTACTTATCTGTTTATTCATTGCTATCTACCTATTTTTCTATCTGTCCCTCTGTCTACCTGTCATTTATCTATCTGCTTTTTTTTTTTTTTTGCTGCTGTATCATTTTCTGGGTGACTGCGCCCATGCCACTTATTCCGCCTGTTGTCCACAGCCCTGGCACCGGCAGCCCCTGACAGCACTCAATGTCATGCTGTCACCATGCAACCCTTCAGAGGAGACACTGCCCTGCTTTCCAGTCATGTCGGTGGCGTTGGGTGACACCTACTCTGATCCAACATCAGCAGGACACTACTGAAGCCCCCGCTAACCTACTTCCATTGATGACCTCAACATTGCTGACGCCGAGGGAGCTAGAGCAGCAGATCACCCAGACTCAGACCGGAAGGAACAGCCAACCACTTCAGGATAAGGACGACCCGGCATTGGAGGAGAAAGCCGCCAGTACGACTCACTGCCAGCCGGAAAGCGAAGCTGTGTCCACAGACATCAGTGAGGGAACAGAGAAAACGTAGGTTCCTGGTTTTTGTTTCGTCTTTTGAGTATGACACCTAAGCATGTGTGGTGACAACGAGGGCATAGACGAATAAAGACGGGGCCACTGTGCCACTGAAAGTGATTGACAGCACCAGGGCAGCCGTTAGAAGAGACTGATCGAACTGCAGAGAGCCGACCACTCTCTTGATAAATATCGAGATCGCAAGGGTACGATGACGGAAAACTAGGGTCAAGGTTGCTCTGAAGAAAAAGGAGGTGTTGTTTTTAGGATCTTCAAGAAGATACAAGACAGACCTCTGTGTCATGAATTGGTGTCATTCACACTAACTGGTTCTGTTATGGAACTGGCACACGACTTCATCACAGGTGACATGGGCATCAAGAAAGCGCGGGTGTAATCCAGGAACACACGGTTCTGCAAATCCTGTGACGTGTGACAGATGACGGTGCCAAGGCGGGAGGCGACCAAGTCCCTATGCAGAAGATGCCTCAGGGGTCCTGCCCTTCCAGCCACTGGCTTCATCTTCTGTGTGATGCTGGACACACGCACATTGTTACGGCAGTGGATCATGACACGAGGACCCTGAGGCTCTTATTCCAGTGAAGATTTAAGCAGAGACTGTGAGTGAAGCAGTCATGGACATGTTCAGCAGACCAGGAATCCCTGAATAAGCGATCTGGGCGTATAATTCACGTCAAACTGCATGAAGGAAGTGACAAGGCGACTCAACGTACATCATGTCACCATGTCTCCCTATCATCCAATGTGCAATGGACTGCAAGAAACATTCACTAGGACAATGACTTCATGCTGAAGACACAGTGTCGTGAGCAGCTGAAGCCGTGGCACAGGCTCATCAACGCTCCGCTGTTTGCCTGCCGTCAGGTGCCACAGCAGTCCACTGAGTTTCCGTCCTCTGACCCTCTGTGTGGCAGAACCGTGAGAGAGCCTATGCACATCCTGAGGGAACTTTGGACGAAGGAAGTGGATCAGCCAGAGGTGAAGAATAGCTACCAGTACGTCTCTGTGTTGCGAGTGAGAAAGAGACAGACGCTTGAGCAAGGCCCGGCTACGTGGTCAATTTGACTATGACCGCCAGAAGAAAGCCCTGAAGTTCCAGAAAGCAGACACCGTGCTGGCACTCCTGCCTTCGGCAACAGCAAGCTACTGATGCCGTGGAAAGGACCTTCCTTCCGGACTGAATGACTACAGAATAAAATGAAAAGGAAACTGAAGGAGTTTCATGCAACGAAAAATCAACTGAGCCAGAGACAGTTATTTTCATAGTCATCTGTGAGGAGAAGCTTATTCCAAGGAAAGAGAACCCTGTGAAACCCGAGCAGACTGGAATCAATGACAAACTTTTAGAATTTGGAGAAATCCGCTTAAGCGAGGCCATAGAAGACGTTTAGATGGGAGAGAAACTTTCTGATCCACAGAAGGGTGTTACAAACGAGTTTTCTGACCGTTCTTCTGACATTCCAGGGTCTACATGAACTGGCTGAGTTCAGTGTAAGGCTCACCTCAATTACTCCAGGCAAGTCAGAATCTTATCCAGGTCTGTATACTGCTAAGGAGGACATCGATGACATAATGAAGATGGGACTGATTCGGGAGTCTCGCACACATGCCTTGCATGTTTGTGATTTGGATGGAGAGGCGTGCCGTGTATGTGAAAACTACCGGAAGTTAATCAAGCCAACGATCTTTTACCAGAACAATGCTCCAGCTGAGAAATTGTCCACAAAACAGAGTGGAGATGAGTATGTCTCCAAACCTGACCTCTGCCATGGGTACCAGCAAGCACCTAGTCCCAAAAGGCACTCCTAAGACGGCTGTGGTGAAAATCAGTTGGAACCTAAGCTCCCTCCAGATGTCGCTTGGGATGGTGAACTCTGGAGCTATCGTGGAACGGGACATGAGATGGATGCTGCTCGGACATGAAGGACGTGTTGTACCGCTGGAACAATGTACTGTCACACACATGCACCTAGGGATATCGAGAGCAACTGAAACGCTGTGTAGACAGAATGAAATCGAAAGTGAAAGTGTGCGAGGAGAACATACTTTTGTTTGGGGACTGTTATGATTTCTTTTGAGTACTAATGTATAATCATCATCATTATTACTATCATTACCATTATGTTGTTGTTGTTGCTATCATAACAATATCTTCTTCCTCCTCCTCCTCCTCCTCTCCCTCCTTCATCTTCTTCTTCTTCTTCTATATCTTTATTTTAATACAACTACCATCACCTTTGTTAGTATTACTATTACATGAAAACACTGTCCAATGGTAAGTAGCAATAGTGTCAGTGGCAGTAGAAGTAGTAGTAGTAGTAAATAGTAGTAAGTAGTAGTAGTGGGGAGTACTAGTGGTAGTGGTAGAATAGTAGTAGCAGTAGTAGTAGTGATACAACACTATCATCTTTGTTAGTATTTTATTACAAAGAAAATAAGTCAGTAGTTGTAGTAGTGGTGGTGTGGTGGTGGTAGAGTAGTAGTAGTAGTAGTATAGTAGTAGTAGCAGCAGTAGTATAGTAGTAGTAGTAGTAGTAGTAAATATTATCATTATTATTATTAATTTCACTTGCATCTTGTGCCTTCAACCTCAGTTCCATTCCATAGTTTTATTTGTTCATCCAAGACAGCAGTTGCACCCAAATCGAAGAGATGAGCGCCTGTTCATCCTTTGCGTTCAATGGCTTGAATGTTATTTGTCCTGGCGGGAGAAGACTCACTAGGTACAAACCGTTGTGTTTGCTTTGTATGTTTTTCTATCGTTTTGTGGCCCAGTAACTCTGTCTTTTCGCTCGTGTGCGCGCGCTGTGTGTGTGTGCGTGGTGCGTGGTGTGGTGTGTGTGTGTGTGTGTGTGTGTGTGTGTGTGTGTGTGGAGTGTGTGTGTGTGTGTGTGTGTGTGTGTGTGTGGGGGTGTGTGTGTGTGTGTGTGTGTGCGCGCGCGCGCGCCTTTTGTTTAGATAAACACATCTCTTGACATTTCATATACTCTATCTCAAATGCTGGTATCATTGTGCACATCATGTAATTTCAAATATATTTGTGATATCTTTGTACAGTATATAAAAAAGCAGGTCCATGTTCTCTAACCAGTCTTTCAGAACAAACTTATGGTAGTTTCATTCAGCGATGACCAGTTGTGTTCTGTTTCCGTAAGTACTGATGTCGGCACTGTACCTTGAAGCTGTATACAGTGACAAAAAACAAGACTGTATCTCGGGCTGTATACAGTGACAAAGAAACAATGACTGTATCTTGGAGCTGTATACAGTGACAAAGAAACGAGGACTGTATATTGGAGCTGTATACAGTGACAACGAAACAAGGACTGTATCTTGGAGATGTATACAGTGACAAAGAAACGAGGACTGTATCTTGGAGCTGTATACAGTGACAAAGAAACGAGGACTGTATCTTGGAGCTGTATACAGTGACAAAGAAACTAGGACTGTATCTTGGAGCTGTATACAGTGACAAAGAAACAATGACTGTATCTTGGAGATGTATACAGTGACAAAGAAACGAGGACTGTATCTTGGAGCTGTATACAGTGACAAAGAAACGAGGACTGTATCTTGGAGCTGTATACAGTGACAAAGAAACGCGACTGTATCTTGGAGCTGTATACAGTAACAACGAAACAAGGACTGTATCTTGGAGCTGTATACAGTGACAAAGAAACAAGGACTGTATCTCGGAGCTGTATACAGTGACAAAGAAACAAGGACTGTATATTGGAGCTGTATACAGTGACAAAGAAACAATGACTGTATCTTGGAGCTGTATACAGTGACAAAGAAACGAGGACTGTATCTTGGAGCTGTATACAGTGACAAAGAAACGAGGACTGTATCTTGGAGCTGTATACAGTGACAAAGAAACAATGACTGTATCTTGGAGATGTATACAGTGACAAAGAAACGAGGACTGTATCTTGGAGCTGTATACAGTGACAAAGAAACGAGGACTGTATCTCGGAGCTGTATACAGTAACAAAGAAACGAGGACTGTATCTTGGAGCTGTATACAGTGACAAAGAAACGAGGATTGTATCTTGGAGCTGTATACAGTGACAGAGAAACAATGACGACATCTTGGAGGTGTATACAGTGACAAAGAAACGAAGACTTTATCTCGCACGGTGTCCAAAGGAAAGCGAATGTTATCATTTAGTACATATAGAATGTCAGAAATTAACACTTCCCTCTGAAACGACAACACGTTCCATGTTCCATATGTAAGACAATTCAGAACACAAAACCGAGAAAATACAATGATATTTGTGTTCCAGTCAAAAGAAAATATTTGAAAAACAAGCACAGTCCTGAAGGTTTTTTTCTGTTGTAGAAAAGCGATCATTATTACCAAAAAAGATTTTCTTTTCACCCAGCCTACAGTTTGCATCCCGATCGAAGAGACGAGTGAGTGTCCTATGTTGCCATTGTTTTAAATGCTGTTTGTCCTGCTGAAGAAGACCTACTATTTTGACATGCGTTGTGCTTGTTTTGCAATTTGTTTGTTCCTTCGTTCAGCGGCCCAGAAATTCTATTTTGCTTTGAAACTACAAAGAAGCACGATTCCTGATGTTGTTTTAAATAGTCAGCACGATTCCTGATGTTGTTTTAAATAGTCAGCACGATTCCTGATGTTGTTTTAAATAGTCAGCACGATTCCTGATGTTGTTTTAAATAGTCAGCACGATTCCTGATGTTGTTTTAAATAGTCAGCACGATTCCTGATGTTGTTTTAAATAGTCAGCACGATTCCTGATGTTGTTTTAAATAGTCAGCACGATTCCTGATGTTGTTTTAAATAGTCAGCACGATTCCTGATGTTGTTTTAAATAGTCAGCACGATTCCTGATGTTGTTTTAAATAGTCAGCACGATTCCTGATGTTGTTTTAAATAGTCAGCACGATTCCTGATGTTGTTTTAAATAGTCAAGCGCTAGGCCTTCAGGGCTTGCGCACTGGTATCATTGGTATCAGTGGACGGTCTGTAGCTCTGTGGTGACAGGCCTACTGAAGTACTGACAGGCCTACTGAAGTAGTGGCAGGCCAACTGAAGTAGTGACAGGCCTACCGAAGTAGTGACAGGCCTACCGAAGTAGTGACAGGCCTACCGAAGTAGTGACAGGCCTACCGAAGTAGTGACAGGCCTACCGAAGTAGTGACAGGCCTACCGAAGTAGTGTGACATGCCTACCGAAGTAGTGACAGGCCTACCGAAGTAGTGACAGGCCTACCGAAGTAGTGACAGGCCTACCGAAGTAGTGACAGGCCTACCGAAGTAGTGTGACATGCCTACCGAAGTAGTGACAGGCCTACCGAAGTAGTGACAGGCCTACCGAAGTAGTGACAGGCCTACCGAAGTAGTGACAGGCCTACCGAAGTAGTGACAGGCCTACCGAAGTAGTGTGACATGCCTACCGAAGTAGTGACAGGCCTACCGAAGTAGTGACAGGCCTACCGAAGTAGTGACAGGCCTACCGAAGTAGTGACAGGCCTACCAAAGCTCGGACCGCTGGAGGTGGACATGACTGTCCTCACGGACTGAAGGTCAGCCCAGGTCAGCTGTCTGCTCGTTGTCTCTTTCATGCTGGCTTCACGCCGCTCCGACCAATAGAAATAGCAATAATCATTTCGGATGAGCATAATTGTGTTACGAAAATGTGTGGGGTTCCGCGTTTCACGTTGTCACTTTCAAAAAAGGATAATCAGTGTTCTCAATATAAAAACAGTACTAATGAACACTCACAGTCTAGACATCCTTGGAACAGCTGTCAAGGAATTCTTTCGTCCGAGGTCACTGGCGAACAACAACAGTAAACCAATGTGCGCCATCTGAATCTCCTCCCAGCAAAACTCCCATATATGGGCACGGATATAGAAATGAATGCAGAAAACAAGAGTTGACATGTTTGTTCAGGCAAGCTAGAGGCCAAGTTTCCCCACCATTGATCGTTAAATGACATAATGCGGTCATGCTACACAGTTCTCTCCGCAACAGACACAACCTCAGACCGGTCGATGTCCAGGTAACAGCAGTGCAGCAAAGCAAAACAAAGCAAAACAAAACAAAACAAAACAAAGCAAAGAAAACAAGACAAATACAAAACAAAGTCATCCTGAGTGTTGTCAACAAATCACACAACACTTCAAATGCACGTAGCTCTCTCTCTCTCTCTCTCTCTCTTCTCTCTCTCTCTCTCTCTCTCTCCTCTCTCTCTCTCTCTCTCTCTCTCTCTTTCCGAAACGGAGAGAGAGAGAGAGAGAGAGAGAGAGAGAGACAGACAGACAGACAGACAGACGAACAGACAGACAGACAGACAGGCAAACATACAGACAGACAGGCAAACACAAGAACAGACAGACAGACAGACAGACAGGC
>CM031602.1:58518395-58520895 GCA_018398815.1 Conus ventricosus
TATAAGTGTTTAGGCCTGTGTTTTTTCAACTAAACTTAGTTTCTATACAACATGTAATGAATTGGTGAACAAAGCTAAAAGAGCATTAGTGGGGATTCTGAGAGCATTGTATAAACTGGAGAATTGTTTTTTTTAAGCTTTTTGATGGCCAAGTGCAACCTATGGTACAGTGCGGTTCTGAAATACGGGCGTTGGATAAGGCAGCTTAATAAATAGAAAAGGCTCATACATAATTATGGTCTTAAACATTATTAGGTGTAGATATAAGAACACCAAATGATTTCTTGTATGGCGATCTGGGTAGATACCCTATACATTTAAACTCTTATGTAAGTTGTATTAAATTTAAGTTAAAATTGACTTTATGGGGGAACACAGATTACCGTATAGGCATACAAAATGTTATGTTCTCTTGACGAAAAGGGAGAGCATACGTGCGTTACAAATATTTGTACAACTTAAGACAAGTATGGGTTTTCTTATGTTTGGGATAATCAGGGTGTAGAGTCGGTTTCAATATTCATTAAAGAATTTAGACAGAGAATAACTGATTGCGGGTGGCAGGAATGGGACAATTACATGCAAACGAGTGAGAGATGCACATTTTATAGAACGTTTGAAACACTTATCTAAGAGAGTCTTATGTGTCTATGCACATAAATAAATTTATAAAGAATGCCCTATCTAAATTTAGATTTGGGGTTTCATCTATATTGACACATTCTTTAAGGTATACAAGAACAACTGAGTCACAGTTGTTATATCCACGATGTTCATCTGCTGGGGAAGATGAATTCCATTTTGTCCTTTCGTGGCCAGCTTATAGTGATTTAAGAAGAGAACTTACCCCAAGAAAGTATCATGTGAATCCATGTATGTTCAGATATGCCTTCTACTGTCATCACCTAATGTTGTAGCAATGCGAAACTTGTCATTATACCTCTATAAAGCCTTTGCAAGATGTGTCGTTGCCATTAGTTTGATGTTCAATCTGTCTTTTTGCACTGTTCCTGTAGATATGCATTTACACTGTATATGATTACTGTTTGTAACTGTATTGTGGTTGGATTGAGGTCCCATCAGAATGGGTCAATGGCCTTCTAATTAAAGAATTCATTCATTCATTCATTCATTCATTCATTCATTCATTCTTCTTCTTCTTCTTCTTCTTCTTCTTCTTCTTCTTCTTCTTCTTCTTCTTTGTCGTCGTCGTCGTCGTCGTCGTCGTCGTCGTCGTCGTCGTTGTCCTGCTCTTCCTTCTCCTCCTCCTCGTCGTCGTCTACGTCGTCGTCATCAACATCATCTTCATCTTCTTTCTTCGTCTTCTCCTTCTTTTACTTATCCTTCTTTTCTCCTTTTCTCCTCCTCCTTCTTCTTCTAAGTCTCATATTACCATCAAAATCATTGTTATAAATTATCATTATTACTTTCATTACCACAGCCCAGCCGACCACACAAGGCCTCTCAACGATGAGGGAAAAAAAGATTACTGAAGTGAAAACAAAGAGATAGTCATCGATAACATAGCAACGGATCTACCGAGATCCTTCACGCGAATAAAACAAGGCTGTCATAACGGAATAACGGATCTGCTGGGATCATTCAGGCGAATAAAACAAGGTGATACTGGGTATGACAGAAGTGCACATAAAAGTCAAAGGGCCAATACACTACGGAATGGACAGTTGGGTGTCCGCTCTGGTGTCTTCCTCACAGTTGGGTGTTTGCTCTGGTGTCTTCCTCACAGTTGGGTGTCCGCTCTGGTGTCTTCCTCACAGTTGGGTATCCGCTCTGGTGTCTTCCTCACAGTTGGTCGCTAGACTACAACAACCAATGGTACAGGTGCAGATAGAGGGGGCAGATGGAAAGAGACAACAAGGTTGAGGGGAGGAGGAAAGGTGCGGGGTTGGGTGGGGACAGGGATGCAAGGAGGGGGTTATAGAGCAGGCTAAGCCGAGTTGAAATGCTAGTTGGTTATACAACTAAACTCCTAGGATAAATGCATCTCAAACATTCGGATTTTTTTTCCGTTACGTTTGGAGATATATCACGCGGTTGCCCAAGCTACCCTCCCTGGAGAGTAAATTTTGAGTGACGTATAAAAATACTCCGGGGTAACTCCCAAAGCGTGGACGCAATTCAGCTACACTTCACCGCCAGCGCAGAAAATAAAAGCGGGTTCAAAATAGGATGATTATCCGTAAACACAGTGGCCGGGAGAGGATCTGTTTCCTGCTGAAGACGAGCCAGTCGTTACAGCGAGCTAATTTCACCCATCTCTCTGCGTCAGGAACAGCCCCACTGTGCGTCATTAACAAGCGTCAATTACTTTCTGAGGTTTTTATGGCAGCATGGAGTTTGCCGTGTACCATTTAAACAAACGAAAAGAAAAAAAAAAACCCAAAGGAAAAGGGAGGAGAAAAAAAAAACATTATAGTAAAAAACGAGAAAATGGAAACAGAGAAAGGAAGTATAAGAAAATACTGGTTATGTTATTATT
>CM031602.1:58525895-58530895 GCA_018398815.1 Conus ventricosus
CAAAAGACAGTTAAACCAATGTGCACCATTGTTTGTTGCTTCGCTTCATGATAGTCAGCTCTTTATCTACAAAAGACAGTTAAACCGATGTGCACCATTGTTTGTTGCTTCGCTTCATGATAGTCAGCTCCTTATTTACAAAAGACAGTTAAACCGATGTGCACCATTGTTTGTTGCTTCGCTTCATGATAGTCAGCTCTTTATCTACAAAAGACAGTTAAACCGATGTGCACCATTGTTTGTTGCTTCGCTTCATGTTTCTCGGTCACAGTGTCAAAAAATGTCAGACTAGAGGCAGGACCTCAGACAAACCAAAGACCATAGCGACTGTGCTGGACACATCGAAGTTCACAACACTGACACGAAGACGTAGTCTTTACAGGGAGTCTGGATACGGAATGAAAACGCTTACTGAAGGGACAGCTGCACAAAGAAGATTCCACAAGCACTTCCCTCAACAGCTGATACAATTCATAATCCTGATACCCGCCTGAGTTTACACCAAAAAAACAGTTTAGAAACCCACCGAGCAAAGCAGAAACAAGAGAACGCAATGATTCCATGAAAGATCTTCTGGAAGGAAAGTTACACTATCTTACTTGAGATGATCCTCTGAAAAATTGTTATTGATAAACAGATTTTTATGGACAAAAGTCCCATTGGCAGGTAAGTTTGCAACAAGAAGGGGCTTGGCCACACACACACACACACACACGCACACACACACACACACACACACACACACACACACACACACACACACACACACACACACACACACACACATGTACACACATTTTTTTAACCATGCTTTTTTTTTTTAGAGAGAGAGAAATACATTTGATGATACGTCTTACAGAACGACAAGAAAGGAGATTAGTGTATCGCGTGAAAGAAAAACAGAGTTGTAGTCTTAGTAACCACCTTACAATATAAAAAGAAGTCAAATAGAAATGTTTTGTTTTGATGAGAACGTGGCCAGATCCTAGCTGAATTGCGCTGACTTCAATACAGTCACAGATAATTCGACACTGAAGGGGGAAACAGAGGAAATAAACGTTCCTCAGCTGAAAACTTCCCCACCTCCCCCCCCCCCCACCCCCTTTCCCACATACTCTTCCCTCTGTACATTCTTCTTCATCCTCATGTCCCTCTCTTCTCCTTCCCTCTTACACCATAAAAAAGTCATTTTCAACTGGCGGTCACAACTAGTTTATGTTCCTGCGTTCCTGATCAAATTGCAGTGAGAGGCACGGGCCAAAAGAATCGCTGCGCGTGCGCCGGTGTATGCCTCGTCCAAGATATACCCGGGTATAAAACAGCACAGGCATATTTGATATCTCGTGTATAAAACGGTCTTGATTATGTTCATTATTCCCATCCCCATTCCCGATTGTTAATTGGCCCAGGCAATTTCACATTGCTGTCGACCATTTTTTACTTCTTTTTGTCTATGTACTGCGAATTTCTCGGGTTAGCAGCTCTAAGGTGCGTATTAAGAGTCCTAAAACACTGGAATAACTGCTAGCTTCACTGGCGGGCTGATTCTATGGCAAGCAGATTAAGCACAACGGATTCACACACACACACACACACACACACACACACACACACACACACACACACACACACACACACACACACACACACACACACACACACACACACAACACACACACGCACGGTTCACCTGTACAAAAATTCACGCGTACAGTAAGCAACATCCCATAAACACACTAGATGGTTGACGATCTGAGAACTGAGAATAGTGTGACCAGGTCTCCAGGCAGGTCTGCTGTGTCTGACCAGACATTCAAAGAGATGCTGGCTGGACAGCACCCTGGAGACTCCAAGTTGGAGACTGCAACAACATCACATCCTAGCTCGCTGGTCGTGACCATGGCTTCAGTGTTGGTCGCCCGGACATCTGAAATGGCCATTCTGCACCGCCACCAGGAGGCAGAGCCCGGGCCAAAGTGGTATGACAAGGCCAAGGCCATTCGACACTCTCCCCCCCCCCCCCCTCTCCCACCTCCCCCTTCCCCTTCTGAATCAAAAAGGCCCGAGCCACATTCTATTCCGGGCATAATATGGGCCAGGGGTACATACCGATCTGTGACACCGGTAGCGTTCTTGTGGCTGAGACTGCGAGAGCGCTCTGTACTGTCTTCAACAAAAGTCCTTCTGTGGGCGGTGAATGCGGAACCTAGACAAACTGGGAGAAGAAGCACAGAATGAAAGGAAGAACAAGAGAGGCGTGGTGAACAGGCTGGAAGACTGGGGCAGGGAGAAAGGGGAAGGGAGGGCAGGGGCAGGAAGGGCAATGACATTCCATTGTATGCTTTGTGATGAAGACGATAACAAAGGGGAAGGGAGGGCAGGGGCAGGAAGGGCAATGAGATTCCATTGTATGCTTTGTGATGAAGACGATAACAAAGGGGAAGGGAGGGCAGGGGCAGGAAGGGCAATGAGATTCCATTGTATGCTTTGTGATGAAGACGATAACAAAGGGGAAGGGAGGGCAGGGCAGGAAGGGCAATGAGATTCCATTGTATGCTTTGTGATGAAGACGATAACAAAGGGGAAGGGAGGGCAGGGGCAGGAAGGGCAATGAGATTCCATTGTATGCTTTGTGATGAAGACGATAACAAAGGGGAAGGGCTGCAGGGGCAGGAAGGGCAATGAGATTCCATTGTATGCTTTGTGATGAAGACGATAACAAAGGGGAAGGGCTGCAGGGGCAGGAAGGGCAATGAGATTCCATTGTATGCTTTGTGATGAAGACGATAACAAAGGGGAAGGGCTGCAGGGGCAGGAAGGGCAATGAGATTCCATTGTATGCTTTGTGATGAAGACGATAACAAAGGGGAAGGGCTGCAGGGGCAGGAAGGGCAATGAGATTCCATTGTATGCTTTGTGATGAAGACGATAACAAAGGGAAGGGCTGCAGGGGCAGGAAGGGCAACGAGATTCCATTGTATGCTTTGTGTGAAGACGATAACAAAGGGGAAGGCTGCAGGGCAGGAAGGGCAATGAGATTCCATTGTATGCTTTGTGATGAAGACGATAACAAAGGGGAAGGGCTGCAGGGGCAGGAAGGGCAATGAGATTCCATTGTATGCTTTGTGATGAAGACGATAACAAAGGGGAAGGGCTGCAGGGGCAGGAAGGGCAATGAGATTCCAGTGTATGCTTTGTGATGAAGACGATAACAAAGGGGAAATAATAATAATAATAATAATAATAATAATAATAATAATGGGGATTTATATAGCGCCTTCCACGGCACAAGGCGCTTTACAAAGGCAGAAAAAATACAATTGCTAAATGTAAAGAAAATGCATTGAAAAACGGCTCAGAAATGAAAAACAAAGGCTCTCTCCCATTCTCTCCCACGCGCACACACACTCTCACGCACAGACACACAATACACAACAGCCGCAACAAACACAAACTACTAAGCGATCCACAAAAACAACAAGAGTCAATCAACTATCTGGTAATGACTGTCTTCTTAGTATTGTTTGAAAAGGTGGGTTTTCAGGGAGGTTTTGAAGGAAGAAAAGGTTTGAGAATGTCTTAAGTCATAGGGGAGTTTATTCCAGAGTTTGGGAGCTGCGTATGAGAAAGCTCGTTCGCCATGCTGTTTACGATGGGGACGGTAACTGGGAAAGCGGAAGGTCCTGGTGTCGGTGGAGGAGCGGAGCGTTCGTGATGGGACATATACTTGAAGGAGATCGGAAAGATAGGCAGGGGCATCGCCAGTGAAAATCTTGAAGCAGAGACAACAACATTTGTATTTAATTCTTTCTTCAACGGGGAGCCAGTGCAACTTTTTCAGGAGAGGGCTGCAGGGTTGGGTCCTAGGAGATTTGCAAATGAGACGGGCTGCAGAGTTCTGTTCACGTTGGAGGGGTTGGATGAAGGGCTGCAGGGCAGGAAGGGCAATGAGATTCCATTGTATGCTTTGTGATGAAGACGATAACAAAGGGGAAGGGCTGCAGGGGCAGGAAGGGCAATGAGATTCCATTGTATGCTTTGTGATGAAGACGATAACAAAGGGGAAGGGCTGCATGGGCAGGAAGGGCACTGAGATTCCATTGTATGCTTTGCGATGGAGACGATAACAAAGGGGAAGGGCTGCAGGGGCAGGAAGGGCAACGACATTCCATTGTATGCTTTGTGATGAAGACGATAACAAAGGGGAAGGGCTGCAGGAGCAGCAAGGGCACTGAGATTCCATTGTATGCTTTGTCATGAAGACTATAACAAAGGAGACAAACGGATAACAAGTCATGAATTGTTCCAGAAGAAGAGGACACAGTGGTGAGGATACAGAGGTGAGGACACAGCGGTGAGGACACAGTGGTGAGGACACAGCGGTGAGGACACAGTGTGAGACACAGCGGTGAGGACACAGTGTGAGGACACAGTGTGAGGACACAGCAGTGAGGACATAGTGTGAGGACGCAGTGTGAGGACACAGTGGTGAGGACGCAGTGTGAGGACACAGTGGTGAGGACACAGCAGAGAGGACATAGTGTGAGGACGCAGTGTTAGGACACAGTGGTGAGGACAGAGCGGTGAGGACATAGTGTGAGGACGCAGTGTGAGGACGCAGTGTGAGGACACAGTGTGAGGACACAGTGGTGAGGACAGAGCGGTAAAAACACAGTGTAAGGACACAGCGGTGAGGACACAGCAGTGAGGACACAGAGTGAGGACACAGTGGTGAGGACACAGCGGTGAGGACACAATGTGAGGACACAGTGGTGAGGACACAGTGTGAGGACACAGTGTGAGGACACAGCGGTGAGGACACAGTGTGAGGACACAGCGGTTAGGACACAGCGCGGAGGACACAGTGTGAGGACACAGAGCGGAGGACACAGTGTGAGGACACAGCGCGGAGGACACAGTGTGAGGACACAGTGTGAGGACACAGTGTGAGGACACAGTGTGAGGACACAGCGCGGAGGACACAGTGTGAGGACACAGCG
>CM031602.1:58533395-58540895 GCA_018398815.1 Conus ventricosus
GGAACGAGGCTGATGACAAAACAAAGGAATGAGGCTGGTGACAAAACAAACGAATGAGGCTGGTGACAAAACAAACGAATGAGGCTGATGACAAAACAAAGGAACGAGGCTGATGACAAAACAAAGGAACGAGGCTGATGACAAAACAAACGAATGAGGCTGGTGACAAAACAAAGGAATGAGGCTGATGACAAAACAAAGGAACGAGGCTGATGACAAAACAAAGGAATGAGGCTGGTGACAAAACAAACGAATGAGGCTGGTGACAAAACAAACGAATGAGGCTGATGACAAAACAAAGGAACGAGGCTGATGACAAAACAAAGGAATGAGGCTGGTGACAAAACAAACGAATGAGGCTGGTGACAAAACAAACGAATGAGGCTGATGACAAAACAAAGGAATGAGGCTGGTGACAAAACAAACGAATGAGGCTGGTGACAAAACAAACGAATGAGGCTGGTGACAAAACAAACGAATGAGGCACATCAAAGACTTCGCCAGCACAACTGAATTCAGCCCCTCTCCAAAGGTGGCTTTTAATAAAGCCATGTACAATTCCCCCCCCCCACCCCCCCCCCCCCCCCCCTTCTCTTCCACCTAACCCACCGGCCGCCCTTGCTTCCGTCCCTCTCGACAGCCTCTGTCTGTCTGTCTGTCTGTCTGTCTCTCTCTCTCTCTCTCTCTCTCTCTCTCTCTCTCTCTCTCTCTCTCTCTCTCTCTCATTTACTCTTCTACCCCGTTTTCCCTTGCAAAAAAGAATAATTTTCTTGGTCGTCCGGGCATGATAAAATCTTTCACCTCAAACCATTTTTAGAGCTTACACATTTTCGGAAACACAGCCTCACCACAGATGTTCCCCTGTTCAGGGCGACTGAAGCTTACAACAATTGGACACTGAAAAACATGTTTTTCGTCGATAAGTCAGTTGCACTATGAACGTGTCTACTATCAGTAGGGAAGGTTAGCCATCATTTTAACGAGACACGGATACTTCCGGTCAACGCAAATAAAACTAAACTGTTCAAACAAAATAACTTTAAAGTAATTTTAAGGCGATTCGACCTTAATTAGAGGATACCCCTTTCAATGCAACTTCTTTGACAGATCTAGTGGCAAAGCGAGGCGACTGCAGGCGATAATCTAAACAAATTTGAAAAGTTGTTGATATCACACCGCCCAAAACGAACACAAACGAATCACAAGACAAAATACGACGCGTTTCGACCTCTTAGATCTTCTTCAGACTACATACACAGCACTCAGGACAACGAAAATGAACGGACATTTTCAAGTGTGCGCGCACGATGTACTTATGTGTGTGCATGGAGAGGTAAAGCACTGGGTACAAATTGCGTATGCGTGTGCGTGCGTGCCTGCGTGCTTTTGGATTATTTAACAGTTCAGCTGACCACCCTGACTGTTGACACTGCTTCATCTCCCTCGCATACATAAATAGATCCTCAAGCTCGATCCTCGAGCTTAAGCTCAAAGATTTACCCTTATATTCTATACATGATTTTAATTTTTCAACAACTTGTTTCTTTATCACACTTTCTTTTCATTTTACTTACTACCCTTCACTGGCTGTTTTGGGGTGCTGCTGGATTTCGTTTTTAAAACCGTTGGTGGTGTGAACACCATGGAATTGCAGACTGTGGTGTATCTTTATTTCATGTTAAGGGACCGCAAACATGATCAGCCGTGTCTCCCTGATGAGTCTGATCCAGCGGACGAAAGGTCTACGAGCAGGTAATATGAATAGTTCTTTTTTCAAGAAGGGATAGGATGGTCTCCTTAGGCTGCTGATGAAGGATGTCATATTCATTACATATTTCTCTGACTTTTCATTTTCACTTTCTTTATTTTTTTTTTCTTCCCTTCGAATCTTTGCCAAGTCATTTGTAATATAAAGATGGAGGAATTGTTAGCCTGACACTTCTTTTCTCCCACTACTTAATTGTTAAATATATGTGTGCGCGTGCCTGTGTACGCGCGCGCGTTGTGGTGTGTGCGTGCGTCTATGCGCACGCATTGTACTATAGGGTATATGCGTGCATACATTCCTGCGCGCGCCTGTATGTGTGTGTGTGTGTGTGTGTGTGTGTGTGTGTGTGTGTGTGTGTGTGTGTGTTTGTTTGTGAGGATAAAAAGGAACGATGGAGCGAGGGAGAGATCATTCCGAACAGAATGCTTTATAAAACAGAGAGAGAGAGAGAGAGAGAGAGAGAGAGAGAGAGAGAGAGAGAACCGCTCTTCAAGGTTTCTTAAGTCAAAATAATTTTATATGGGCAAAATGTAAACCTCCTTAGCATTCTCAACGCCTGAGAGAGAGAGAGAGAGAGAGAGAGAGAGAGAGAGAGAGAGAGAGAGAGAGAGAGAGAGAGAGAGAGAACCGCTCCTCAAGGTTTCTAAAGTCGAAATCATTTTACATGGACAAAATTTAAACAAAGATAGTCAGAAGTTAAAGTATTCTATGTTACTGCAATTACGAAAAGACTTTCAAATGGGGAATCGCTAATATGGTCAAACGACATGTCACAGTTTTACTATAGTTATCAAGCTGTTTTACTTGTTGTCAGTGACACTGTTTTACTGCTGAAGGGGATGCTAAACCCGAAGAACCAACTGAACAGTCTGGACGAGGAGTAGCCAACAGCAAAGACTAGAGTCAGCGTGAGTTACGTCGTGTCTTCATGATTTGTGTTTTGAACAGTGGACGCTCTGACCTTTTTAAAAAGACCAATCTACAGTAACGCAGATACGGACTTTATGCAAATACATGTTGCCACTCAGTTGTGCATATCAACTTGGCTTTCCGCTTTGAGTGTTTTTTTTCAGACGTAGATTAGTCAGCAGTCTCCAAGTTCTTTTTTGTTTTGTTTTAAGGAGCCGAAGTGGATTTGAAAACCTCCTTAGCATTCTCAACGCCTGAGAGAGAGAGAGAGAGAGAGAGAGAGAGAGAGAGAGAGAGAGAGAGAGAGAGAGAGAGAGAGAGAGACAGACAGACAGACAGACAGACAGACAGACAGACAGACAGACAAACAAACACAGAGGGGGGGAAGCAAGGGCGAAAGAAAGAGAGAGAGAGAGAGAGAGAGAGAGAGAGAGAGAGAGAGAGAGAGAGAGAGAGAGAGAGAGAGAACAGACAGACAAACAGACAGACACACAAACAGAGACAGACACAGGCATATTAACAGAGCGTGAGAAAAACCACGTGGGAAAGGTGGGTGGAGAGGAGCGTGTGGAGGGAGAATAAAGGGAGGAGGGTGCAGCTGGAAGAAGGAGGAAACCGATGCCAACGATCTGTGGCGATGGACTGATGAGTGTCGACAATAGCTGGGGCCAGGCATTAGCCGGCCACCAATAACAGAACAAACAAACCAGGCAACAATGCTCATCGTGGGTAGTGTGGGCACAATGGCACTTAACACCCTGGCCAAAATGGCTTTTTCGTGAAAATAGCCTTCATGCATCAATGATATTACGCGAGGACTATATTTCACCTTCCCGGCTACAATTTTTTCAAACCCTTGCTTCAAATTATTGGTGAATAAACACACTTTCTCTCGGGAAGGAAGGACGGAGAGAGAGAGAGAGAGGAGAGAGAGAGAGAGAGAGAGAGAGAGAGAGAGAGAGAGAGAGAGAGAGAGAGAGAGACGTGGCGACGAACACACACACACACACACACACACACACACACACACACACACACACACACACACACAAAACGCACGCACAGACACACACAGACACAAACACAAACACACACACACACACACACACACACACACACACACACACACACACACACACACACATGTGCGCGCATGCACACACGCACACGAGAGAGAGAGAGAGAGAGAGAGAGACAGAGAGAGACAGAGAGAGAGACAGAGACAGAGACAGACAGACAGAGAGACAGACAGACAGACAGACAGAGTAGGAGGGTGAGACTGACATACGGGACACACAGAGAGAGAGAGAGAGAGAGAGAGAGAGAGAGAGAGAGAGAGAGAGACAGACAGACAGACAGACAGACAGACACAGACAGAGACAGACAGACAGACAGACAGACAGACAGAGAGCGGGAGGGTGAGACTGACATACGGGACACAGACAGACAGACAGACAGACAGACAGACAGAGACAGAGAGAGAGAGAGGAGAGAGAGAGAGAGAGAGAGAGAGAGAGAGAGAGAGAGAGAGAGAGAGGCCACGAGGGAGGAGACACACGGACAGGCAGGCAGACAGACAACGAACAGAACCGACTCATTCCTACAGCAAGGACCCACCTCTCAAGATATGGAGCATCAATGACGTCATCGTCAACCACAAGCTGGACCCGTGTCCAAACATTGTGTTACGTCACTACTTGTGCGTCACAGCTCCGACACGTCACCAGAACTCCAAACGTCCCCGTCGGTTCCCAAACACTACGTTTTCGTCTCTGTGATCACGTCATAGGCTGCCTGACTTCGTTCAATGGCATGACAGCCCAGTGTTTGGTTACTGCGTTTCAGCGGTCATGGAGATCATGGGCACTATCCGTGGCACAATGTCCATATTGACACTCATGTTGTTTCCCCTCCAATCATCCAGTTAGGGTAATCGAGTAAATCATGTTACATAAAGTCCCGTTCCTTTTCAATCTCGATTCCTATTAAGCAGGAACGTCGTTTGGATCTTCGGAGAACATTCCACCATGATGGTGGATTTCTTGTTCTTTGTTGTTGTTGTTCAGACCGGCAGACTCCAAAATATCCAGTTCAGTATTTCTTCACAACGGCTTGCACAGCCTTACAAACGGTTGAGCTGTTGGTGCAAGAGTGACAATAGCTGTGACGTGGCCTCCCTGTGCTCATGATAGTTATGGGCAGCTGTCGGTGACAATGACAGAGTAGTGTGTTTCATGAATACTGTGACCGTAAAGCAGACATCATCATTGGTGTGCGTGTGACATGTGAGGGTAATCTTTTCTCTGTTCGTGTTTCTCACCACATAAAGCTTATCTGGTGTAGCAATTCAAGTGCTGGATAAAACTGTCCCTATCCACAGAAAATCAAACACTGGCGTAGTCGTACGAACGTTTTTCACTGAGCACTGGACATGGTAAGATGATAGCGTCTGTATGGGTCAGGCAAATGGCGGACATGGAGGCCAAGTCCGGAGCCCGGAACTGTGGCACTGGATTCCTGCGGGCACGTGACGATGATCTGCCTGTGTCCCTGGTCAGACCTGTTTGACGAGAACAAAGTGAAGCCTGTTGTCACTGACGATGTGTTGTCACTGACGATGTGTTGTCACTGATGATGTGTTGTCAATGATGATGTGTTGTCACTGACTGACCATGTGTTGTCACTGACCATGTGTTGTCACTGACTGACCATGTGTTGTCACTGACGATGTGTTGTCATTGACGATGTGTTGTCACTGATGATGTGTTGTCACTGATGATGTGTTGTCACTGATGATGTGTTGTCACTGACTGACCATGCGTTGTCACTGACGATGTGTTGTCACTGACTGACCATGTGTTGTCACTGACGATGTGTTGTCATTGACGATGTGTTGTCACTGATGATGTGTTGTCACTGATGATGTGTTGTCACTGACTGACCATGCGTTGTCACTGACGATGTGTTGTCACTGACTGACCATGTGTTGTCACTGACGATGTGTTGTCATTGACGATGTGTTGTCATTGACGATGTGTTGTCACTGATGATGTGTTGTCACTGATGATGTGTTGTCACTGACTGACCATGTGTTGTCATTGACGATGTGTTATCACTGACGATGTCTTGTCACCGACGATGTGTTGTCACTGACGATGTGTTGTCACTGTGTTGTCTCTGACGATGTGTTGTCACTGACGATGTGTTATCACTGACAATGTCTTGTCACTGACGATGTGTTGTCACTGACGATGTGTTGTCACTGTGTTGTCTCGTGTTGTCACTGTGTTGTCTCTGACGATGTGTTGTCACTGACGATGTGTTGTCACTGACTGACGATGTGTTGTCACTGACTGACGATGTGTTGTCACTGACGATGTGTTGTCACCGACACTGTGACCGTCCTGTGTGCTGGTGGCAGAGAGTGGCCAGCATGGCCAGTCAATCAGGAAGACGGGCGTTAAGCTGCTTCGTTCGATGAACCGATCCCTCGCCTGGTCATAAAACGGACTTAACACACGTAACGCACGTGCTCTGCGCGTATAGCTTATCCCTGCTAACAGCGCAAAACAAATTGAAAATCCGTGTGACAGAAACAAACGAGGAAGAAGTTGGGGAGGGGTGAGTGGGTGGAATTAGAGGTGAACAGTGCAACATTACAGGGAAATCACTCAGAAAATCTGTTGATCAGTTGCCATAAACGTCTGTCAGATCTGTGGCGGGTAGCTCTCTCTAGCAGTCTCATTATTGGGGTAGCTGCTGCATCATTGTCATGTTGTCTGTGTAATTAGCTAGAGGCGTAACATGACCAAACAGCTGCCGATGTTTAACTGTACTCTGTAAGTTTTTGAAATATTCAAATGTTTGTTTTTATAATAAGCGAATCAGCATCAAAAGTGCACGCTCGTATTAAGTCACCCAATAAAGTAACAGAAGAAACCTTCACGAGAAAAAAAGCCCTATCAGTTATGTATATCACTACTTGTTCCGTATAGGCCAGCTTACTGACGGAAAAAAATCAGGGAAAGATCGGGAAAGAACCCAACAGAAACTGTGGAGTATGGCAAACAGAAAAAAGACTGTTAGCTGATTCTGAAGGTCCAGAAATACCCGAGTATGCATTTAAAGTGACTCACTTTTCTCTGACAGAACACACTCCATCAGAGCCGAAAAAGTTTTAAAGGAAAGTTAACACGTTAAAAAACACACATTGCAATATGTGAGATCTGCAGACTTTGCTGTAACTATGTCAATGTTATCGGAAAACCTCCTCCCTTGTAGTGCCAGCCTTTCCAAAGCAGCTGGTTAGGTATGCTGTTTAAAGCCCGGCAGACCGTAAGGTCACATGAGAATAAATCGACTGAAACTTGAAGCCAGCAACTTTGATGTCTCCATGACAAGACAGTCCACTGATGTATTGTATCGACATTCCCCAGCCGTTACGCCGTGGTGCATGTTAGACATGAAACCTAAAACATCAAGTTAATGGAAACACATTCATGTCATTCGAAAACTGTCAACTCATCACTAGTTTTAAAACAACCATCTGAAATCAATACAGATTTTGGGGTCATAGGACACAACGTCCCTACACGTGTTACCAGGCCAATAAAAGTTTAGGGGTCACAGCATACAAAACCCGCTTGGATGGCATGTGACCTGGCCGCTGTATGAATTGTCCACGTGTCGCTGTGGTTGTTGTGCGGGGGAAAAACTGTCACTGATGTCGGAGCAGTTTCACACAAAAAAGGGGCTTTTGTATATTTACAGGTGACTTAACAAGGCATAGCACTTCAGTCTTCAGGTGTGAACTTTACCTTCTT
>CM031602.1:58550895-58558395 GCA_018398815.1 Conus ventricosus
CATAACATATTGCGCATATAAAAAAATCCCATCACCAGTGTTTGGAAGAGAAAGCCAGGTTGGCCGTTAGTATGGGTGACAAGTATACACATAACATGCGTCCTCTGTGAAATATTGAAAACAATGACAATGGATGACACGGGAAGCGCATGCAGGCAGTTCTTCAATATGCTCTACTCAGGCAGGCAGCCCCTAGTGTGAGCTAGTACGTGAATTAGAGCCTGATCTCTGACAGAGGATAGGCGCCTGCATAGGTACTGTCAATCATAATATAAACAATAATAATAAAGGAGAAAAAAAGACGTTGAAGTGTGTGTGTGTGTGTGTGTGTGTGTGTGTGTGTGTGTGTGTGTGTGTGTGTGTGTGTGTGTGTGTGTGTGTTGTGTGTGTGTGTGAAGTCAAGTCAAGTCAAGTCAAAATTATCTTTATTGAGGGTTAAAGAATAAGCTTTCCAGCTTTTTTACATCCTGCCCTCATCTGCCTGTTTGTGTGTGTATGTGTTTGTGTGTTCGCGCGCGCAAGCGCGCGAGTGTTTGTGCGTGCGTGCGTGCGTGTGTGTGTGTAGGTTTCATGGGAAAGTGGGGTGGAGGGGAGGAAGTGTTGTGTGTGTGTGTGTGTGTGTGTGTGTGTGTGTGTGTGTGTGTGTGTGTGTGTGTGTGGTGTGTGTGTGTGTGTGTGTGTGTGTGTGAGGGGAACGGGGAGGGGGAAAGGGGAGGAGAAAGAGGGGTGCTTGGTGTGTGATGCAGGCGTGTGCACCTGCGCCAATTGTGCGGTAGCGCTTTGCTGCTCCTGTCCATCGACCTGATGTACCCGTACCATGACATCTTTAGTGTTTGTGCTAGCTTCCTCTCTTCCTGTCCTTGTACCCCACATGACATCTTCACTGTTTCTGCTAGCTTCCTTTCTTCCTCTCCTTGTACCCCCCAAAGACCAGACTGACATGTGCCGTTCTAAAACATTGACCCAGACGTCAAAGACAATTCCAGCCTTTGTTGTGCCGTTAATTGTACGCTATTGACTTACACTTTTCCCCTGTCATATGATCAGTTCAGTATTATGCTGTTAATTGAGCACTGTTGACTTACACTTTTTCGCTGCCATATGTTAAGTTCAGTATTGAATCGGCTGGAAAATTGATCTCTTTTGACATTTCGCAGCGCAGAAAACTAGAGCATCGTTTTTTTTTCCCTCTTGATCAAAACCACAGTATGTTACATCCGTGACGTCACAGTCAGGTTGTTATAAATCTTGGTCTCACTCTGTATTACTTTCTATATCTCTGGCATTCTTGCGCGCGAGTGCACGCACAGCTGTGTGTGTGTGTGTGTGCGTGCGTGCGTGCGTGCGTGCGTGCGTGCGTGCGTGCGTGCGTGCGTGCGTGCGTGCGTGCGTGCGTGCGTGCGCGCGCGCGTGTGTGTGTGTGTGTGTGTGTGTGTGTGTGTGTGCGCGCGCACGCGTGTAAGTGTGCGTGCACGCGTGCGCGTAAAACATGTATATACGTATGTGTGAGTTCATGTGAACGCGTGCGCGTGTTTGTGTGTCAGTGTGCGTGCGTGCGTGCGTGCGTGCGTGTGTGTGTGTGTGTGAGTGTGTGTGTGTGTGTGTGTGTGTGTGTGTGCGTGCGTGCGTGCGTGCGTGCGTGCGTGCGTGCGCGCGCGCGTGTGTGTGTGTGAAAGTCTGTGTGAAAGTGTGCGTGCGCGCGTGTGCATTGAAACGTGCATATACTCATGCGTGAGTTGGTGTGGGTGTGCGAGCGCGCCCTCGCGTGTGTGTGTTTTTGAGTGTGCGTGTGTGCGTGCGTACGCGCGTAAGTGTATATGTGTACGCGTTTTTGAGTGTACATGTGTTCGTGCATGCTCATGTGCGTACTTGCGTGCGTGGGTGCGTGCTCGTGTATGTGTGTTTGTGCTTTCAAATTAATTTAAAATTGTTCGCCGAATGAAACAGGGAAAAAATATTTCCTGTAGCGATCATGACCTTCTTGCTTCGAAAAAGACACATATTTGAAAAACGAACTATTTGTGATTTATGGAATTTGCTGTGGAGTGGCTACACATTTTTAGAAAACGAACTAATCGTGATTTATGAAATATACTGTTGAGTGGCTACACATTTTAGAAAAAGAACTATTTGTGATTTATGAAATATACTGTGGAGTGACTTCACTTTTGGTGTGGAAAACTAACGATTTGTGATTTATGGAATGTACTGTAGAGTAGTGTAGAGTAACAACACATTTTTGGAAAACGAACTATTTGTGATCTATGAAATATACTGTAGAGTGACTACACATTTTTGTAAACGAACAATTTGTGATTGATGAAATATACTTTAGAGTGAATACTCAGATGCCCAGGCGTGCTGTTGCCTGTTCCAAGGCTTGAATTGCCTCCCTTAGCCAGGTCATCAGGGGCCCATGGAGCCGAGTGACCAGCTGTGTGCTCCACTTTGTGGAAGATCCGGTGGACCTTCTGGGGCGCTAGTCCCTAGAGAGAGAGAGAGAGAGAGAGAGAGAGAGAGAGAGAGAGAGAGAGAGAGAGAGGGGGAGAGGGAAGAGAGAGGGAGAGAGAGAGGGAGAGGTAGAGAGAGGGAGAGAGTGAGAGAGGGAGAGGGAGAGAGAGACAGAGAGAAAAAGGAGGGAGAGAGGGGGGGGAGAGAGAGAGGGAGAGAGAGAAGGAGGGAGAGAGAGGGGGAGGAAGAGAAAAAGGGAGAGAGAGGGGGAGAGAGAGAGAGAGAAACTCGAAACTCGAAACTCGAAACTCGAAATCTTTGATGAGGGTGAATAGATAAGCTGGAAGCTTTTTTACACTATGCCCTCAAAATAACAATATATGAAAAGGAACAATTGAATCAATTTGACAAAATTAAACACAGCAATAAGAAAAACAAAACAAAAACAAAACATTTTTTATATAAAGAAAATAGTAAGCAATCTCATTATAACATATTACACACACACACACACACACACACACACACACACACACACACACACACACACACACACACACACACACACGCACGCACGCACGCACGCATGCACGCACGCACGCACACACACACACACACACACACACACACACACACATGCAAAACAAAACATATGTAAACATCGCACAGGCATACATAAACATTTCCTAAGTCAATCATGTCATAATGGCTATAGCCCAGCCGACCACGAAGGCCATTTATGTCAAGGAATATCAAGAGAGAGAGAGAGAGAGAGAGAGAGAGAGAGAGAGAGAGAGAGAGAGAGAGAGAGAGAGAGAGAGAGAATATGAATACGAATACGAATACGAATACGAATATTTTATTGAGGGTAAACAGATAAGCTGACAAGCTTCTTTACCATGCCCTCAAAAAAAAACAAACAAACAGACAAACAAAACAAAAAACAACTGACAACCATGTTTTATTGAGCGGAAAATGGCCATTAGACTTGGACTGGGGAAAAGGTCCTTAGAAATCGAACCATGCCGGCATTTTAAAGATGTTTCCATAACATATTGTGGTAAGCCTTTTTGAAAGATATCAAACTACAGCTGTTCTTAAGATGATC
This sequence comes from Conus ventricosus, assembly GCA_018398815.1. Taxonomy (NCBI): domain Eukaryota; kingdom Metazoa; phylum Mollusca; class Gastropoda; order Neogastropoda; family Conidae; genus Conus; species Conus ventricosus. The sequence goes on from CM031602.1 coordinate 58,554,455, forward strand.
GGACAATTCATTCCAAAGTCTGGCACCCGAGTAAGCAAGGGAGGTCATGAAGAGATTAGTCCTAGGTCGTGGGGTGAAAATAGTACGTTTGCTACGAATATTGTTTACGATGAATTTTCTATGGAGATAAGACGGCATTAAATTATTTATAATTTTGTACATAAAATTAGCTTTATTAAAGCGGCATTTAAACCCAAAGGGAAGAATACCCAAGTATTTGTAATCACTGGGTAGGAGGGACGATGATTTGAGCAGAATAAGTTTGAGAGAACGTCTGTATAAGCTCTCAAGAGGTCTTAAGGAGTTTTTACTTGCCAAATCCCAGTAAGTTGAAGCATAGTCTATGTCCGGTTGAATGTATGCATGGAAAAATATCTTTCGAGTATGCTCATCAAGAAAATGCTTAATTCTATTTAGCTGAAACACTTTCTTGGACAGTTTTTTTACAAAGAAAAGATATGTGGCTAGACCAAGATATGTTATTATCAAGTGTAAGACCTAGCAATTTGTGCGATTCAACTTCTTCCAATGCTTTGTCATGAATATTAAGGCTTGGCAAGCTGGTTTTAATGTTTTGTCTTTTCTGTCAGGTGGTAACTAACATGAACTTTGACTTAAGAGGGTGAAGAGCCATATGATTTGCTTCTGTCCAACTAACTAATTTATCTAAATCTTTCTGCATGTTGCAGCACACTATTTCCGGAGTTTTATCTTTATTATAAAGGGTAGTATCATCAGCAAACAGTTCAGTAGACGACGTTACATGAAGTGGTAAATCGTTAACATAAATAGAAAACAAAATAGGACCTAAAATAGATCCTTGAGGAATACCATATTTCACCGAGAGAGAGAGAGAGAGAGAGCGAGAGGGAGAGAGAGGGAGGGGGAGAGAGAGCGGGAGAGGGAGAGAGAGAGGAAGAGAGAGAGGGCGAGAGAGGAGGGAGAGGGGAAGAGAGAGAGAGAGAGAGAGAGAGAGAGAGAGAGAGAGAGAGAGAGAGAGAGAAGAGAGAGAGAGAGAGAGAGAGAGAGAGAGGGGGGGGGTGAGGAGCCTTACAGACTGTGCTGGGCCAGGGAGGTGGCTCAGTTCTTCGTAGAGATTCTGCCGTTTCTGCTTAGGAGGGAAATTACGTTAGCGCGCGCGCGCGCGCGCGCGTGTGTGTGTGTGTGTGTGTGTGTGTGTGTGTGTGTGTGTGTGTGTGTGTGTGTGTGTGTGTGTGTGTGTGTGTGTGTGTGTGTGTGTGTGTGTGTGTGTGTGTGAGGTGGTACAGAGCTTTGCCGGCGGGACAAATCCTAAAAGAACTGTTCTGGTCATCTTGCGGTGGGATGATGGAGTAGAGTGAGAACTCTAGGACCGTTAAAGCTTCGTTTCTGTCAGAAACAAGAAGGCTGTGGTGGTAAAGCGAGCGAGTTCCAGTATCTCAAAGCAATTATTGCCTCCCTTGCCCGTGACGGTCACAGATAGGTTCCTTTCGCTGAGTGCCGAGACAGCAAAATCACTTCCATGATGCTCATCGAAAAGGAGAACTAGGCTCCCCTCGGATTGTTAGGAGAACTAGGCTCCCCTCGGATTGTTAGGAGAACTAGGCTCCCCTGGGATTGTTAGGAGAACTAGGCTCCCCTGGGATTGTGAGGAGCCTGTGTGGGAGCTTTCCGTGCTGCCTTTTCCATGGTATGTTTGTGTAGCAACAGTTGCCATGACGGAAAGATTCCCGACTGGTGCAAGCTCTCAAGGACTGTTACGAAAGGAAATCTTAAATGTGGAGGGAACCGTAAACAGTATTAAGAGAACAAGTAGTGTAACTCTTGCTCCCATGACACCCCATCGCCTCGCAGAAATGACAACACGGGACAAACTGAACAAGCAGGTCGACACCCCCAAAAGAGGATGTTCCAAGATTGCCCGTGTACCCTATATCTAACACATCTGTACAGCGACAACAATTGAAGAAATGAGCAAACACAAATTAACATTTATTTCAGACTGGCATAACCTTTTGATCTTGAAGCTAGACTGACGAACAGTAACAAATTCAGGTCACCTCAAGTGGACTGGTCTGAAAGGTAATCTGAAATGAGGCAGGGAACAGCAAAAGCCTGTTACCCAAGAATTAAACTGTACTTTCCTTTGACCCCACCCCCTCCCACACCTCCATAAAAAAAACCGTTTTTGCCGATCACTGATATCCATACAAGATTTTTCCCGTTTGGTGCGTCTCCTTGGTAGGAGTGAAAAGTGGGTGTACCTTGTGCTCCCCTTCGAACTAATTTGTTTTAACTGAACCGAACTTTTCTTTTGTTGTCAATGTTGCACACAAAAACTAAACATATCTTTGTCTCCACTGATGTATTGGTGTGATTGAAATTTTTGGCGTTAACATAGCTTGTTTGATTTCTCCTCTTCTCTCTCTCTCTCTTCTCTCTCTCTCTCTCTCTCCTCCTCTCTCCTCTCTCTCTCTCTCCCCTCCTCTCTCTCTCCTCTCTCTCTCTCTCTCTCTCTCTCTCTCTCTCTCTCTCTCTCCTATCTCTCTCTCTCACCCCCATTGCCCTCTTCTACACCCCCACCCCCTCCGTATTGCGTATCCCCTCCATCCAACCCCCATTTTTCCCCTCCTAAGGATACCTTATCACCCATTGTTCATTCCCATTCCATCCAATCATTGTTAGCAATTACCCACACACCCAACATACAACTACCCACACATAACTACTAACACACCATCACCACCCATTAAAGTCATTCATTTACTTATTCATTTAATTTTTATTCTTCATTATTTATTTATACATTTATTTATTTATTTATTTCTATTTATTCATTTATCGTTATTTGGTCTTCTTCTATTGATTGTTTTTTTATATTGCTTTTTAATTTAATTTATTTATTAATTATTCATTGTTATCATTATCATTTTTTTAAATTTTTTTGGTTCCACTAAGCACTATCATCAATCCACCATAATCACTGCCATCACTAACGTATCAAACTATTCTACAAAACAAGCAACAAACCCCATTGTTTCACACCCCCTCCCCTTCCTCCCCCCTCACTATTTCCTCTCCCATGATCCTCTCTGGGTGGCTTCGTTTCCGCCCGGCGGCCATTTAACCGGTGTGTCCAGCATGAGAAGCTAAGTGATTTATTGTTCTTTGTTTTCACTGTCCTAAATGTTATTTGTTTTTGCCTGAAGAAGACCCAAGAGGTAGAAATGCATTGTGTCTTGTCCTGTACTTTGTTTGTCTGTGTCCTTGGCGGTAACTAACCCCCTCTCTTTCTAAATGTTGCTTCATTTTCTGCCCCCAGTCACTCTGTTTTAAAACTTCGTTGTTTGTTTTTGCCTGAAGAAGACCCTAGAGGTCGAAATGCATTGTGTTTTGTCCTGTCATTTGTTTGTCTGCATCGTCTGGTGAAACTAATACCGTTTCTTTTTAAAATTTGGTTCATTTCCGCCCTCAGTCACCTTGTTTTGAAGCTACCTTTTTCAGGTTAAAACATAGCTCTGTAACACACACGCACACACACACTTCAAGTAATACGGCAGACAACCCCTCCCCCCTCCTCCCTGTGGGTGAGAAGGGCATAATTAAGCACGCCGCTGATTCAACCAAATCGACTGAACACGGAGACGGGAAGAAAAAGAAAGCTAATGTTTTAGGGAAGAAAAAGAAAGCTAATGTTTTAGGGAAGAAAAAGAAAGCTAATGTTTTAGGGAAGAAAAAGAAAGCTAATGTTTTAAGTCGAACGCACGGGATTCAAACTCGTTATCTTGTGAATAATCTCTCTCTTTCTCTGTCTGTCTCTGTCTCTGTCTGTCTGTCTCTCTGGAGGTGAACATAAAGTGACAATGTTTTCTTCCAGTTCTACCTGTGAACGGATATTCGCATCGGGTGGGATGGGTGTATGGGATGGTGGCGGCGGATGTCGGGTGAGGTGGGAGTGTGTG
>CM031602.1:58563395-58570895 GCA_018398815.1 Conus ventricosus
TGTCTCTGTGTGTTTTGTTTCTGTCTGTCTGTCTGTCTGTCTGTCTCTCTGATCGTATCTATGTGTCTGTGTTTTTTTTTCTCCATTTTTTTCATTTTTCATTTTTTACATTTTGTCTGTGTTGCGTGTCTGTCTGTCTGTCTGTCTGTCTGTCTCTCTCTCTCTCTCTCTCTCTCTCTCTCTCTCTCTCTCTCTCTCTCTCTCTCTCTCACTGAGAAGCAGCTCACCAATTGTTAGAGGGGTTTATTTTGGTTTGATTCACTGGGTAAGATCAGGCGTCTGCAACCTTTTGAACATCTGGTAAAGAGCGGTGGAGTCACAAAGGGAGAGAACCCATCTGTGACAGCGTCTCGTTGTTAACCTTTTGCTTCCTGGCAAAGCAAGGTCTCTCTGTCTCTCTACTGTACAGTCTCCGTCGAAAGATTTCTTTACCAAATGCCAGCGTTTTCTTGCAAATTGGAAAAGGACCAGACAAAAAAAAAAGTTGCAAAAGAGTGTTAAGTTACAAAAAAGGTGAAGAGCTGATTGACTTTTATCTTGTTTCCACATGTTTTGTTGTCGATGTTGTTCATAATCTGAGCGGTGGTTCTTACCTTGTGTTTCCTTTTCAATTAGTATCGATAAATATAAAGTAAAATATATATACACCGGAAATTGTGTGTGTGCGTGTGCGTGCGTGCATGTGTGTGTGTGTGTGTGTGTGTGTGTGTGTGTGTGTGTGTGTGTGTGTGTGTGTGTGTGTGTGTGTGTGTGTGTGTGAACGTTGTTGCTTTTTACTGACATGGTTTATTACGCTCTTCATATCCATGCATGAACGGATTTTCGTGTACGTGGAAGCTATAGCTGCTACTTCATTCTCTCCCCCTCCTCCCCCCTCCCCCTCCCACTGTCTATCCCTGCCCCGTTTTGTCAGTTCAAGAGACAGTTCGGAAAGTATCATTCTTATTGCAATAATTCAACATGAAATGAAGACTACAGTTACTATCATTCTTATCGCAATAATTCAACATGAAGTGAAGACAGCAGTTACTATCATTCTTATTGCAATAATTCAACATGAAATGAAGACAACCGTTACTATCATTCTTATGGCAATAATTCAACATGAAATGAAGATAACAGTTACTATCATTCTTATTGCAATAATTCAACATGAAATGAAGATAACAGTTACTATCATTCTTATTGCAATAATTCAACATGAAATGAAGATAACAGTTACTATCATTCTTATTGCAATAATTCAACATGAAATGAAGATAACAGTTACCATCATTCTTATTGCAATAATTCAATCATTCTTATTGCAATAATTCAACATGAAATGAAGATAACAGTTACTTCTGTGGCGTCAAATTGAGTGGAACTAGCTTGATAAGCACTAACGTCTACACCATGCGGCGTCAGGCAGCAATGTCTGGTTCTTTTACATATCAAGTAAGTTACAATATCATAAACCACCGATCTATGTCCTAGAGCTATCCGAACTGAGATTCTATGACGCCATCCGTTGAGTCGAATCCCCGGATGCTCATTTTATTCATGCTGACCTCTAACACAAGGGCGATAACATTACAGATTTCAGAAAATGATGAGGATAAAACTGACGTCAACATATCGCCAAAAGGATGAAAGAAACAAAACTGACGTCAACACATGGCCAAAGAGGTAAAACAAACAACATATCCCCAAAAGAGTGAAACAATTAAACAACAATACAAAAAGCAACGCGTTTCTACCCCTTTAGTCTTCTACAGGTAGGAGAAGCAAATGTGAAAAACTATTTAAAAAAAACAACAGCAAAACAAACATCCTTTCCCCTCCCCAACCACAACCAGCAACAACAAAAGCTGTGGTAGCCTGAGTCCGTCCACGTTGTCGAGCAGGAAGAGTGATCAGAGTTATCTTCTCGTAATAAAGTAAAAACAAGTAAGGAACATTCTGGAGTTAAGAACAAATATGTAAATGAATAAATAAACTGGAAACGAGAGAGAGAGAGAGAGGGTCGGAGCTGATGGGCTGGTTGTGGTGGTTGTGGGAGGTGGCGATAAAGAGATCAGGGTTAAGGGGATTGAGTAGTATGAGTAAAGCCGCTCAACAAACAGAAGCTAAGGGGATCGCATTTATAAATAAATACGTTGATGAATTAGTGAAGAAATAAATCAACGTAGAAAAATAACCTGAATCGGTACAAATTAATGATAAAAAAATGTTGAAATATTAAAATAAATTAATCTATAATCGCAGCTATTACAAGAAGACACCCTACTCGAATATTATATAAGCTTGAAATTAAGATGAAACAAACAGATTTTTGTTTTCCGTGTTATCTTGTTATTGTCCTTTTTCTTTTGAATATCTTAAATCCTCAAAGAGAATAAAGAAAACTGTTTTTGATAGGCTGTGTTTTTATCTATTCCTAGCCATTTAAAGACATTGCGAAACACGTGGTTTCAACCACAACCAGCAAAGAAGTTGGTGATACGCCACCCCCTGTTTCCTGATCTTTGTCTTCCTTTCCCCCTCCACTCCACAACCCCTTTCATTCGTCTGCTCTCTTTCTTCCCCTCTCTCTCTCTCTCTCTCTCTCTCTCTCTCTCTCTCGTGGAGGCGACGTATCAAGTATCTCTGTGAAAAGTGTTCTTGGTTAATTGACTAGGTTGGCTGTGGTACCGTGGCCTACCACCTCGTGATCGAAGGTTTCTTCATCTGTTGACAAAGAGTCTGTCGTTCTGAAGGAAACGTCAGGGTGTACATTGTCCTTCTATGTCGGCAACCCTCTCCTCTCCTCTCAGCTGGTAACCCTTCCCGTTCTTGGAGAGAGAGAGAGAGAGAGAGAGAGAGAGAGAGAGAGGAGAGAGAGAGAGAGAGAGAGAGGTAAAAATAAAATGTCAGCGATTCCTGCGAGTCGGAACAAAAGATACCGCTGCAAAAAGAATTGTCGCCGGCGGCTGATCTCAATGTCTGTTATTTTTGTGTTTTTCTTGGGGTAGGCGGCCTTACTTTTTTCCTTGCAGTAGGTTACTGTTTGTTACTCTTTCTTGTTGAGGTGTGTGTGTGTGTGTGTGTGCATGGCTGGGAATGGGGTGGAAGGATCAGGGCTGCGTCGCACGGGTGGAAGGTGGAAGGGGGGGGGGGGCAGTATGGAAGCGGCTTGATCAAATCGTCTGTCACAGTTTCTTCGGCTGGGAAAATGATCTTTTCGGTTGCTTTGTTTCTTTCTTTCTTCTTTTTTTTTTTTTTAAACTCGGGTATCACTTGTGAAAATTAACGTGTGTGTGTGTGTGTGTGTGTGTGTGTGTGTGCGTGCGTGCGTGCGTGCGTGCGTGCGTGCGTGCGTGCGTGCGTGCGTACGTGTGCGTGCGTGTGTGTGTGTGTGTGTGTGTGTGTGTGTGTGTGTGTGTGTGTGTGTGTGTGTGTGATAATTCTTTTTCTTTTGCCTTTGTTTTCCGAGTTCTTTTTCTTTCACGCTGTGTGCGGTTATAGAGTTGAACAGGGAATCGATGGTTCGTGCACGATCTGTGTTGTCTCATGTGTGACCGAAAGGAAAAAAGAAGACTTCATTTTTTGCATTGTGGAACGACAGATTAGACATCGTTCACAATGCCAGCGGTGGTCTTTTCTGGCAGAGCAGACTACAAGAAGTTACAGCAAACACCTTCCACACAACAGTTCTCCTTCTTTGTTTGTTTGTTTTTCTCCTTCAATTTTGTTCGCTTCTGAGCAGGCCTACGGCTTTACAAATTTCTCCATTGGTCATACAGACCACATTTCTTCACAAATTTCTCCGTTGGTCATACAGACCACATTTCTTCACAAATTTCTCCGTTGGTCATACAGACCACATTTCTTCACAAATTTCTCCGTTGGTCATACAGACCATATTTCTTCACAAATTTCTCCGTTGGTCATAAAGACCATATTTCTTCACAAATTTCTCCGTTTGTCATAAAGACCATATTTCTTCACAAATTTCTCCGTTTGTCATACAGACCACATTTCTTCACAAATTTCTCCGTTGGTCATACAGACCACATTTCTTCACAAATTTCTCCGTTGGTCATAAAGACCACATTTCTTCACAAATTTCTCCGTTGGTCATAAAGACCACATTTCTTCACAAATTTCTCCGTTGGTCATAAAGACTACATTTCCTGATGAACATCTCTTGTCGTTTCTGTCTGTCTGCCTCTCTTTCTGTATGAGTGCGTGTTTGTGTGTGTACGTGCGTGCGTACGTGCATGCGCGCGCGCGCGTGTGTGTGTGTGTGTGTGTGTGTGGTGTGTGTGTGTGTGTGTGTGTGTGTGTGTGTGTGTGAATAGGTGCGTATTTTTGTCTGTGCATGCGCCCCTATGATTGTGTATGTGTTTTAAATCGCGCTGCAGTATGAGAGAAAAGTTCACCTGACTATTTTGGTATACCCACGTTCTAAATGTTACCTATCCCTTCCCGTATCTCCCGCACCTCCCCCTCCCCCACCCCCACCACACACACTCACATACGCATGCGTACACGCGCGCGCGAGCGAGCGCGCGCGAGCGCACACACACACACACACACACACACACACACACACACACACACACACACACACACACACACACACACACACACACACACACACACACACACACACCTACACCTGTCTGTCAGTCTGCTGCGTTTCCCTACAAGAACGTTAGTTGTCAACTGTGAACACCAGTTTTCATATCTTTACTTTTGTCGTTCCAGCAGCAAAGGTGGCCAGTTGAAATTTGCCCTTTGCTGGAGATAATTGAAATCAGATAGGTATCAGCTCTTTCCTTCCTTTTGTCGGTTTGCTATAGCTCTCATTATTCTTTGAAAGCCTGAACACTTTATATCTGTGACATTCTGTGTGGGTTGTAAATCTTGCTTTCCAGACACAAGCAGACCATTACAACTATTGTATTATCGGTCAGAGGACAATGATTTACCTTTTTCTTTTTGCTTTCCACAAAGTAAACTTGAACACGAAGGAAATTCCCTCTGTCTGTCAGTCCACTGTTATGTCCTGCACTGTGTGTACACTGTCCTGTCCTATACTGTGTGTGCACTGCCCTGTCCTACACTGTGTGTACACTGTCCTGTCCTATACTCTATGAACACTGTCCTGTCCCATACTGTATGTACAATGTCCTGTCCTACACTGTATGCACACTGTCATGTCCTGCACTGTATGTACACTGTCCTCTCCTGCACTGTGTGTACACTGTTCTGTCCTACACTGTGTGTACACTGTTCTGCCTATACTGTGTGCACACTATCCTGTCCTACACTGTGTGTACACTGTCCTCTCCTACACTGTGTGTGCACTGTCCTGTCCTACACTGTGTGTGCACTGTCCTGTCCTACATGTGTGTGCACTGTCCTGTCCTACACTGTATGTACGCTGGCCCTGTCCTACACTGTGTGTGCACTGTCCTGTCCTGCACTGTATGTACACTGTCCTGTCCTGCACTGAATGTACGCTGGCCCTGTCCTACACTGTGTGTGCACTGTCCTGTCCTACACTGTGTGTACACTGTCCTGTCCTTCACTGTGTGTGCACTGTCCTGTCCTACACTGTGTGTACACTGTCCTGTCCTAGACTGTGTGTACACTGTCCTGTCCTACACTGTGTGTACACTGTCCTGTCCTACACTGTGTGTACACTGTCCTGTCCTACACTGTGTGTGCACTGTCCTGTCCTACACTGTGTGTGCACTGTCCTGTCCTACACTGTGTGTGCACTGTCCTGTCCTACACTGTGTGTGCACTGTCCTGTCCTACACTGTGTGTACACTGTCCTGTCCTACACTGTGTGTACACTGTCCTGTCCTACACTGTGTGTGCACTGTCCTGTCCTACACTGTGTGTGCACTGTCCTGTCCTACACTGTGTGTACACTGTCCTGTCCTACACTGTGTGTACACTGTCCTGTCCTACACTGTGTGTGTACCGTCCTGTCCTACACTGTGTGTACACTGTCCTGACCTACACTGTGTGTGCACTGTCCTGTCCTACACTGTGTGTGCACTGTCCTGTCCTACACTGTGTGTACACTGTTATGTTCTACACTGTGTGTACACTGTTCCTGTCCTACACTGTGTGTACACTGTCCTGTCCTGCATTGTATGTACACTGTCCTGTCCTGCACTGAATGTACGCTGGCCCTGTCCTACACTGTGTGTGCACTGTCCTGTCCTACACTGTGTGTGCACTGTCCTGTCCTACACTGTGTGTGCACTGTCCTGTCCTACACTGTGTGTACACTGTCCTGTCCTACACTGTGTGTGCACTGTCCTGTCCTACACTGTGTGTGCACTGTCCTGTCCTACACTGTGTGTGCACTGTCCTGTCCTACATTGTATGTACGCTGGCCCTGTCCTACACTGTGTGTACACTGTCCTGTCCTGCACTGTATGTACACTGTCCTGTCCTACACTGTGTGTGCACTGTCCTGTCCTACACTGTGTGTACACTGTCCTGTCCTAGGCTGTGTGTACACTGTCCTGTCCTACACTGTGTGTACACTGTGCTGTCCTACACTGTGTGTACACTGTCCTGTCCTACACTGTGTGTACACTGTCCTGTCCTACACTGTGTGTGCACTGTCCCTGTCCTACACTGTGTGTGCACTGTCCTGTCCTACACTGTGTGTACACTGTCCTGTCCTACACTGTATGTACACTGTCCCGTCCTGCACTGTATGTACACTCTCCTGTCCTACACAGTGTGTGCACTGTCCTGTCCTACACTGTGTGTGCACTGTCCTGTTTTACACTGTGTGTGCACTTTCCTGTCCTACACTGTGTGTACACTGTCCTGTCCCACACTGTGTGTGCACTGTCCTGTCCTGCACTGTATGTACACTGTCCTGTCCCACACTGTGTGTACACTGTCCTGTCCTACACTGTGTGTACACTATCCTGTCCTACACTGTGTGTGCACTGTCCTGTCCTACACTGTGTGTACGCTGTCCTGTCCCACACTGTGTGTACACTGTCCTGTCCTGCACTGTATGTACACTGTCCTGTCCTACACTGTGTGTACACTGTCCTGTCCTACACTGTGTGTACACTGTCCCTGTCCTACACTGTGTGTACACTGTCCCTGTCCTACTCTGTGGTTACACTGTCCCTGTCCTACACTGTGTGTACACTGTCCTGTCCTACACTGTGTGTACACTGTCCCTGTCCTACACTGTGTGTACACTGTCCTGTCCTACACTGTGTGTACACTGTCCCTGTCCTACACTGTGTGTACACTGTCCTGTCCTGCACTGTGTGTACACTGTCCTGTCCTACACTGTGTGTACACTGTCCTGTCCTACACTGTGTGTACACTGTCCCTGTCCTACACTGTGTGTACACTGTCCCTGTCCTACACTGTGGTTACACTGTCCCTGTCCTACACTGTGTGTACACTGTCCTGTCCTACACTGTGTGTACACTGTCCCTGCCCTACACTGTGTGTACACTGTCCTGTCCTACACTGTGT
>CM031602.1:58575895-58594950 GCA_018398815.1 Conus ventricosus
CGTGACTGTCCTCCTATGTTTGAAAACCAACCATTTACGTGACTGTCCTCCTATGTTTGAAAACCAACCATTTACGTGACTGTCCTCCTATGTTTGAAAACCAACCATTTACGTGACTGTCCTCCTATGTTTGAAAACCAACCATTTACGTGACTGTCCTCCTATGTTTGAAAACCAACCATTTACGTGACTGTCCTCCTATGTTTGAAAACCAACCATTTACGTGACTGTCCTCCTATGTTTGAAAACCAACCATTTACGTGACTGTCCTCCTATGTTTGAAAACCAACCATTTACGTGACTGTCCTCCTATGTTTGAAAACCAACCATTTACGTGACTGTCCTCCTATGTTTGAAAACCAACCATTTACGTGACTGTCCTCCTATGTTTGAAAACCAACCATTTACGTGACTGTCCTCCTATGTTTGAAAACCAACCATTTACGTGACTGTCCTCCTATGTTTGAAAACCAACCATTTACGTGACTGTCCTCCTATGTTTGAAAACCAACCATTTACGTGACTGTCCTCCTATGTTTGAAAACCAACCATTTACGTGACTGTCCTCCTATGTTTGAAAACCAACCATTTACGTGACTGTCCTCCTATGTTTGAAAACCAACCATTACGTGACTGTCCTCCTATGTTTGAAAACCAACCATTTACGTGACTGTCCTCCTATGTTTGAAAACCAACCATTTACGTGACTGTCCTCCTATGTTTGAAAACCAACCATTTACGTGACTGTCCTCCTATGTTTGAAAACCAACCATTTACGTGACTGTCCTCCTATGTTTGAAAACCAACCATTTACGTGACTGTCCTCCTATGTTTGAAAACCAACCATTTACGTGACTGTCCTCCTATGTTTGAAAACCAACCATTTACGTGACTGTCCTCCTATGTTTGAAAACCAACCATTTACGTGACTGTCCTCCTATGTTTGAAAACCAACCATTTACGTGACTGTCCTCCTATGTTTGAAAACCAACCATTTACGTGACTGTCCTCCTATGTTTGAAAACCAACCATTTACGTGACTGTCCTCCTATGTTTGAAAACCAACCATTTACGTGACTGTCCTCCTATGTTTGAAAACCAACCATTTACGTGACTGTCCTCCTATGTTTGAAAACCAACCATTTACGTGACTGTCCTCCTATGTTTGAAAACCAACCATTTACGTGACTGTCCTCCTATGTTTGAAAACCAACCATTTACGTGACTGTCCTCCTATGTTTGAAAACCAACCATTTACGTGACTGTCCTCCTATGTTTGAAAACCAACCATTTACGTGACTGTCCTCCTATGTTTGAAAACCAACCATTTACGTGACTGTCCTCCTATGTTTGAAAACCAACCATTTACGTGACTGTCCTCCTATGTTTGAAAACCAACCATTTACGTGACTGTCCTCCTATGTTTGAAAACCAACCATTTACGTGACTGTCCTCCTATGTTTGAAAACCAACCATTTACGTGACTGTCCTCCTATGTTGAAAACAACCATTCTACGTGACTGTCCTCCTAGTTTGAAAACCAACCATTTACGTGACTGTCCTCCTATGTTTGAAAACCAACCATTTACGTGACTGTCCTCCTATGTTTGAAAACCAACCATTTACGTGACTGTCCTCCTATGTTTGAAAACCAACCATTTACGTGACTGTCCTCCTATGTTTGAAAACCAAACCATTTCACGTGACTGTCCTCCTATGTTTGAAAACCAACCATTTACGTGACTGTCCTCCTATGTTTGAAAACCAACCATTTACGTGACTGTCCTCCTATGTTTGAAAACCAACCATTTACGTGACTGTCCTCCTATGTTTGAAAACCAACCATTTACGTGACTGTCCTCCTATGTTTGAAAACCAACCATTTACGTGACTGTCCTCCTATGTTTGAAAACCAACCATTTACGTGACTGTCCTCCTATGTTTGAAAACCAACCATTTACGTGACTGTCCTCCTATGTTTGAAAACCAACCATTACGTGACTGTCCTCCTATGTTTGAAAACCAACCATTTACGTGACTGTCCTCCTATGTTTGAAAACCAACCATTTACGTGACTGTCCTCCTATGTTTGAAAACCAACCATTACGTGACTGTCCTCCTATGTTTGAAAACCAACCATTTACGTGACTGTCCTCCTATGTTTGAAAACCAACCATTACGTGACTGTCCTCCTATGTTTGAAAACCAACCATTTACGTGACTGTCCTCCTATGTTTGAAAACCAACCATTTACGTGACTGTCCTCCTATGTTTGAAAACCAACCATTTACGTGACTGTCCTCCTATGTTTGAAAACCAACCATTTACGTGACTGTCCTCCTATGTTTGAAAACCAACCATTACGTGACTGTCCTCCTATGTTTGAAAACCAACCATTTACGTGACTGTCCTCCTATGTTTGAAAACCAACCATTTACGTGACTGTCCTCCTATGTTTGAAAACCAACCATTTACGTGACTGTCCTCCTATGTTTGAAAACCAACCATTTACGTGACTGTCCTCCTATGTTTGAAAACCAACCATTTACGTGACTGTCCTCCTATGTTTGAAAACCAACCATTTACGTGACTGTCCTCCTATGTTTGAAAACCAACCATTTACGTGACTGTCCTCCTATGTTTGAAAACCAACCATTTACGTGACTGTCCTCCTATGTTTGAAAACCAACCATTTACGTGACTGTCCTCCTATGTTTGAAAACCAACCATTACGTGACTGTCCTCCTATGTTTGAAAACCAACCATTTACGTGACTGTCCTCCTATGTTTGAAAACCAACCATTTACGTGACTGTCCTCCTATGTTTGAAAACCAACCATTACGTGACTGTCCTCCTATGTTTGAAAACCAACCATTTACGTGACTGTCCTCCTATGTTTGAAAACCAACCATTTACGTGACTGTCCTCCTATGTTTGAAAACCAACCATTTACGTGACTGTCCTCCTATGTTTGAAAACCAACCATTTACGTGACTGTCCTCCTATGTTTGAAAACCAACCATTACGTGACTGTCCTCCTATGTTTGAAAACCAACCATTTACGTGACTGTCCTCCTATGTTTGAAAACCAACCATTTACGTGACTGTCCTCCTATGTTTGAAAACCAACCATTTACGTGACTGTCCTCCTATGTTTGAAAACCAACCATTTACGTGACTGTCCTCCTATGTTTGAAAACCAACCATTTACGTGACTGTCCTCCTATGTTTGAAAACCAACCATTTACGTGACTGTCCTCCTATGTTTGAAAACCAACCATTTACGTGACTGTCCTCCTATGTTTGAAAACCAACCATTACGTGACTGTCCTCCTATGTTTGAAAACCAACCATTTACGTGACTGTCCTCCTATGTTTGAAAACCAACCATTTACGTGACTGTCCTCCTATGTTTGAAAACCAACCATTTACGTGACTGTCCTCCTATGTTTGAAAACCAACCATTTACGTGACTGTCCTCCTATGTTTGAAAACCAACCATTTACGTGACTGTCCTCCTATGTTTGAAAACCAACCATTTACGTGACTGTCCTCCTATGTTTGAAAACCAACCATTTACGTGACTGTCCTCCTATGTTTGAAAACCAACCATTTACGTGACTGTCCTCCTATGTTTGAAAACCAACCATTTACGTGACTGTCCTCCTATGTTTGAAAACCAACCATTTACGTGACTGTCCTCCTATGTTTGAAAACCAACCATTTACGTGACTGTCCTCCTATGTTTGAAAACCAACCATTTACGTGACTGTCCTCCTATGTTTGAAAACCAACCATTTACGTGACTGTCCTCCTATGTTTGAAAACCAACCATTTACGTGACTGTCCTCCTATGTTTGAAAACCAACCATTTACGTGACTGTCCTCCTATGTTTGAAAACCAACCATTTACGTGACTGTCCTCCTATGTTTGAAAACCAACCATTTCGTGACTGTCTCTATGTTTGAAACCAACCATTACGTGACTGTCCTCCATGTTTGAAAACCAACCATTTACGTGACTGTCCTCCTATGTTTGAAAACCAACCATTCACGTGACTGTCCTCCTATGTTTGAAAACCAACCATTCACGTGACTGTCCTCCTATGTTTGAAAACCAACCATTACGTGACTGTCCTCCTATGTTTGAAAACCAACCATTTACGTGACTGTCCTCCTATGTTTGAAAACCAACCATTTACGTGACTGTCCTCCTATGTTTGAAAACCAACCATTTACGTGACTGTCCTCCTATGTTTGAAAACCAACCATTTACGTGACTGTCCTCCTATGTTTGAAAACCAACCATTTACGTGACTGTCCTCCTATGTTTGAAAACCAACCATTTACGTGACTGTCCTCCTATGTTTGAAAACCAACCATTTACGTGACTGTCCTCCTATGTTTGAAAACCAACCATTTACGTGACTGTCCTCCTATGTTTGAAAACCAACCATTTACGTGACTGTCCTCCTATGTTTGAAAACCAACCATTTACGTGACTGTCCTCCTATGTTTGAAAACCAACCATTTACGTGACTGTCCTCCTATGTTTGAAAACCAACCATTTACGTGACTGTCCTCCTATGTTTGAAAACCAACCATTTACGTGACTGTCCTCCTATGTTTGAAAACCAACCATTTACGTGACTGTCCTCCTATGTTTGAAAACCAACCATTTACGTGACTGTCCTCCTATGTTTGAAAACCAACCATTTACGTGACTGTCCTCCTATGTTTGAAAACCAACCATTCACGTGACTGTCCTCCTATGTTTGAAAACCAACCATTGACGTGACTGTCCTCCTATGTTTGAAAACCAACCATTTACGTGACTGTCCTCCTATGTTTGAAAACCAACCATTCACGTGACTGTCCTCCTATGTTTGAAAACCAACCATTTACGTGACTGTCCTCCTATGTTTGAAAACCAACCATTTACGTGACTGTCCTCCTATGTTTGAAAACCAACCATTTACGTGACTGTCCTCCTATGTTTGAAAACCAACCATTTACGTGACTGTCCTCCTATGTTTGAAAACCAACCATTTACGTGACTGTCCTCCTATGTTTGAAAACCAACCATTCACGTGACTGTCCTCCTATGTTTGAAAACCAACCATTTACGTGACTGTCCTCCTATGTTTGAAAACCAACCATTTACGTGACTGTCCTCCTATGTTTGAAAACCAACCATTTACGTGACTGTCCTCCTATGTTTGAAAACCAACCATTTACGTGACTGTCCTCCTATGTTTGAAAACCAACCATTTACGTGACTGTCCTCCTATGTTTGAAAACCAACCATTTACGTGACTGTCCTCCTATGTTTGAAAACCAACCATTTACGTGACTGTCCTCCTATGTTTGAAAACCAACCATTTACGTGACTGTCCTCCTATGTTTGAAAACCAACCATTTACGTGACTGTCCTCCTATGTTTGAAAACCAACCAATTTTACGTTGACTGTCTCCTATGTTTGAAAACCAACCATTTACGTGACTGTCCTCCTATGTTTGAAAACCAACCATTTACGTGACTGTCCTCCTATGTTTGAAAACCAACCATTTACGTGACTGTCCTCCTATGTTTGAAAACCAACCATTTACGTGACTGTCCTCCTATGTTTGAAAACCAACCATTTACGTGACTGTCCTCCTATGTTTGAAAACCAACCATTTACGTGACTGTCCTCCTATGTTTGAAAACCAACCATTTACGTGACTGTCCTCCTATGTTTGAAAACCAACCATTTACGTGACTGTCCTCCTATGTTTGAAAACCAACCATTTACGTGACTGTCCTCCTATGTTTGAAAACCAACCATTTACGTGACTGTCCTCCTATGTTTGAAAACCAACCATTTACGTGACTGTCCTCCTATGTTTGAAAACCAACCATTTACGTGACTGTCCTCCTATGTTTGAAAACCAACCATTTACGTGACTGTCCTCCTATGTTTGAAAACCAACCATTTACGTGACTGTCCTCCTATGTTTGAAAACCAACCATTTACGTGACTGTCCTCCTATGTTTGAAAACCAACCATTTACGTGACTGTCCTCCTATGTTTGAAAACCAACCATTTACGTGACTGTCCTCCTATGTTTGAAAACCAACCATTTACGCATGATGGAACATCGAAAACGAATAACAATGTATGTTTTTAATCGATTTATGCTATCTTTTTGTTTATCTGTCTGTCTGTCTGTCTCTTCACCTGTCTGTCTTCGTCTTCGTAAGCCTGTCTGTCTGTCTGTCTGTCTGTCTGTCTATCTCTGTCTATGTCTGTCTGTCTGTCTGTCTGTCTGTCTCTGTCTGTCTTCTTCGTCAGCCTGTCTGTATCTCTTTCTTTTTCGTTCTCTCTTCCTCTATCTCTCTCTCCTTCTCTCTCTCTCTCTCTCTCTCTCTCTCTCTTTCTCTCTTCCTCTCTCTCTCTTTCTCTCTTTATCTCTCCTTCTCTCTTCCTCTCTCCCTCTCTTCCTCTCTCTATCTACACACACACACACACACACACACACACACACACACACACACACACACACACACACACACACACACACACACACACACACACACACATTTTTCCAAACTTAAAAGGTCGTGCTGTTTTCGTACCAGAATAATGGATTTTCTGTTGTTTTTACTTTCTTTTGTTGGAGCAGATTTCGTGTCCTCTCAGTCCTCCTCGCCTTTCTAAACGGAGAAATCATCCTCAGATCTTTTAATTCACGAGATTTTCTTTCCTACCCTTGTTTGTCATTTGTTTGTTGTTGTTTGTTCGTTCGTTTACAGCCTTTGAACTACCCGTCTTCCGTTCAATTTTGTTCGTTTTTACTTCTTTGGAAATCTATTTTACATTGTCTGATCAAATTTTCTCTGTCTGCAATCTTTCAAAAGTAAGCTTTCACTTCAAAACCATTCTCTTCATAAATGTCATCGCCGTGATCATTGCAAGAATCCTTTTGTTTTAATAATTCTTAAAGTGATTTATCTTTCGTCCTGATTTTGTCGCCCCCCCGTTCCTTTCCGTTTTCTTCTATTGTTCTGTTTTCTCATCCTACGCATTCTAATTTTCTTCGCTCCGCATCCTCATCCTTTCTCTACAGCTTCAATCTTCCTCTCACGTACTTTCCTACTTCTTTTCCTGTTCTCCATTTCTTTTAACTATGCACTCTTACCGTTTTCCTTTTGCATTTTAAATACCTCATGTCGCACTCATACCCTTTTTTTTGTACTGCACTCTATAACCTCACTTGCATTATCAATCCTCTGTTAGTGTTACTCTCTTTTACCTCTCCTGCATCCTCAACCTTCTCCTGCTCTCCTATACAACTCTTACATCAGCCCCCTCTTGGTCCTCTATACATCTCATGCATTCTCAGCCCTCGCCCACACCTCTCTTACATTGCAGCCCTAACCTGTTCTCCCACACCTGTCTTACATTGCAGCCCAAACCTGTTCTCCCACACCTGTCTTACATTGCAGCCCTAACCTGTTCTCCCACACCTCTCTTACATTGCAGCCCTAACCTGTTCTCCCACACCTCTCTTACATTGCAGCCCTAACCTGTTCTCCCACACCTCTCTTACATTGCAGCCCTAACCTGTTCTCCCACACCTCTCTTACATTGCAGCCCAAACCTGTTCTCCCACACCTCTCTTACATTGCAGCCCTAACCTGTTCTCCCACACCTCTCTTACATTGCAGCCCTAACCTGTTCTCCCACACCTCTCTTACATTGCAGCCCTAACCTGTTCCCCCACACCTCTCCTACATTACAGGAGGCATCTCCGACCTTGAGAAATAGAAAAGTTTTAGAAGCAAATGAAAGATCACAATCCCTTGGTGTCATAAAGTTAAAAAAAAAAAAAGCAAGTCACTCATCATCAGTATCTGTGCTCTCTGTTTTGTCCGGTTCAGGCAGCCTGTCTGAAACAGAGCAGCTGTTTGGGGTACTGTGATAATAGTGATGCCCATGTCACACAAGTCCAGCAGGTCACGCTTCTTTGCCTCTCGACTGAACCGAGGCCGGGATTAATATTGTGAAACTGGATATAATCCTCAGCATTCTTCGCCATGAAATCACAGAGGTTTGGTCGGAGGTCTTCTGCATCCTCGTGCAGATGCAGTGAAGTAGCACGAAAAAAGCAATTCCCGTCTGCAGGTACTTCCACCCTCTCCATACTGTTGACTTTCAGCCTGCAATCAAGGCGCTTATTGTTGATCTTCACAGAAAGCTGGTGCAAGTTTTCTGTCTCTCAACTCAGCTTCATCACCTCTGACAGCTCATTCACTCACTTTTCTGAAACAAACAAACAAGAAAAAGTAAACAACATGAACAGTTAACATTTTGGTTTGGATAAAACACTAAAACACTGTTCACAGTGGAACAGAAAGGACACTCGAGAACATGTACAAGAACAAAAGAAAACAAAACCCACCACATATCGGTTTACCAATAGTGACATTGACACATTTACTCAATTTGTTTCTTGAAAAGTGATCAAATAGGGTGAAGTACATCAAATACAAATACGAGTACACTATTATCTCAAAATTGAGAAATACGGGTGAGTCACAACATAACTTGATAACAGCAAATACAAAAGCAGTTACTACTTACATACATTAATCTCTGTCACAAACATCTAATAAGTGTAAGGATAAAGACTGTTTTCCATGTAGATGAAATTATTGTACGCAAGTGCCTTTGCAGACACCCACACACACACGCTCTCTCTCTCTCTCTCTCTCTCTCTCTCTCTCTCTCTCTCTCTCTCTCTCTCTCTCTCTCTCTCACACACACACACACACACACACAGACACAGACAGACACACACACACACACAAACAGGCACAGGCATACACACAGGCACGCGCGCGCAAACACACACACAGCACACACACACACACACACACACACACAACACATACACACACACACACACACACACACACACACACACACACACACACACACACACACACACCACACACACACACACACACACACACAACGCACAACACACACATACACATACAGGCACACACACACTCGTGCGTGCCCGCACATATATAATCACACACACACCTATGCATGCATGCACGCATACACACACACTACATGTGCGCATACACACACACATATGCGCATGCGCGCACACATGCATCCATGCACACACACAGAGGCATACACGCGCGCTCGCGTGTGTGTGCATGCACAATCACACACGCACGCACACACACACACACACACACACACACACACACACACACACACACACACACACACACATACACACACGTGCGCGTGCCCATGTTCTCGCGCTCGCGCGCACACTGGCATGCACACACACATACGCACGCACGCGCACACACATACATATGTACGCAGGCAAGCACGCAAGTGCGCGCACACACACACGCTCATGCGTGTGCGCGCATACGTAAACACACACACACACACACACACACACACACACACACACACACACACACTCTCTCTCACTCTCTCTCACGTGTTCGCGCGCATACACACACGCATGCACACACGCGCGCTCGTACGCCCGCACACGCGTATACACACACACACACACACACACACACACACACACACACACACACACACACACACACACACACACACGCACACACACACACACACGCAAAGATGTAGAACATGGTAAGTAAATCAGTAACATGTCAAACAACTCACCTTGTTTAATGAAGTAGTGGAGATTCTTCCAAGTCAACAAGTTGTGTACTGCTCAGCTATCTTGAAAGAAAAGACAGGGTGTGAAATTCTGCCAAAGGTTCAGGTTTCTCCAGTGGACTAGAGATAAGCTGTTGAATACACACAAGGGGGCCACTTGATTACATTTCCTTTCCGGCACTTAGTGAGTAACGGAGAGCTGACCCTGTGTTCAGCTGGAACGGCAGTCCTAGTCTCTCCCCTCCCGCATGCCAGAGCGGGCCATGTGGTCAGTGTAATGAGGAAGGCAGATACTTTTGCTCTCCTGCTGCCAGCATCTTTTAGGGCAGGGAAGAGTATCAGCCGGTGAACAGCAGTGGTCTGCCTTCCCTTCCTTTCCTACTCCTCTCCTCGGATAGGCACAGTGGGTTAAAGCTCTATGTTCCGCTGTTGCTCCCAACATATAGGTAATCTTGCTGGGTGCCACAACTGTTTTTTCGCTTTATCTCTGCTATTATGTAAGATCACATCACCAGGTTTGGAGCTCTTGATAAGACCATAAAAGGACACACAATGCACAAAAAAACCCAAAACCCAAAATTTGGAGGTAATCTGGTGTGGCTCTAATGTAGGTCCTCTTCTATATTCTCAACCCTCTCCTGCTCTGTTATACCTCTCCTACATTCTCAACCCTCTCCTGCTCTGTTATACCTCTCCTACATTCTCAACCCTCTCCTGCTCTGTTATACCTCTCCTACATTCTCAACCCTCTCCTGCTCTGTTATACCTCTCCTACATTCTCAACCCTCTCCTGCTCTGTTATACCTCTCCTACATTCTCAACCCTCTCCTGCTCTGTTATACCTCTCCTACATTCTCAACCCTCTCCTGCTCTGTTATACCTCTTCTACATTGTCAACCCTCTCCTGCTCTGTTATACCTCTTCTACATTCTCAACCCTCTCCTGCTCTGTTATACCTCTCCTACATTCTCAACCCTCTCCTGCTCTGTTATACCTCTCCTACATTCTCAACCCTCTCCTGCTCTGTTATACCTCTCCTACATTCTCAACCCTCTCCTGCTCTGTTATACCTCAACTACATTCGCAACCCCCTCCTGCTCTGTTATACCTCTCCTACATTCTCAACCCTCTCCTGCTCTGTTATACCTCTCCTACATTCTCAACTCTCTCCTGCTCTGTTATACCTCTTCTACATTCTCAACCCTCTCCTGCTCTGTTATACCTCTCCTACATTCTCAACCCTCTCCTGCTCTGTTATACCTCAACTACATTCGCATCCCCCTCCTGCTCTGTTATTCCTCTCCTACATTCTCAACCCTCCCTGCTCTGTTATGCCTCTTCTACATTCGCAACCCTCTCCTACTCTGTTTGTCACGAGTTTGTCACGAGGCCTACGACGTTTGACCCAACTGGGGTGGCGGAATTATTCATTTGTTTATTATCGTTGTTGTTGTCACGTGTCCGTCCCTTAGTGTGGCTTGTGGTGCGGTTGCACCTTTGGTGTGGTTTAGTTCAGGTTAGGTTTACTTTCTCTCTCTCTCTCTCTAATTCCACTGCCCGTGCATTCATCCCGCAGGTTCACGGGTGGTGGGTATCTTTTTCTTGTACTGGTTGTCTATCGGCCTCTCGCCTGTCTTTTTACCTGTCGCACGTGCTTCATTTCGTTTAGTTTGAAGTATGCTCACTCTGTGACGTAGCGTGGCATGTTGGCCGCCATCGCTGAGGGAGGTTAGCTCTTCACTCGAGCGGAAGATGTCTCTGGGAGCGCCTGCTCCGGTCTTGGTTCTTCACCGTATCGTCGAAGGTACAGTCGGTATCTTCAATTCCTACAGTCGGCCTGTAGGAGAGGGACATCACTTCTTCTTTTTCCGCATCTGCGCTTCTGTCCTCTCGACTGGACAGAGGGCAGAGAGAGTCGTTTGACCCGCCTCTTCGGGGTCACCCACGGGTAGCTGGTAAGCATCAGTTTCGTGGTTTGTTTGTTTTGGTTTGTTGTTGTTAGCCGGCTTATTCTTCTCTTTTGCGCAATTTTCTTTTGTTTGCAAAATTGTAAGAGAAATATTGTTTGAGACCTTTTCTCTGGTTAATTCAATCTTTAACCTGGCCATTCTAAATTATATCCAAAATTCTTTCTCCTGTTTATGCATCTGGTGATGCGGTAGTCAGTGGGGATGGGAGAGAACCTGGTGATTCAGGGTTGGTACTTGCTTGGTCTCGCTCGTCCGCCCCTGTCACATTCGCCGGACTCTTATCCTTCGGCCACCGTCTGTTTGTGTGTGCAAGAAGAACGAGTTTTATTTTGCGAGCGTGCGTACGCATGATTTGTCGTTCGGATGCGTGGTTGGAGATTTGTGTTATTTTAAAATGTGGCTATAAAATGTGACAATTATGCCATTGAATTATTATTTGCAAATGTGGTGGCAGTTATAAAGCGATGGTCGCTGTGTTGGTGTATTTCCTAAGAAAGGAAATTGTTAAACGTGAGTGAGAGAAGGGTGAAGATAATTCATATTTGTTTTATAGCCTGTTGATTTAATGCAGTCTTTTACCTGCTGCGTGTGAGAAGACTTTAATGAACATTCCTGATTTGGTTGGTGTGCTGTGTTACGCTCAGGTCTGTGTTGAGCTGGCGTTGTTGGTGTGTTTAGTAGACCTCCCCTCGCCCATCATGCGAGTGGCTGTTAGGATTTAACAGCATGGGTCAGACTGTACTGACGGCGGGGTTCCAGTACCCTTCTTCTTTCCCTCCCTTTCTTCTCTCCTCCCAGCTACGTTTTTCCCCCTCCCGGGGGCTTCACCCGAGTCTGGACTGGTTGGTGCCACGCTCTGGTTGGGGCCACGCTCTGGTTGGGACCGCGGACTGGTTGGTGCCACGTGCTGGTTGAGGCCACGCTCTGGTTGGGACTGCGGACTGGTTGGTGCCACGCGCTGGTTGAGGCCACGCTCTGGTCGGGACCGCGGACTGGTAGAAAAGCCCGCCGGCTTGACTGGCCGGTCCTGATCCCCGTCCAGGACCTCCAGTAACAACGCCACGTTTCCCCCCCCCCCCCCCCCAGGACGCGCTCTTCACTGTCTGCTTGTGCGTGTCAAGGGTGTCGGCCTTGAACGACTCTCTTCAAGAACCGACCCGGTTTGGAGCACCTAGTGCGACAGGGTGCTCCCAATAGACTTTGGAGAGGCAGGGGTGTGGAGGCACTCCATGGTGTGGGAAGGGATGGATACTGGAAATGTTTATTTATAATTGTGTATATGTCATATGTGTTGAAATGCTGTGATTGTGATTGTGTACGTCGTATGGTGAAATGTTTATTTACAATTGTGCATATTGTGTGTGTTGGAATGCTTGATTGTGATTGTGCATGTTGTGTGTGTTGGAATGCTTATTTATGACTGTGTATGTTGGTGTGAATAAATGGGGTGTTGTATCGTAATCTTTATTGTGTGGTCTCTTGCGGGGCGTGTGAGGTCAGTCACTCCCTTCACTCCCACCTAGACCGATCCTGTCAGGGCAGACCTCCAGGGGTCGGTCGTGACACTGTTATACCTCTCCTACATTCTCAACCCTCCCCTGCTCTGTTATGCCTCTTCTACATTGTCAACCCTCTCCTGCTCTGTTATACCTCTTCTACATTCTCAACCCTCTCCTGCTCTGTTATACCTCTTCTACATTGTCAACCCTCTCCTGCTCTGTTATACCTCTTCTACATTCTCAACCCTCTCCTGCTCTGTTATACCTCTTCTACATTCTCAACCCTCTCCTGCTCTGTTATACCTCTCCTACATTCTCAACCCTCTCCTGCTCTGTTATACCTCTCCTACATTCTCAACCCTCTCCTGCTCTGTTATACCTCTCCTACATTCTCAACCCTCTCCTGCTCTGTTATACCTCAACTACATTCGCAACCCCTCCTGCTCTGTTATACCTCTCCTACATTCTCAACCCTCTCCTGCTCTGTTATACCTCTCCTACATTCTCAACTCTCTCCTGCTCTGTTATACCTCTTCTACATTCTCAACCCTCTCCTGCTCTGTTATACCTCTCCTACATTCTCAACCCTCTCCTGCTCTGTTATACCTCAACTACATTCGCAACCCCCTCCTGCTCTGTTATACCTCTCCTACATTCTCAACCCTCCCCTGCTCTGTTATGCCTCTTCTACATTCGCAACCCTCTCCTACTCTGTTATACCTCTCCTACATTCTCAACCCCTCCTGCTCTGTTATGTCTGTCCTACATCCTCAAACCCCTCCTGCTACATTAAACCTCAATTTTATGCTGTCTTCTTCTGCTCTCTTTTCTTCATCTATAGTCTCAATATTTTTCAGCTCCCCTACATCTCCTACATAGTTCCTGTATTTTCAACGTTCTCCTGCTCTCTCTCTCTTCCGTCTCCTGCTCTCTTTTACCTCTCCTGCATTCTCAACCTTATCCCGCTCTCTTATACTTCTCCTGCATTCTCAACCTTATCCCGCTCTCTTATACTTCTCCTGCATTCTCAACCTTATCCTGTTCTCTTATACTTCTCCTGCATTCTCAGCCTTATCCTTCTCTCTTAAGTCCTACATTCTGAATTTTCTCCTGCTCTCTTATACCTCTCCTGCATTCTCAACCTTATCCCTCTGTCTGATACTTCTGCATTCTCATTTTATTCCGCTCTCCTATATCTATCCTGCATTCTCAACCTTATCCCTCTCTCGTATACATCTCCTGCATTCTCAACCTCATCCCTCTCTCGTATACATCTCCTGCATTCTCAACCTCATCCCTCTCTCGTATACATCTCCTGCATTCTCAACCTCATCCCTCTCTCGTATACATCTCCTGCATTCTCAACCTTGCTCTCTTGTTTCCCAATATTTTCAGCGGTCTTGTCCCTTCCCTGTGATTACACTCTTCTCCCATATTTTCCCTGTGTTTACACTCTTCTCCCACACTTTCCCTGTGTTTCCACTCTTCTCCCACACTTTCCCTGTGTTTCCACTCTTGTCCCACACTTTCCCTGTGTTTACACTCTATTTCCACACTTTCTCTGTGTTTACACTCTTCTCCCACACTTTCCCTCTGTTTACACTCAATTCTCACACTTTCCCTGTGTTTACACTCTTCTCCCACACTTTCCCTGTGTTTACACTCTTCTCCCACACTTTCCCTGTGTTTACACTCTTCTCTCACACTTTCCCAGTGTTTACACTCTTCTCTCACACTATTCCTGTATTTAACTCTTCTCCACACTTTCCCTGTGTTTAAACTCTTCTCCCACACTTTTCCTGTATTTACACTCTTCCTACACACTGTCACTGTGTTTACACTTGTCCCACACTTTCCCTGTGTTTACACTCTTCTCCCGCACTTTCCCTGTGTTTACACTCTTCTCCCACACTCTCCCTGTGTTTACAGTCTTCTCCCACACTTTCGTTCTTTATCTATGCTCTTAACCTTCTTTCCCTTCACTCCCATCATGCCTATCTCACAATCTCACCATTCTTCTCCTCCGCTCTTCGCCTTATTCTCCTCCATTTCTTCATCCTTGCCCTGCATTCTCTCAGCCTTCCTTTGTTACACTGTCATCCATTTTCTCCTGCACTTGTAATCCTCTCTCGTATTCTCTCCCATTATTATCTTTTCCTGTAGGAACCAGCGTTTTATCTACCACATGCGCAACTTTCTTCACCTGCACTGTCATACTTCTGCAATACAATCTTTCTTTAACTGCAGTTTCGTCCCTTTGCAGTCGAAGCCTTCTCACTTAAGCCTTTAAGTCTTGTTCTTTTCAATTCCCAACCTTCTTCTCCTGCAGTCTGCTCCTTCTTCTGCTTTCTAAACCTCTTGCACTCTCAGCTTTCTTTTCCTGCACTTTCGTCCTTCTTCACTCTCATCACTCGTCTCCTGCGTTCTCTCATCCTTCTCAGGCACTCTCATCCTTCTCAGGCACTCTCATCCTTCTCTGGCACTCTCATTCTTCTCTGGCACTCTCATCCTTCTCTGGCACTCTCATCCTTCTCTGGCACTCTCATCCTTCTCATGCCCTCTGACACTCTTTGCTTCGGTTACGCCGTTTTCTTCCACTTTCATTTAGTCTTCTCATCATGTACTCTAATAATTAATATTAAGAATGTACACTAATAATTAATAATAATAAATGATTATCAATAATAATAAACTCTAATAATCAGCCCAAATGATAATAAATGAAAATCAATAATAATAAACTCTAATAATCAGCCCACGCCTTCATTCTTCTGCATTGTCTCCTCTTCTCTTGCAGTTCGTTCTCCTGTCTCTCCACTGTGTTCGCGTGTATTGCCATAATTAATTCTTCGTTAGACGTTAAGTCTGTTGTAAAATGTATTTGATTCTGGCTTCAATAGAAGAGTAAAGATTGTCACATGAATCTATTAGAATACTGCTTGATTTAGATTCATCTGTCAGAAGGTTCAAATCGACGTTGCAAGCATACAAGTTGGACATAGATACGTTTTAACAAATCGTAGTGATGAAAAATCAGTTGTATTTTGCATGATTTGGGGGAAGAACAATTTTGTAGGTGGCAGAACTAGGATTTTTACTATAGAACATTGATAGTTTTACCGTGTACAAAACCTTTTATACAGTACTTTAGCCTAAACCATGCCTACCACTAAATATAGACAGACATCTTAAAACTTATGATAAGGTTTAGACTCAGTGTCTTTCAGACTACTCTGAATTGCAATGGATATGATTAACATGATCAATTTGCTTATTGTATAATAATACTATAGCGGACAAGGTTTATTTTGTTGTATGTCTTGTGCTGAATGGTTTAAGAAAAGATAACCACGCCAACGTGATTTTATGAAATCGAAGACCAGTTTGGAATAAGTTATGTTTGATGTATGAACATGTTCGAATCGTAAAAATGTATATGAAAAAAAATTTGTGAAAGACAATTCAGCTGTGGCGTGCTTTCTCGTAATACAAACCTATATCCTGAGCGTTTTAAAAAAATTGGTCTTGCAAACTTAAACGAAATGAATGAGAGTTCAGTTATCTCCATTTATGTGGGGCTATGGCTTTTTTCTCATCAATGAACGATCTAAATATGAATTTACCGTGCTCAGATCCTGTCTCTTCTGAATTTTGATTTTCTTCTGCACTTTCTTACTTCTCCTGCACTGTTATAATTCTTCTCGAACACTCTACTCCCTCTTCTGAGGATTGTTTCGAAAGTAAAGATGTATGTGCGCGCGCGCGCGCGCGCGTGTATGTGTGTGTGTGTGTGTGTGTGTGTGTGTGTGTGTGTGTGTGTGTGTGTGTGTGTGTGTGTATGTGTGTGTGTGTGTGTGTGTGTGTGTGTGTGTGTGTGTGTGTGTGGTCTTTTCCCTATACCATCCCTCCACTCTGTTATACGCTTTCATTAAAAAAAAGTGCAAATGTCAGTATATTGATACTAAATCTCGTGGGGTCATCTGTACGACAGGAAGATGGACTGCATCTGTATTGTGAACAAAGAGGTAGGGGAAAAAAAGAACGCATTCAATGTGAATGAATGTTATGTCAGGAAAACGTAAAGAACAGCGCTCCCCCATAACGAGCACGCGTGCTTTGCTGTCGATGGGAACGGGTTCACATTCCACCCAATGGCACGACCTGACAATTCGCCCGAGCATTTTTCACTGGAACTGAATTGAATTCGCCTGAACAAAACCACCGCGCCAGTCTTGAATAAATGTCAATCTGTGTACATTTCCTCCTCCGTTGCTTTTGATTTTTACGTCTCCTCCCCTGCTGCTTGGTGAGCGCTGGTTTCGGGTCAGAGTATATGGGCATAATTGAGACTTGTTTTCTTTTGGGAAGTTTCCTTGTTTGTTCAAAGTACCAATTGCCTGTATGTGGGCTAGGTGAAAGGATGCTACAAACAGCATCGATTGGGGTTATGTGCCTTTAACTGCTTTGTTACTGCAGCACAAGTTGATGTCTGTTTCATCTTCACCGTGACTTCTCGCTGCCACACAGTTCAGGTCAATCTTTCTGAACTGACGTGCATTACTTTATCTTGATCTGTTTTGCGAAAATAAGGTTCAATATAAAAAAAAGTCTACAGCAAACACATGGCTGTCTCTTCGTTCCCCTCCTTCTGTCTGTCTGTCTGTCTCTCTGTCTGTCTCTCCCTCTGTGTGAGTGTAGTGTGATGATAACACGGATATTACTTTGCGTTCGGTTGAACTATAATAAAAGTAAACCATGAGAGAGAGAGAGAGAGAGAGAGAGAGAGAGAGAGAGAGAGAGAGAGAGAGAGAGAGAGAGAGAGAGGAGAGAGAGAGAGAGGGGGGGGGGAGAGGAGAGGAGAGAGAGAGAGAGAGAGAGATGAGAGAGAGAGAGAGAGGAGAGAGGACAGACAGACAGACAGACAGAACGTTTGTGTGTCCACATGAGGCGCCTTACTACTACTGCTGCTAGTAAGCATAATAATGATGATGATGATGACGATGATGATGATGATGATGATGATGATAAACATTACCAATGATAACACAAAAAGAACGTCGACAACAATAACAACAAAAACGTAGGTTTTATACAGTACTTTATCTTTCACTGAGGAATAATTCACAATGGTTGCACACGTCACTCGCACACATACATACCATAACTTAAAAAGACCAATCAAACTGTAAAGGGGGGGGGGGGGGGGGGGCTGGTGGCGATGGTGGTAGAGCTGATTGAGCAGACAGAGCGAAAAAATCAGACAGTCAAAAGAGATGATTAGAGTCTGGCTTTAACCGAGCCTGGCTTTAACAGAGCCTGGCTTTAACAGTCTGGCTTTAACAGAGTCTGGCATAAACAGAGTCTGGCTTAACAGAGCCTGGCTTTAACAGAGTCTGGCTTTAACAGAGCCTGGCTTTAACAGTCTGGCTTTAACAGAGTCTGGCTTTAACAGAGTCTGGCTTTTAACAGAGTCTGGCTTAACAGAGCCTGGCTTAACAGAGCCTGGCTTTAACAGAGTCTGGCTTTAACAGAGCCTGGCTTTAACAAAGTCTGGCTTTAACAGAGCCTGACTTTAACAGAGCCTGGCTTTAACAGTCTGGCTTTAACAGAGCCTGGCTTTAACAGCGCCTGGCTTTAACAGTCTGGCTTTAACAAAGTCTGGCTTTAACAGAGCCTGGCTTTAACAGAGCCTGACTTTAACAGAGTCTGGCTTTTAACAGAGTTGGCTTTAACAGACTCTGGCTTTAACAGACTCTGGCTTTAACAGACTCTGGCTTTAACAGAGTCTGGCTTTTAACAGAGTCTGGCTTTAACATAATCTGGATTTAACAGATCCGTGTGTCAGTCGGAAGAAGAAGTTCGTTGAGGT
>CM031602.1:58595950-58598450 GCA_018398815.1 Conus ventricosus
CCAGAGAGATGCAGTACCAGAGGGATGAAAAGGAACAGAGATGCAGGACCAGTAGAAAATGCAGTACCAGAGAGATGCAGTACCAGAGGGATGTAGAAAAGAACAGAGAGATGCAGTACCCGATGGCATGCAGTCCCCAGAAGAGAGATGCAGGACCAGAGGGATGAGGGACAGAGATGCAGTAACCAGATGATGCAGAACCAGAGGGATGCAGTACCAGAGAGATGCAGGACCAGAGGGATGCAGTACCAGAGAGATGCAGTACCGATGGATGCAGTACCAGAGAGATGCAGGACCAGAGAGATGCAGGACCAGAGGGATGCACTACCAAAGGGATGCAGGACCAGAGGGATGCAGTATCAGAGGGATGCAGGACCAGAGGGATGCACTACCAAAGGGATGCATATCAGAGGGATGCAAAACCAGAGAGATGCAGTACCAGATGGATGCAATCCTAGAGGGATGCGGTCCAGAGGGATGCAGGACCAGAGAGATACAGAACAGAGGGATGCAGGACCAGAGAGATGTAGTACCAGAGAGATGCAGTACCAGAGAGATGCAGGACCAGAGAGATGCAGTACCAGAGATGCAGTACCAGAGAAATGCAGGACCAGAGGAATGCAGGACCAGAGGATGCAGTACCAGAGGGATGCAGTACCAGAGGGATGGAGTACCAGAGGGATGCAGTACCAGAGGGATGGAGCACCAGAGGGATGGAGTACCAGAGGGATGCAGTACCAGAGGGATGGAGCACCAGAGGGATGCAGTACCAGAGAGATGCAGTACCAGAGGATGTAGGAACAGAGATGCAGTACCAGAGAGATGCAGGACCAGAGAGATGCAGGACCAGAGAGATGCAGGACCAGAGGTATGCAGGACCAGAGAGATGCAGGACCAGAGGAATGCAGAAACAGAGAGAAGAGAAGAGGATGCAGAACCGGAGAGAAAGAAGAGGATGCAGAACGAGAGAGAAGAGGATGCAGTTCAACAGAGAGAAGGAAGAGGATTCAGAACAGATTGAAGAGAAGAGGATGCAGAACAGAGAGAAAGAGAAGAGGATCAGAACAGAAGAAGGGATGCAGAACAGATAGAAGAGAAGAGATGCCAGAACAGATTGAAGAGAAGAGTATGCAGAACAGAAGAGAAGAGAAGAGGATGCAGAACAGAGAGAAGGGGATGCAGAACAGAGAGAAGAAGAAGGAGGATGCAGAACAGATTGAAGAGAAGAGGATGCAGAACAGAATAGAAGAAAAGGATGCAGAACAGAGAAAACAGGATGCCGAACAGAGAGAAGAGAGAGGATGCAAAACAGATTGAAGAGACGAGGATGCAGAACAAGAGAAGAGAAGAGATGGCCGAACAGAGAGAAGGGATGCAGAAAAGAGAGAGGAGAAGAAGGATGCAGAAAAGTGAGAAGGGAATGGCAGAAAAGTGAGAAGAGAAGAGGAAGCAGAACAGAGAGAAGAGGAGGCAGATCGGAGAGAAGAGAAGAGATGCAGAACAGAGAGAAGAGAAGAGGATTCAGAACAGAGAGAAGGAGAAGAGGATGCAGAACAGAGGAGAAGAGGATGCAGAACAGAGAGAAGAGAAGAGTTGATGCAGAACAAGAGAAGAGAAGAGGATGCAGAACAGGGAGAAGAGAAGAGGATGCAGAACAGAGAGAAGAAAGAGGATGCAGAACAGAGAGAAATAGGAAGCAGTCAGAGAGAAGAGAAGAGGATGCAGAACAGAGAGAAGAGATGCAGAACAGAAGAAAGAGAAGAGGATGCAGACAGAGAGAATGGGATGCAGAACAGAGAGACAGGATGCAGAAAAAGAGAGGGGATGCAGAACAAGACAAGAAGGGAAGCAGAACAGATTGAAGAGAAGAGGATGCAAACAGAGAGAATAGAAGAGGAGGCAGAACAGAGAGAAGGGATCAGAACAGAGAGAATAGGATGCAGAACAGAGAGAAGAGGAGTGCAGAACAGAGAGAAAAGGATGCGAGACAGAGAGATGAGAACAGAATGCAGACAGAGAGAAGGGGATGCAGAACAGATTGAAGAAAGATGATTGCAGAACAAGAAGAGAAGGGGATGCAGACTGAGAAAGAGAAGAAGGATGCAGAACAGAGAGAAGGGGATGCAGAACAGAGAGAAGAGAAGAGGATGCAGAACAGATTGAAGAGAAGAGGAATGCCGAACAGAGAGAAGAAAGAGGATGCAGAACAGAGAGAAGGGGATGCAGAACAAGAGAAGAGAAGAGGATGCAGAACAGAATTGAAAGAGAAGAGATGCAGAACAGAGAGAAAGAAGAGGAATGCAGAACAGAGAGAAGAGAAGAGGATGCAGAACCAGAGAGAAGGTGATCAGAAACAGAGAGAAGAGAAGAGGATGCAGAACAGATTGAAGAGAAGAGGATGCAGAACAAGAGAAGAGAAGAGGATGCAGAACAGAGAGAAGGGGATCAGACAGAGAGAAGAGAAGAGGATGCAGAACAGGAGAAGGGATGCAGAACAGTG
>CM031602.1:58603450-58645950 GCA_018398815.1 Conus ventricosus
GATCGTACGATAACAGCAGAACAGATTCAGAGTTGTTTTTATTCATTTATTCAGCGGTATTTCCCTGTGTAAAGTTGACTGTCCATTGTTTCAGTGTCTGTGTCACTGTTACACACAAACTGGCTGTCAGACTCCCAGATGGTGACGGTGACACACATCAGTAGCAGGGCTCAGTAGGTGACATCCTGCGTATTGTGGATCAGAACAGGTACCACTGAACACCACAGGAGTAAGTCGACAGCAGTGCAGTGTCTCCCTTGCCGGGCTCCTTTGCGGCGACCTGATACTGATTTTCCCTTGGAGATTGCCGGTGCTTGGGATGCTGAGTCTGGCTATGCACGGCAAGGTCGCAATGAGCGGTGTGGAAAGGATGTCTCCGTGCGGCCACGGAAAATGCGGTAAAAAAAAAGGAACGTGTTGTTAATCGTTATTTTTGTCATCTAACCTGCTCCTCCACAGTAACAGCAAATCTCTCCTCTCTCCTCTCTCTCCTCTCTCTCCTCTCCTCTCTCTCATCTCTCTCTCTCTCTCTCTCTCTCTCTCTCTCTCTCTCTCTCTCTCTCTGAGAACAAAATCCGAACACTCAAAGTGGAAATGAGAAATTCCCGACGCAATTACGTGAGAGTGTGCTGAGCTGAAGGGAACATGGTACATGACAAGGCCGGTGTCTTGTTTCGGATTAAGGACCCCCATCAAAGCATGGGCCCACTGGCAGTCAATGAGATGACTAAATGACGTAGGGATATTCTGCAGACTTCATCCTGCACGCTAATGTAGACTTGAGGAGCAGGTAATCGTTCTTTTGTGGTAGAAAATAGACGTGATTTCCCACACGGCATTACTGTTGTTGTTGTGCTGATTGTGTACTTGTTTTCAAGCACAGCACTGCTTTTTGAACAGCTTGGTTTCTTTCCTGGAGATGACAGAAAAGACCCGGCAGTGTTATGGTCATGGAGATGAAAGAAATAGAACTGGCAGTGTTATCGTCATGGAGATGACAGAAATAGACCCGGCAGTGTTATCGTCATGGAGATGACAGAAATAGACCCGGCAGTGTTATCGTCATGGAGATGACAGAAATAGACCCGCAGTGTTATCGTCATGGGGATGACAGAATAGATCTGGCAGTGTTATCGTCATGGAGATGACGGAAATAGACCCGCAGTGTTATCGTCATGGAATTGACAGAAATAGACCCGGCAGTGTTATCGTCATGGAGATGACAGAAATAGCCCCGGCAGTGTTATCGTCATAGAGATGACAGAAATAGACCCGCCCAGTGCTATCGTCATGGAGATGACGGAAATAGACCCGGCAGTGTAATCGTCACGGAGATGACAGAAATAGCCCCGGCAGTATTATTGTCACGGAACTGATAGAAATAGACCCGCAGTGTAATCGTCATGGAATTGACAGAAATAGACCCGGAAGTGTTGTCGTCATGAGATGACAGAAAAGGGCATGGAAAGGGAAACTGTCATGGAGATGACAGAAAGGGCATGAAAAGGGTACTGTCATGGAATGACAGAAAGGGCATGGAAAGGTACTGTCATGGAGATGACAGAAAGGGACATGGAAAGGGTACTGTCATGGAGATGACAGAAAGGGGCATTGAAAGGGTACTGTCATGGAGATGACAGAAAGGGCATGGAAAGGGTACTGTCATGGAGATGACAGAAAGGGACATGAAAAGGGTACTGTCATGGAGGTGACAGAAAGGGACATGAAAAGGGTACTGTCATGGAGATGACAGAAAGGGGACATGAAAAGGGTACTGTCATGGAGATGACAGAAAGGGACATGGAAAGGGTACTGTCATGGAGATGACAGAAAGGGCATGAAAAGGTACTGCCATGGAGATGACAAAAAGGGGCATGAAAAGGGTGCTGTCATGGAGATGACAGAAAGGGACATGGAAAGGGTACTGTCATGGAGATGACAGAAAGGGCATGAAAGGGTACTGTCATGGAGATAAAGAGAAGGGACATGGAAAGGGTACTGTCATGGAGATGACACAAAGGGACAGGGAAAGGGCACTGTCATGGAGATGACAGAAAGGGACATGGAAAGGGTACTGTCATGGAGATGACAGAAAAGGACACGGAATTGGTACTGTCATGGAGATGACAGAAAGGGCATGAAAAGGGTACTGTCATAAAGATGACAGAAAGGGATATAAAAAGGGGTACTGTCATGGAGATGACAGAAAGGGCATGGAAAGGTACTGTCATAGAGATGACAGAAAGGGACATGGAAAGGGTACTGTCATGGAGATGACAGAAAGGGCATGAAATGGGTACTGTCATGGAGATGACAGAAAGAGCATGGAAAGGGTACTGTCATAGAGATCACAGAAAGGGACATGGAAAGGGTACTGTCATGGAGATGACAGAAAGGGCATGGAAAGGGTACTGTCATGGAGATGACAGAAAGGGCATGGAAAGGGTACTGTCATGAGATGACAGAAAAGGGCAGGAAAGGTACTGTCATGGAGATGACAGAAAGGGACATGGAAAGGGTACTGTCATGGAGATGACAGAAAGGGCATGGAAAGGGTACTGTCATGGAGATAAACAGAAAGGACATGGAAAGGGTACTGTCATGGAGATGACAGAAAGGGCATTGAAAAGGTACTGTCCATGGAGATGACACAAAGGGACATGGAAAGGGTACTGTCATGGAGATGACAGAAAGGGACATGGAAGGGTATTGTCATGGAGATGACAGAAAGGGTATGGAAAGGGTACTGTCATGGAGATGACAGAAAGGCATGGATAGGTACTGTCAGGGAGATGACAGAAAGAACCTGGTATTGTTACTGTCACTGAGTCCAGGCCACAGTGGGAGAATGCTGAGTGTGTTAGTAGATATGGGTGTATTCAGTCTTTTTTTTGTCGTGATTGCATGCAAATCACCCCATCCCCCCCCCCCCCCCCCCAAAAAAAAAAAAAGAAGAAGAAGAAGAAAAAAGACATCGTTATTTTCCTTGCAGTTGTTTCCGTTGCTTTTTTTTTTCTTTTTTTTTTTTTCCGGAGATCAAATTTCAACTGTTTCCTACCACGAGGAAAAGCAGTTGACGGGGAAACTTTTTCTTTACTTTTTTCTTTACTTTGTATTCAACGCCTTCTTCCTTACGCTGAAGCCTGAGCAATCTGAAGCGACCAAAGCTAAGTGAATTTTCGTTGTTTTATTCGTTTAATTATCACCAGATGAAGACCTAAGAGGTCGAAACGCGTCGTGTTTTGTCTTGTAACTCGTTTGTCCACGTTCTCTGGGCGGTTCGCTAACATTTATTTAAGATTTGCTAATTTCTGTTATAAATGGACACAAGTTACGCATGCATTAATGTAAGCTCTCTCTCTCTCTCTCTCTCTCTCTCTCTCTCTCTCTCTCTCCTCTCTCTCTCTCTCTCTCTCCTCTCTCTCTCTCTCTCTCTCTCTCTCTCTACGAGTGTTCATCATCGTCGGTGTGTCTTGACTGTCTTCTATTCTGTTCGCTTCTGGCTTTCTGTCGGTGGAGGTCTTCATTCTTCAGTACGGCGTTCTCTTCAGTAACCAGTTGAGCCCGTAGTGGTGTGGGTTCATGTCTTGGAAGGTCGAGTTCTCTCTTGTTTCCATCAAAGGCAAGGGATGTTCTGTGTTGTGGCTGCGCTCGCGTCACTACCATGAGCGTTGGTTTTCTTCCTCTTCGTGGCTGCCGTTTCGCTCACTTTCACGTTTCGTTCGCCTGCTGTTCCAAAATGTACCGTTCGCTGTGATTCTCCGGGGCCAAGTTTTATTTTCCTTAAATCATTCATTTGTCACCTTGTTGGTCTGTATTCTATGTGCCTATTATAATTTGATTCCCTTTTTCATCATCTCTCCTTTTTTTCTTTCTTTTCTTTTCTTTTCTTTTTTTCCCAGCATGCACATGTCCCCAATATAAGACAAATCATTAGGTTCATGCATTACTCTCCTCTCTCTCCTCTCTCTCTCTCTCTCTCTCTCTCTCTCTCTCTCTCTCTCTCTCTCTCTCTCTGTTTTTGTTTTGTTTTATTTTGTTTCTTTATTCTTATTCAACTTGGGGTTTTTCATATATTTCGTAACATTAGTTCCGTCTCAAATATCAGTTCCAGATTTTTACACTTGCCATATTTAAACTTTGAAATAGAAAGTTTTGCAATTAATAGAACCATGTTCACTTGTTTTCTCGGTTTATCTGTGAATACATCTGTTTTGGTAATGCCAAACAGAGCTATTGTTACATTCATAGGGATCTGTATGTTGTAGCGTGTGAGAATATACTGTTTTACTTGGTTCCAGAATGTGGATAACTTAGGGCAAGAATAGAAGGCATGTTCAATGTAATCTATTTCTTTGCACCAGTGGCATTTATTTGTTTCCACTACACCCATTTTTTGTAACAATATGTTGGTGGGGTAAATATTGTGAAGGAATTTAAAATGAAGGAGCCTCAGTCTAGATTCCTTTGTACATTCGTACGCTAGGTTAAAGTAGTCTTCAATGTTGATGTTTAATTTACGCTTCCAAAAATATGTCGCGCATATTTCATGGTTTGCTTTTGGGCAAAAACTTTCTGATTTGTTTATTTGATAGGGCTGTGAGGTTTCCTTCGTCTGTTACAACATGAGTAGGGGGTTCGTCTTTGTGTTCAATGTTAGCAAGTTGTTGCTTCCATGTGGATGGGATTGCGTTTGTCAGCGCATTGTATTCGAATAGAAGGATTGGGGAAGTGCCTAATTTTTCTTCTATTTCTCTAAAGGTCACTATATGTCCATTTTGCCAAAGATCTTGAACGAGAAGGATACCAGCTTTATACCATTTTGTAAAATGTAGTGTATTTCCTTTGTATTTTATATTTCTGTTGTTCCACAGAGGTTCTGTTTTAACATTCTCTACTGGTCGTCTTTGTTAAAGGTGGTGACTGCAATGATTACGTCTTTCCAAAAGACTGAGGTAACTTTTTCTAATCCTTGGATTTCTTTAGGATCAACGTTACAGTTAAAAACGCAGTGGCTGTTCTGGAAAGGTGACATGTTATTTCGCGCGAGGATGCTCCAGTGAGCTTTGTTTGTTTGAGGAGTCTTGCCGCCCATTTGACTAGGAACATTTGTTGGTGATTTTCGATGTTAATCATACTTAGGCCACCTTTTTCCTTTTCTAGGCTAAGGACACCTCTTTTTATCTTTTCGAATGCTTTTTTATTATTGAACTTTTTTTTCCATAGGAACCTATAAATCAGTGAATTAATAGAGTGGAGGGTTTGTTTTGGTATAGATGCTGCTTGCAATATGTGAGAGAATTGTGACAGCAGAAATGTTTTAGTTAGAATAACTTTACCATAGAGGGATGGGTTTCTGTTTTCCCATTGCTTGATGATTTTGGTCATCTTGTCTACTCTGGCTTTCCAGTTTTCTTCGATCTCAGAGATTTCTTTGTCTACCGAGAAGTAAATGCCTAAAACTTTGAGTTTACCCCGATTTCATAGGTATATTACTAACAGTGCCCGTTTCACACTTTCGTGCTCCTAACCATATGCCTTCTGACTTGCTTTTATTAGTTTTAGGCCGGAAAACTCCTCGAATTTCACAACTATGTTTGTGGCTTCCTGAATATCTTGCTCATCTTTAAGGGTCAGTGTTGTATCATCCGCAAATTGTTTTATTTTAGTATAGTTGAATGCGTTGCTTACGTCAGGATTTTGTGTTAACTTAATTCCTTGAATATCTTTACTGTTCCTTATTCGGATAGCTAGTGTCTCAACAGTTATCACAAAAAGGAGAGGACTGAGTGGGCAACCTTGCCTAATGCCTCTTTCTGTTGGGAACCAGTCAGATAACCATCCACCATTGTGAATACAGCTTTGTGTTTTTTCCATAACGGTTAAAACAGATCTTTTAAATCGTGGGCCGAAATTGAACAAATCAAGCGTTTCTAGGATACAGTCTTTAGACAGGGTGTCGAACGCTTTAGAGAAGTCTAGTGCCAGTAGGGCACCTGGCTGGTTCGTTCTGTTGAGGTATGCAGTGAGATCATCAAAGAATCTTAAATGGAGGGCTATGTTTCTGCCTTTTATAAATCCTACTTGGTCTTCGCTTACGATTGATGTTATTATGTTCTGTAGTCTCAAGGCAAGTGCCTTTGTAATATTTTGTAGTCTGTATTTGTGAGTGTAATTGGCCTGTAATTAGCGAGGTTGTGTTTGTCTAGATCGTTGCCTTTGTGTATTAATGTTATGATTCCTTTTTTCATAGAAAAGGATAATTCACCTTGCTCAAGTGAAGCTGTGATACAATTCAGTAAAGGTTGTCTTAATTTATCCCAGAATTTCCTTGTAGAAGAGTGGTGTGAGGCCATCACTCCTCCTGGTGCAGACTCATTTTTTAAATGATTAAGGGCTTGCGTGAGTTCGTCTGGTGTAATTTCCTTGTCGCAGAATTCTTTTTCTTCATCTGTGAGTGTGGGGAAGTCATCATCGGTTAGGAAATCGTCTTTTAATCGTCTCTCTCCATGTTTAATTGGCATGTCTTTTTTGTATAGCTGAGTGTAAGTATTCCTTAATTTCATCTAGTATTGTTTGGGAATTGTCTGTTAATGACTGATTTACACACAGTGATGCAATAGTGTTTTGCTGCTCCTTGTGTCTTTTCTAAGCGCAGAAAATATTTAGTGTTCTTTTCACCCTCTTCGATCCATTTGACTCTTGATCGAATTTGGGCGCCGCGTGCGTCTTTCAATTCTTGCAGTTCTATTTCTTTTTTAAGTTGATGTGCTTTTGTTGCTAAGCCTTTATCCAAGGGGTTGTATGACAGTTTTTGTTCAATTTCTTCCAGCTGTTTGACTTTGGTTTGTTTCTGTTGAGGCCAAATTTTTGTGCCCCTTGAAAAGTTTATACAGAAGGATTTATACCTTACTTTAAACATTTCCCATGCCTTTTGTGGGTCTTCCTTGTCATACTGAATAAAGTGGGCGTCAATGAAGTTAGTCGTTTCATTGAGAAACTCTTCCTTTGACAGCAATGAGCTGTTAAATTTCCAGTATCCAGGACCTCTTAGGAATTTATTCGTATTATATTTAACTTTCACAAGTTTGTGGTCTGAGTGTGGGAATATTTCAATATTTGCTCCTCGTATGGATGTGTATGAAAAAGCATCACAAAATATGTAATCAATTCTTCTTGCAATAAACGGGGCAGATTTGGACCAAGTGTAATCTCTGGCATCAGGATGGAATGTTCGCCATGTATCTTTTAAGTCATAGGATGTTAATAAATTCGAAAGAGCTTCTCTTTCTTGTTGTGGGTGAAATTTTCCTGAAATGTTGTCAATGGGTGTACTGCTGTATTAAAATCTCCCAAGACCCAAAGATGATCGTAATCTTGTCCTTGTAGTATTCTATTGAGCTGATTTAGAAATGTTAGTTATCACTTGTTGAGTTAGGGGCATAGCAGTTAGCTATGACAGTAGTTTTATTTTCTAATACAACCTTTATTAACAGTATTCGATCTGTTGCTTGGATGAGTTCTGTTTTCATTTGTTTATCATTTATAGAATAATG
Source organism: Conus ventricosus (assembly GCA_018398815.1). Classification (NCBI taxonomy): domain Eukaryota; kingdom Metazoa; phylum Mollusca; class Gastropoda; order Neogastropoda; family Conidae; genus Conus; species Conus ventricosus. The sequence continues at coordinate 58,611,007 of CM031602.1, forward strand.
AGTCCATTACTTCTGTTTGTGCCTGGACTGTAATAGGCGTTTCCTGTCCATTGTGTATTGATTTCTTGTATTATATCGTTTGTTACGTATGTTTCTTGTAGGCATAAGATGTCTATGTTTTGTTTCCTCATGAAATTAAATGTTGTTCTTCTTTTTAACTTATTCTGAAGCCACGTACATTAAGTGTACCAATACATATGTTGTTATTCTTCATAGGAAAAGGTATTAATAGATCAGAGTACCATAATCGTTAGTCCGTAACTCAGAGCTGTAGGTCGAAAGGGTGAGGTCAGTCCGTCTGCCGTGTGCACACATCTGCAGGTTCCACTTTGGTCTGCTAGCCCAGACTCTTCACTTTCCCCCTGTTGACGCTCAGGCATCTTTGTTTGGCGTTTCGCTTCGAGCTCGTCCGTCGGCGATTCGCTTCTCTCTCTCTCTTTTCCTTTCTTCCTGGTGCGCCACTCTCCGCAGTGCCGCGTGGCGTGGTGTTGTCCGTTTTCTCCCCCTCTTTTCGTGTGCCGTGTTCCGTGTTCCCGAGACACGTCGGCCCCGCCTTGCGCTGCTGCGGCGGTAGGCCTACCGTTACATTTGTATTCCCCACCACCTCCGTGCGGGTGTGTTGTCCGGCGGGTATTTCGGCGCTGGCCTGGTCGCTCTGTTCACTTGACTCTGTCATATCTTTCGGACAGTCAATTCTCTTGTGCCCTGGCTGTAGGCAGTTTTTACACACAATCTGATTTGCACAGTTGGCTGCCACATGGTTCCACTTGCAGGCACTTGTTACATCGGAGTTTTTGTTTCATCTCCCTATAGAAGATGCCTGCCGTGAACACACCAACTTTCAAAACTGGCAGCAGAGGTGTGCGTGTAGTGTAATATACACAAATCTGCGGCCAGTTTCGAACTGTGTCAGCTGTCCCCCTGGGGTTCGTGCAAGTTCATTTCGCACTGAGGAGCGTAGCTCCACACCAATTTTTTTAAGCGCATCCTCAATGTCTTTGTTTTGCATGTGCAGTGGAACACTATCCACCCACAGTTTCGTGGAAGGTTTCTCCTCCCCCTGTCCTCTAACACTGAAGGGTTCGTGTCTAATAGAGCCACTCGTGCCCCCCTGAAAAGAAAACCTTCTAACAGTAGTGTGTCTCTGTCTTTCTTTTGTTTAGGATAAATTTGCCACAGTCCTCTAATTCGCTGTGCTCCCCGAATCGTTCCCCTTCCTGACACCGCTTCTTGCTGCTACACAGATGTCGTAGGTTGTTGGAAGGGACTCGTACTGTGGCAAAGCACGCGCGGTCACATACACTGGGTCCACTGACGGGCCGCACCGGCCACCGCCATTTTGCCCCGGGGCTTACACTGGTTCACTGACCTTGTTTTTCCTCCGGGCTTGGGTCGAGGCGTTGTTGTCACGGAATTAGACAAGTAGAATACCTACCACTGCACACAGCAAAACTCTGTACTATATTTGGAGCATCCACTCTCTCCTATGAGTTCTGTCGAGATGACGTCACTAAGTGCCGGGAAGAGTTATCGTTCGTTCTTGGGGGCTGAACCAATGCCACGAACGCGTTCTGGAAGCAGACTTACGCACGCTCCGCGTTGGTTGCAGAAGGAAAATATATAGTAAAAGAAGGAACTTCAAGTGCAAGATGGTCAAAAATTGTTGCGTGAAAGGCTGTCACAATAAACAAAGTCGGGAAAAAGATAGGCGTTATTTCAGCATACCGACCGTAGTAACAACGAAGGGGAAGATCATCGAAGACCTAACAACGAGGAGACGGAGAGAATGGGTGGCACAACTTCGACTCAAGGCCGTTACATTTGGGTCTGACACTTCCAACAGATCTTTTTTGCTCCGACCACTTTGTAAATGGTACGTTTTTTGTGGGTGCTGTATGTCTGTTTATCTTTGTATGTCTGTTTGTTTTCCGTGCACACACAATCTGCAGAGACAGTCTACTTTCGCTTTAGATCTCTCTCTTTCCTCTGTGTCGCCGTCTCCTTTGTGAACCGGATCCCTCGTCTGCGTGCAGCAGAAGGCAGCTGAGGGGAAAACATTTTATGTAGGACTTTTTAAAAATGTTTTTGCCACTTGATCTTTTAAGTCTTAGATCAGTACACGGGGCATGTAAATCACTGAAATAAGAAAAGAACGTTCAAAAGTAAGAAAAGAACGTTCAAAGGATATATAATAATATTTTCATTGACAGACAGATGAGTGACATGTGCTTCTGTCCTTCTTTAAAGTAATCTACGTTGACTCCACCTTATCCTAGTTTGTGTTTGATTGTGCGTGTGCACCCACGTGTGTGCGTGCACACACACACACACACACACACTTGTGTGTGTGTGTGTGTGTGTGTGGTGTGTGTGTGTGCGTGTGTGTGTGTGTGTGTGTGATACTTAAAATACTGGTATAAGTTTTAAATATATGTGAAGAGTATTTTCTTCATTTGCATCTTTTTTCATTTTGTTTTTGTTTTTTGATTGTATGTTCCTTTGTTTGTCTAAAATTTTTAAGGCCCATTTCAGGTGAAATCCCATCTCATTCATTTGAAACTTTTTGAAGTATGGAACTTATTTTCTGTGATCAATTTTCATTTTGTTACTGATATGTTTTGTAATGTATTGCAGGAGTGAAGGCTTACATTATGGATGTCACCAACCCCAGCTGGAAACCAACTCTGAAGCTGGGATATGAGGCCTACAAAGAACTGAAAGGAAATAGGTATGAGAGGCATCAAAACAGAAACAGTAACAAGCAGTTAAAGACAACAACAACAAGTGATGAAGTTACTAAAGTGGAAACAGATGCACATTTTGGAGAAGACATTCTGTGTACTGATGACACTGAAACCAGTGTAAATGAACTGACAGTTCAGTCACCACCACCTGACAGTGATGAGTTTGGGACGTTTTGTCAGACCGAGTCACAAATGAGCAGCCTAACAGTAGAAGAGGAACAGTTAATGAGAGGTGAACTAAACAGACTGACTCAGGAAAACCTGCAACTGAAAGAGGCCCTTGCCACAAAAAATGACTCTGCAGTCTCTGCACGATCAAGACGACACAGTCAAGTACTTCACAGGACTGACTGACTTTTCAGCACTGTCAGTCCTGTTTGGTTTTCTGGCTTCTCATATGCCCCAGAATACAAGACGAGCTCTTACTCACTTCCAAGCTTTGATGTTGACTTTGATCCATATGAGACTGAATACTCCTTTGAAACACCTGGCCTACATCTTCTGTGTGTCAAGATCCACTGCCTCCAAAGTATTTCATGAAACAATACATGTTCTGTACTACAGGCTCAATGCACTGGTGTTCTGGCCAGACAGACATAGTATTCACACAAGTTTGCCTGTTCAGTTTAAGGGGTATCCATGGCGACGAGTTGTGTCAATAATTGACTGCTTTGAAATATTCATTGAGAGGCCTTCCAGTTCGGACACAAGTGCACTGACATGGTCAAATTATAAACACAACAACACAATCAAATATCTCATTTCAATTACACCTCAGGGACACATTTCTTTTATATCCAAAGGATGGGGTGGCAGGGCTAGTGACAAAAAAGTTTGTGAAGGGAGTGGATACTTGAACAATCTCCTCCCAAATGACATTGTTTTGGCAGACAGAGGTTTGATATTGCTGAGCTGGTAGCAATGCAAGGGGCTGAAGTGAAAATTCCTGCTTTCACAAAGGGAAACTTCAACTCAGTGCAATAGAAATTGAATCAACAAGAAATTTAGCGCGCTTACGAATTCATGTTGAACGTGTGATTTGGGATGGTAAGCAGCAAATACACAATTCTTAGCAGCACCATTCCCATAGAACTACTGTTTACTCGTACTGGGGAACAAGTAACAACTCTAGATAAAATTGTGACTGTGTCATGTGCTCTGGTTAACATGTGTCCTCCTATTGTTACATAAAAAGAAGTGATACCAATATTTTGCATCAGTTGTAAAGATATTTTTAGGGCGAAACATGCTTTCAGTATTAGCAGAAGCGACAAAAAGACAATAACTTACACACACACACACACACACACACACACACACACACACACACACACACACACACACACAACACACACACACACACCAAGCTTACACGAACTTGTTCAACTATTCCAGTCATTTAATATGCGCAAGAAAAGTCGCTTCTCACAATCAGCTGACACATGAAATCATGCACAATCAACTCTTATAGTGATGCAGTGAATAATACATGAAAAAAAATGTCCAGCCAGAAAATACATTTTTAGAAATAAAGCGTGCACACACACACACCCCACACACACACACACACACACACACACACACACACACACACACACACACACAGCTTACACCAGTTTCTTCTATCTCTGTCACTAAATGACCACAAGAAGCTGTTGCTTCTAACAACTGGCTGACATATGAAATCATGCACAATAAACCCTTTTAGTGTTACAGTGAATAATACACATGACCATTTTTTTTCAGTTAGAAATACATGTATAAAAATGAAGCATCTCCACCCCCCACCACACACACACACAGACACAGAGCTTACACCAGTTTCATCAAATATCTCAGTCACTGAATGACCACAAGAAGCTGTTGCTTGTAACAGCTGGCTGACATTAAATCATGCACAATGAAGTTTCATCAAATATTTCAGTCACTGAATGACCACAAGAAGCTGTTGCTTGTAACAGCTGGCTGACATTAAATCATGCACAAGAAACTGTTGAAGTATAGAGGACATAGCATATGAACATTTTTTTCAATTAGCAATGCATGTTCACAAGTATTGCTTTTGTCACACATACACACACGCACACCACACACACACACACACACACACACACACACACACACACACACACACACACAGATGCATGTGTACACACATGTGTAAGTTTGTAATTATGTCAACAAATTAGACTTTGAACTTCTTTTGTCTTGAATCCTGAGGTGCGCAATCAGGGCAATACCATGCACCCTTTGGCTTTGATTTCAACCCAACACATGCAAAATGAAACCATTCCAACGGACAGTCTGGGTTATCGCAAGCAACCATCCGCCCATATTCCCCCTCCCTACAAAAGCAAAACAGTTCATCTGTTTCTGGTTTCTGTTTGTCTTATTCCACTGGTCGCTTCTCAGGAATGTTGCTTGTCGATGCTGAAGGAGGGCAATCAATCCAGTTTCCAACAAGTTCTGGCAATATTGCAAGCCTGAACAGCTTGTGTGCTCTTTCAATGCACTCATCCCACAATACCTGACAGGGAAAGATGAGCTTTATTAATCAGATCAAAAGTAGTCATAACAACACCAGCTGTATTACAACACATGCATTTGCAAACTTGCAAGCATACACACACACACACACACACACATGTATACATATACACACACACTGACTCGGGCAGCACAGGCACACACGTGCATGTACACATACACAGATGCACGCACGCACGCACACGCAGACACTGACACACACACACACACACACACACACACACACACACACACACACACACACACGCATGCAGGCACACCACACAGATCTATGTACTAACTGACTGAGAACAAATTAATGAAACATACCTTTGCTGAGACGACAATGTTCTGGCATCCATCCGGTCTGTAGGTCCAATATCACGAACCCAGCCAGAAATGAACAGTCTGTACGCCTTCAGACTTTTGTAGGCTTTGAACTCTTCCGTAGTGTACGCGCTCGTACCGAAAACAAAATAATTAACGATGCTAATGTAGGTCACTGCAGGAAGGTCGTCTGGGTGCGCAGACCACGATTGCCTGGATTTCGTATGGATCAACTCCATCGATGTCCAGAATGTTTGAATAGTATCTTTTTTTTTTCATTTGGATTAAGCTTTTGAGCGTATCTCAAGCAGAAGTTGCGTTAGTTTGCACTGTGGCGTCCATGTCGACCAAGTCGGAAACCCCCAAGGAAGGGAAGTAACTCTTTGTTACATTTCGACCTCGACACAGCCCATACACACCTCCCTCTCAAAAACACTCAGAGCGTTGAAAACCTGTGGCCTGCTGACATCAGAGGCCGGCCGGGACTCAATTTCCGTTGCTTTTATTATTAAATTATTGTTGTTGTTGTTGTTGTTGTTGTTGTGTTGTTGCTGTTGTTGTTGTTATCATCATCATCATTATTATCATCATTGCTATAACTGTTGGTAGTAGTAGTAGTAGTAGTAGTAGTAGTATCATTATTCTTAATAGTAGTAGTAGTATTAATTTTCTTCTTCTTCTTCTTCTTCTTCTTCGTCGTCGTCGTCGTCGTCTTCTCCTCATCATCATTATGATCATTATTTTTATTAACATTATTATTATTACTTTTTTTATTATTGACAATTATATTGTTGCTACCCTATCCCACAGTCATAACAAATTGACAGTGAGCTATTGAAATCAGTTTCATCAGACAGACAGACTAATAGACAGCCAGCCAGCCAGTCAGCCGGACAGACAGACAGACAGACAGATAGACAGACAGAAGACAGACAGACAGCCAGCCAGCCAGCCAGAAGACAGACAGACAAACAGCCAGCCAGCCAGCCAGCCAGCCAGCCAGTCAGACAGACAGAAGACAGACGGATTGACAGGTAGAGATGGATAGCACAGCTCAACAAAGAATCTGTTTTCGCGCGGCCCCCAATGCCCACTCCGCTCACCACTCTCCCTGACTCACCTCCCCACCCTCTTCTGCCAAAGCCCCCCCCCCCCCCCTAAACAACTCAGCATACGTGGAAAGATGGGGAAATGTGAGTGAGGATGGCAAACCCATAAGGGCTCACATAAAAAAATACATGGGCATAACTCTGGGAAAACAGGATGAAAACCACAATCCTCCATGTTATAGGGTGACATATTTCCCTGCTCTCCCCCTGCCCCCTCCTACTTCACTCAGTTGGGTGGGATATTAATTACCTTTAGGTTGGAGAGAGAGAGAGAGAGAGAGAGAGAGAGAGAGAGAGAGAGAGAAAGAAGAGAGAGAGAGAGAGAGAGAGAGAGAGTGAGAGAGAGAGAGAGAGTGAGAGAGAGAGAGAGTGAGAGAGAGAGAGAGAGAGAGAGAGAGAGAGAGAGAGAGAGAGAGAGAGTCGACTACTATTAATGATGACAAGACACAGAGATGTTTTGGTTTGGGTCTGGCAATCTTGGGAAAGCACTCTGAACGATTTCTCCTTCATATGTATTGTGTGTGTGTGTGTGTGTGTGTGTGTGTGTGTGTGTGTGTGTGGGGTGTGTGTGTGTGTGTGTGTGTGTGCGCGCGTGCCGGGAGAAGGCGGATGGGATGGTGCGTCTATACTTGACCATTCATCTCAGGCTCATCGATTTCTGCGCAACCACAAACGTGATTCCATCAAAACAACACATTTTCCCTACAGCAAGGATTTCTGAGGTTCATTAGTCAATCAAGATTTTGCATGGCTTTGTTGTTGTTGTTGTTGTTAACGTTTCTTTCATAATAGTACATCGCTATGTTATGTCTCATACATGGTCTTCTTAACCTTTCAATGACAGCTGTTCTGAAATCCCAGGCTTTTCAGCGTGATTTAGTTGGGTACTCACTCTCTTTTCCTATGCATTACCTCATCATCTGGGACACAGTTCTCCTTCATTGTGCTGTAAATCAGCAAACTGACTGTAATTTAAATCCATTGAGAGTATTCTGTTCTTCCCTTCGTCAAGGGTTCCTGGGTAGAGCACTGAGCTTGCAGTTAGCTGTCGCAGATACGAATCACGCTGTGGCACCCAAGGTTAGAACTGCTATTTCACTGACGAGCAAACTAGCTACCTACCTGCCTACCTGCCTACCTGCCTGAACCTGAATAAAAAGCGAGCAATGTTTCTGTAGCATGGATTGAGTTAGTACATAACTACAGCATCAAGGCCAAACCTTGTAGCATTGCTGTACCAATTACGTTGACTGGCTTCATGGACGACAGACATCCTAGTCTCAGTCAGTAATGCCAAGGTCAGTTTCCCTTCCCAATGAATCGCCACACTTAAATAGAGGGACAGTCGTGCACTGTTCCCTTCCCCGTGCTTTGGTACACAGCGAAACATTAAAGGTCTACTTTAGAGGTTTTCGATAATTGGTCAGCTTATGCAGAAATATGAAATGTTTGATAAATTGGTATAATAAACATCCGATTCGCTCCCGATCACACGAAATCGATCCGCGAAAGTGGGCATTTTCACCTGTAATCAAGAAAACGGGAGGTAATCAACTAAATCTTGGCATGGCTTAACTACTCTTGGATGTGACGTCACATGATGGACTGGCCGTCAGCCGCGACCTACACAACAAGCCAACGGCGACAGAAAACGATTCTGATGGTTCTTGCACATCTCGATCGGTATTTAATTTATCATGTAAAAGCAGTGACTATGATTGCGACAGCCAATGTAACTATGGGATGTTTCTGCAATGCCTTATCAGTTTGAACGCTAAGTTCTTTTTACCACGTCAGTTCCAGCTGGACCACGGAAACGAGCTATTCAGTTCCAGCTGGACGCCCGAACACATCATTCCGAAGGCGTACGGACTTTACCGAAGTCTCGAGGGAGGCTACCGACTGACTTCTTGATGCGATCACGCGTGGACGGCGAGCGGAGATTCTCCTTCCTCAAGCCTTAATGTGTTCATTCAATTTAACAAGGGTGATCTGTCCATAGATATGAACAGAATAAACATGCGACTATCGTACTCATCTGTACGAGCTTACCACTCCGCCTTCAAAGTATACGCGCACAATGCAGACGAAGTTTTTGATCCACTCGAACGGGCTCGGCAATAGTCGGAACAGCTCGTTTCCGTGGTCCAGCTGGAACTGACGTGGTAAAAAGAACTTAGTGGCCCGGCATGGTTGCACCAATCGAATCCACTTCTTTCGAGTATCTGGATCAGATGGAAATGTGTGCAAAGAATATCCGTCTCCTGCTGAGCTGCTGCACACGCCTACAGCACAATATCTGCCACCCCCTCGTGACTTTTTAGGCTGTGGGGGATCGCAACTCGTGTTGATTTCACTTGGCTTTGGCTTCTTGTGTAGGTCGCGGCTGACGACCAGTCCATCAAGTGACGTCACGGTTTTCGGTCTACCGCGCGGGGTTTGAACAGGTGTGCAAAACTCGTTTTTTATCTATTAAATTCTTCCGGCGACTTTTTTTGAAAAATGAATACCATACTGTAGTTATATGACATGTAGACCTGTTTTTAAAACAAATTATCGAAAATCTCTAAAGTAGACCTTTAACGTCTCATGTTACTAAGGGATGGCAGATTGAGCGCCCCAACACACACACAAGCACAAATACTCATGCATACATACATGCATACATACATACATATGTACTCCATCCATCCACCATCCATCCATCCATTCATCCATCAACATGTTAATACACATATGTAGGCCTACACACACACACACACACACACACACACACACACACACACACACACACACACACACACACACACACTCACACACACACACACACACACGTCCTGTGCCCTGCCTACCTCGAATATCTATCTATCTAGCTAGCTATCTAGCTAGCTATCTAGCTATCTAGCTATCTAGCTATCTATCTTTCTATTCATATGTCGAAGAGGTAAAGCGTATATAAGCACGCTTACACACTGATCCGTTGGACTCATACACACAATCATGGACACACACACACACGCACACACACACACACACACACACACACACACACACACACACACACACACACACACACACACACACACACACACACGCATGCAAATACTCACATACGCACGCAGATACAGACACGTCCTCACGCGACTAAGTCAGAGCAGACTGTGCTTCCGAGTAGCCCCCCCCCCCCCCCCCCCCCCCCCCCCAACACACACAAACACACATACACACACATACACGCGCGCGCGCGCGCGCGCACCACACATACACACACAACTCACACACATGCATACATTCATATGTACACATATACACAATTAAAAATATACATACATACATACATACATAGGCCTACATACATACATACATACATACATACATACATACATACATGCATGCATGCAGCATGCATGCATACATCAATACACACTGATGTACACGTTCATGTGAACTTACATACAAACACACGCACGCACGCCCCAATCTATCTATCTATCTATCTAGCTACTAGCTAGCTAGCTAGCTAGCTAGCTAGCTAGCTGTCTGTCTGTCTGTCTGTCCGTCCCTCCTCTCTCTCTCTCTCTCTCTCTCTCTCTCTTTCTATCTATCTATCGTCTGTCTGTCCGTCTCTCTCTCTCTCTCTCTCCTCTCTCCCTCTCCTCTCTCTCTCTTTCCTCTCTCTCTCCTCTCTCTCTCTCTCTCACTCTCCTTCCTCTCCTCTCTCTCTCTCTCCTCTCTCTCTCTCTCTCTCTCGTCTATCTACCTGTCTGCAGTAGAGCGAAAGCGTACACAGATAAAAGTGCGCGTATGCACATAACAGTTGCAACCCATTCACATGCTTCCAAACAACACACACACACACACACACACACACACAACACACACACACACACACACACACACACACACACACACACACACACACACACATCTATGAAGTCATGGACTTCTAAACCTCTTTCTGTCTTCTCACCATCCTTTCGTCTCTTCAGTTTTGTCTGCCCCACCTCCTCTCTCTCTCTCTCTCATCTCTCTCTCTCCTCTCTCTCCTCCCTTCTCTCGCACTCTCCTCTCTCTCTCTCTCTCCTCTCTCTCTCTCGCTTCTCTGTCCATGTAAAGATCACTCACCATAGCGAAAGAGAGCTGTCTTACAGCAGTAGTAGCCGATCACTTGTGTCAGCATTAGCTTTCCTCACACTGCCGTCTCCTTCCAGAAACTTACAGCGATATGTGATATCAGTATCTCTCCTCTCCCGTCTACTGTTCTTCTGAAAGTCTGGAACGACAGCGCTTAAAGTTCTCCCCTGTTCCAGAGAAAGCACCGGAGACGTCTTGCTTCAGAACGTACCCTCTGCTCTCGGCTAAAATGGAAGTGAAGACACTTTAAAAGGGAAAGCATAAAAACCCCTCTATCATACTGCTGGCAAAATATTACAGAAGGTAGTGTTTTGAAAAGCAAAAAAATCAACGTGATAGCGAGTAAGTGGCATAGTCAAAATCCTTACCAAAGCTTTTAAAACATTATTTTTTTCCACGAAAAAAGCAAAAAAAAGCACCAAAGTATCATTTGGCAATTCATTTTTCACAAGTAAAGAAGGTCTACTTTAGATATTATTAACTAAAAAAAAAGAAAATGTAGAACAATTAATAATTTTGTTTCATGAGAACAGACCCTTTTTCCTTAATTTCAACATGATATTGTGTTAGGTAGTCGATCTGAGCATCTTTTTTTTTATTAAAAAAAAAAAAAAAAACCGAACTCAACAATACATCACCGAAACGTTCTCAGCTCTGAATAGACTATCGCAGAAATAAAGTTTATGGTCCCACGTAACCAAATTGATACTTTTGTTAAAAACTTTAAGAAGGTATCAAAACCTCAAACGAAATACAGCACGAAGTCGGGAATCAAGGCTAAGGACAGACTTAGCACCATCCTAAAAGAACACAGGATGGCTAAAGAGCGTTTTGCTGAGATCTGCACACATTCTCCAGTCTCACAGCTGAATGCAATGTCTCGGGACTTTATAGCGCGTGCCGGCGTCCTCATCGATTTGGGCCCAGCTAGCACGCCTGCTGTGCGAATAGTCTGACACAGAGGGGGAAGGGAGACACGTGCGCTTCCGGGGACCCTCTGTTTGATTTTTGCCGGTGTTGTGTGACTGAGTGATGACACGCATTGACAGACTGACAATGATAACACATTCCTGGTTCTTTGTCACGTTGGAGCGGGGTGGTGGTGGGGACTCGTTATTGTCTTTTTGAAGAGAGAGAGAGAGGGGGGAAGGGGGGAGAGGGTTATTTAACCAGATTAACCAGATGAACAGAAATGTTTCTTTTCACTCAGCCCTAAAGCAAAATAGACATGATATACAAGAACTGAAGCGGTATGATCATGCAAATAACGAGAAATTACAATGCGCATTATGAACAAATTACAGCCAATGCTACTGACATACAAACAGAAAAAACAACATCTACATGAGAAAAAATGAACGCGGAGAGGGAAGTGGTCACAATCCAGTCATAACACAATTACCATCACAAGTGCACACAATAGACAAAAATCACGCTGTGCTCAAGGACTCAAAAGTAAAACCTGAACATAACAATTTGTGTGATTATCATTGAACCTTAATTTCTGATCAACATTTATTTATCTGAAGGGTGAACATATACCGCTTTATTCTGTGAAAATAATGAGATCACTACTTTTTTGTAATTGCGCTCAACATTTTTAGAGTTCTAAAGTAGTCCATCTCAGCAGACCGAGATTAAGTTTTGGAAGGTTCAAATTGCGGTTTTTGAATAAATATCTTATTGATGAATCTTGAATGAGTGGAAATTTATTAAGGATGGTGAATGCAAAACGTTTCCTTTTTCTCTAAACATCTTTCGTGCTTTATTGCAATAAGCTTGTGTTTTAAAGAAAGAATTGCTTGACATTGTTTAAGGTAGAATACTTCATGAGAACAGCTTCAAGGATTCGCTTTTGAACTCTGACCAAAGTTTAACACGTGACAGTTTTACAACAGTTAAAAGGAGTTCAGGAATAAATGATAAACGATTGAATATATGCATGGTAAAAACACTTCCAAGTATTAAACAGTAATGAACAAGCTTTGTCTTTAAATCCTCTGTGTTTTTGAGGTCTCTGCATTCGTTAATAAGTATTGAACAGGCTTCGTATTCACGTTTTCAGTGTTCTGTTAGTTCCCTGCATTCGTTAATAAGTATTGCACAAGCTTTGTCTTCGCACCATCTGTGTTCTGTTAGTTCTGTGGCTTCGTTAACCAGTCTGAACAAGATTTGTCTTTAACTCCTCTCTATTCGTTAACCAGTGGCGAACAAGATCTGTTACAAGTTCTTTATCTTCGTTAACAATTGACGGACAAAATTTGTCCTTAACTCCTCTAAATTCGTTCTTTAATTGAAAGACAAGGTGCTTTGTTAATCACCTATGTTCGTTAACCATAAACGATAAGCTATATTTAAACCCGCTAGTCAACCATTGATGGAGAAGATCTGTCCCTAAGACATATGTCTTCGTTAAACATTGATGGAGAGGGTTTCTCAGTGGTATACATTAGGCGTGATTTTCTCTAAATCCACATTGATCTGGATGGAGCAAGGCACACGTGTGACACGCTATAGTATACTTTCCTGCTGAATTAGATAGGACTAATACAGCTGATGTAGGTCCATAGTTTCTCTATGATTTTAAAATCCGGATTTAAGGTGTAGCATTATAACGGCCTCCAGAAAAATATAAGGAAAATAGCTTTTACCTTGACAAATATCATATAACGAATCAAGGTTCACTAGTATGGGAAGTTCTCAGTTTCAGACTTTTTACACCAAATCGCAAGACCACGAATACACGTCTGTTTCCGTAGACCACTCTGAGATGGACGTAACCAACATACACCATTATTGGGAGAATACGTCCTGATTTGGTATTGTCAAGGTCACAAAATCTTTCAGGCATTTCAGGTCTTCACGTTTGCTCTTTCATTTATGACTATTGAAATGGCAATGTTTGCGAAGCGACAATTACTATTGAAAACATGTTCTTGAACTACAGATATTCTTGTTTGATTTCCTTCGAGTTAGAATCTTTAGGGGCTTCCAAACTAATCTTGAATTATTCACGTGACCACTGCAAAGTTTCTGAAGTACTTTTTGCATCACGCAACAATCCTGTTGCTTTATTCCTTTATTTCTTAAATCTACAGAGAGAGAGAGAGAGAGAGAGAGAGAGAGAGAGAGAGAGAGAGAGAGAGAGAGAGAGAGAGAGAGAGAGAGAGAGTCAGACAGACAGAGAGGTTTATTTGGCTGCGTGCTGCTTATGATGCTCCTTTGCAATTCTTTTCTCTTTCCTCTTAATCTCTTTAAAATTTTCCCTTGCTCGTTCGATTGTTTCCTTCCAACCATTCATTTTAACACACTGTTCCTTGTGTCATTTGTTATCACGATGAAAACCAAATTTCTGTTCTTTGAGGCATTGCAGGCGATATCAAGTGCTCCCTAAGGCAAACGACAAGAGCTGGCAATTAACTCTCGTTAAATCACACCTTGTGGAAAGACTGATTCTGCCGACTAGTTTAAAGTCTTCCCTCTTAACAGAAGATTCGCAGATTTAATCTCCATTTCACTGTTGTAACGGTTCTGCAACGGTCTGTCGTGACCTGTCCCTCAATTGTAAAAGAACTCTCTCTCTCTCTCTCTCCTCTCTCCCCTCTCTCTCCTCTCTCTCTCTCTCTCTCTCTCTCTCTCTCTCTCTCTCTCTCTCGCAGCCATCTTTCTTGGCTGAAAACCTGATCTCCTTGACAAAGCAAGCAATAATAAGTCCGAGGCCACAGCCACATCACTTTTAACTGTGGGCCGTAAATACGAAGACTTTGAAGCTAAACCTCGAACAGGCCTTCATCTGCACGGTAGTTTTACGTACACCATTGGTTAGTTTTGTATTGATGGGATGGGGGGGGGGGGGGGGGGGTAGGAGGTAGGGTGGGGTTGACATCTAGTTTGTTAAAACACTCAATACCCCCTTGGTGAGACAGGCTTTCTCTTCATCTCTGCGTCAACTTAAGGACTTTTTCTATTCCAACCGTTTGATCTACACATCAGGGAGTTCGCACTACTCCTGATAAAGTGAAAGAAGAGAAGTTTTACTTTTGTTACCTCTATCTCCAGAATAGCCACCTGGGTCGTTAAAGTCGCCGACGCCTAGTTTAGATAGAGTTTTTCCCCGCGCTATAATTGAACACAATACGATGTAATGGGGAAAGAAGATAATGATCAACGAAAGAAAATCTCATATTTATCATTGCTATCGTTTTGACCTCAACGTTAACACATCAGCAGAGCCATAATCCTTATCCAATCAGTAATCCAGCAAATTCAGGGTGCACTGTGAGAGAAGTCATGAGAAGTTGTAAAACGAAACCATCCGCAATGGTAACCGTTTACTGACACATCGCATGGTAGGCATTCCAGGCCTCACCAGCAAGCTGAATCAAGTCGGTCAGGCATTTGGTGTCTCCAGTCTTACATCTCTTCATCCTCCACGACGTCACCCCACTTCCAGTTTGCATTTTCTACCCATTACTTTCATTTAATGTCTGCACAAATGCATTATGTACTCATCTATCTACGTCTTCACTGACAACATGGGCCAATCACCAACGCAGTGCCGGCTCTTTTGCTGAATCTGATGCCAATGTTATCTGGATACATAAGATAAAAAGCGCGAACAAGATTTCCGTTCACAACAGTGTCGACCCTCACCTTCCAACACGACCCGCTGCCCAGTAACCACACATCAGCTCCCCATCGCTCACCCTCTCTTCCCTTCCTGTCTGCTACCACCCTCACCTTGTGCACTCTGTGACATTCCTCCATAAAGAGACAGTCCACACCGATGTCCCCATGTGGATCCTCTATGGGGATTTGGTTCCCACTCTGCCTTCAGTGTGTGCGGCGTTGCCGGAGTTATGGCTGTTCTGCCTGCTGTAGATCTGACCGCCTGAATGCATGGCTGCCTTGCCAAGGTGGCTGTTTTGTGATATGGCTCTTTTGTAATGTGGCTGTTTAGTGATGTGGCTGTTTGGTGATGGTGGCTGTTTTGTGGCGGTGACTGTTATGTGATGGTGGCTGTTTGGTGATAGTGGCTGTCTTAGGATGGTGGCTGCTTTGTGGTGATGGCTGTTTGGTGATTGTTGTTTGGTGATGGTGGTCGTTTTGTGATGGTGTGGCTGTTTTGTGATGGGGTCGCTGTTATGTGATGGTAGTTGTCTTGGGATGGCGGCTGTTTTGTAATGGTGGCTGTTTTGTAATGGTGGCTG
This sequence comes from Conus ventricosus, assembly GCA_018398815.1. Classification (NCBI taxonomy): domain Eukaryota; kingdom Metazoa; phylum Mollusca; class Gastropoda; order Neogastropoda; family Conidae; genus Conus; species Conus ventricosus. Next base: position 58,627,057 of record CM031602.1, read on the forward strand.
TTTTGTTATGGGGCGGCTGTTTTGTTATGGGGCGGCTGTTTTGTGATGGGGTGGCTGTTATGTGATGGTAAGTGTCTTGGAATGGCGGCTGTTTTGTAATGGTGGCTGTTTTGTTATGGGGCGGCTGTTTTGTGAAGGGGCGGCTGTTTTGTGATGGGGTGGCTGTTATGTGATGGTAAGTGTCTTGGAATGGCGGCTGTTTTTTTTAGTAATGGTGGCTGTTTTGTAATGGGGTGGCTGTTTTGTGATGAGATGGCTGTTTTGTGATGAGGTGGCTGTTTTGTGATGGGGCGGCTGTTTTGTGATGAGGTGGCTGTTTTGTGAAGGGGTGGCTGCTTTGTGATGGGGTGGATGTTTTGTGATGGGGTGGTTGTTTTGTGAAGGGGTGGCTGTTTTGTAATGGTGGCTACTTTGTGATGGGGCGGCTGTTTTGCTATGAGGTGGCTGTTTTGTGATGGTGCGGCTGTTTTGTGAAGGGGTGGCTGTTTTGTGATGGGGTGGCTGTTATGTGATGGTAAGTGTCTTGGGATGGCGGCTGTTTTGTAACGGTGGCTGGTTTGTGAAGGGGTGGCTGTTTTGTGATGGGGTTGCTGTTTTGTGATGGGGTGGCTTTATTGTGATGAGGTGGCTGTTTTGTGATGGGGTGGCTGTTTTGTAATGGTGGCTGTTTTGTGATGGGGTGGCTGTTTTGTGATGAGGTGTCTGTTTTGTGATGGGGTGGCTGTTATGTGATGGTAGTTATCTTGGGATGGCGGCTGTTTTGTAATGGTGTCTGTTTTGTGATGGGGTGGCTGCTTTGTGATAGGGTGGCTGTTTTGTGATGGGGTGGCTGTTTTGTGATGTGGTTGTTTTGTGATGGTGGCTGTTTTGTGATGTGACTATTGTGTGATGGAGGCTGTTTTGTGATGTGGCTGTTTTGTGATGTGGCTGTTGTGTAATGGAGGCTGTTTTATGATGTGGCTGCTTTGTGATGTGGCTGTTTTGTGATGATGACTCCTTAGTGATGGTAGCTGTTTTATTGTGATGGAAACTGTTATGTGATGGTGGCTGTTTTGTGATGGGGTGACTTTTTTGTGATGGTGACTTTTTGTGGTGGTGACTTCTTTGTGATGGTGACTTTTTTGTGATGGTGGCTGTTTTTTGTGATGGTGGCTGTTTTTTGTGATGGTGGCTGTTTTTTGTGATGGTGGCTCATTTGTGATGATGACTCGTTTGTGATGGTGACTTTTTTGTGATGGTGGCTGTTTTTTGTGATGGTGGCTGTTTTTTGATGGTGGCTGTTTTATGATGGTGGCTGTTTTGTGATGGTGGCTGTTTTATGATGGTGGCTGTTTTTTGATGGTGGCTGTTTTATGATGGTGGCTGTTTTTTGATGGTGGCTGTTTTATGATGGTGGCTGTTTTGTGATGGTGGCTGTTTTATGATGGTGGATGATTTGTGATGGTAACTTTTTGTGATGGTGGCTGTTTTGTGATGGTGGATGATTTGTGATGGTGGTTGTTTTGTGATGGGGTGGCTGTTTTGTGATGAGGTGGCTGTTTTGTGATAAGGTGGCTGTCTTGTGATGAGGTGGTTGTTTTGTGATTGTGGATGATTTGTGATGGTAACTTTTTGTGATGGTCGCTGTTTTGTGATGGTGGATGATTTGTGATGGTGGATGATTTGTGATGGTGGCTGTTTTGTGATGGTGGATGATTTGTGATGGCGGATGATTTGTGATGGTGGCTGTTTTGTGATGGTGGATGATTTATGATGGTGGCTGTTTTGTGATTGTGGCTGTTTTATAACAGTGACTCCTTTGTGATGGTGGCTGTTTTATAACAGTGACTTCTTTGTGATGGTGACTCCTTTGTGATAATGACTGTTTTTATGCTTGGATGAGGTGGCTGTTTTGTAATTGAGATTGTCTTGGGATGGTGGCTGTTTTGGGATGGTGGCTGTTTTGTTTTGAAGGCTGTCTTGGGAAGGAATGGCTGTTTCGTAATTGAGGTTGTCTTTGGATGGTGGTTGTTTTGTGGTGGGGGCTATCTTGGGATGGTGGCAGCCTTGGGAAAGTGACTGTTTTGTGATGGTGACTGTTTTGTGATGATAGCTCTTTTATGATGGTAGCTCGTCTGTTACAATGGCTGTCTTGGGATGATGGCTGTTTTGTAATGTGGCTCTCTTAAAACGGCATATGTCTTGTAATGGTGACAGTCTTGTAATGGTGGCAGTCTTGTGATGGTGACAGTCTTGCGATGGTGGCAGTCTTGAGATGGTGGCAGTCTTGTGATGGTGACAGTCTTGGTGGCAGTCTTGGTGGCAGTCTTGGTGGCAGTCTTAGTGGCAGTCTTGTGATGTGGCAGTCTTGAGATGGTGGCAGTCTTGTGATGGTGACAGTCTTGGTGGCAGTCTTGTGATGGTTGCAGTCCTGTGATGATGGCAGTCTTGGTGGCAGTCTTGTGATGGTGACAGTCTTGTGATTGTGGCAGTCTTGGTGGCAGTCTTTTGATGGTGGCAGTCTTGTGATTGTGGCAGTCTTGGTGGCAGTCTTGTGATGGTGGCAGTCTTGTGATAGTGGCAGTCTTGTGATAGTGGCAGTCTTGTGATGGTGGCAGTCTTGTGATGGTCTCAGTCTTGTGGTGGCGGCAGTCTTGGTGGCAATCTTGTGATGGTGGCAGTCTTGTGATGGTGACAGTCTTGGTGGCCGTCTTGTGATGGTGGCAGTCTTGTGATGGTGACAGTCTTGGTGGCAGTCTTGTGATGGTGGCAGTCTTGTGATGGTGGCAGTCTTGTGATGGTGACAGTCTTGGTGGCAGTCTTGTGATGGTGGCAGTCTTGTGATGATGACAGTCTTGTGATGATGACAGTCTCGTGATGATGACAGTCTTGTGATTATGACAGTCTTGTGATTGCTGCCGTTTTAGACAGTGATATTCTTGTAATAGTGACAGTTTGTGATGGTGACAGTTTTAGATAGTGATATTCTTGTAATAGTGACAGTTTGTGATGGTGACAGTTTGTGATGGTGACAGTTTTGTCATCGACGCTGTTTTGTCATGATGGCTGTTATGTCATGATGGCTGGTTTGTCGTGATGGCTGTCATGTCATGATGGCTGGTTTGTCATGGTGGCTGTCATGTCATGATGGCTGGTTTGTCATGGTGGCTGTCATATCATGATGGCTGGTTTGTCTTTGTGGTTGGTTTGTCATTGTGGCTGGTTTGTCATTGTGGCTGGTTTGTCATTGTGGCTGGTTTGCCATGACGGCTGTCATGAAATGGTCGTTGTCTTGTTCACATTGGTTGTCATGTCATGATGGCTGTCATGTCATGATTGCTGTCATGTCATGATGGCTGTCTTGTCAGAGTAGCCATTTTGCTATGGTGGCTGTCTTGTCATCGTGATTGCCCTGTCTATGATCACTTTCTTGTTATGTTGGTTGTTTTCCATGCCGTCTGCAGTTGTTTTACTATGACACTGACAAGTGTACGGTGTAGACCAGAAAATTCGTTTAGTAGGAGAAAGTATTATTTAATCAGATTCTTGCGATGAAGCAGAAAACGAAACACAATGCACATATATGAGGAAAAATGATAGGCCCAACCGTTTAAAGCATGGTTCAGTTTTCGTTTTCGTTAAACAAAAAACGGAACTTCCCGTAAACACCATAAAAGGCCAGTGATTTTCATTTATTTGTATTAACCATGAGAACGGCGTATATGGGGCATATTCATATAACAACTTATGCTTTATATTATGTTAAAAAATAAATAAATAACAGCGACAACAAAAATGGAAAAAAAGGGGAAAAAAATAAGCAAAGGCATCTACAAATTCAACGAAAATAAAATCGTGAGAATATGTTGTGCATTCCTGTATGAACTGAGCAAGCGAGCGTACTGTACTGTACTTACACACACACACACACACACACACACACACACACACACACACACACACACACACACACACACACACACACACACACACACACACACACACACACACACACACGCACGCACGCACGCACGCACGCACACACGCACGCACGCACGCACGCACGCACGCACGCACGCACACACACACACATACACATACACACACATGCACACACATCATCCTACGTAATCAAAAAAAAAAAGCGACCAAACAACCAACTAGTCAACCAGCCAATCTACCAAAACGACTGACGAACCAACCAGTCAGTCTAAATCAACTCTTAAATAACTCCTATCGAATTAAAAACTAAAATTCAACGAATTGAAGTGAGACAGCGACGTACAGGACAAAAACGTCACAGAACACACATTGATATAACAATGAACACTTAACCAGTCAACCAACCGACACGTCAAATTATGAAAATGTCAACAGGGCGCTAAGACTGCCAGGTCAGCGCGAAGCCTCCTTCCAGAGGTAGCCTGCTCCGGTGCTGTCGTTTGTCAGAGGCGTTCTGCTGTGACTTTGATGTCAGAGACATAGGCCTTTACGAATGTAGTGGCCAAATGAGTAAACTAACTTCTTTGTTTAGTAGTCATTCACATTTAGGTTTAACGTCTACATGCACCTAAGGTGAAACGGCAGCCAATGACAACCATCCTGGAAGAAAGGAAGGGGTCTGGCTTAAACTCTATTGACATCATCAGAACGACAACACGTCCAGCAGGGAAGCGAAAGCACCGTCTCTCTGAAAATGGGGGCAGCAAGATTCCAGTTCACATTATCTGACGACAAACGCGGTGTTCTGGCATCGAAACATGCAAAAACCCCACAATTCCCAGGTCTGCAAGAATTTCTGTTACCGGTTGAGGCAGTCTTTCATGTCATTTTTTCAGCTTCGAATTCTCCCCTCCCCTCCCTCCCCTCTCTCTCTCTCTCTCACTTTCTTAACTGAAGACAAGATTTTGCTCTCTCTCTATGTCTGACTCTCTCTCTCTCTCTCTCTCCTCTCTCTCTCTCTCTCTCTCTCTCTCTCTCTCTCTCTCTTCTCTCTCTCTCTCTCTCCTCTCTCTCTTCTCCTCTCTTTACCTCTGCGTGCGCGCGTGTGTGTGAGTGCGCGCGCGCGAGCGCGTGCGTGTGCATGCACCTGCATGTGCGTGCATATTTTCTTTCATGCGTGTGTGTATAGTCTTTTGATAAAGATATGAGATCATTTATGACAAAACATTTACTTATATATGATTGTCCCCCCTTGTCTGAAAGGGCTGTACAGCTATTGGACAATAAAAAAGTGTCAGTGTCAGTGTCAGTGTCTCTCTCTCTCCTCTTCTCTCTCTCTCTCTTCTCTCTCTCTCTCTCCTCTCTCTCTCTCTCTCTCTCTCTCTCTCTCTCGCCTATATTGACCTTTTTCTTTCCATAAATGTATCTTAAGTTGTTTTTCGTGTGTAATATTTTTTCCCTCATGCTAATCCCTTCACGTGTTTCGTTGGTTTTTGTAACATTGATAAAGGTGTGCTGTCTTTGTTAATTTCCAGAACATTAAAAATACATTGTTTGCACAAGATTCTTTGGAGAAAAAGAACACGACGATTCGACTCAAAGAGCCTTCTTCAAGACTCAAAACGTCGTGCTCTTTTTCACCAAAGGATCTTTTACAAACAAGGTACTTTTTAGTGTGCTTTATTTTACCTGCAAGATCCGGCAGTCATGCTTTATCTTCTGTGCACATTTCCGTTTAGTAGGGGTTGAAAGTAAGATTGGTGTGTTTGTCCTGCTTTTCTGCCTTTGGAAAGATAATTCATTCCTTCCTTCTTTCTCTCCCCTCTCTACATCCCTCCCCCTGCCTAACCTCTGTGCCCCTGGTCCTCCCTATTTATCTTTCTCCTTCTCTGCCACTCTGTCTCTCACTCTTTGTAGCTTCCTGTTTCTGTCAGACATACAATGTCTTTCCTTTTCGCCGTCAGATGTCACCTTTATGCAGACTGTGTTATTAAAACGAAGAAACCACGAACACCCAGTAACTCGATAGATATCATGGCCTTCCTAGCTTCTTCAGAAAATGTCACAGACCAATTGTTTGAGTGTGGTGATTTTCTTTTTAAGGTTAGGGATTATTTGAAGTCTCAAGATTGTATTTCGTCATCCCTGACTAGAGCAGAATATACCGCAGACTGAACCCTTCACCTTTTTGACCGTCTGTCGATCTGTTTGTCTGTCTCTGTTGAAAAGAAGGAGACCATAGTTTATTAAATTTCCCCCTCAATAAAACACAAATATTCGTGCCCGCCTTTCGTCCTCGCCCTTCCCTCTGACTTTGGGTAATGTTCACAGGGACAAGGACTCTGGCATTAATGATTATGTCCTTTTTGTTGTTTTAGGTCTGCGGACTTGAAAGGCCCTGCACTGGCAAACCAGTGTGTGGCGAGACCTTTCTCCACAGACATAATCTGAACGATAGGTCAAAGTGTTAGAGCGATAGTGCGTATGTCCTTGTGGTCACTGTATCCCCCATGTTTAGATCTGTTTCAGTGGTACCCATGGATGTGGCTGTGGAATATCAGACTGCAATCCGAAGACCTGGTTCGCCATAAAATGATTTCTCAGACCTGCACCATGGATTACAGTCAGAAGGTCAAGGAACCTGTCTATACCTGTATCGTTCCGCACTTAGTCCATGTCTGTCTATACCTGCATCCTTCTGTACTTAGTCCATGTCTGTCTATACCTGGATCCTTCTGTACTTAGTCATGTCTGTCTATATACCTGTATCCTTCTGTACTTAGTCCATGTCTGTCTATACCTGTATCCTTCTGTACTTAGTCCATGTCTGTCTACACCTGTATCCTTCTGTACTTAGTCCATGTCTGTCTACACCTGTGTCCTTCTGTACTTAGTCCATGTCTGTCTATACCTGTATCCTTGTCTGTCTATACCTGTATCCTTCCGTACTTAGTCCATGTCTGTCTATGCCTGTATCCTTCTGTACTTAGTCCATGTCTGTCTATACCTGTATCCTTCTGTACTTAGTCCATGCCTGTCTATACCTGTATCCTTCTGTACTTAGTCCATGTCTGTCTATACCTGTATCCTTCTGTACTTAGTCCATGTCTGTCTATACCTGTATCCTTCTGTACTTAGTCCATGTCTGTCTATACCTGTATCGTTCCGCACTTAGTCCATGTCTGTCTACACCTGTATCCTTCTGTACTTAGTCCATGTCTGTCTATACTGTATCCTTGTCTGTCTATACCTGTATCCTTCGTACTTAGTCCATGTCTGTCTATGCCTGCATCCTTCTGTACTTAGTCCATGTCTGTCTATACCTGTATCCTTCTGTACTTAGTCCATGCCTGTCTATACCTGTATCCTTCTGTACTTAGTCCATGTCTGTCTATACCTGTATCCTTCTGTACTTAGTCCATGTCTGTCTATACCTGTATCCTTCTGTACTTAGTCCATGTCTGTCTATACCTGTATCGTTCCGCATTTAGTCCATGTCTGTCTACACCTGTATCCTTCTGTACTTAGTCCATGTCTGTCTATACCTGTATCCTTCTGTACTTAGTCCATGTCTGTCTATACCTGTATCCTTCTGTACTTAGTCCATGTCTGTCTATACCTGTATCCTTCTGTACTTAGTCCATGTCTGTCTACACCTGTATCCTTCTGTACTTAGTCCACGTCTGTCTATACCTGTATCCTTCTGTACTTAGTCCATGTCTGTCTATACCTGCATCCTTCTGTACTTAGTCCATATCTGTCTATACCTGTATCCTTCTGTACTTAGTCCATGTCTGTCTATACCTGTATCCTTGTCTGTCTACACCTGTATCCTTCTGTACTTAGTCCATGTCTGTCTATACCTGTATCCTTGTCTGTCTACACCTGTATCCTTATGTACTTAGCCCATGCCCGGAATCATTCCCACGCGGGTGAGAAAGCCACCTGTCTAAACTGCCCCCCCCCCCCCCCCCCCGCCTTCTCCTTCTTCTCCGCTCAGGTGGAGCTAAAATCCTCCCCCCCCCCCCCCCCCCCCGAAAAAAAAATCCTGAAAGTGACCCCAACGACAAAATCTGCCAATCAAAGCAAGCTGCACCTGATTTTGAGCCATGCCCCCCCCCCCACTGTGTTCCCACCCCCCCCCTGGTGAATTAGTCGGGGCATGGTCTGGTGACATTCCCCTGGAGTGCTATAGGCACACATACCCATTCCCACCTCCATTTCTGGTCAGGCCGGTACGTTTGAGCACGTGCCTACACTCTCTCCATGTGGGCACTTCCCGACCATGCCCGAATCGCTGACTGGTGGGGGGGAGGGGGGGGGGACCAGGGGGAGGGAAAGTTCTGGCGCAGGCCCAGTATCATTCCCTCCGCTTCCTACTGTTTAGGTGCAAGGTACCTTGGTTGATACAGTTTGTCGTCTGGAACGCTTGGACAATTTTCTAGGGGTTGGGGGTGGGGACAAACGGGGAGTCGGTCTGGAGTTACTACATGAGTGTTGTGTGTGTGGGGGGTGTCTGGGCACCTGCCCTTCCTTACCGCCGGGGAGGGATTTCAGGCCCGGTGTTTGCAGTTCTTTCTAACCGTTAAACAGATCTCCAGTAAAATTTCAAAATGGAGTGACTGAAGGCGGCGAACGAAGCAAGATTAGGAATAGAGTTTAGAACTTACCGCCAATGACATTGACAAACAAAGCACAAGACAAGACACGATGCATTTCAAACACTTGGGTCTTCATCAGGCGAAAAAATAAATCACATTTAACATGTGGGACAGTACAAACTACGAAAAACGAAAAAAGAATGAAAATGACTTATCCGTTATTGTCCATGAAGGCGGAAATGACATGAGGCCAGGGGGATTATGGGAGAGGAAACAGAGGGGGGGGGGGGGGGGGGTTTCGTCAGGGGAGGTGTGTGTGTGTGATATGATAGGGTTGTGTGTCTAGTTTATTGGGATGGTGTGATATCTTTGTGATGGTTGTGGTAATGGTGGATAGATAATAATGAGAAGAACCCACAACCCTGACCCCACTACCACATCTGATCACCACCACCCTCTTGTCTACTGCATCCCTGACAACCTCCCCCTCTCTGACGACGAAAGATCAGTCTTAACAAAAGGACTTAAATTCATCCCTACTCAACCCACCACCAACAATCACCAGAACCACATTGACGTGGAAACAGAGGGGGGGGGGTTGCGTCAGGGGAGGTGTTGTGTGTGATATGATAGGGTTGTGTGTCTAGTTTATTGGGATGGTGTGATATCTTTGTGATGGTTGTGGTAATGGTGGATAGATAATAATGAGAAGAACCCACAACCCTGACCCCACTACCACATCTGATCACCACCACCCTCTTGTCTACTGCATCCCTGACAACCTCCCCATCTCTGACGACGAAAGATCAGTCTTAACAAAAGGACTTAAATTCATCCCTACTCAACCCACCACCAACAATCACCAGAACCACATTGAAGTGGAAAGGTTTTTTAGGAAACTTCGTTGGATGGCAGCACTTAAAAACATACCCAGGCCCCCACCCCCCCCAAAACTCTGACACCTTCACTCAACTATTTCAAACCCAATGCTCCGCCAACCACCCTCAAACAAATCCAGTGAAGTTGAACTCTACATAAAAACATGCAAAATAGACATCAGCCGGATCAAATCCAAACCTGTCCGACACTGCAACCTTTCACAAAACCAACAAAAAGCCCTCAAATCACTACGAGAACGACAGGACATTGTCATCAAACCAGCAGACAAGGTGGTGCAGTTGTAGTTTGGGACAAACAACTATACATAGCAGAAGCACAAAAACAACTGTCCAACACAATTTCTACACCCCACTCACAACATCACCCCTCCCTCAACACCAGAAACTCATTGCTAACTCAATCAAAGAAGAAATCAGACTCAACAATCTACCCACTACAGCCAAACTCCTCATTATGACAGACACCAAACAGCCCACCTTCTACCTACTACCCCAAAATACACAAAATCAACACACCTGGCAGACCCATTGTTTCAGCCTGCAGCTGCCCCACTGAACACATTTCGCAATACCTAGACTTCCTCCTTCAACCCATAGTACAAAGCCTCCCCACATACCTCAAAGACACAACCCACACACTCAACATGATTAACTCGCACAACACAGACCCCCGCTTTTCAACCGAGCCTCCGCTTCACACTTGACGTGGTGTCACTCTACACTTCCATCCCCCACATTGATGGACTAAGGGCCCTCACATTTTTCCTTGACAACGGCCCCCCAACCAACAACACCCTCCCACCACCACTCTGGTCAGACTCGCTGAATAGTCCTCACCCTGAACACATTTCAATTCAACAAGCACACATTCTCACAAATTAGTGGTGTTGCCATGGGTACCAAAATGGGACCAGCCTATGCTTGCCTCTTCATGGGACACTTGGAACACCGCCTGCTCAACACATACACAGGCCCCACACCTAAACTGTACAAAAGGTATATCGATGATGGACTGGGAGCCACATCTATGCCAAAACAAGACCTCCTCAACTTCCTCAACTTTGCCCAGACCTTCCATCCATCTATCCGACTTACCTACACCATTTCGCAGTCGGTCAACTTCCTAGACATCACCATCTCCCTAGAAGAAGGCCTACTCAAAAACCTCCATTTTCTACAAACCCACCGACGCACATGCATACCTATGACTACTCATCCTCCCACAACCCACACACTAAAGACAGCATCCCATACTCACAATTTCTCCGTCTTCGCAGACTCTGCTCCAGCGAGGAAGACTTCACTATACAAGCAGCCAAAATGTCACAATTCTTCACCAACCGCGGATACCCCAGTTCCATCAATCAATGCAGCACTCCGCCGCACCATAGCTGTATCCAGAACATCTGCTCTGGACACCCAGCATCCAACCAAGACAGACAGACCCACAGCCTACCTCCTCTACCACCCGCACACCCTCCCCATCTGTAGGATCCTCAAATCCAATTGGCACATTGTACATAACCACAAACCCGCCTTCCATACCAAAACCCATGATCACATTCAAACGTGACAAAACCTCAAAGACCTCCTCGTGCGATCCAGTTTGAACAGAACCACAGCTACACCACCAGGTACTCACCCCTGCTCCAAACCCAACTGCAAAATCTGCCCCCTCACCAAACCAGACACCATCTTACAGGGCCCCAAAAAACTCCTTCACAGTCAAACGCACATTCTCATGTCAGAGCCGCAACATTATAAATGCCATCCACTGCCACTGTGTGGCAAGATCTACATAGGGGAAACGTCACGCACACTTGAAACACGCATCGCTGAACACCTGGCTGATATCCGCCACACCGACCCAAACCCGTCGCCCTACACTTCAACCACACCCAACACAACATCTACCATGTCAAAGTTATGGCACTCTGGCAGTCACAGAGTGACAGCTTTGAAACGCACAACTCAAGAATCCCATCTCATTTCCAAACTGGGCACACTACACCCCCAGCATCAATATCCAACAATAACCAACACACATACCCACCTCTTCCACATCAGTTTGCAATATCCCCTACCAACACACACACATACACACACACATACACACACACTTACATACACCACCACCACATCCCCTTCACCACTTCATACAGTAGTTACAGCAACCCTCCATCTATTTAATCTTAATTTTGTTTTATCCTTCCCCTTAAATCCCCCCCCCACACACACACACACACCTTTCTTCTTTTTTTTTTTTTTTTCTTTTTTTCTTTCATTATTATCTATCCACCATTACCACAACCATCACAAAGATATCACACCATCCCAATAAACTAGACACACAACCCTATCATATCACACACACACACCTCCCCTGACGCAACCCCCCCCCCCCCCCCCCTCTGTTTCCTCTCCCATAATCCCCCTGGCCTCATGTCATTTCCGCCTTCATGGACAATAACGGATAAGTCATTTTTCATTCTTTTTTCGTTTTTCGTAGTTTGTACTGTCCCACAAGTTAAATGTGATTTATTTTTTCGCCTGATGAAGACCCAAGTGGTTGAAATGCATCGTGTCTTGTCTTGTGCTTTGTTTGTCAATGTCATTGGCGGTAAGTTCTAAAACTCTATTCCTAATCTCAGATCTCCAGTAAACCAAATGCACGCACGCAACATGACGGCGTGGGGAAAGGGGATGGAGGTAGTTTGTCTACCGGGGATATGGAGCGACTGTGTTTTGTTAGTTTCCGTGCGATTCGAACCAACGGGTAGACAATATCAACATGGGCACATAAGACCGTATTGCGAAAGCTTGGCTGTGTCTGGAGTGGCACCGTCTTCATCTGTCCGTGGGCAGGGGTGGTTGGGTCTGTGGGGTGTGCTCGGCAGCTGGAGGGTGGTGTTTTTCGCCGGTGGGCTCTGCAGTCATAAAATACGGGCTGGTACACCCATGGGGATGCTACTTTAAGGCTGTTATGAGCTGCATCCTGTAGTCTAATTTACCTCTGTTCAGGAGCAGTTATGTCCCTTGATATCTTAATGGAGTGTCCTGCGCGTGCCTGTACCCATCGTCAACACAGCGCAGGCCTCCAAGGGTGGTGCAGGACTGCTCTAAAGGCAGGTGAAGACGGTGCTTCTCTGGGTCCTCCCAGCACCTTCGGGTGTTTCTTTTTCTTCTTTGCCTTAACTAGGCTGACCCTGGAGAAAGGTCCAGTGACGGTGAGGAAAGACCCACTGACCACAGGGAAAGTCCTGTTGACAGTGGGAAAGACTACAACTTTGGATTCTCTCTTGAGGGCACATAAGACCGTATTGCGAAAGCTTGGCTGTGTCTGGAGTGTCACCGTCTTCATCTGTCCGTGGGCAGGGGTGGTTGGGTCTGTGGGGTGTGCTCGGCAGCTGGAGGGTGGTGTTTTTCGCCGGTGGGCTCTGCAGTCATAAAATACGGGCTGGTACACCCATGGGGATGCTACTTTAAGGCTGTTATGAGCTGCATCCTGTAGTCTAATTTACCTCTGTTCAGGAGCAGTTATGTCCCTTGATATCTTAATGGAGTGTCCTGCGCGTGCCTGTACCCATCGTCAACACAGCGCAGGCCTCCAAGGGTGGTACAGGACTGCTCTAAAGGCAGGTGAAGACGGTGCTTCTCTGGGTCCTCCCCAGCACCTTCGGGTGTTTCTTTTTCTTCAACATTCATTAATATACTGATTGGCGCCCTTGGCTGTCGTTGATTAACTATGTCAATGATTTTACTTGTCCTTGGCAGTCGTTGACGGACTATGTCAATGATCTTACTTAGATAGTCAGTTGTCTCACTTAGAGCATACACTTTGACTGAATGGGAAAAAAAACCGCATGAGTGACATACCTTCGGGGTGAACTTCTCCTGTTAGCCTCACTGGATCATTGTCACAGATACTGCGGATCATTGTCATAGATACTGTGGATACTTTGTTGGAAGGACAAGAACTGAGGGGGTCTACATGAAAAGCTAATTTTGCTTGTTTTCGTTTGTTGGTATTGTTTATGTTAAGAGTTTAAAGTCTTTTGGAGTCTCGGATGTTCTGTCAACTAACCCCAGGCCAGAGATCTCGACGTTTAAAATGAATTGTAAGTTAGAGTACTGAAAAGCGTTCTGAATTACCAGCCAGGGAATTCAACAGCAAATAATCCTCGATGCCTGTTCTGCGTCTCTGTGGGCAAAACTCCCGGTCACTGACAGAAAACAGGTCAAGCCTGGTGCACGTCTTATTACTTGTCGGTACTCTTTTGACTGCCTGTCTGCCCATCTGTCCGTTACTCGTTTTCAGATATATGAGCTCACCTTGCTTTGTTCTCTGAAAATGTCACTGACTTTGCTGCGTGTTTAAAGTCAGAGAAACACACGGCACAGTAAGGTCTAAAACAAAGAGCTGTCTGCTGAGTTTAAGAGGGGGAGGAAGGTGAGGCGACGGGAAGGGGGGGGGGGGTAGCGCTGAACAAATCAAGGTGCAGAGAATGTGGAGATGAAGGAAGGTACAGTAGAAGGAACTGAGAACGGTGTCAGCTTACGGCTGAAGGAACACGGGACTAGAATCCTTTGGGTAGCGGTAATGTCGAGTTGAACACACACGACTAAGTGAACTTCAAGATTCCGTTACTTTACGGCTGAAAAGATACGACTAATTTTGCTCGTGATTACACAGGGTTGGAACTATGTGAATGAGGTCACTTAGGGCTGTGACAATACAAAGCTGAAAGCGATAGTATCGGCTGTAGAAGAACATGGGATAAAGTACCACTGAGGGAACGTACTCTGTAGTAATGCAGTGGATTCGTTTTTAGTCCGTCGAGTCGACGTCGACCACTTCAATCATCTTGGGGTTGAGAGAGGCGATACGAGTTGTGACTGATCAAGCATATGCGTGCAAGGAATGCCATATGACAGCTTGGACAGGGAATGTAGGAGACGTCCTCTTGATTGCCGACGTGGGCTTTCCTTGCCTGTCTAATATGTTGCAATGCAGCTGTGCTTATTTCTCCACATCAAATGGCGTGTTTGTGGCTAGAGTAGCACCATGTAGCTCGACCCCTGAATGTTTGTTCCCATGTATTAGTGTTGATGTTGAACGCTTTCGGTTTTGTTTTGAGAGTGTCTTTAGAGCGTTTTTTTCTGACCTCTTTGGGAACGTACTCGTTTTTGCAGCGCACCAAAGAAGAATCTCTTGGATAGCCAGTGGTCTGGCATACGAGCTATATGACCTGCCCATCGAAACTGAGACAGCATGAGGATGGTGTGGATGCTTGCCAGGCCTGCTTGGCCAACCATGTCTGTGTCTGGAATTTTCCGAGGCACATGGTGTGGAAGTGATTAAGCTTCTCGGCATGCCGTTGATACACTGTCCACGTTTTACATGCATAGAGGAGTGTGGGGAAAACTGCTGCTCTGCACACTTTCAGCTTGGTCTCAAGACTAATGCCCCTTCTATTCCAAAACATTGATGTATAATTTTGTGGTAGATAAAGCACCACCAACGGACTTAGGCTGTGGTAATACAAGGGATAAAGAATCACTAAAGGAACTTGGGTCGTAGTAATACAAGGGATAAAGAATCACTGAAGGAAATATTGGGTCGTAGTAATACAAGGGATTAAGAATCACTGAAGGAACTTGGGCCGTAGTAATACAAGAGATAAAGAATCACTAAAGGAACTTGGGCCGTAGTAATACAAAAGATAAAGAATCACTGAAGGAAATATTGGGTCGTAGTAATACAAGGGATAAAGAATCACTGAAGGAAATATTGGGTCGTAGTAATATAAGGGATACAGAATCACTGAAGGAAATATTAGGTCGTAGTAATACAAGGGATAAAGAATCACTGAAGGAAATATTGGGTCGTAGTAATACAAGGTATAAAGAATCACTGAAGGAACTTGGGTCGCAGTAATACAAGGGATAAAGAATCACTGAAGGAACTTGGGCCGTAGTAATACAAGAGATAAAGAATCACTGAAGGAAATATTGGTTTGTAGTAATACAAGAGATAAAGAATCACTAAAGGAACTTGGGTCGTAGTAATACAAGGGATAAAGAATCACTGAAGGAAATATTGTGTCGTAGTAATACAAGGGATAAAGAATTACTGAAGGAAATATTGGGTCGTAGTAATACAAGGGATACAGAATCACTGAAGGAAATATTGGGTCGTAGTAATTCAAGGGATAAAGAATCACTAAAGGAACTTGGGCCATAGTAATACAAGGGTAAAGAATCACTGAAGGAAATATTGGGTCGTAGTAATACAAGGGATAAAGAATCACTGAAGGAAATATTGGGCCGTCGTAATACAAGGGATAAAGAATCACTAAAGGAAATATTGGGTCGTAGTAATACAAGGGATAAAGAATCACTGAAGGAACTTGGGTCATAGTAATACAAGGGATAAAGAATCACTAAAGGAACTTGGGTCGTAGTAATACAAGGGATAAAGAATCAGTAAAGGAACGTGGGTCGTAGTAATACAAGGGATAAAGAATCACTAAAGGAACTTGCGCCGTAGTAATACAAGGGATAAAGAATCACTAAAGGAACTTGGGCCGTAGTAATACAAGGGATAAAGAATCACTAAAGGAACTTGGGCTGTAGTAATACAAGGGATAAAGAATCACTAAAGGAACTTGCGCCGTAGTAATACAAGGGATAAAGAATCACTAAAGGAACTTGGGTCGTAGTAATACAAGGGATAAAGAATCACTAAAGGAACTTGGGCTGTAGTAATACGCGGAACAGCGCACCACTGAGGGATCATATGGCTGTAGCAATCCAGGGGATACAGTAGGCTGCACACCAATAAAATGTACCAAGGCCTTGCCTAAGGAGTTGAGTATTCATAAACGGGCGAAATGATATCGCTTTGAGAATGTTCATAGTGTTTGAAAGTTTGTTTTGAGAATGTTTATTGTGTTTGAAAGTTTGTTTTGAGAATGTTTATTGTGTTTGAAAGTTTGTTTTGAGAATGTTTATTGTGTTTGAAAGTTTGTTTTGAGAATGTTTATTGTGTTTGAAAGTTGATTCTCCTCGTTTACTTTCATGTGGTCATCAAGTGACAAGCCAGGTAGTTCCAAGCAGACACATTAAAATCAAAGGAATGGGACTATCTAGACGAGACCACCTGGCGCAAAGATAGGGTCACGGGTGAGTGCAAAGGTCTGGAATGTGACGTCAGCTAAGGGAAAGGTAATGTATTTGAAGATTGAGATTGAGAATGGCGCTATCGGTGGAATTCCGAAATAACAAGTGAAATGATTGATGGATGATTTTTCTTTTAATCATTTATCAGTTTGATATCAAATCCTGGCTCAAACTTACCCTTGGCTCCAAAAAAATGCTTACACGAATGATGCCAAATCCTAATGGAGGCGTGTAGCCAACACCACTGAGAAGACTGAGGCTGTAGAACTATTGGGGATAAAGCATCACTTCAGGAAATCTGTAGTGACACTGCAGACAACGCACCACTGGGGAAACAAATAAGCTGTAGAAATGCAGGAAGAGGGACACTTAGTTCATTGCCTGGGCCACTCGTCAGTATGCCAGCTTTTTACAGCAGACGGCAGTTCAGATATCAGTTACTGCTTCTACAACACGTTTGAAGAGTTCTGCAGGAATGCTGTCAATGTTTGCAGCCTTCTCACACTTTAGCGACTTTATTGTTGGTTCGAAGTATTGAAAGCCATACTCACTTAAAATGAATTCTAGAACCTAGAATCTCGCATCCCCTATTTCATGTTGAGTTGAGAGCAAAGTCCAGTTAGTCATTTCATAGGATGTCTTCCTTGTTTGTAAAACAGTTTGCATTGTTATCTTGAATGCTGCTAATTTTGCCTTGCTTCCGTGTCATCATGTCTATTTCAATCTTAAAAGCTTTGTTTGTGTCATCGTTGTCTAGGTTTTTGTCATTGTCTTTACAATCCATTTTTTCTTTGTATTTTTTTACACGTAAGAGTGGTGTTTTTCTCGCTCTTGTTGTTCGTGTTGCTCTTCAACCCTGTATTGTAAAATTCATTATCACAAAGTCAAAAGCATTGCCACGGTCAGATCCTGGAAATATCCTTGTTGGAGTCCTGTGAATATTGTCTATCTGATGTCCTTTTGGAGTCCTGTGAATATTGTCTATCTGATGTCCTTGTTGGAGTCCTGTAAATATTGTCTATCTGATGTCCTTGTTGGAGTCCTGTGAATATTGTCTATCTGACGTGAATAGTGTACACGTCACTGAGGCAACGTTCAGCTCTGGAGATACAGAGTGAAAGACAGAGGGTTGAGGGAAGACATGACTGAGGGGAAGCAGGGTTGTGCTCAGATGGGGTTGAACAGATGGTGGAGGGCGCTTCAAGCTGTGGTAATGTGGAGGTGAACACCCCTAACTGAGGTAACTAAACACCTTCCACAATCTGCCAGATGAACAGCTGTCTCCAGATGAAACTCATATCACAATTACATTATAAGTTGCAACTGAGCGTACAGCACTTTGTGGTATGATTTACTCACTGAATGAAATGAAGTTTAAATACATTAGAAGTTGAAGATCTTTAACAACAGGGACATATTCAATAAAATTAAAAGTTTCTTCACAAAGACGGCCCAATCTTGTATCAGTTCATTGGCAAGTTACCGTGACTGCCATTTAACCCACTATTTGCAACGATTTTGCCTTCGGTTCCAAAAAAGGAGGAAGTAGAACAAACGTCACACTGATATCCTCGTAAAAGCACTTTGCCTTACATAACAGGCTGTGGAGGCGGGGTAGGGGAAGATGTCATCCTCAACAGGCTGTGGAGGAGAGGTAGGAGAAGAGGTCATTCTCAACAGGCTGTGGAGGAGGGGTAGGGGAAGATGTCATCCTCAACAGGCTGTGGAGGAGAGGTAGGAGAAGAGGTCATTCTCAACAGGCTGTGGAGGAGGGGTAGGGGAAGATGTCATCCTCAACAGGCTGTGGAGGAGGGGTAGGAGAAGAGGTTATTCTCAACAGGCTGTGGAGGAGGGGTAGGAGAAGAGGTCATTCTCAACAGGCAGTAGAGGCGGGGTAGGGGAAGATGTCATCCTCAACAGGCTGTGAAGGAGAGGTAGGAGAAGAGGTCATTCTCAACAGGCAGTGGAGGCGGGATAGCGGAAGATGTCATCCTCAACAGGCTGTGGAGGAGAGGTAGGAGAAGATGTCATCCTCAACAGGCTGTGGAGGAGAGGTAGGAGAAGATGTCATCCTCAACTGGCTGTGGAGGAGGGGTAGGAGAAGAGGTCATTCTCAACAGGCAGTGGAGGCGGGGTAGGGGAAGATGTCATCCTCAACAGGCTGTGGAGGAGAGGTAGGAGAAGAGGTCATTCTCAACAGGCAGTGGAGGCGGGATAGGGGAAGATGTCATCCTCAACAGGCTGTGGAGGAGAGGTAGGAGAAGATGTCATCCTCAACAGGCTATGGAGGA
>CM031602.1:58659481-58664481 GCA_018398815.1 Conus ventricosus
CGGACACTGTTCCTGTATTTTAAGCCATCTCTAATTCTTCTTTGGAAAGTGTATAAATTGTTTCTCCATTGAGGAGAAGAAACCTGTAAAAAAGTTCATGTGAATTACTATGTATAATGAGATGAAATTTGGTCACAGCTAGTGGATCTGTGGAATGTTTGTACCTCCACTGGAGTGGAGGAACAGAAGATTTAAAGATTTGAAAAGTTGATTATCGTTTAGTAAATTATTCACCAGAGAGGAGGGGGAGAAGAAGTTATTGTAGTGCGCCTTCTGGTTGTTTGGAGAGACTACGTGTGCACGGAGTGAATGCTGAGATGAGTGCGTGAATGCATTTGTGCTCAGTGTGACATATATATATATATATATATATATATATATATATATATATATATATATATATATACAACAAACTAATAAATTCCAAGGATAAGTACCGCGCACCGTTCCAGCAACTTACAGAGCAGCTTGGTGTTGCAATGACTGCAAGAAATATTGAATTATAAACAAAAGCTTGCTCTTATGTCTTAGATTGAAGAAATAGGGGGAGATAAGCATTCATATCTGCAGTGGTAGATGATTCTGCCTAACTAACAGTATGTGCTTGAGTGGGTGAATGGGGAAAAAATAAAATAAATGCTTCTCACAATGAACTTCAGCAAGCTTATAGTCTCCAAGGGGGAGACACCCTCCAATAATAGGGAGGGAAACTCACTAACATATACTCCTGGTCATATACCGATATTTCGAAACTTGGTGGTTTCTCCTCAGTGACCGCGGAAAGTGGTAATTTGACTCCTCTGCCTTTTCAGTTTTAAGAAGAATGCAATCCTAGAAAAGGCTGGTGTGCAATACCGTAGTATGTTTGTTGAGTTTTCAAAAAAAAAACCCAAAGGAGCCACCTAAGAAGCAAAAGAAAATCATGAAAGAGCAAAACAAGCTACATTTTCTTGTGAAAAGTAGAAAATATAAAACGATATCCTCTTAAGACACAAGTGCTGACGGTCAGTTCTTGGAATGAATCCGCAAGGGACTAAAATACAACAAACTAATAAATTCCAAGGATAAGTACCGCGCACCGTTCCAGCAACTTACAGAGCAGCTTGGTGTTGCAATGACTGCAAGAAATATTGAATTATAAACAAAGCTTGCTCTTATGTCTTAGATTGAAGAAATAGGGGGAGATAAGCATTCATATCTGCAGTGGTAGATGATTCTGCCTAACTAACAGTATGTGCTTGAGTGGGTGAATGGGGAAAAAATAAATAAATGCTTCTCACAATGAACCTTCAGCAAGCTTATAGTCTCCAAGGGGGAGACACCCTCCAATAATAGGAGGGAAACTCACTAACATATAACTCCTGGTCATATACCGATATTTCGAAACTTGGTGGTTTTTCCTCAGTGACCGCGGAAAGTGGTAATTTGACTCCTCTGCCTTTTCAGTTTTAAGAAGAATGCAATCCTAGAAAAGGCTGGTGTGCAATACCGTAGTATGTTTGTTGAGTTTTCAAAAAAAAACAACCAAAGGAGCCACCTAAGAAGCAAAAGAAAATCATGAAAGAGCAAAACAAGCTACATTTTCTTGTGAAAAGTAGAAAATATAAAAAGATATCCTCTTAAGACACAAGTGCTGAGGGTCAGTTCTTGGAATGAATCGCAAGGGACTAAAATACAACAAACTATAAATTCCAAGGATAAGTACCGCGCACCGTTCCAGCAACTTACAGAGCAGCTTGGTGTTGCAATGACTGCAAGAAATATTGAATTATAAACAAAGCTGCTCTTATGTCTTCGATTGAAGAAATAGGGGGAGATAAGCATTCATATCTGCAGTGGTAGATGATTCTGTCTAACTAACAGTATGTGCTTGAGTGGGTGAATGGGGAAAAAATAAAATAAATGCTTCTCACAATGAACCTTCA
Organism: Conus ventricosus; assembly: GCA_018398815.1. Taxonomy (NCBI): domain Eukaryota; kingdom Metazoa; phylum Mollusca; class Gastropoda; order Neogastropoda; family Conidae; genus Conus; species Conus ventricosus. Next base: position 58,661,407 of record CM031602.1, read on the forward strand.
GCAAGCTTATAGTCTCCAAGGGGGAGACACCCTCCAATAATAGGGAGGGAAACTCACTAACATATAACTCCTGGTCATATACCGATATTTCGAAACTTGGTGGTTTCTCCTCAGTGACCGCGGAAAGTGGTAATTTGACTCCTCTGCCTTTTCAGTTTTAAGAAGAATGCAATCCTAGAAAAGGCTGGTGTGCAATACCGTAGTATGTTTGTTGAGTTTTCAAAAAAAAAACCAAAGGAGCCACCTAAGAAGCAAAAGAAAATCATCAAAGAGCAAAACAAGCTACATTTTCTTGTGAAAAGTAGAAAATATAAAAAGATATCCTCTTAAGACACAAGTGCTGAGGGTCAGTTCTTGGAATGAATCGCAAGGGTCTAAAATACAACAAACTAATAAATTCCAAGGATAAGTACCGCGCACCGTTCCAGCAACTTACAGAGCAGCTTGGTGTTGCAATGACTGCAAGAAATATTGAATTATAAACAAGCTTGCTCTTATGTCTTCGATTGAAGAAATAGGGGGAGATAAGCATTCATATCTGCAGTGGTAGATGATTCTGCCTAACTAACAGTATGTGCTTGAGTGGGTGAATGGGGAAAAAAATAAAATAAATGCTTCTCACAATGAACCTTCAGCAAGCTTATAGTCTCCAAGGGGGAGACACCCTCCAATAATAGGGAGGGAAACTCACTAACATATAACTCCTGGTCATATACCGATATTTCGAAACTTGGTGGTTTCTCCTCAGTGACCGCGGAAAGTGGTAATTTGACTCCTCTGCCTTTTCAGTTTTAAGAAGAATGCAATCCTAGAAAAGGCTGGTGTGCAATACCGTAGTATGTTTGTTGCGTTTTCAAAAAAAACAGGTTGTCAAGCGGCACGCGTGGTCGTCCTGCCATCCATAACTGCCCGGCATGTGCTGGCATGGACTGGGTGAGGCAGCGGAGTGTCAGTGGGGATGGCTGCTCTCTCCTCTCTGGAAGGGCGTCAGAAGCCCAGGCTGTCCGTCGGGTGTGTCTGTCCCTAACACCCCACAAATGGTCAAGAGAGTGCTGGTTCTCCGACCTCCCATTTTGCCACTTTTTTTGTTTATTTGTTTGTTTGTTTGTTTGTTTCAGAGATACAGACAGCGGACGGAAGAGACGACACACATTAGGGGAGCAGAGGTGGGGATGGAGCACAGCAATGCTGCTGACGAAACATCTATTTGAAGACCATTGCCCACACTGCTGATAGAGACAGAGAGGAGGTGGGAGAATGTGGAAAGCGCTTAAGGGGAACAAACAGAGAGAGAGAGAGAGAGAGAGAGAGAGGAGAGAGAGAGAGAGAGAGAGAGAGAGAGAGAGAAGAGAGGAGAGAGAGAGAGAGAGAGAGAGAGAGAGAGAAATACGATAACAAAAATTAAAACAATAATCATTTGAACCACTATCAGTAAACAAAAAAGTCACTGGGATCACGGCCCAAGCGACAATCCAGCGAGTGAGCTATAAGAGAAAGAGAAAGAGAGGGATGGGGATGAGAGTGGAGTGGGAGAGTAAAGTGAGGTGAGGAAGGAGAGCGGGGCCGGGAAGGGGGTGGAGGTGTACGGCGGGGGCATCAAAAGACAGGCGTGCTGGTGTGGATGAGCACATAGCCAATGGAACGACTGGCGGTAGTCCAGGTCCCTCCCGACGGAAGGCACCACGGTGACTCTGCCTGTCACATGGTGGACGATCCGACGACACCCATTCATCTCAGTCAGCCATTTCCAGAGCTCTGTGTGGATCAGTGATGACGACTTTTGGTTTCTGTCAGATTTCCCGAAGGATTTACAACATGACATAAAACCAGTCCTCACTGTGTGTGTTTGTCTCGATCTGTTACAGCAGCGGTTCTGTCGTTAGTTCCAAACAGAGACAGAAAAATGACACCGTATTAATGCAAAGAAATGAACGAAGAATTGACAGTAGACGAGTAAGCCAGCAGATAGTGCGCGTGCAAATAAGTCAAAGTGAAAGCCAGACGGTCAGTCATATAATAACAGAGACAATAAGAAGGAAAAATTGTCATGTTCCTTACACACTTTGATTATACTAGTGGTGTACAAAGCCTTGAAAATATGTAATTACCAGGGTTGATCGGTAAATAGTATGTATGGCCCTTTCACTAACCAACTAAGCCACAACTCTTTATATACAGCTTTATTACCGAGGACACGATCGTCTAAAATGCTTCACTGGTGGGTTGTGTGACGTGGTCCAACATGAGACGTCAAGAATGGACTGACTCCTTCATGCACCTGATACCCTTTCTATGTGCTTGCCCAGGCGGCACTTGGTGATGATCATTTAACGAATCTGAACCAGGAGATGCCTTTGACTCATACGGCACTGTTCTGCATGTGAATGGAGGAATTCATCACTAGTGTAGTCACATGTACAGAAGGGCATCGTCTTGGTGATGTGGTTTTGGTCTAGAACGGAGTGTGGGTCAAAGAGCACGCTGAAAATAAGCCAGCGATACACAGACACAGACAACAGCGCCCTACAGCTGGGTTCTACATGGCTCATCTCCTTCATGGTAACTGCCATGTCCACAAACCGAGGGTCACTGTCACCCTCCAGAAGGAACACAGTTCCCAAGCCTAGATCTTCTGACATACAATTCAGAGCTGACTCCTTGTACAGATAGCTGTACCCTCGTTGGAAAGAAATGTTATACCTGAGATATATTCCATACTTTCAAGATCTCTCAAAAGCTGAAAGTTTGGAGATTCTTGCATAATTATTGTGTGACAATGAACATATCCAAGAATCGTAGTGTACACAACTAAAACGTTGTTGTCGAAGAGGAGAGCACTCTGAGGGCATGCAAAGATGTCATCTACAACGAACGTAAAATCCCGTTTTACATAACTGTAGACGTAGCCAAATATATCAACTCTATGCTGAAACTGAAAGCACAACATTGCAATTTGAAGTCCTATTTCGAAGATAAAAACATGTTTCAAAAATGCATCCTGCAAATTTACAAATTCTGATCTTGTACTTTACGGTTTTGCCAAAACTTTATAGACATTTTCAAGTGGAAAGTTTT
>CM031602.1:58669481-58675639 GCA_018398815.1 Conus ventricosus
GTGTTGTTTAGCTTGAGAAGATTTAAATATTTTTATGTTGCGCTGTCCAACCTGATCAGAAAATGAAATGAATTCACATTTAAGCATTACGATAATCGTTGTAACTTTTGAATGAATCTGTTGATGTCGTTCACAAGCGAGGCTATTATTTCCAACCTTGCTGTCCATATCCATGAAGCTCAAAAGAGACTATGTGGTAAATTTGCCTATCCTATTTACTTTTAACTTCGTTATAGTGGTGTATTTAGTTTCTATATAATTTCTTTTAATCATCAAACAACAATGTACCTGTGTCCACACATTTCAGTGACATTATGCATAGTCATCAAAACACGTCTCTTACTTATTGTTTTAACACATGCATAATCACAGACGTGAGAAATAGAGAGAGAACAACACACTCTCGCGCCGATATACCTGTTCCGGAAAAACGGAAAGATAACACCCGGCTTTCCACCGCAAACTAAGTTATCTTTCATCAGTTTACTGGTCAAGCGACCAGATCTAGATCGGGATATCGACTGCCTGCATTACAGATCACTTGTACACCCATTTCATGACATTTTCTCTCTCTGATCGAACTGTCTGCGTTACAGATGACTTTTACACCCACTTTATGACACTGGCACTCTCTGATCGAACTGTCTGCATTACAGATCACTTGTACACCCACTTTATGACACTGGCACTCTCTGATCGAACTGTCTGCATTACAAATCACTTGTACACCCACTTTATGACACTGGCACTCTCTGATCGAACTGTCTGCATTACAGATCACTTGTACACCATATCATGACATGTCCTCCCTCTGATTGAACTGTCTCTATTAAAGATGGCTTGTACGCCCATATCATGACATCTGCTCTCTGATTAACATGTCTCCATTACAAATGACTTGTACACCCATTTCGTCAAACTTGCTCTCTCTGATTGAACGGTCTACATTATAGATGACTTCTACACTCATGTCATGACACTTCCTCTGTCTAATTGAACGGTCTGCATTATAGATGACTTCTACACTTATGTCATGACACTTCCTCTGTCTAATTGAACGGTCTGCATTATAGATGACTTCTACACTTATCTCATGACACTTCCTCTGTCTAATTGAACGGTCTGCATTATAGATGACTTCTACACATATATCATGACACTTCCTCTGTCTAATTGAACGGTCTGCATTATAGATGACTTCTACACTTATATCATGACACTTCCTCTGTCTAATTGAACGGTCTGCATTATAGATGACTTCTACACTTATATCATGACACTTCCTCTGTGTAATTGAACGGTCTGCATTATAGATGACTTCTACACATATATCATGACACTTCCTCAGTCTAATTGAACGGTCTGCATTATAGATGACTTCCACACTTATATCATGACACTTCCTCTGTCTAATTGAACGGTCTGCATTATAGATGACGTCTACATATATATCATGACACTTCCTCTGTCTAATTGAACGGTCTGCATTATAGATGACTTCTACACTTATATCATGACACTTCCTCTGTCTAATTGAACGGTCTGCATTATAGATGACTTCTACACTTATATTATGACACTTCCTCTTTTCTAATTGAACGGTCTGCATTATAGATGACTTCTACACTTATATCATGACACTTCCTCTGTGTAATTGAACGGTCTGCATTATAGATGACTTCTACACTTATATCATGACACTTCCTCTGTCTAATTGAACGGTCTGCATTATAGATGACTTCTACACATATATCATGACACTTCCTCTGTCTAATTGAACGGTCTGCATTATAGATGACTTCTACACTTATTTCATGACACTTCCTCTGTCTAATTGAACGGTCTGCATTATAGATGACTTCTACACATATATCATGACACTTCCTCTGTCTAATTGAACGGTCTGCATTATAGATGACTTCTACACTTATATCATGACACTTCCTCTGTCTAATTGAACGGTCTGCATTATAGATGACTTCTACACTTATATCATGACACTTCCTCTGTCTAATTGAACGGTCTGCATTATAGATGACTTCTACACTTATATCATGACACTTCCTCTGTCTAATTGAACGGTCTGCATTATAAATGACGTCTACATATATATCATGACACTTCCTCTGTCTAATTGAACGGTCTGCATTATAGATGACTTCTACACATATATCATGACACTTCCTCTGTCTAATTGAACGGTCTGCATTATAGATGACTTCTACACTTATATCATGACACTTCCTCGGTCTAATTGAACGGTCTGCATTATAGATGACTTCTACACTTATATCATGACACTTCCTCTGTCTAATTGAACGGTCTGCATTATAGATGATTTCTACACTCATATCATGACATTTCCTCTGTCTAATTGAACGGTCTGCATTATAGATGACGTCTACACTCATATCATGACATTTCCTCTCTCAGATTGACATGTCGCCATTACAGATGAGTGTTACACCCATATCATGACATGTGCTCTCTGTGGTTCAACTGTCTGCATTACAGATAACTTTTACACCCACATCATGACATTTGCTCTCTCTGGTTAACATGTCGTTATGACACTGGCACTCTCTGATTTAACTGTCTGCATTACAGATTACTTGTACACCCATATCACGACATTTACTCTCTTTGATTGAATTGTGTGCATTACAAATGACTTGTACACCCATATAATGAATGACATTTACTCTCTGTGATTGAATTGTGTGCATTACAAATGACTTGTACACCCATATTATGAATGACATTTACTCTCTGTGATTGAATTGTGTGCATTACAAATAACTTGTACACCCATATTATGAATGACATTTGCTCTCTGTGATTGAATTGTGTGCATTACAAATGACTTGTACACCCATATTATGAATGACATTTACTCTCTGTCATTGAATTGTGTGAATTATAAATGACTTGTACACCTATATCATGAATGACATTTGCTCACTCTGACTGAATTGTCATGCTGACCGACGGGGCTAAATCGCTTTGAATGTGCCTACCAGCGCGATCTGTTCCATAAAGTTGGCTGGGTCATTCTCGCCGATTGCGGGTTCTAACACGGATCATCTCCTTGCAGATATTCCCCAACATATGCCAAAACTACGTTTCGAACTCATTTTGTTTGCGCAATATTCAAAATGCTGTTTTTGTTTCTGGTGTTGCACAATGAATTTGATCTCATTTTCGATGATGCTCCTTGTTCTGGCTATGTATTTTATTATGTGAGACTGCCGTCGGTAAAGGGCTTTGGCCTATTGTTGAATTTTCTCTCTGTCTCTCTCTGTGTTTATTTCTGTCTCTGTCTCTGTCTCTGTCTCTCTCTCCTCTCTCTCTCTCTCTCTCTCTCTCTCTCTCTCTCTCTCTCTCTCTCTCTCTCTCTCTCCCCCCCCCCCCCCCAAGATATTCTTAACATATAACGAAGGTTAGAACCTCATTTTCTCCACATGAACTGACATTAGTGAAGTTCAATATGTGTACCATGTGCACACGTAAGATCCGTTAATTGTTATGAACCCAGACATGAAGTTTCATTGCCTGTGTATATGTAGCGTTATATAAAAACTTGAACAAGTTTTAAATGTTGTGATAGCGCACCGCCGAAAAAGTAGACAAACCAATCACAAGTCAAAACACGACGCGTTTCGACCCCTTAAGTCTTCTTCAGGCAAGATACAAAGCAATCAGGGCAGCGAAAATAACGAGCAATCACTTATCTTCATCCACTTCAGCGCAACATAGGCGTCGTTCATTTTCGTTGTCCTGGGTGTTGTTTTTTTTAAATCTTGCCTGAAGAAGACCTAAGAGGTCGAAACGCGTCGTGTATTGTCTTGTGATTGGTTTGTCTACTTTTTTGGCGGTGCGCTATCGTAACATTTAAAATTTGTTGAGATTTCCGCCTGCAGTCGCCTCACCTTGCAACTAAAAAACTTGAAGAAAAAGAGGAACGCCATTTCCTTGCTAATGTGAAGAGAACTTTCTTGCAACCTATTTCAGCAACGTAATACAAATAGCCCAGTTTCCTGTCTTCTGGAGGTCGTTGCAGACCTTTGTTAGAAGAGAGTGAAGCACGATCTTAATTGCCGTCACCTTTAGAAGGCAACGATTCGAACAATGAACAAACTTCAACGATCATCTTTGAGGAAAAAAGTATCAATTTCACCGACGAGGAGGATTTGCACGACGACTGAACTCTTTCTTCCCTTCAGGTTGAAGCCGCAGTGAAACGCACAGACTGTGACATACGGAACTGATGTTGACGCCTTTGGAAGACTATTAACGCATATCTACAGCGTGACAAGTCTCAGCTGTGAGTTCAGCACAAAAGGTTAGAACAACATTTAATTAAAAGTTTTCACGACCTCAGGGTATTTCTAAGTATGTCCTCGTTTGCATCTATTAAAAAAAATCAGAAAATGTGCTATATAAATGCACAAGTAAATGATTAAGGGATTTCGTTCCCACCCTCCATAATTCAGTAGTGACCCTTGATCTTTTTCTTTTGTTTCCCAAGAAGGCAACTGTATCCAAGACATTTAACACAATAATACGCCAGGACAGATAAAGAAAAAAAATACATATTAAAGAAAACATACGAGTAATAATGGTTGCACTAAGTTACGTTCTGAAGACAACAGATAAATGTACATAACTAGAAGAGAGAGAGAGAGAGAGAGAGAGAGAGAGAGAGAGAGAGAGAGAGAGAGAGAGAGAGAGAGAACATTGATTTTGTGAGTGTAGATAAGTGTCACCATGTGCGGAATGTCGCTGAAGCGTTTCACTGTCCGAGGCTTGGTGCCCATTAGGTAGAGGACCGGGTCCAGGTTTGGTGCCCCTTAGGGAGACGAACGGTTCCAGGTTTGGTGCCCCTTAGGGAGACCAACGGTTCCAGGTTTGGTGCCCCATAGGGAGACGAACGGATCCAGGTTTGGTGCCCCTTAAGGAGACGAAGTGGTTCATTTTGGTGCCCCTTAGGGAGACGAACGGTTCCAGGTTTGGTGCCCCTTAGGGAGACGAACGGGTCCAGGCTTGGTGCCCCTTAGGGAGACGAGCGGGTCCAGGCTTGGTGCCCCTTAGGGAGACGAACTGGTCCAGGCTTGGTGCCCCTTAGGTAGAGGAACGGGTCCAGGTTGGTGCCTCTTAGGGAGACGAACGGCTCCAAGTTTGGTACCCTTTAGGGAGACAAACGGATCCAGGCTTTGTGCCCCTTAGGGAGACGAACGGGTCCAGGCTTGATGCCCCATAGGGAGATGAACAGTCCAGGTTTGGTGCCCCTTAAGGAGACGAAGTGGTCCATTTTGGTGCCCTTTAGGGAGACGAAGGGTTTCAGGTTTGGTTCCCCTTAGGGAGACGAACGATTCCGCGGTTGGTGCCCCTTAGGGAGACGAACTGGTCCAGGCTTGGTGCCACTTAGGGAGATGAACGGGTCCAGGCTTGGTGCCCCTTAGGGAGACTAACTGGTCCAGGCTTGGTGTCCCTTAGGAAGACGAACGGGTCCAGGCTTGGTGCCCCTTAGGAAGAGGAACGGGTCTAGACTTGGTGCCCATCAGAGAGAAGAAAGGGTCCAGGCGACCGGCTCCAGGCTTGATGCCCCTTAGGTAGAGGACCAGCTCCAGGCTTGATGCCCCTTAGGTAGAGGATCGGATCCAGGCTTGGTGCCCCTTAGGTAGAGGACCAGGTCCAAGCTTGGTGCCCCTTAGGTAGAGGACCGGATCCCGGCTTGGTGCCCCGTAGGTTGAGGACCGGGTCTAGGCCTGGTGCCCCTTAGGTAGAGGACCGGGTCCAGGTTTGGTGCCCCTTAGGGAGACGAACAGACCCAGGCTTGGTGCCTCTTAGAACGAGGAATGGGGGCATATGCACACAGCAATGTGCTGTGTGTGTTGGACTGGAACCTTTGAGGAATGTCAGCAATGGAATGTACATGCGTATAATGATTAAGTACTTGCGGGAATGCGTGAGTATAGGCGCCATGTGTGCCTCCGCACACGCGTATGTGTGTGTGTGTGTGTGTGGTACACTTTCATCTTTTTTTATGTTACCAAGGTGTTGTCCCAGACTCCTTTCGCTAGACGGGTCATCGCTGTTGCTGCCTTGCCGATCCGCGTGTTCATCTTGGCGTCCAAGAGATGTTGCTGGAAATGGTG
>CM031602.1:58675739-58680739 GCA_018398815.1 Conus ventricosus
GATCCCGGGTAAGTGAACTCGTGGATCACTTGAAGGATGTGATCGCCGATGGAGATGCTGGGAGTGCTGCTGGCGTCTTGGCCCATGATGTTAGTTTTCTTCAAGTTGATAATGAGGCCGAACTCGGTGCAGGCATCAGCGAAGCAGGTGATGAGCCATTGTAGCACTTCCTCGGTGTGGGCAGTGAGGGCAGCGTCGTTTGCGAAGAGCGTCTCACTGGTCAGGACTTTCCGCACCTTCTTTGCTCGAAAGCGTGCCAGGTTGAAGAGGCTTTCGTAACTCCTAGTGTGGAGGAAGATGCCGTATTCAGACTGTCGGAAGACATAGCGTTGCAGCAGAGAGAAGATGCCAAGGAGTGTCGGAGCGAGCATGCACCCTTGTTTGACACTACTCTTGATTGACAATAGGTCCGAAGATGAACTGTTGTCATGGAAGGTGTCAAGGATGGAATGGGTCGTGTCTGCAGGTGTCTGACTGACTCTCACACAGAAATTATGGATGCATGCGCGACTTTCCCAATGCACATACACACACACACACTCACCCGAACATTGACAGCCAGGCAACAGAACAACACTTTTTTGTTTTATGCTGCCCGAGCCATCAGACAAACATATCTAATAAATGCAAGAACATCAATAGGTCGGCACGCCAACCATAAGGCGTACACACAAAATATACCTATATATATCTGGCTATCTACTAGCGCTGCTGGTTCCAACGACGACGAAGATGATGACGACGACGAAAACGATGAAGAGGACGAAGACGATGAAGACGACGACTACAGCATCAAGTCCGACACAGGACTATTGGAATTTCACAGAGCTGTGGCTCAAAAATCACTATCACACTCACAGCGTCTCTGCCGATGACAAGGCGACAGTCTCACACAGGAGCTGTGGCTCACACACAGAAAAACAGAACGCAGCAACGGCCTAGACAACAGGTCGCTGGTTCTAAACTCGCGAGCGGCGCTCTGGCTTGGCAGCAGCGGCGTCTCCGGCCCAACTGGCTCAGCGGGTAGTCGGTCCCGGGCGCAGGTAGGGTAGTTGTCGGCACTCAGGCCGGCCTCTCAACACCGACACAAAGTGGAGAACAAGGGGGTAGACACAGCTACGGCCCCGACCCTCAGAAAATGGCAGCCAGTCCCTTTCAGTCCAGGGTACACTTCTACCTGGGGGAAACTGATTAACTACCTTGATTATCATGGCTACTATTCATTACAATCACGACTATATTCATATTCATTAGCCACATCACATTCCACTAGAACTTGAGACAAACTTCAGCATATTCTTTCTTCAACACTACAACATTCCCTTTTCCGGAATCATAACACTACAACATTCCCTTTTCCGGAATCAGAACACTACAACATTCCCTTTTCCGGAATCATAACACTACAACATTCCCTTTTCCGGAATCATAACACTACAACATTCCCTTTTCCGGAATCACAACACTACAACATTCCCTTTTCCGGAATCATAACACTACAACATTCCCTTTTCCGGAATCATAACACTACAACATTCCCTTTTCCGGAATCACAGCACTACACAGGATAGGATTTCAATATCAACCTTTCAGAATCTAGTTGCAAAGCGAGACGACTGCAGGCGGAAATCTAAACAAATCTTAAATAAATGTTAGCGAACCGCCACGAGAACGTGGACAAACGAGTCACAAGACAAAACACAACGCGTTTCGACCTCTTAGGTCTTCTTCAGGTGAGACATAAACGAAAAAACAACGAAAATTCACTCAGCTTTGATCGCTTCAGATCGCTTCACAGAGTTCAGCGCAAGGAAAGCGTTCCTTGCGCTGAACTCTGTGAAGTGATCTGAAGCGATCAAGGCTGAGTGAATTTTCGGTTTCAGCTCACCCGGCTTTAACAGTGCGCAGGTGAGCAGCAGTCAGGTAAACTTTTCAACCGGCTTCCGGACGACTACCTTCCGGTTAGCACGGTTGCATGAAAATTTCTGACTGGAAGGGAAACGGTCTGTCACAGAAGGACATGATCATGAGCTTATGGGGGAGGGGGTGGGGGGTGGGGGGGGGGGGGGGGTTATCCAATCCAGTTTAGTAGGATGAAGAGGCCTGACCTACTGAGCAAGTCGAACGCCTTGGTCAGGTCGATGAAAATGATGAACAAGGGTCGTCTCTGCTCCCACCGTCGGAGCCAATCCGTAGAGCCCGAGTTTACGCCAATACGCTCTGGACTTATAACGCGTACCTGCTGTTTTCTGTGTTGTTTCTGTCGCTGGGATAGCGGCACTGAAGTGACCTCTCTAGGGTGCAGGCCTGGGCAAAGTGTGTAGCGATCCTGGGGTGCCCAGTCTCCGGAATTCCCCCTCTTGGCCTTGCTGACAAGTTCCAACGGAAAGGACAAGCCAGTACAGTATGGTGCCAGCGCAGCTGCGGGAGTTGCCGGAAGGTGACACGGTGTGTCGACCAACCGCCTGAGGGGCTCCACTCCGGATTTTCTTTCAGGGTTTACTCCCTCAGGCTTTGTCTCTCCTGAAACATTCACAAGGCAGTGAAGCGATTTGACCCATAGCTGGGAGTCTGGTTTGTGGGCAACAGTGCGTATCCACACTGTGGGTCTGGGAGCAGACTTCCTCCGAATCCCTTGCAGTTTAAGCTGAGTCCGTAAAGTTCCAGTTGACGTGTGTCGCCACGAGGAGGTCCCACATTGGGCTTGCTGGTTAAGAAGCTATATCCTGGCAGGGAAAAACTGACGCATTCTGCTCCCCTTTTCACAGTTTTGCAAGCAGCTGCGCTAGTCAGTGGTGGAGGCTGGAAGCGACAGGTGACAAGCACACAGACACTTCGCCAACATTCTAGGTGCATCACACCAACCATTGACACACGCTGACAATCCCAATACACAGCAAAATAAAATGATGAAATAATGTGTGCAGAGTGACAGAAAAAGACAGAGAGAGAGAGAGAGAGAGAGAGAGAGAGAGAGAGAGAGAGAGAGAGAGGGAGAGAGAGGGGAGAAGGGAGGGAGGGAGAGCGACAGCAGCAGAGAGACAGAAAGACTGACTGACAAACAGACAGAGAGAGAGAGAGAGAGAGGAGAGAGAGAGAGAGAGAGAGAGAGAGAGAGAGGAGAGAGAGAGAGAGAGAGAGAGAGACAGAGACAGAGACAGAGAGAGAAAGAGAAAGAGTTGATAGAGAGATAAAGAGACATACAGACGGACAGAGAGGAAGAGAAAAAGGGGGTGGAAGAGAGGATGGTCGACATGTCTTGTTCCAGAATGTTCCGTCCGCATAGCACAATGCCTTGTCAGTATGGTCCACTGCCAGATCACGATGCCGATGTCAGCCACCAGACGTCTGACGCCGTCTGTTTTTGTCAACATTGAACCTTCCTCTCACCAGGCAGACACTGGCATCGATCCCAAAAAGTGCTAACTAAGCCATCAAGACATGCACTTTGGGAAAAGTGTGGCCCCTCCATAAGGTTCCGTTTTCGTCACGGCAAAAAAAGAAATTGCCGCAAATATTGCTTTCCTCTCAAGTAGTAACATTCGAATCAGATTGAAGGTTTTTATCTAGTGCACTCCATCTTTGTGGGAGGCTGTTGAAAACCCGATCCTTAAAAAGACGTCATCTGGTCTGCAGAAGGACCGAGGAGCTAAGTCAAACACTTCAAGGACATCACTGACGTTCTGCACGACCCACTGAGCTCTGCCAGTATGCCCTTCAGTAGGAGAGACAGAAGTCAGAAGAAACCCAATTCAGATGATAGGAACAGAGTACTATCAATTCTTAATGAGGTCTGTAGGCTGCATGCTTAAAGAGTACATTGTCGCCATGGTTCTGTCATGTCGGAGCAGTTGTTTGCAAGTGTCGAGGAAAACGTGGGTAAGGTCTGGCAGTGCACTGCATCCTTCCCTCATGTCTGTCCCTTCCCTCATGTCTATCCCTTCCCTCATGTCTGTCCCTTCCCTCATGTCTGTCCCTTCGTCATGTCTGTCCCTTTGTCATGTCTGTCCCTTCCCTAATGTCTGTCCCTTCCCTCATGTCTGTCCCTTCCCTCATGTCTGTCCCTTCCCTCATGTCTGTACCATCGTCATGTCTGTCCCTTCGTCATGTCTGTCCCTTCCCTCATGTCTGCCCTTCCCTCATGTCTGTCCCTTCCCTAATGTCTGTCCCTTCCCTCATGTCTGTCCCTTCGTCATGTCTGTCCCTTCCCTCATGTCTGTCCCTTCCCCCATGTCTGTCCCCTCCCTCATGTCTGTCCCTTCGTCATGTCTGTCCCTTCCCTAATGTCTGTCCCTTCCCTCATGTCTGTCCCTTCCCTCATGTCTGTCCCTTCCCTAATGTCTGTCCCTTCGTCATGTCTGTCCCTTCCCTCATGTCTGTCCCTTCCCTAATATCTGTCCCTTCCCTCATGTCTGTCCCTTCCCTAATGTCTGTCCTTTCCCTCATGTCTGTCCTTTCCCTAATGTCTGTCCCTTCCCTCATGTCTGTCCCTTCCCTAATGTCTGTCCCTTCGTCATGTCTGTCCCTTCCCTCATGTCTGTCCCTTCGTCATGTCTGTCCCTTCCCTCATGTCTGTCCCTTCCCTCATGTCTGTCCCTTCCCCCATGTCTGTCCCTTTGTCATGTCTGTCCCTTCATCATGTCTGTCCCTTCCCTCATGTCTGTACCTTCGTCATGTCTGTATCTTCGTCATGTCTGTCCCTTCGTCATGTCTGTCCCTTCCCTCATGTCTGTCCCTTCGTCATGTCTGTCCCTTCCCTCATGTGTTTTCCTTCCCCCATGTCTGTCCCTTCCCTCATGTCTGTCCCTTCGTTATGTCTGTCCCTTCCTTCATGTCTGTCCCTTCGTAATGTCTGTCCCTTCCTTCATGTCTGTCCCTTCGTAATGTCTGTCCCTTCCCTCATGTCTGTCCCTTCCTTCATGTCTGTCCCTTTGTAATGTCTGTCCCTTCCCTCATGTCTGTCCCTTCGTCATGCCTGTCCCTTCCCTCATGCCTGTCCC
>CM031602.1:58693239-58698239 GCA_018398815.1 Conus ventricosus
GTATTGTATTTTCATAACTCGAAAGGAGTGGATTGTATTTTCATAACTCGAAAGGACTATATAGTATTTTTCATAACTTTAAAGGAGTACAATGTTTTTTTCATAACTCGAAGGGCGTGTATTGTACTTTCATAACTCGAAAGTAGTGTATTGTATTTTCATAACTCGAAGGGTTAGCGTATTGTATTTTCATAACTCGAAAGGAGTGTACTGTATTTTCGTAACTCGAAAGGAGTGTATTGTATTTTCATAACTTCAAAGGAGTGTATTGTATGTTCATAACTTCAAAGGAGTATATTGTATTTTCATAACCGGAAATTTGTGTATTGTATTTTCATAACTTGAAAGGCGTGCATCGTATTTTCATAACTTAAAAAGCTTGCATCGTATTTTCATAACTTAAAAAGCGTGCATCGTAGTCTCCTAACTTTAAAGGCGTGCATTAAAATGTTATGATGTGCCGTAACATGTAACATTTTTAAAATTCAACCAAAATTCTATCAAGGAAAGGATCAAGCTGAAAACAATGTATTCACCTTTTGACAAATCGAAAACACTCAATTGACCACTATTGCTTAATTGTTCGTATACGAACTTTTCGCACGGAATACGAACTTTATTGAAAACCAAATACGAAACTGAAAGAAAAAGTTACGATAGAACTGGTTTTATTTTGTTCTAAGAGTAGAACACAGACAAATTGCGTTTGGAACTTTTGAACGATTTGGACATATTTTTATATTTATGAGAGCAATAGCTACACAATCAGATCAAACGTGACATCTTCGTAAACAGAAACAGGCTATGGCTATCTCATAGAAAACACACACATTGTTTGAAAAAATGAAATCTAATAAATGAAAAAAATGGATACCGTACCTACAGTTAGTGAATAGATGATGCATGCCCACATAATTGCATATACATACTTTACGTGTTACATTTCTACAAAGCACATAAACCGTGTAATATGCTAATATCAATGAATCTCCCTTCTGTCTGTGTGTCTTCTCAGCCATGCCCTGTCACGATTGAAATATAAAGCATGACAAGCACGTGTATTCGCGTGTGTAAATGTGTGTGCACGCGTGCGCGCATGTGTGTGTGTGTGTGTGTGTGTGTGTGTGTGTGTGTGTGTGTGTGTGTGTGTGTGTGTGTGTGTGCGCGCGCGCGCGCGCGCGCGCGCGCGCGCGCGTGTGTGTGTGTGTGTGTGTGTGTGTGTGTGTGTGTGTGTGTGTGTGTGTGTGTGTGTGTGTGTGTGTGTGTGTGTGTGTGGTGTGTGTGTGTGTGTGTGTGTGTGTGTGTGTGTGTGTGTGTTTGTGTGTTTGTGTGAGTCTGTGTCTTGTGTCCGTGTCTGGGTAAGGGCGAGGGGAGATGGTCGGGGACGAAACTGGAGTCTCGTATGATTCTATGAGAGTTCGTGTAGGGTCAGACTCTCAGACTTAAACTTTATATTCACGACAGCCCTAAAGAGTCTGTGGATGCAACGTGGCAAAAAAATGTGTGAAGAATTTTTTTTCAATCACCCTTTATAAGGTTGTTCCGGCGTAATTAATCAACAAGTAAACAAATAAACAAACATATGAATAGATGAATACATAGATTAATCAATAAATGAATAAGTGAAGGAGTGAATAACTAACTAAGTATGATGATGATGATGATGATGGTAGTCCTTCGGATCCGAAGATGACGTTAGCGTTTCTGCAGCTCATCGATGTACGCGGAGGTGGCTCTGCAGCCCCAATCTGGAGGCGCAGAGTCTGGAACAGTGGGGGCACTGGAAGTCCGTTGTCGTGATCACTGCTGCTGCTGCTCTGTGGCGTTGATCCCTGGCGGCAGTCAGCTTTTGGCGTCGAGTACTTTCGAAGTTGGTAGCGGCTTTGTGAATTGTGGCCCGCCACAGAGGTCGGTCACTGGCGCACTTCTCTAGTTCTTTTGGTTTGAGTTCGCACCACTGGAGGTTTGATTTGACCGAGTCCTTGTACCGTTTCTTTGGGCGTCCTTGGTTTCTCTTGCCGTGCAGAAGCTCTCCATACAGCAGTCGCCTTGGCATACGGTGCTCTTCCATACGGATGACATGCCCCACCCATCGAAGCTGGGCCTTGATGAGCATGGACTCGATACTTGTAGTGTGAGCACGGTCCAGGACCTCGAGGTTGGAAACACGGTCCTGCCAATGGATTCCGAGTATGGAGCGAAGAGCTCGCATGTGGAAGTTCTCCAGCTTCTTGACGTGTCTGCGGTACAGTGTCCAAGATTCGCACCCATAGAGGAGAGAGGGCAAGACCACTGCGTTGTAAACTCTCAGTTTTGTAGTCAGCCGAATGTTGTGTTGACTAAGCACTCTGTTGCGGAGTCTTCCCAGCGCCTGGCTTGCTTTGCTGATTCGGGCATCAACTTCCCTGTCCAGGGAGCCATCACAGGAGATGGTACTTCCTAGATATCTGAAATGTTCAACGTCCGCAAGCTGGGAATCGTTAATGAGGATGGTGGGTGCCGAGGGGTTGGTGTTTGGTGCGGGTTGGTGAAGCACCTCAGTCTTGCCGAGGCTGATTGTCTGGCCGAAGAGCTTTGAAGCATCGGAGAAGCGGTCAAGCATCGTTTGCAGATCGGATTCTGCATGGGCCACCAGTGCGCAGTCATCGGCAAAGAGGACTTCTTGAAGGAGATCTTTGATGCTCTTTGTCTTGGCAGTGAGGCGACGAAGTGAATAAGTGAATAACTAACTAACTAAGTAACTAAGTAACTAAGTAACTAAGTAACTAACTAACTAACTAACTAACTAACTAACTAACTAACTAACTAACTAACTAACTAACTAACTAGAAATAAAGGCATAAAGAAAATGACAAATCCGGAAATGAATGAGTGAAAAACAGTTCAGGGAGGTGTACTACATTTTACTGTATCTTGAAAGGACACACACGTTGCTTTATCTCTTGCACAAGGTGTATACTTAATTCATGAAATGGAAGCAAGGTTTTTACAATATGTTCCATTGCTAATGGTGCACCACATCGTTTCTACTGAACTTAGAAAAAAAGCATCCAAAGTTAATGACTGTGTACATTGCTTCTTAATTAACAAGAAAGTACTGGAAAACGAAACCAGTCAAGATGATGTCCATGACATGCTAGACACAGAGAATGCCGAACCTGGGTTAGATCGCCTAGTATCAACAGAACAGATGCTTCTGGTGATCAGAAAATAGAAAAATGAGCAAGCAACTGAGCCCGGTGATCTTGTTGGTTGTCGTTTAAATATTCTAGTGGCAAAGTTGCCCAACCCCTCGTAAAATTATCAACTACGTTTTTTGTTGTTGTTTGTTTTAATATAAATGCTTGTTTTCTGAGCAACGGAGTGAATCCATTTCGCTTCTTTACAAAAAGGAAAATCAAAGTAACACAAACAACTGTCGAGGAATTTCATAGTTGGGCCTAAGAGCCAGTTGTACGGTTCCATCATAAACGACCAAGTAAGAGAGTGCACTGACGATCACAATCTAACAGATAAACGCAAAGAGCAATTTAAGAAGGATTATTCTACCAATGCCCATGTATTTACTTTGTTGGGCACTGTATAGAAGCAATTAGCAAACGACCGTAAAGTGTATGTTGCATCTATAGACTTTGAGAAAGCATTTGATACAATACCTAGAAATCTATTGTGGCCATTTTTGCAAGAAATGGTATTAAAGGTAAGCTTTATTGTTGCGTCAGATGTATGTATAGTGACGTCAAGACTGAAGCTGGGAATGGAGCTAGGCTTAGTGAGTGTATAAATTGTGCGTGTGTAATTCTGTCACAGCTTTCCTTTTCTTTGAACGGACCAGCTTTGAAAGTGATTGATAATTGTACGTGTGTAATTCTGTCAAGCTTTCCTTTTCTTTGAACGGACCAGCTTTGAAAGTGATTGATAATTGTACGTGTGTAATTCTGTCACAGCTTTCCTTTTCTTTGAACGGACCAGCTTTGAAAGTGATTGATAATTGTACGTGTGTAATTCTGTCGCAGCTTTCCTTTTCTTTGAACGGACCAGCTTTGAAAGTGATTGATAATTGTACGTGTGTAATTCTGTCACAGCTTTCCTTTTCTATGAACGGACCAGCTTTGAAAGTGATTGATAATTGTACGTGTGTAATTCTGTCAAGCTTTCCTTTTCTATGGACGGACCAGCTTTGAAAGTGATTGATAATTGTACGTGTGTAATTCTGTCATAGCTTTCCTTTTCTATGAACGGACTAGCTTTGAAAATGATTGATGATTGTAGACATCATTTTATTTTTTCGCGGTGTTTATAGAAATATTCATCGTACATTTTTGCTGATGACATACTGTTTATTTCGCAACCTTTCTTGAGTCTTTAATTTCCGTTTATCTTACACAGCCACGTAGCAAATTGCAGTCAATATGAATAACCATCAATCACCAGCAAAGTCTTCAGCCGCATCTTACTGCAGCGCATAAAGACAGCGGTAGATGACCTACTTCGCCAAGAGCAGGCAGGCTTTAGAGAGGGGAGATCATGCATTGATCACATTTTCGTCTTACGCCAGATCCTCGAGCAGTCCCATGAATGGAACAGCCCACTTTACGTGGTTTTCATTGATTTCAAGAAAGCGTTTGACAGTTTGCACCGAGCTTCTCTCTGGAAGATCCTGCGACACTACGGCATTCCCCAGAAAAAGGTCAACATCATCCAGTCCCTGTATGAGAGCTTTCAGTGTCGAGTCATCCACAACAACCAGCTGACGGAACCGTTCAAGGTGGACACCGGAGTAAAACATGTTTGCATACTGTCACCGATCCTCTTCTCCCTGGCCATCGACTGGTTGCGAAACGTCACCCAGGGAAAGCAACGGGGAATCCGGTGGACGTTGACCTCAGTCTTGGAGGACATTGACTACGCAGATGACCTGGGACTGCTGTCACACAAGCATCAGGACGCCCAGCGGAAGACAGAAAGCCTCAGAGAGATAGCCAGCACCATTGGGCTGA
>CM031602.1:58710739-58727564 GCA_018398815.1 Conus ventricosus
ACCGAACATTACCACGGGTACGACCGCCGAGACGAACGCCGAGATGACCGCCAACCCTACTACCGACACAACCGACAAGAAACCTACCACAATGATCGCCGAGACGACCGCCGGGACCACCACGGCAATGACAGACGAGAGACAACATGCGCCCTCGGTAGTATCACAGTCTGCCTTTCCCTCCCCATAATTCAAACCGTGCCCACAGCGGCTTCTATTAGCTCTTAGTCCGCGAGTGTGTATAAGCTATTTTCCTATAGATGTATTGCACATTATTTGTACGCAAAATATCACAACTAACTTTTCCGTTACGTGTGCTATCATGGAATATTAGAGGTTACAAGGGGACCGATGACGGCTTAAAGATTAACAAACTCCTTGATAAAAGTTTCGTAGCAATCCTGTCTAAATATGACATTGTGTTTTACAAGAAACCCATCTTGATATAGAAAAAGCAAATGAATTATCTTTACCTGGTTTTGCAGCAGGGGTTCATTATTATCGACCAAAAAGGGGGAAAGCCCCAAGGGCTTCGGGGGTATCTCTGTCTACATAAAAGAGCAGTACAGAAAGTATATAAAATTCCTACCAAAAAATAACAGCGATGTTGCATGGTTACATATTAAAAAACAGCATGTACAGTGAAAACCGCAGAAAAGAGAGATGTATATTTAGGTTGTGTATATATTCCACCGGAACATTCTTCCTTTGGCAAGGACTACACTAGACGCATATGGGACTCATTAGAAAGTGACATTGAAGAACTAACAACAAAAGGCAATATCCTCCTGTGTGGTGACTTTAATGCAAGGACAGGCAATCAAGCCGACTTCATTAGCCTGGACAATAAAAAGAATTATTATGATTTACCTGCTGACTACCATTTTGATAACGTCATAAAAAGACAGTCGATGGACCTCTTAACTAATAAGAACGGACGTCGTTTATGTAACATGTGTATTGAAAATCAAATGTGTGTTTTGAATGGAAGAGTGCTTGGAGATCTTGCAGGATTGTATACTTGTCATAATCCACAGGGAAGCAGCGTAGTAGATTATTTCCTTTGCTCACAATATTTGCTTAGACATGTGTTAAACATGAAAGTAACTGACTTGACACGACATTCTGACCACTGCCCACTAGAGTTATTGATCCAACTGCCCATAGAAAATGAATATACATTACACAAAAGACAAGCCTCTCTCACAACCCACGACGAACAGCAGTTTCGTAAAGACCTAGAGAACTATAAAAAGCTCATTCTGGCTCCCCGGTCTCAACAAGTTTCGACCGGGCGACTCCAGAATGAGCTTTTTATAGTTCTCTAACAAGTAAGACTTCAATAACATCATTTTCGCGCATACAGTCATTTTCAATAACATCATTTTTGCGCAGATGGTCATCAAACTAAGACTTGGCTGGGACACTGTGTAAACAACCCTAATTAGAGGGTTTGGGGATTGTGGCAGGCAGTACCATGTACGGCGGTCCTGGGTGGCTCATGCGATACCTGTAATTAACTAACTGTAACCACCATAATGCGGGGCTGAGAGCGATCACCTGACCAGGTTAACCCGCAACATTGTGGTGCAATCACAAAGAACATTCCTGAATACGAAGGCGGTTTCGCCATTCTTTCCCGGACTGCCGCACAAGAAGGCTGTTTTTTGACTGTGCTCCGGTGTGACTACTTATTGTGTGTGATTTCCAGTTAGGAAAGCGTTGTGGCTTTTAAACTTTGCTGATTGATTCTAATGTCTCAAGATAGCATTTTTCAGAAGAAGAGAGGGATTTACTAGGTAGTCCTTCTTCACAAGAATTAGCACAGGAAATTAGAGTTTCAAACGCTGCACATCAAGCTCTGTTGGATTATTCTATTCAAGAAACGTCACTTATTTTCCCAATCATGAGTACTGAACCTACTCAACAACCAATACTTCAGTCATCTACTGCATTTACATTACTACCTCCATCTGCTTACAATTGGACTGAGGAAGAAAAGCTGCTGTTGCATGAATATTTTGTTTACTTTGGAAAAATGAAAGATGTTGTTGCCCAAGCTCAACTGCATGGGCCGCAGAAACTGCAAAAAAACCCAAAGAAAACTTGAAGCTTTATTCAAAGAAAGGGAAGGTACAATCAAAAAGAGCAGGAAAGAATTTTCAACTCCAGCAGAACTTCATGAATACCTTCTTGCAAACAAAGCTGACATTGAAAAAAAAATAACAAGAGAGGTATTTACAGATAGCCTATTTAACAACGTTGAAAGTGAAGATGAAATCATTACCAGACTGAAAAGAGGGGTCAGGAACATTCGAAGGCAAGATGCACAAACTATCATGATCTACATTCAATTTGGGAATTTTTTGAATTTGTGTAAAGATTGGCATGAGACTCGGCAAAAACAGGGGGAAATACAGCAACATTGGGGAGACTGGTTGAAGGAAAAAACTGGATATTCTGATGACCACGCTAGAAAACTGCGTGCACTTGCAAGTGCACTTTTTGAATTTAAACAGGTTTTTTGTGTTGGGCTTCCTTTAAACTTCTTCCTTAGTAGACTGAACGCAATTAAAGTCATGCTGCAGGTTCCAGAATATGCCAACTACTGGAAACAGATTCCACGTGTGCCAACCGACTTGGAGCAGCAACAGTCACAGTAGAGCACCTGTCGCAAACCGCCCAGCAAGGGGAAATGACATGATTCTAAAAATAACGGTTATGCATAGCCGGGGCTCTGCTTGTCACAAACCACCCAGCAAGGGGAAATGACATGATTCTAAAAATAACGGTTATGCATAGCCGGGGCTCTGCTTCAACTTCTTCTTGCTCACTTGCTTCAATGCTCCTATTCAACGCCCTGCTTCAACATTTTTTGGCTGCCTTCGGGTGGCCACAGAGTGTACTTTATTCAACTGTCTTGTTTATTGAATCAAGCTTTTGATAAATGCACTTGGTGGCTACTTTGAATAATCTTCAGTTGACAGAGAGACCGACAGCCCCGTTTCTTCAACACAAGCCCAACGCACCCCCACACGCACCATCCCGTCTATTGTGTGAATGATTTTTGTGTATGTGCGTGTGTATGTGTGATCTAGATCATGCTATAAGTCACCCCAAGTTCTTAATCAAGTTGCCCTAAGTTTTTAATTAAGTTCTTAATCAAGTTGCCCAAGTTTTTAATTAAGTTTTAATTAAGTTGTTTATTAAGTTCCTTTAAGTTTCTACTTAAGTCACATCAAGTTCTTAATAAGTTCTTGATTAAATTGCCTCAAGTTCTTAACTTAAGTCATCCCAAGTTCATAACTAAGTCATCCTCTAAGTACAACCAAGTTCTTATTCAAGTTAACTTATAATTATTTATTAAGTTCTTAAAGTATTATAGCATCTGAAATGGATCAAAATGATCTTTTGTTGTTGGCGGTTCTGACATGCTTTTTTGTTCATCTTCTATATTTAGTGGCAGAGATTGTTCGGACTGCTCTGGGTTTTGCTGTCTTTGTTTATATATTTTATAACTGTAATAACCACCCCCAACAGCAATGCCGCCAAAAATGACAATTGCTTTAAGAAAATATGAAGACTTTGGCGGTGTAGGCGACCCTGTTGTTGTAGGCCTCGAATCAACTTGTTCTGACGTTTTTATAGCCGGCATTGAAACAACTGGTACTTTTTCATTCTGTGATTGTAACATTAATTTTTTTTTGTTTGTTCCACTCTGCTAATTTTTTCCCTGCTTTAACCCGTCCAGGATGAGGATTTTTACTCACTTTCTCCACCTGATTCTGATTCTGCTGATTTTCTGGCTCGGTCATTTTGAAGGGAAATAAAATCTATATGATTAAAAGTAATTAATCCCATGATTAGCGGCGATAATAATGTTCCAAATCTGTAATACAGATCACATCCTAGAGACTCTAATGACTTTGTTAAAACTGGATCCTGCGTTAAATCATGCATAAAGTCTTGTTCAGAATCGATGGGAGCAAATCTACTGACTAGTTTAGTGTACAAACTAAGAACCGTTTGGCCTACACTTTTTACCATTCTTGATCCTAGTTGCGCTTCATACCTGTTATGATACTTTATAATGTCTTGTGGCGACATCTGTTGAATCTGTTCTATGCTGAATTCATTGCCGAGGAAATGTTTTGTTTTTCCGCATGCTGCTAAAGAATACAGCCTCTCCTTTTGGGGCATAACAGCTTGGTCATCAACTTCTTTATTTGTAAGTCCAAGACGGATTAGGTCGCTCTGTAGCTGTAGTAGATCATCACTGTTCATGTTTTTTATTAATTATAATTATTTTGTTTTTAAAAATGAGCGCCGAAAAGACTGTTACCAATCTTGTATACCATTCTGCTGTTATTGGAGGCCTAAGTATAGGATACACAATGCTTGGTAGAAGCTTGTTAAAAATTAAACCAGCAGATCTTGGCAAACTAGACTTTGGGGATTCGGCAAAGCTAATTGCTATCATTACTGCTTCGTTCGCTACGAAAGATTTTCTAGTTAAGCAACAAATAATTCCTGACAGTATCAATATGTAAAATTAAAAAATACATTTATAAAATGGCTTCACTCGTAATGATGATAGGTGGCGCAGTAGTGAATGCGCTTGCTTTTAGCGGAAGTAATTACGCATTTAGTAAACTGCGGGATGACGGGGAGAGAAAAAGACATAACAAAGCTATGGAGAAACTAGCAGCTGCACAAGATAACTATGAAAAGCAGAGAATTGAGCAGTTAGATTTTATTAACGACAAACTGAAAAAACAGGGCCATGCAGCTTACACATTTAAAAATGTTGACCAGGCAATAAAAGAATATTATCTTGTAACAGGCAAACCAGTCGAGACATTGCCCCCGCCAAAATTCAGCGACTTTTATCAACCATCAGAAAAACAAAAGATGCAAGAAATCGGGTTTATTGTCTTTGGTATGACCGTCATGTATTTTGTTGCGCATAATATTGGCTGAATAAAAATGAACAAAATCTGTTATTCGCCAAAAGGATATTGGAAGGGAATCACGGCAATAAAAAAGCTAAGCCAAGCAGCTGGAGTCAGCGAACAAACAGTGAAGGAATGGTTTATCTAAACAAGCGATTTGGCAAATTTATTTACTTGCACCTAGACAAATACAGAGACCCCACTTTGTGAATACAATACCAAACGACACCCATCAAATGGATCTTCTATATTTACCCCACGATACGATTAGGCGAAAAAGATTTAAGTACGCACTCACAGTCATTGACATAGCTTCAAGATACAAAGATGCGGAACCATTAACACAAAAGAGTGCTTCTGCTGTTGCTGTTGCCATACAACTGATATACCAACGAGGCCCGCTAACGTATCCTCGCATGATTCAAGTCGATGATGGAAAGAATTTAAAGGCCGAGTGAATCAATTATTGTTAAAACATAGAGTTACCATTAGAAGAGGCATTCCAGGAGTTCACAGATCACAGGCTTTAGTTGAAAACTTTAACAAACAGTTATCTGAAAGACTTTTTTCCTACCAGTATCACAGAGAGCTGATTGACAATTCTCGCAACACAGAATGGGTTAGAAGACTGCCCTCAGTTTTGCGCGCAATGAATAATGAAGAATTTAAAGGGTTAAAACCAGTACAAGCAATCAAAAAACAAACAATAAATGTTGCTGAAGGAGACTCCAGTACAACCAGCAAACTATTGCCGTTTGGTTTAAAAGTAAGGTACCTTTATTTGCCGGGGGAAGCAGAAGGCGACACTCGCATCAGGGCAACAGATCCAGTTTGGAGTGTTGATCCATATGAAATAAAAAGAATTGTAAAAATGAATCCGCCCGTGTATTATTTACGGGAAACTGACACGACAAAACAACCAGCACCTCAAAGATCTTTTGTGAAGGAAGAACTGCAGATAATCCCGCCAGACACAGTTCCAGTTGCTTAATTAATTTTTAATTTACATAAAATGGAAGCTCAGAACGAAACAAGAATGATAAAGGAAGAGACCTTGGAATTGATACGGGAATCATATGATACGAGTTCTACTATTAAGGAATTATTTACGAGGGTTCATCAGTACATGGCAATGCATCCAGATCACTACAACCCAAATTCCCAAATTTTGATCATCAAATATGGGGAAAAGAATATCTTGAAATAATAAAAAAAATTCGAGCGCATCAAGCAAACATGAAAAAGATTTAGCTGAATTGGATGATGATATGAATGAGCTTATAACAAAACTTGAGGAAAAATATGAAGAAGGTATGTATTTATGACGTTCTCCAGTGCCCAATTGCATATGAAAACTCTGGATTAACAAATACTCGTTTAGTGTTTGTTCTATCTAATGACTTCTTTGTTACAACAGTTGTGCTGATCTCATGTAGATTAGATCGTAGTTTTACGTTGTCATGATGAAAAGTATGTTTATTGAACAATGCTTCTTTGTAGTTGTCATGCGATATGTTTGACTGCACAACACTGCGAGATATTCCCTTTGCTTTTTTAATGGTTTTCTCCTGGCTCGAAAGACTGTACATTTTCGACCTTAAACCAATAAACTCCTTAATCACCCCTCCAGATAATTCATCCTTCATCTTTCCTAAAACCTTCTTGTTAACGGTTGAATGCATCTTTAGGGTAATCAGATGTGTCATACCATCCTGCATGCCCCTTAGCTACTTCTAATTCCATGTCTTTATAGATGTCTTCAGTAGGGATATCTATAACAAAACTATCTGTATCTGTGTAAAGTACTCTGGACTCTGGATGCGTGGGTTTAAAGTAGTCATAAAGAAATTCTAACATCAAAAGCTTTGATAATTCTAAAACAGTAAACCCAATAAATACAGGTTTGTCCAATTTGACTTTCTTTTTTTTCATCATTATGCCAAAAAGCTGATCATGAAATCTTCTAAAGTCCTGATAATTAGGTTTTGAAGCCAGCTTAATTGCTTCGCTCTCTTTGGTGACCAATCTAACATCTTTGCGCTTGTGCGGATTTTCCATAGTCTTTCCGAAACAGCTGTTGTTCATCAGCTTGAAAAAGTCTTTTTCCGAAGCATCTGTGGATTTAGTTCTGAGATCAGTGTTCTTCATGATGTATGGTTTCATGAACTGTTCTTGATCAAAAGCAATTACACGATGAACTGCTGTTAGCTTTAAACCATGTCTTAAATAAAATTGTAGAAGTCTGTAATGGCAGACATATTTTTTTTTGCCGCGAAGATTAGGCACAAGTTTAGGCGGCTCTCTTGGATTCATCTTTAGACTTTCTGCTGCTAATGGGTAGTCATTATGCAGGTCATGGAGTTCATGAGGATATTCTAAGTCAACTTATAGAATGAAACCGCGCTGTTGACCGGGCGTTAAACTGTTCAGCCACTTTAATGCTTTTTGAATATTATTCGTACCGCCGCCAGTGTACATTTTAAAGTTACGTAATGGAAGTGATTGCGCCATTGCCCAACCATACAGATTGTTTGCATCTAAATACATGAGATAGTTAGACCTTTTACTTGGATCATAGTCGTCCAAGTATTTGTTGTTTGCTTTACAGTAATGATGCGACGCCATACTAATTCCTCCACGCAATCCGTTTTCAATCATCTGAATCATTGGTAAACCTGACAATAAATCAATCTGTACTCCAGTAAACTTTAAGAAAGCGTCCCAGCTCATCCCAGGCGCAGAAATATAATGAGCAGGATCCAGGCTATAATGTTTCATGCAGGTCTTCCTATAATTTTCAAAGACGTCCGCCAACAAACATACATCAGCCATCAAGTATGAATCATGATAGTCTCCCATCGTTTTACACTTAACTTCTGCCACGCATCTTGGGCATGCTGGTAATCAGAATCGCTGATGTCCTTTCCTCTAAGACTAGAAAAGAACGCGCCTTTAGGCGGAAGTGTGTCTTCATCAAACCTTTCCCAACTGTTCATGTACTCATAAGGGTAAACGCCCTTTCTAACAAGAGTTGGGTCAAAATATTCTTCTGTTATTGGGCAGGACTTTAAGGACATAGCCAGTGACTCTAATGATCCCATCATGTGCTGCATAGAGTCATAAAAAGACATGTTATTTAAAGTGAAACACATGTACTTTTCTGATGACTGTGCAATGCATGACACCCTGAAGGCATCGTCTACTGCTTTCATTATAAGATGAGAGTCGTAACCTCGCAAGTTATGAAAGAAGATGGGCAGCTTCCATGTCTTAGGATCAAACTTTAGTTGAAGATTGCATTTACTGTGTGCTGCTCCTCTGAACTTTCCGCTAATGTGATCATGGTCTCTTACTGTCGGATTTGCTGCGTCTGATGAGAGGCCTAAACCACAAATCCAACAATGTGCGGTTGAGTCATACTGTTGTTGATCTTCGGGGGTCATAATAATGTCTGAGAGATTCAGATTATTAGAACAGGCATTACGCACTTGCTGCATGCGTTCTAAGAAGTATTTTGCAGCATTAGGCCCTCTATATAATTCTGGCGTTGAATGAGCGCCATCCGACCTAACAATGATGAAAGCAAATGAACAAATCTGATGATTACTCATTAAGACTGTTTTTCGGAGTTTTTGTGGCGCTGGCCCTTCATAAGGAACAATAGCGACTCGAAGTCTGCGTAAACAATGTATGGAGAATTTTGCAGCCGTTTCCAGTTCTTAAAACTAACTTTAGATCCGGGCGGGGGCGTAATTAGTTCTGTATTACAGTCTACAGAACTTTTACAATGTTTTATATGTTCACTCGCTGCTTGAACAGATGGAATTCTTGTTAAACATTTTCTACAGAATTCTTGTTTGCGTCTTTGTTTTGAAGTATGCTGCATTAGTCTACTCATTGTTCGTATCAATGTGTAATGCGGTAGCCCCGCTGGCGAAAGCATCAGTAGTAAGTCAACATGATTTTTGTCTGGTTCGCCTATTGTTGGGCTGTTCTTGGACACTTTAATAGGCCGTAGATTTGTTTCCCCATCCATGTGTATACATTAACAGTTATTGGTTTGTTTTGTTCTTCAAACTGATCAATAGAATCCACGCTAACAGGAAAGGATATTCCACTAAAGTTAAGATCTTTGACGTAAGGTTCATAGTTAGATACTCGCTCTGCGTTTTTAGCAACGTAAGGCAGCTTTGCAAGAACACACCACATAAAACATTTGTTGTCCGAATTCCTTATGTTTAGAACTGCTCTTTTTGCAACTAATGCTGGAGGTAGTGGAATGTAAGACCTGCCTACAATCGGCTCATACTTAGCCTGTTTTAATATGATCTCTAAGACTTCGCTCTCTGACCAACCGGAGCCTCTCATTTTGGCTTCTTCAGCGGCCACATCAAACTGTGTAAGCAGTTGGTCAGCCCAGCCAGGTGTTAAGTCATTATGAGAAAGAATAGTCTGTTGTTAGTTGAGACCCAGACTTCTAGATTTTCTTCATTTATTGTTATATAATCGATTAAAACAGCTAACTTTACTTTAACTGGCGGGTCTATTGTTAGTTTACCTGGAACTTGAGAAATAGCATGAACAACACTTGCCTGTACGTTTGTTGGATCAATGACTTCTAGATCAATATCGTTTAAAGCTTTTGGCAAACGCTCTCCCTTAAGCATTCCTTCAAACAATTCGTCTGGGCCTTCATATATCTTATCCATGCTGAGTTTCTTTTCTAACTCAAAATATTTATTTAAATTAAAAAAAAATAATTAATCAGAATCAATATCAACAGTCTTTTTGTGCTTAGACTCATAAACTAAAGTATAAACGCCCTTTGATGCTGTTAATGTGAGCTGTTTAGAACAGAGTTTAATGTTTCGTTTACTTTTTTTAAACATTCCTTTTTTATATTGCTCGGCGTCTGGCTGTTGAGAAAAACTTGCCCTTGCCTTTTTTTGAAGATCAAACTTTTGTCTTTTATAGTCATCAAAATCGGCCTGTAAACGACTAAATTCTTCATCCGTGATGTGCGAGTCAACTAGCGCTTTATTTATTGTCAGTTTGAACGAACTAAGTTTAGCTGTTATTAGTTGAACCATAGCTGTGTGCTTTTGGAGTTTAGTTTTTAATTTTTTGCCAGCAGCACTTACAGCTAATGAACAAAGGCCAAGAGCTAAAGACAACCGCCTAGAGGTAAAGCTGCGGGTGCACCTACGCCTGTTGCTAAGAGGCCTACACTCGTTCCTGCTGATAGTGCACTTATAGTTGATGTTCCAGTATTAACATATGTAACAGCATTAAAGGCAGCAGAATACCTTCGTTGGTTTTGCTGTATTTTGAAAGGTCTTGCTCTAGTTTTGGTTTGCATTTGCGAATGTTTTTAATCAAAGGTTTTTTTTTTGGGGGTTTCACTATCTCTTCTTGGGGGGCTCTGGCTTGTGGGCACATTTGGATAAACCAACAGACATGTTTTTTTAAAAAAAAAAATGTTTAGAATGTCCCCTTTGGAAACTGTTACTTGAATTTTAAAGCTGCGCCCTCATATTTTAAAAAAAACAAATTACTTTAACTGTTTTATCCCCCTCTTTTTCTTTGTAAATTTTTGAATGTTTTTTCCTTCTGTAACAGTTCTCCCACTTCCACAACTGTTTTAACCTCTGTTCCCCTTGGGTCAATCCATAAACCGATTTCGTTTTAAATAATCATCGAGCCTAACAATGAAGGTGTAATTTTTAAACAAAAGGTCTACTTTTGGGATTTCTACCCCCCCCCCCCCCAAACAATTTTCTTTTTCATCAAAATGGAAAATTTTTAAAGCCCTAGCGAGTTTGGGTTAGGGCACCCCCCTTTTGTACATTGTATTTTCGTTATTTTTGGATTAATAAATTTTTCCCTTTTGTCTTTTAAAGGGTTCTTCATTTTACACAAAATAAAATACCAAAAAAACCGCCTTTGCGGGTACTAAAACAAAATTCCATATATGTCTGCCCTGCTCTGGGATATTTGTTTGATGATCACCGTCGTAATATATTGCAAATTTTGGTTTCCTTATATTTTTGTAAACCGCCTTGCTAAATCGGGGTTGAAAACAGCGTCAAACTCTAACGAGATGCAGAAATGCTTTTTTTTTTCAGTGTTAAGTTGTTTTGAAAACCTTTTTGTTTCTTTTAAAAGTTTTTCATATGACAATCGTCTTTTAATGCTCCTTAAATTGGGGTGGGCGCATGCGCATTTAACAACTCAAATCAAGGGAAAGAAAGCGATTTCCATACGCAAAATTTACCGCTACATATTTTTTTTCCCGCTTTAGCATCTCCAGGCCTTTTCTAGTTTTAGTGCTTCTTCTTTTTCTTTTCCTTAAAAACCAAGATCACCCTTTCTTTCTCAGTTAGTCATGATCAAAAGGGTTAAAAATATGTCTGCTTGTGTAAAAAAATTTTTTTTGCCCCTCAAGTTTTATAAAAATTTTTTAACGATTGCCGGGCCCAGATTCTGCAAAACTGCCCTTTTGGGTCTTTTGATCGAATCTATTTTGAAAGTAACGCGTAGACCGGGCACAATCACTTCGCCCGCTCCTAGGTCGGGAAAATTTGAAAAGAAAAATTTGATCCGCATAAATAGAGAGGGATTTTTTGGAAAAAAAAATTTTCTGCTTTTTTCCCCCTTCACCCCAAAGGGCTCTTTTCAGTCTTCTATGCGGGTCAAAATCGAGCATATATTGTGACATTTTTTATAAAAAAAAATAAAAAGTAATTTATTTAAAACATGGCAGGCATTGAAGGCGAAAAAATTTATGTTTTTGATTTTGGAGACGACATGAGTAAAAACGGCTCCTTTGATCAGCGTCCTAAAGGGCTTAATCGGCGTGAAAAAAGAACCTCGCCAGAGCCCCCAATGCAGCGTCAATTAACAAAAAGAGTGAAATGACTCCTTTTTTCACAGCATCGCTCAACGGCCTCAAGTGGCATGAATTAACAAACCTAAGGTCAATTTTTCCCAAATTTTGGGCCTAAAACCTCCCCCCAAATTTTAGCCCCGATGATTTTGAAGTAAAAAACGGTCATTTGTATGTGAAAACGATCAAGGACAACGTGTTCCCTTACAGTAACGAGACCCATCAAAATTTTTAAGCATAATACAATTAAACGAGACTTAATGGGGGAAAAGAAATCGCCTTGGCCTTGTTAAAAACCAAATTAAGGGGGGGGGCGTTTTTAAAAATTCAAAAAACACTACTAATTCCCAACAAATAGCCCAAAAAACAAAACATGGAACTTAAGATTTAGTCCCACAGCAACAAAATAATAAAAGCAAAAAGCGAAACCTTTATCAAAGAAACAGCATTAAAAAACATACACGACCCCCCCGATACCCAAGAAGACCCAAAAGGCCATTTGTCATTCTTTTAAGCCCCAAGACAAATTAACAAAATTATTTAGCAAAAGTGGATGAAAAAGATGAGCATATAAAAAAAGAAGAAGAAAAACTCGTGAGGCGATACGCCAACTTGGGGGGGGAGGTTAAAGAAGAAATAACCAAAAAAAAAAAAGAACTTAAAATACAAAAAACGGCAATCAAAAGTGGTGTCTACTTACCAAGAACAAATCGATCTCAAGCGGCCAGAATAAGAGAAATATGAAAAAATTTTTTTGAAAACACAACGTAGCAGAACGAATACAACGCTGTTTGAGAGCGGGTCACATTAGCAAGCGTTTTAACGGCCCTTTGATTTGCAAAAAGTACACTGGGAGGCTTTACGGCGGCGGTGGGCGGGCTAGTGCCCCCCAACCCCCATCCCTCCGCTGTAAAATCTGGCAAAAAAAAACCCTTTATCACTTGCGGATTTTTTTAAAAAAAAAAGCCAGTAAAACCGTAAATGCTTTACCAGGGATATTTTGGGGGTATTGTTAGCTGGGTTTTGTTATGCAGGCAAAGTAGTTGGCTTTATGGCCCAGCACTTTTGGGGATTAGTTCCTTAAATCGGGGGGTTTAAAATTTATAAATAAAGACCCAGTAAACCATGCCAGTTAAAACAAAAAAACAAGTGCTGTCTTTTTTTAAAATTTATGGGCATCGCAAAAGATCCCGGGCTTTAGGCCTTGGGCTTTGGGCCCAGGGGTTCTTTGGGGGGGCCCTTTGTTTGTTTTCGCTTGGAAAAATTTAAAAGGGCCCGAATTTTTTTCGTTTTTTTTTTTTTTTTCCCGACCTTCTTTCATTGCCTGCCACAAGGGTTTCATTATTGTAGTTTTTATTATTTCCCCATCTGGGCCCGAGGTCGAAGGCGCATGTTTAAAAAAAGTGCCAAAAGCAAAGTCTACTTCGATCTTTCGTATTTTAAAACATTTTGATACCTTTTTTAAAACTTGAAGGTAAATCAACAAGAATTTAAGGGGTCCCTAAATTTTCTAAGTATTGTTTTTGTGCTCAAAGCCCTAGAAGGATCATTTTTTTCGACTCGTTTTCTTGCGAACCTAGCAAACACCAAAATAAGTACGAACAGAGCGTTTTTTTCGCCTATTCCCCTCTATTTGGCCCTTAAAAATGTCTAAGATAAAATTTGTCCATGCTGTTTTATCTCTTGCTCTTGGACCCCCAGGGAACACCTGGGGGCCCGAAGAGAAAATGTTAAGGAGGGTTCCACATGTTATACTTCGTGCACCCCAAAAAATAAGGGGGCCTAAAAACCCTGATTAAGATCAACTTTTGTCTTTAAAACCTTCTTTAAAATTAATATTGAATTCGTTACAGATCCTTTCAAAGCCTTCATGTCTATTCTGTTGCTGAATGGATTAAACGTTTTGTCATTTGGTAATGGAGCTTGCAGTTCAGTCAAAATACGTCTGAAGGTGTAATAAAAATGAAATCTGTACACTGACCTCACCAAAGGATCAGATGATTTAAATGATCAGCATGCGACACTCCACACCCAGTTGATGCACAAAACACAGCAAAGTTTAACTGGTTCTGGTAAAACTGCATCGGATGACTAAACCATACTTTCGCGATGTAGTCTTTTTTAATAGGAGGGTTAAGATATCTGTTTAATGGAGTACTAACCTTTGCTTGAAAGGTGTCAGTCTGGGTCACAGAAATGTCAGGTGTCAGTTGTTATATTTTTAAGATTGTAGTGCGGCCCAACAAAATATTTTGCATCAGTATATTTAAATGCGCTCATTTTTATTTCGTTTAAAAAATGTTTGTAACAATAACAACTCAAGACCGTCCTTCGTTTTAGAACATGCTATTAATAACGAATACGGAACCAGAACGGTCGCGCTCCATGAAATATTCTACAAAGTCGTATGGTTTAATATAACTGAATCCAAGGAGAATAATAAGATTAAAAAATATAATAATGCAGGAACTTTAGTTAGCCAGTTAACCATACCTGATGGTTATTACGGGTTTTGCTCACTAAAAGAAGCAATGAGTAACTTTGACATTACTCTCAAACTTAACAATGCAAATCTAAAAACAATGTTAACATTCAAGCCTGAAGAAGAAGAAGTAGGTTACTATTTTGATAGAGAGCTAGCTAAAATGTTAGGCTTTACAACTGCCAATCGACCCACTCATAGTTTTAGAGTTGCAGCAAACAAAACTACTTATGAGGGAGAAAATCCGCTCGATCTTGCATTACATTCATTACTCTAGTTCATTTGGATGAGCTAAGCACTGATGAAAACTTATATGATGGAAGGCCCTCAACTGTTTTAAGAGCTCTTCCATCAGGGAAAGCTGCATATTGCGATTATGAAATTATACAATTCCCTAATTTACAGTTTAAAAGATTAGTTTGTGGAGGGTCGGATCATTTAATATAAAAATTGCAGACAAAACAGGAAAGTCGTGAAATGTGATAACCTGCACATTGTTTTGGAAATAAAATAATAAGTTGTTCTAAAAAATAATGTCGCGTGGGCCAGAAGAACCAGGAGTTACATTAGCGCCTGTGAGGTGTATAACTTTAGAATTAAAAGACCTTGCAGACGTTGCGACTTTGAACAGAACGGTGAGATAGGCACTTTGTATGGTTTGAGTACACTAAAGATGGTGATTATAAACGCAAAGGGTTGGCGACAACAAAAAGTTTCCTAAACTAGAGCAACTGCGCATGTAGAAGCAAATAATGCTGGCCAGTATGAATATAAAATAGTTCGAAAACCTGACAGCAAATGGCACTTAGAACCATATTAGAATGGGACATAAAAATTGAATTCATAACCCATTTACATTTTTTTAACCATCAAAAAAAAATTCAGAAAGCATTCAACTCAGTCCTTACATGTAAAGTCTTATGCCAGAGGACAAGTCGAAAAGAGATTGAATATAGCGTGGGAATAAACTGTAATTCCTCCACAGAAGAGAATCAGTTTTAAAAGAAGCTTCTACAAAATTACAGTTTTCATTCCGCAAATGAAATTAGGGGGGGATAGACACTTTCACAATGTTTTTTAAATTTCTGTCTTAAAAGATTGGAGAGGATGGGTTGGGCCGTTAGTGACGTCCTCTAAAAGGAATTCTAATTAGCTGGCAATACCCTTGGCGTTGACAGCCTTAAAGTTACGGTCGTCCGTTCGTTACACGTGGGATGAGCGTTACAACCAGTGACAAAATCAATATTATCCTGAATAGAATCAATCTTACTAATAAATTGGATAAATCATACCCATTTAGATCTTATAGGATAATCCGAATTTATTATTATGAACAATTTTTGACAGAGAGCATGATAAAAACAATAACTGGATTAGATTAAATTCTAGTATAAAACTATGGAGCAGTTAAACTTTATGCCCAAAACCCCTCATTGTTCATTGTTTGTGGACAGACTGGTTGTGGAAAAACAATATTTGTCCTAGACCTATTGCAAACAGTAACCGCTATAATTTTTATCATAATTATTGTGATTTCTGTCCAACGCTTAAATGGAACAAAGACATATCATGATAGAAGGTTTATATGGACAGATGATGAATATATTTAGTTAATCCCAGCAATAAACTGAGTGAGTGTTTAGAACTGTTTTATAACTGTTTGAAGGAACGCAGATATATTTATTATAGATGACTGTTCAGCAGAAAGAGACATAGTTAAAAGAGAAACACTTTACAAAACTAGCTTTTAGTGGAAGACATGCTAGGATAAGTGTGTGGATTTATGTCAAAAATATAACTCAGTTTTAAAAGACTTTAGAGAACAGTTAAAGACTGTAGTTTTATTTCACATGAAAGACAGAGACTCATTTGAAGAATGTTTGCGCGAAAATGTTATTGAAATGATCAAGAAAAACACAGGATTAAGCAAAATTAAAATCTGAAAGTTTAGTAAATTAGTATGGAAAACGGATAACCCTACACAATATGTTTGTTTGTAGGGCTGTTATTTTTGGTTATTGAAGTCTTACTTGTCAGAGAACGTAGAAACACCGATTCTGGAGTCGCCGGTCGAAACTGGTTGAGACCGGGTGAGCCAGAATCGGTGTTTTTACGTTCTCTGGGCCCATTTAGGGCTGTCAACACGTTAAAATCAACTCACCAGTCAGGGGAAAAAAAACACAAAAAAACACAACCTTTTTGTGTCTCGATTTGGCACGGAGTTTCTGATGGGCTCGAGCGTTGGGACCCCAAGGTCGTTGGTACACTGACGCTGAGCCCGTTTTCAAACTGTGGAAATTTGTTGGCAGTCTGAATCACCAGGTGTTTTTGGCATTTGAAGTTTATCGGAAGACATGGAATACAAGCTTTAGCACACTTGATCAGTGTGTTAGTCAGTGTCACGCACGAACTGAACAGGTCGCCTCAGTGACAATTGTGGGGTACCCTCAGTGCCATGGCAGGAGTGAGTGCGTGACCCTTGCACGTATTTTGGGGGGGGGGGGG
>CM031602.1:58730164-58742664 GCA_018398815.1 Conus ventricosus
TGTCTGTCTGTCTGTCTGTCTGTCTGTCCGTCCGTGTGTGTGTGTGTGTGTGTGTGTGTGTGTGTGTGTGTGTGTGTGTGTGTGTGTGTGTGTGTGTGTGTGTGTGTGTGTGTGTGTGTGTGTCTGTCTGTCTGTCTGTCTGTCTGTCTGTCTGTTTATGTGTGTCTTAAAATTTAATGAATAGGCCATAGGCCCATGTCATTGGGAGTGGCTATAAACAGAATCAATTTGTATCACTGTAGAAACTCAGTTTTCTATATTGTAATAATGAATACAAACTTACCTGTACTTTGCATATTTCAATTTCATTACTCGTTCGAGTGAACTACCGCGCAGTTTGAAAGCTTTTCAAGATAGACAGCACCAAAATATCATTGTTGTATTCTCAGATGCCAGAAGCATTGTAAGTTTGAACTGCGAAGGTCGGTTATAGTATTTATGAGCAATATTCTTTTCTCTTAAATCCTGATACCGCGGACAATGCAAAACAGAGTGAGCTTCGGTCTCTATCTGCGAATCACAAAATGGAGAGAAATGAAATGAAATGAAATGAAATGAAATCTTTATTCCATAAGGCCAAGGCCCTCTTTGGAAGAGGGGAACAAGAACAAAACATATAAACATCATTACATACACATTCATAAATATACATTCAACTTAGAGCAATCTGCCGTACTTCAAACGTTTGATAAATATAAAGTGCCAATTTTCTGACTGTATTACTCTTCTTTAAGGCCAACAAGAGAGAGAGAGGGGGGGGGTGAGGGAGGCGGGAAGGGGACAAGGTAGTGAGTGGTGGTCGTGGTGGTGGAGAAACTGATACAGACATGGTTTATTGGCATTAAGGTTTTGCAGAACAAGTCCCAGTGGGGAACGTGCGATTGCATAATAGCAGTGAATAAAATGTAGAAACAAGAAACGTCTAACAGAAACCAAAGAGCTTGCATCTTAGAGAGAGAGAGAGAGAGAGAGAGAGAGAGAGAGAGAGAGAGAGAGAGAGAGAGAGAGAGAAAGAGAGACAGACATACAGACAGACAGGCAGACAGATGAAAACATGGGGAATGGGATGGAAAGAAGGCAAACGGCAGATTTGGAGAGAAAATCGATTGTTCGCCACTATAAGAGAGAGAGTTTGTGTATGGAGAGAGAGAGAGAGAGAGAGAGAGAGAGAGAGAGAGAGAGAGAGAGAGAGAGAGAGAGAAGAGGGGAAAAGAAGAAAGAGAACGCTTGTGTTTTGTCTTCAGTTAAATGTCTTCTCAGTTAAAGTGAAATGAAAAGAAAGACAAAAAAGTAAATGTGTTCTATTATAAATGTGTGTCCAAAATGTTCTGCTTAACTACAAAATGCCACAATAAATGCAATAAGAGTCGGAAAAAATGTCTTCAACATTTGAAAACAAAAATGTTTTACTACCTCGCACATTTTTTGCGAAGATGGTTAGTTTCTTGCGCGCAAAAGTGTCACTGAAAAATACATCAGTATTGATTTTCTCACTCTAGCTGCGTTTAAGTTGGCAATAACCAATGAGTATATCAAAGCTCCACTCTGCTGCAAGAAACTGTTTACCATTGTGAAGGTTCGGATATATTATGGTATTAATTCATAACAACTTGTGAGCTCTATGCTGCGATAAATGGGATGTGAAACTGTCACAAGCTCACGACCGGGAATTATGTTTCCTGCATGCACACAAAATAAGCGATATAAAGTTTAAATGGTCTGAACGTAGAATGCGACATAGACGCTTAGGAATAAATGTAATTTTAAAACAAATTGGGATTGCCATTAATGACAAATCAATGTTTATTTCTTCATGTTGTTTATAATGACAAATGTACCGATTTGAAGAATACATACCTCAAAAAACATCTCTTCTTCCAGAATTTGATTAAACAATCCCTATTCATTTTATGTTCTAAGTTATTATTCTTTTGACAAAGCAATACTTGTAGACATGTATCCAAGAAGATATCCCTTGACATGTAGCTGGTTTTCTGAAAATATTGAAATTTCGATATATGTTTGAAAACCATAAGTCGTAGTCAGTCGTCAAATATCAACCTAGCAGATTTCCATACTAAATATTTGAGACATAAAAAGCTTGTCTCCCATTTTTAGTGGCTTAATGAACTTTGCATCAGAGAATAAATGCTGGTGCTATTTTTTTTTCTTTTTGCATTATGTAGAGCTAATAATATACAACGAACCATGACATTCACGTCTCAGTTTTTTTACTCTCTCGTGATTAATGAAACTGTTTGCTGATGAGGTTCATTCATTAAGGTAACTGATTTCTACAGCAGTTGGATAAACAATGCACAATGTGCACACTCTTTCAACTCGTTAGCATACAGCGCTTTCTATCTGCCAATACATTTTGTCTGCCTGTCCTTCGCTTGTTATGTGAATCTGCATTTATTTGCCTCCCTGTCTATACTTATTATACCCAAGGCGATGCAATCCGAACAGGCTTACTAAATTCAATGATACGTTATCGTAAATCAAATCGTAGCTACGCACAAGAATAGATATGCAATGTTTGACTGACAGTTACTCTACAGATTAGAGAGAAGGGGATGGGGGGGGGGTGATAGGCGGCATTTGTATTGGGAGATCTGGTGTGTGTGTGTGTGTGTGTGTGTGTGTGTGTGTGTGTGTGTGTGTGTGTGTGTGTGTGTTAGTGTGTGTGTGTGTGTGTGTGTGTGTGTGTGTGTGTGTGTGTGTGTGTGTGTGTGTGTGTGTGTGTGTTTGATATGCTAAGTATCTGATTACGATGTAGAAGTTGGACTGGTATGAAGTGAGCGACTGGAAGCCGAGCTGGATGAACCTGCACGACGTGAGGGGAGTAGCAGTGGAGCTGAATTTCAGAAAGTGTCTTTTCTTTGCTTTTACTTTTTAAGCCATTTTCTATCATCTACATACAAAATGAAGTAAAACAGATACTGTCATGTAAGCGCAAGTAATCATTAGCAAATACACTTACATGCCACTGAACAAGCCAAAACAAAAAACAATACTATACAAAACGTGATACGACGAGATTGCAAGTTGCCAAAAGAGTTGAAGAGAGAGAGAGAGAGAGAGAGAGAGAGAGAGGAGAGAGAGAGAGAGAGAGAGAGAGAGAGAGAGAGAGAGAGAGAGAGAGAAGCTCATCAACATATACAGGGAAGACGGCATTTCAAATGCGTGTTTTACGTATCTGAAAAAACTGCCTTTCATGCAGTGAAAAATTGGTTGATAAATCATGCAGTGGACTAGGATAAGAAATGAGCGCATTACCGCACACATTTCACCCCTGAGAATTTATAAATGAAACAAACATGATTATAATCGACCCTAAGGTGTTTCCATGGCCACTTTACAGGTAATACCCAGCAGCACGATTTTATTGCTGATGTGTGTTGCTGTTTGTTAGATGTCTGAGAAAGCTGTGTTGGCATGCCAGTTGGCATGGGTTTGGACTAAGAATGTTGGGCCGGCAGAAAGTACCACCACGCTTCCTGAGCCGACGTTCATTTTACGGCTCTACAAATAAACCCGTCTCCTTCTCCGTCAGCTCTGCCAATGAACCAATCATCTCCACATGACTGGCGCGCACCATCTCTCGCTTGACCAATCACATTTTAGCAGCTGTCAAATCTGTCTGCCAACCTTTTCACGCAGTCAGTCTCTACTCGTCACTCTGACGTCCGCTCTCATTACAGGACTCTCAGCGCCTCCTTGTGACACAGGACTCTCAGCGCCTCGTTGTGACACAGGACTCTCAGCGCCTCCTTGTGACACAGGACTCTCAGCGCCTCCTTGTGACACATGACTCTCAGCGCCTCCTTGTGACACAAGACTCTCAGCGCCTCCTTGTGACACAAGACTCTCAGCGCCTCCTTGTGACACAGGACTCTCAGCGCCTCGTTGTGACACAGGACTCTCAGCGCCTCCTTGTGACACAGGACTCTCAGCGCCTCCTTGTGACACAGGACTCTCAGCGCCTCCTTGTGACACAGGACTCTCAGCGCCTCCTTGTGACACAGGACTCTCAGCGCCTCGTTGTGACACAGAACTCTCAGCGCCTCGTTGTGACACAGGACTCTCAGCGCCTCCTTGTGACACAGGACTCTCAGCGCCTCCTTGTGACACAGGACTCTCAGCGCCTCCTTGTGACACAGGACTCTCAGCGCCTCGTTGTGACACAGGACTCTCAGCGCCTCCTTGTGACACATGACTCTCAGCGCCTCGTTGTGACACAGGACTCGCAGCGCCTCGTTGGGACAGCAGCACAGGAAAAGTAGTTCACTCTCTACGAATAGAGGACGATATTTTGGAACAAATAGCCGTCACAATAGGTAACCGTTTTGAAGATGGTGTGTGTCAATTTGAAGAAGATTGTGGCTATATTTCAATAGAAAATGGCATCAATACATAAGGTATCGAAGAGTGAACCAACGGGACGAATCCAAGTATCTGCATGTTCTGTGCTGTGCTATGTTGTAAAGACAGAAATGACACTTGACCATTCAACAAATTACTATTATGACTGCTACCTCCACCACCATCACCACTACTACTACCACTACTACTACTACTACTACTACTAATACGACTACAACTGCTACTTGTTGACAAACATTGCTAAATGTCACACAATATAGGTTTCTGTAGCAACATCCACACATACGGAATCGTGGGTGCAAGCGCATGTGCTCAGGAGCGCGCACACACCCACACAGGCACACATAGACAAGTGCTAATGATCAGTGCATGACCTCAGCCTCCGTCCCGGAGCCACACACAGCCACACCTGCCCTTTGACCTCAGCCTCCGTAATGGCAGCCCAAGGACAGTAATCAAAACTACATCAGTATGAGGCAACCCGCCAGAGGAGACTGTGTGTGTGTGTGTGTGTGTGTGTGTGTGTGTGTGTGTGTGTGTGTGTGTGTGTGTGTGTGTGTGTGTGTGTGTGTGTGTGTGTGTGAAAGTCATAGTTGATCATCGGTCTATTTTCTTCCAAAACCCCCCTCTCTGTCCTAGTCTGGTTATGATCCTCCTCCCTAGGTTTGTCTTCTGCTTCGTGACTATTTTCACAGTATGTATGGTTCTGTGAGTTCTGTTCCGTCACACTGTTTCACACACACTCGCACATGGGATTGGAAGGAGCTATATAACCGGCAGATCTTAGAGTTAGCTCTTTATTAGATAACAGACACAGCAACGCTGTGTGCTTGGTGCATGTAGTTATTCATATGCTGGTTATGACTGGCAAATTATCCTCTTGAAACTGTTTCTTCTCTTGTATATGTCCCTGTCATTTCAATCACTACTCACGATGCTGTAGCTTTAACGTTTTACGAGGTATCAACCAACTTTCACAACCGCAAGACTTTCATCGTGTCTCCTGTTCCTTTCTCAGAGGATGTATTGGAGACAGTACATTGGCGATATTGTTTACAGTCAATGAAGTAGACTGCACAGTCTCTGAAAACAAGGCCAAATGCAAGGAACGGTTTAATGTATCGCTGATTCAATATGAAATACGTAAAAGCAAAGGGAGTTTTTCTTTTTTTCAGAAATTACACATACACACACACACACACACACACACACACACACACACACACACACACACACACACAAATACTCCAAGATACTAGTCAGTACGAGTGCCCCCGGTTTACCATGATAAATACCGTCACATTGTTTTTTGTTGTTGTTTTTTCATTTTCTTGGCAAAGGTTGCAGTTTATGAAAAAAAAACATGGGTAGGTATTCTACATACTTTCACAATCGTTCCCGTGACATTATTTCCATCTTGTATTTGAAATAAAATAGCGTCAGGTATGCACCGTTAACACAAATACACATTCAGGAGTATATGCACAAACACATACAAGCATCAGGTATGGCTAGGCACTGGATATTCTGTTTAAACGGTACAACTTAGACTGTAGATTTAGACCATTTGAATCAGTGTAACTGTATAAGATCTACACGGTGCATGGGAAATGGTTAGCAGCATGGCTTTGCAACACCTAGTATCTTCCTTCCCCTTCCTGCAGATGTTTAAATAAGACCAACATTATTGTTTGTCATCAAAGATAACCTCTAAGAACAGACTCGGGAAACCTTTGAAATGCGCGTTAGAAGATGTTCAGAAACCTTTGAAATGAGCGTTGGAAGATGGTCAGAAACCTTTGAAATGAGCGTTGGAAGATGGTCAGAAACCTTTGAAATGAGCGTTGGAAGATGGTCAGAAACCTTTGAAATGAGCGTTGGAAGATGGTCAGAAACCTTTGAAATGAGCGTTGGAAGATGGTCAGAAACCTTTGAAATGAGCGTTGGAAGATGGTCAGAAATGTATTTTCATGCTTAAGGGAACGTCGCAGCTTTGCATCAGTTTCTATGTTGTGCCATTTATAAAACTTTCGGGGGGATTTTCGGCAAATAAAAAGACAATACTATTTTGTATCTAATTTGATTGATGTTCGGTTCTCTTTTGGCTTGATGTGGTTGAAGCAAACACTTTTTTATTCGATTGTGTTTAATGTGGGAAATAAAGCGATGCAGAAAAGTATGCGCAACCCACCCCACCCCCCCTCCACCCCACCCCCTCACACACACACACACACACACACACACACACACACACACACACACCACACACACACACACACACACACACACACACACACACACACACACACACACCACACACACACACACACACACACACACACACACACACACACACACACACACACACACACACACACACCGTTTCTTCTCCTTTCCTCTCTTCTCTGACATTGTTTCCATGTTGTTTTGACATTATTTGTGATGGCTCCTTCATGTCAGCCAGTGATTTCTATGTCAGAAGTGAAATTGTGTCTGCTCTTTTTTTTCTTTATTATTTCCTCGTCAGTGAAGATGTTTTTATGGGCACACTCAACGAAAAAAACCAACATAACTGACATTTATCATGTACACAAACATCATACAAGGTCATCTCAAATCCATTGAATTGTGACATCTAGAAAAAGCAAATTTTACAGACAGATTTCAATGTCACACTGTTCTATCAAGGCTACAAGGTCGCAAATGACATCAAGTAGAAAACAAAGAGAGTATACTGTACATAGTATCTATCTATCTATCTATCTATCTATCTATCTATCTATCTATCTATCTATCTGTCTGTCTATCTATCTATCTATCTATGTGTGTATGTACAAACATACATACATACATACATACATATATACATACATACATACATACATACATACATACATACATACATACATACATACATATACACATGCATGCATGCAAGCATATACGCGTAATACATACTATAACCATTAACCCCTTTGACAACCATTTTTGGGGTAGTTTACATAATTCATCTCCATCAAGGACATGTAGTTCTCCATTTTATATCTACAGTCCATCTCCTTTAAAAGCATATTTAGATCAGGTTTTGTTTGTTAATTCTACATTTATGAATGATTTCTGTTGCCTCTTCTCTTTTACGTGTTGATGCAGGCCAATTGTTCTGTGCATAATATTCTCTCCATCTGTCTCTTTCTCTCTTCCAAGTACAGAGAAAAGCATTGGATTGTGGAGTAAACTACAAACACACATGAGTTTATACTCAGGAATAGACACGCATGTACGTGCGAATCTCTCCTCTCTCTCTCCTCTCTCTCTCTCTCTCTCTCCTCTCTCTCTCTCTCTCTCTCTCTCTCTCTCTCTCCACACACACACACACACACACACACACACACACACACACACACACACACACACACACACACACACACACACACACTCACTCACTCACGCACGCATGTACAGACACCAAAACACAACCCAGATCTTAAACATCTGCAAACTAATTATCCATGTGCATTTCATATTTTATATCTACACGTGATTGTTTTTCATGTATTTTTGCATTTCTTATTTTATACCTACACGTGATTGTTTTTCATGTATTTCTGGAGACACACGTTCCGTACAAAATCATGAGCATCACACTCAAAATGTTTCCTTCTTACAGTAGCGCTGCTCTATAATCTTACTCGCATCTAGGCATCCCTAAAATGGAAACGAAAGTAAAAACAAATAACATCAACAACAACAAGAAGAACACAGCGGAGATTGGAAGGACACAGAGGAGATTAGTATTTTCTTCCTCCGATCATGTGACTCAACTACCAATGCGGTGTGAGACCGGCACAAGATACGTAGAAATACTTTTTGGACTGCTCTAAAGACTGCATCGATGATCTCGACATTTGTTCCCCAATAATGCTGTACTACGCTCAGAAGAATGATCGTATGGGTTCACTGGTCCAACATTGGTTCTGCAGTAATGCTGTACTACGCTCAGAAGAATGATCGTATGGGTTCACTGATCCAACATTGGTTCCCCAATAATGCTGTACTACGCTCAGAAGAATGATCGTATGGGTCCACTGATCCAACATTGGTTCTGCAGTAATGCTGTACTACGCTCAGAAGAATGATCGTATGGGTTCACTGATCCAACATTGGTTCTGCAGTAATGCTGTTCCACGCTGAGGAGCAGGATCGTATGGGTCCACTGATCCGAGGTCTGTGAGGCCATAGAACATCAGCAGGGTAGTCAGCGATTGACTGAGCGTTAACATCGGTTGCAGACAATTTTGACAGTTGGCGAAATGTGACTGGTCAAGAGTCAGAGAGGTGCGGATGGATGGTCTCCCTTGGCACAAGTAGAGGGAAGGAGACAGGGTCATTTGTCAAGTCAGGGAGTGGAAGGGAAGGGGGTTAGGGGGTGTCAAACATACAGCACTTTGGTGTCTGGCGACTCACGTGAACATAGTCAGATGGATGCACACACACACACACACATACACATGCACACATCACACACACACACACACACACACACACACA
This sequence comes from Conus ventricosus, assembly GCA_018398815.1. NCBI lineage: Eukaryota > Metazoa > Mollusca > Gastropoda > Neogastropoda > Conidae > Conus > Conus ventricosus. Next base: position 58,739,099 of record CM031602.1, read on the forward strand.
CACACACACACACACACCACACACACACACACAACATGGCCACTTAACCTAGCTTTGACAGACACACTGTAAATAGTGATTTTCGAAATAAGACACGCTCTTGTCGTGTAGTCGATCATTGTCGATCATTGTCATGGAAAGAAAGGGCCTCACCTGCTTCTTTTACTTTTCTGTAAATTTATCCAGCGAAGCAAAGTTTCTCTGCTATGATCAGTGGAGCGATAATTCATTTGAAAACATGAATCTGGACACACACGCGTTCGCGCGCGCGCGCACACACACACACACACACACACACACACACACACACACACACACACGCACGCACGCACGCACGCACACACACACACACACACGCACGCACGCACGCACGCACGCACGCACGCACACACACACACACACACACACACACACACACACACACACACACACGCACGCACGCACGCACGCACACACACACACACACACACACACACACACACACACACACACACACACACACACGACTCACCTCAACAGAATCAGCGAGCATCTGTCCTGTTACGATGTCCTCTTCAAAGTCATCTCCTGGGTTATATCAGGGTGTTGCCGTTCATATCACCGCATCCTGATGTCATTCTCTCAGCAAACCCTATACTAGTTCAAACAGTTTCTCTTTAGCCAGTTAATTCCTTCTTTAACTACTTGCACACTCCCCTTTAACACGAACATTTGATCTTCAAAATTTAAAAAGTAACGGTGTTAGCTCCGCCACAGATACAAACACATTACAGGACTAAACACGATGCATTTTGACCTTTTGGGTCTTTTTTAGGCAAAAACAATCAACATTTAGGACAATGAAAAGAAAGAACGAGAACTTATCTTCTCACATTCGACGCAAAATGGCTGTTGGATGAAAACGAGGCCGCTAAGGGGGATCATGGGAGTTGAACTAGTAATGATGACCATGATAATAATGGTGACCTTCAGTTCTGATCTTATTCCATTCCAATACAAGAAATGTCGTTTTCTGCTCCATTTGCTTCCAAAGTAAACGATCTGTGTCTAAGATGAATTGAAACCTCAGATTGTTGATCTCAGACTATCTCAGCTTTAAAGCGTGGAAGAGGAAGCAGACACTCCTTACATTTTGGGGAAATGTGATTGGTCGAGCCAGAGATGACATGCACAATCTTCGCTGGAGAGATAGGAAGAAGACACATTCCGTGTCTGATTTATTTCCTGAAAGAACCTTGGGAACACGTCGTCGTGGTATGAAGTGAACTCGGATTAATGTATCCATTGCCTCTGTGACCCAGACATGTCTTCCCCTGTCGCTCTCTAACAGTCATAAACATACATTCAGCCATTTGTAGATGTTTGGCACTGAAATGAGGTAGAATCTCAAAATGAGAACTATTTGATGTGGTCTGTTCTAGAAGCCATTGCCAGCTGCATCTATTTTAAAGAAATAGTTTTCATTTGATCTTATTGTGTATGGATCCTAAAACAAGGTTTTTGAAACGTGATTCGGATTTTCAATGTATGTGTACTTGTGACTTGTTTAGCTTTTATATGCCCCTTCCCCCTTATCCCCCGTCATAATCAGCAGGGCATAAAGTACATGGGTTGCGCTCTGATCAATGTGACTCGTCACAGCGCACGAAAATTAAGCCCGCACACGCACACACACACACACACACACACACACACACACGCACGCACGCACGCACGCACGCACGCACTCACACACACACACACACACACACACACACACAGATGCGGAGCTAAACATTTCTCCATCGACCAGCTTTCCCTTATCACTATTGACATGATAATCAAAACATACTAATTTACTTAACAAAGAAGTTAAGATTCGGTGAGCGACGTTCGAATCGAGAGGACGCGGATCGTTCGCTCTCTGCACGTGCCGAATTTACGGTCGGAGTTACGCTTTACAGCACGCGGCTTTCCCCTTCGACCACTGTATCAAGGTATCATAATGGCAATGTTTTCAACAACCAATCCCGTTTTCCTCAAGATGAAGGATATTCCGGATCATGAGGAAAACCGGCCGACGGTGTTGGAGATGTGTTTAGCGGCCGAGAGATCTGCTGGCCCGGGCACCATACTTGGAGCGCAGTCCATCCGTGGCCTGTGGCGACTCTACCCTACTACCAAGGAGGCACGGTCGGAAATCCTTGTGAAGGGCATCGGACTGAGAGGTACAGTATTGCAGGTCTCCACTACCAATCCCTTCATCCTTCGCAGCGACACAGGTGAAGAGAAGCCGACGACTAAGGTATGGATTGACAACATACCTATATCTGGCAGAAACAGAGATTGAACATTCATTAAAACATCTCGGTTGTGAACTGAGATCCTCGATTAAAATGGAGAGAGCGAGAGACGCAGATAACAAATTAACGCGTTTTCTTACAGGGCGTAGATTTGTCTACATCACTGTGCCTTCAACTCCTCTTGACAAATTCATAAAGATTAACATTGCTAACAAATGCTAAAGTGTTTCACAAAGAACAGAAACTAGTGTCCAAACCAGTCTCCTGTTCGCGTTGCTTGCAGCCAGACCACCCTGTCTCTCAATGCACAGACGAGATTGTATGCAGACAATGTAAGCAACCAGGGTACAAATATATTTTTGTTAATTTCATGTTCCCAGTTTCTCCATCTTCAAACTCCCCCCCCCCCCCCCTCCTCCTTAAGTCGAAATCTTTGCAAAGTCATTACTATGAAGACAGTTCAGTTGTTAGCCTGCGCTTGTTTTTTTCTCCCACTGTTAGATTGTTCGTCTATGTATTTGTCTGACTTTGTTCAAGTTTAAAAGGCTGTGCCAGTCTTGAATAAAAGTTGCTCTGTGTTAGGTTTTCTTACGGGAGCAAACGTTACACTTGTTTACTGTTTATTGTTTACTGTTCCCTGCCTTATTTCATTTCCAATATTGAAGAAAATTGGAAGCAGAAAGTTGCAAACATTCAAAGAATGATACGGGACTAGAGTAAAAGAGATATTAGTATTTATGGTAAAGTTCTGGTAATCAAAACATTTTAACTAATCAACTAATATATGTTATGCAATCAATTGGTATTCCAGAAAGTGTTTTAAAGGAAATTAATACGATGTTGTACAAATTCGTTTGGCAACGAAAATATAGCAATCGTAAGGCTTTCGAAAAAGTGAAAAGAAAAGTGATGGAATCAGAATATGGAACGGGAGGTTTGAATATGGTTAACATTACTGATCTCCAAAAGTGTTTCTATTTGCAATGGGCTGGAAATCTATTCTCAGCAGAACAGAACTGGAGTATCATACCAAAATGGCACTTGAATAAAATGCTAAAGAATGAGTAACTGTAGATCAAAACATGTACATTGTATAGACCATTTGGAAAATGAATTCTGCAAAGCGGTGATGATTACATATTTAGATATTAAAAGAGAGAAAAAAAATCGAAGAAATAAAACCATCCAATGTGTGTGATCAGTTATTATTTTATAATGATTTAATTAAGTAAAAAGGAAAGATGCTATCATAAATGACATGATTCACACATGATAACTTAGACT
>CM031602.1:58747664-58793426 GCA_018398815.1 Conus ventricosus
AGGGGTGGAGGAGGGGGGGGGGGGGCAAGGGTGAAGAGGAAGGCAATGGTAAGAAGATGGGGCATGATGAGGCATAGATCAGAAATCGTGGGGCGATGAGGAAGAGAAAAGGAGAAGGGAGTGGGAAGGGGTGGGGTTAGGGGATGGATGGGGTTGGGTTGGGAGGTTGTTGTTGTAACCAAGAATGGGTGTCATGTCTACCGATTGATCCTTAAATGATCATAAAAATGATAATATGATAATAATAATCATAATTACAACCACACATGCACACACAAAGGAGTTTTTATAGTAAACGAAAATGACATTTTAAACACCAACATCGCCACCATCACCATCGTCATCGTCATCATCATAACAATGACGCATGTGAATGAGAATTGGAGGAAACGGAAAAGGGTGGGGCGTGAAAGGGGAGAGGCAACTAGAGAGGCTGGGGGAAGTGAGGGGAAAGGGAAAGGGATAGGGAATATTGTGGAGGGGTGAAGACGGTGTACTCTCACATTCACGACATTCATACTCAATCTCTCAAATCTCTCTCTCACAGACACCCTCATTCAGCTGTCCCCTGCTGCCCCAAGAGACGTCATTCAAGTAACCAAGGGTAGGGGACACCTGGGGGGGGGGGGGGGGACAGGTGAAAGGGGCACAGTGGTGGAAGAGGGGGGGAGAAGGAAGGGACAAAAAGGAAGGGAAAGGGGGAAAGTGTAGTAGGCGGGATGGAGATAGTGTCCTGCTTTTTATGAGATTCTGTCTCAGCTGTACTCTGTCGTGAAAAAAAGTGGGAATGAGGGGGAACAAAATGCATATGGGGAGTGAGGGAGTCTGATAGGTTGTAAGTCGAATTGATGTTTAACTTCCTCTACAGCTCAGCACAGTACTTCCTGACACACACACAAAAAGGACCACATACACGCACACTCTACAGGGAGACTGGGATGACACTGCTTGCCAAACTGTATGTTCTGTCCCTTGTGTTAAGGCCATTTGGTGTCAGTGTGCATAGTTTGTCAATCCAAAATTGTTCCCTCTTACGTCTCTTGCACAGGAGATCAGATTTTACTTTCTCAATACCGAGACACCGGAGGTCATCCAGTGTGTGGCCTGGCAAGTTAAAATGTTTTGTTACAAGGGTTCCTTTTTTTGCTTTGATATCAGACCTATGTAGATAAAATACGTTGTTTAGAGAGTTTTCAGTCTGTCCCACGTATTGTGTGAACCTACAGGTATTACAGTGTAGGAGATAGATAATATTTCTAGTTTCACATGTAAACTTGTGTCTATGTCTGAATGATTCATTAGTTGTGTGACTGAAGAATCTGTCCGTTGCTACAAGATGTTTATCACAGATGACACACTGATGCTTTCTACATTGGAATGATCCTGGTGACTCATCTGATGGATCAGGGAGGATGGAAGGCATCAGGATGGACTTCAGTGAGCGGCAGTTCCTTCTGCCGAGGATGGGCACGCGTGGTAGAACTTTGGACATCCTTGGACTGTGGTTGATGATGCTGGACTGTAATTGTCTGAACCATTCAGCCAGGGGAGGATTGCAGGATGATGGGTGACAACAAAATGGCAGCGGTTGGTAGCTTTGACACGTATATATATATATATATATATATATATATATATATATATATATATATATATATATATATATCTGTCAATGATGTTAAAAAGGAAGGTTAAAACTCAAGGTTTAAAACTCGACAAATTTGTTTCTAGCGGCGTTGCGCTGTCATCAGGATGATTTTTGTTTGCCCCGCCGATGTTATATAGCGTGTGGGCTCACGTTTGCGGTTGTTAGCACGTGCGGGTTGGCTGCACGTGTTTTTTGGGGCTTTCAGGTTTTTGTTTTGGATGTATTCACTAACAACGATTTCCATTTATGCCTGCAGTTGTTTACTATTTCTGTTTTGGTGTTTAAAGTTGCTAAGTGTGGTTTGCATAGTATTAACCATTTTTCAGTTAAACATAGGTTGCACCTTTTTGAAACATTGCTGTATGGTGATGCTCTTTTTATGATTTTCCAGGATATATTGTAGCTTGTTTTTGCGTCTTTAAGTTTCCAGATATATTTGCTCAGTTCTGTTTGGTTTTTATATTTTTCTTTATTGAATGACTGTTTGTGGTTTGCATATCTGGTTTTGAAGTGGTTTTCAGTGATCCCTATGTATGTTTCTTTTTCATTTTCTGATGTTACAGTAGCCTGGTATACAATGTTGTTGTGGAGACATTTATTGTTTAGTGGGCACTGCTCCTTTCTCGTGCAATTGCAAGATTTCCTTTCTTCACCCTTCTTTGCTGTGTTGATTTTCATTTTATTGGATGCGTCAATCAGGTTTTTGAGGTTGGGCATACATGAGTACGATAGTTTGACAGTGTTTTTGTTAAATATTTTGGACAGTTTGTGCTCTTTTGGAAATGAAGTTGCTAGGATTTTGAAGAATTCTTTCCCTATGTTTGTTTTGAGTTTCCCGTCGTATGGGGGGTTATACCATATGATTTTTCTTTTCCTATTTTTCTTGCTTTTATTTGTGTTGTTGTCCGGGTTGTATTGTAGTTTGTAATTGTATCCACTTGTTTGTAGTGCCTCCTGGTATTCCACTGCTGCATTGTTGAACACTCTCTCATTGCATGACAGGTTTGATAGTCTCTTGTTTATGCCATGGGTATGGTCTTTAATACAGATGGTGGATGGTTACTTTTGGTGTGTACATAAAGAGGTGTATCGTTGGGTTTCTTGTATGGTTTATATATATGGTTGTTGAGATCCAGTGTTATGTCTAAGTAGTTCACTACCTTTTTGTTTGCTTCAATGGTGATCTTTAAGTTGTGGTTTTGGAAGATTTTGCATAGTTCTTTCTTCTTGTTTTCGATGGTTCTTGGGTTGTTTGTTAGTGCAGCAAGGCCATCGTCTCTGTACAGTCCGACTTGTTTTCCGAGTTTTTTCTTGATGTTGGACAGCATGAATAGTCGACCAGTTCACATGTTTCTGCACCATCATATGAACCCATGGTTACGTCGAATGTTGAGTTTCTGTTGGTTTTCCTGATCCAGGTTTCATTTCTGCTGTGTAGTAATGTTTTCTTGGTGTGGAGAATGATTTCCATTTCTGACCCTGTTATGTCTGTGTGGTTACTGGCAAACTTCAGGGCTTTGGAGAGTAGTTCCTCATCTATGGATGGGTAAAAGTCTACTATGTCAAATGTGATAAATACTGTATTACTTTGTTTATTGAGTTTTTTGAACCATTGGATAACTTCGTATGTGTTCTTCCAGAGGTTGTAATCAGAGTTTGATTTTATGTCCTTTGTTATTTTTTCCAGAATTTTCTTGCTTATTTTGCCTAATTCAGATTTCGATGGGTTTATTAGTCTGCATGTTGGATTGTTATGAAAGTTGGGTTTGTGGTCTTTGAGTGTTATGAAAGCTTCTTTTGTTGCTGTCGTTTCTATCCTGTCACTTAGGTCAATGCGCTCTGCAAGTTCTTTATCTTTAGTGCGGATACTGTCATGTATATTTTTGTCAGCTTTTTTGTAGTTTTTCTGGATGTTTTTGTCAAGGAGTTGAGAATATTCCTTTGGTTCCATTTTGTAGTAATTGCTAGTTTTGTCAGCCTTCACAAATATTTTTTGTCATTTTGTACTTGTTTTATTTGGTTTTCTAATGTTGTTTGGAAATCGTTGTTAGATTTTTTGAATTCAATATTGGTTATCATTCTTTTCATTTGATCTTCAAAGGGTTTCATATCGTCTATGACTGGTGGTGATCGCCATGATTTGAAATCGTAGGTGTTTTTGTCCTCTTTTTTTGCATTCGGGTTCAGGAAAAAGAATGCAAATATATCTGGAAACTTAAAGACGCAAAAACAAGCTACAATATATCCTGGAAAATCATAAAAAGAGCATCACCATACAGCAATGTTTCAAAAAGGTGCAACCTATGTTTAACTGAAAAATGGTTAATACTATGCAAACCACACTTAGCAACTTTAAACACCAAAACAGAAATAGTAAACAACTGCAGGCATAAATGGAAATCGTTGTTAGTGAATACATCCAAAACAAAAACCTGAAAGCCCCAAAAAACACGTGCAGCCAACCCGCACGTGCTAACAACCGCAAACGTGAGCCCACACGCTATATAACATCGGCGGTGGGCAAACAAAAATCATCCTGATGACAGCGCAACGCCGCTAGAAACAAATTTGTCGAGTTTTAACCTTGAGTTTTAACCTTCCTTTTTAACATCATTGACAAATGTTGCTCCCCAAGGGGTCGAGCACTTTTAAAATCATTTTAGGCTCTTTGATTATATTCATATATATATATATATATATATATATATATATATATATATATATAATATATATATATATATATAATATATACGTGTCATTTATTACAACTGTCTCTCTCTCTCTCCACACACACACACACGCGCGCGCGCGCGCGCACACACACAACCTTTAATGGTGTTTAGGGACAATAAAAAAAAGTTTCAAGTTTCAAGTTTCACACACATGCAGGCATACACACAGACACGCTAATGCGTCCACACACACCACACACACACACACACACACACACACACACACACACACACACATGTGAGCAAACACACGCGCTCGTCTGCACGAATACATTTTGGATTTTTATGTATTTTTAATCAAACCATTCGTCACGAAAATGGACTTATAACATAATCATATTTACGCTGGTCACTTTTCACAATTTCTTGAAGTCCATCGATGTTCAGTTTGCGTGTGTCACGTGAAAGCCTGATGAGGTGTGCTCTGCAACGCATCGCTCCTGTCCACGTGGGGAGCAGCATTCCAGTGACAGACACCCAGGATCTGACGCACATCTCATCAGCCCTACTACCATTCTCTCTGCAGTGCTCATACGACCAGTAACGCAAATGCTTTCCACAGCCGCCAGGTCACCCTTTCTTTGGGGTGTGTGTCCTGTATGTGCCAGTTCTTAGTGATGACCACTTTCAGTTCGATATGTACCAGTTCTTAGTGATGACCGCCTTTAGTTCAATATGTGTCAGTTCTTAGTGATGACCACTTTCAGTTCGATATGTGCCAGTTCTTAGTGATGACCGCCTTTAGTTCAATATGTGTCAGTTCTTAGTGATGACCACTTTCAGTTCGATATGTGCCAGTTCTTAGTGATGACCGCCTTTAGTTCAATATGTGTCAGTTCTTAGTAATGACCACTTTCAGTTCGATATGTGCCAGTTCTTAGGGATGACCGCCTTTAGTTCTATATGTGTCAGTTCTTAGTGATGACCGCCTTCAGTTCTATATGTGCCAGTTCTTTGTGATGACCGCCTTCAGTTCTATATATGTGTCAGTTCTTAGTGATGACCGCCTTCAGTTCTATATGTGTCAGTTCTTAGTGATGACCGCCTTTAGTTCTATATGTGTCAGTTCTTAGGGATGACCGCCTTCAGTTCTGTATGTGTCAGTTCTTAGTGATGACCGCCTTTAGTTCAATATGTGTCAGTTCTTAGTGATGACCACTTTCAGTTCGATATGTGCCAGTTCTTAGTGATGACCGCCTTTAGTTCAATATGTGTCAGTTCTTAGTGATGACCACTTTCAGTTCGATATGTGCCAGTTCTTAGGGATGACCGCCTTTAGTTCTATATGTGTCAGTTCTTAGTGATGACCGCCTTCAGTTCTATATGTGCCAGTTCTTTGTGATGACCGCCTTCAGTTCTATATATGTGTCAGTTCTTAGTGATGACCGCCTTCAGTTCTATATGTGTCAGTTCTTAGTGATGACCGCCTTTAGTTCTATATGTGTCAGTTCTTAGGGATGACCGCCTTCAGTTCTGTATGTGTCAGTTCTTAGTGATGACCGCCTTTAGTTCTATATGTGTCAGTTCTTAGGGATGACCGCCTTCAGTTCTGTATGTGTCAGTTCTTAGTGATGACCGCCTTCAGTTCTATATGTGTCAGTTCTTTGTGATGACCGCCTTCAGTTCTATATGTGCCAGTTCTTAGTGATGACCGCCTTCAGTTCTATATGTGTCAGTTCTTAGTAATGACCGCCTTCAGTTCTATATGTGTCAGTTCTTAGTAATGACCGCCTTCAGTTCTATATGTGTCAGTTCTTTGTAATGACCGCCTTCAGTTCTATATGTGTCAGTTCTTAGGGATGACCGCCTTCAGTTCTAGATGTGTCAGTACTTAGTAATGACCGCCTTCAGTTCTATATGTGTCAGTTCTTAGGGATGACCGCGTTCAGTTCTATATGTGTCAGTTCTTAGTAATGACCGCCTTCAGTTTAGTGATCGGTGACTGGCTGAGCGTAAAAAAAGGATCACACACAGTCTTGACAGTTGGTGAAATGTGATTGGTCAAGGTGGAGATGGAGCGTGCGAGTCGTGCGGGATGATTGGACTATTGGCTGGAACGGTGAGGGCCGGGAGAGACTCATTTGTCAAGTTTGCTGACGGAGAGATCCACAGACCGCGAGAGTGAAAGGGTTAAAAAGGGATTTCTACCCTCCCCTCTTCCTGTCCCCCATTTCCCTCCTACACCATCCCACCCATCCTGCTTCTCAAGAAAAAAAAAAGTCTTCTGTCTACACCGTGGATCACGGTGTGTGCCGCATTGCATGGCTCACCCGTTATGTATGGTCAGTACCGCGGAATGAGGTTTCTCTCATTCTTAACCTGTGCAGTGATGCAAATCATCATCAAATTTACAACACTATGTAACACGTATCTCACGTACATAAAACATGTATGCGTGCGACATTTTTCAACTAATCCAAGATTGTATAGAAGAAAGGTTTTCAACAAAATTTCCGGTGTGCTTTTAGGTGTGTTTTAAAGGGTAGTGTGAATGAGTTCTTTAAAGACTTGTGAATTGACTTCAACACGGTAACAACCTGATTTGCGGGGTTGCTCACCCCCCCCCCCCCCCCCCCACCCTTTATTACCCTTACCTTCCCACTTGGTGTGCATCCATTTTATGTGTACAATTACACGTTACATTACTTTCATACAACATAAATTATTTTTCGACATACGTACATACTTGCACACACATACACACACACACACACCACGTCCATACATACATGGCAGGAAGATATTTCACGTAGGTACAAACATACGTACGTACGTACATTCTCATACTATTTATATATATAGATATATTTATATATATATATATTGATATATAATATATATATCTATTTACCAATCATTTTTATGCAAACTTTGTCTGAACTACCAATTATGAACCATGTCCACTAATGTCGAACTTCAACTAACAGCACTGTAATAGAAACGCACTATCCACGCACACATCTCTCTCCCTTCTCTCTCTCTCTCTCCTCTTCTCTCTCTCTTCTCTCTCTCTCTCTCTTCTCTCTCTCTATCCCACCCCCCAATATTTCTATTTTTTATTGTACTCCCAGTCTTAATGAACGGGAGTACTTTAGAATGGGAAACGAAGAATGCTGTCTTGTTGTGTGTGTCCGTGGTCCAAAATGTTGTTCCACGCGCTCCAGACAATACTACTAGGGGCGATCTTTCTGAAAATTGCAGGGTATGTTCATATGGGTCAAGGATGATGCCCGATGTTTTAGATTTACCGTTACAGCGTTACTAACGGCTTAAACGGCTGTTAACGGTTTTTTCCTTCTTTATGGAATATCTTAAAACGTAATTGGCCGATCTTTCTGGAAAATTTATAGTTAGTAACGGTTACTAACGGCTGTTGTAACGGGTTACTAACGGCTGTAACGGCCTGTAACGGTTTTTCTTCTCCATGGGAATATTCAGGAAAGTACTTGGCCGTCTTTGATGAAAAATTAGCATGGTATGTTCTTTTGGGTCACGGAATGATGCCCGATGTTTTAGTTTACCCGATACTGCGTTACTAACGGCTGTAAACAGCCTGTGTAACGGTTTTTCTTCTTTATGGAATATCTCACAAAAACGTACTTGGCCGATCTTTCTGAAAATATATAGGTATGTTCTCTATGGGTCACGGATGGATGCCGGACGTTTTAGTTTACCGTTACATGCCGTTGTTAACTGTTATTAACGACTGTAACGGCCTGTAACGGCCTTTTCATCTTAATGAGATATCTCAAAAAAGTACTTAGCCGATCTTTGTGATAAATTAGCAGGTATGAAATCAAGAGAATAATAAATGTCTGTTCTAGACCATCCAACCTCAACCCAGTTTTCTCGGGTTTGATGCTTAGATCAGACATTTTTTAGTTCTCTGACAAGTAGCATTCAACATTGAATTTAAAAATGATAATCATCACAACATTCTCTTTCCAATAAACAAAAAATAACGATTTTTTACAAACCCAAACTTACGGTGTAGCGTTTATCCCGTTTTCAATACTAATTTACTAAACTTTTCAGATTTTAGTTTTTGCTTAATCTCTGTTTTTCCTGTTCATTTTCAATACATCATTTTCGCGCAAACATTCATCAAATGAGTCTCTGTCTTTCGTGAAATAAAACTACAATCTTTTAACTGTTCTCTAAAGTCTTTAATAACTGAGTTATATTTTTGGACATAAAGAATCCACACACTTATCCCAGCCAATGTTTCCACTAAAAGCTTGTTTTGGTAAAGTGTTTCTCTTTTTTAAATATGTCTCTTTCTGCCCGAAACAGTCATCTATAATTAATAGTTGTCTGCGTTCTTCAAAAGTTTATAAACTTAGTTCTAAAACACTCACTCAGTTTATTTGTGGGATTCACTAACTATATGTCATCATCTGTTCCATATAAACCTTCTATCATGATATGCTTTGTTATTTAAGTGTTGGACAGAAAAATCTCAATATGATCAAAATTATAGCGATAACTGTTTGTAATAAGTTAGGACAAATATTGTTTTTCCACAACCAGTCTGCCCACAAATTTTTTCCAATGAACAATTAGGAGTGTTTTTGTCTAAAGTTAACTGCGCATGGTTAATAACAGAATTTAATCTAATCAGTTATTATGTTTATCCCCCCCCCCCCCCCCCCCCCCCCCCCCATACTCTCTGTTAAAACTTGTTCAGTATAATAAAACCTATGAGGCTTAAATGTTGTTAAGATGTAATCCAATTCAGTTCTGTAGGATTGTTTCTCTTTTAAGTCAACCACTGATTTTTGTTGCTTGTTGTTATGGTCTTAATATCCTCAACATTGTGTGAAGAAACGAACGACGGTAACTTTAAGAGTCGTTTAACGTCTAAGTTGTGCCAGCTAATATTAATTCCTTGTATAAGGACGTCACTAACGCCCACAAAACCCCATCCCTCTCCACATCTTTTAAAGACAGAAATTCAAATATCATTGTGAACGTGCTTCCTAATTTCCTGTGTGGAATGAACTGTAATTTTTGTAGAAGCTTCCTTTAAAACCGGTTCTTTTCTGTGGAGGATGTACTGTTTTTTCCCATACGGGCGTTTATTTCAATCTCTTTCCGATCTATTGTCCTCTGGCATAAGATTTTATGTTAAAGGGCCAGAGTTGAGTGTTTTCTGAAAACTTTTTTGACGGCCTAAAAAATGTAAATGGGCTTATGGAATTCAAATTTTATTTCCCATTCTTAATCGTTCTTAGTGCCATTTTCTGTTCAGGGTTTTTAACTATTTTATATTCATTACTGGCCAGCATATTTGCTTCTACATTGCCGTGTTGCTCTAGTTTAGGAAACTTTTTGTTGTCGGCAACCTCTTTGCGGTTTATAATCGCCATCTTTAGTGAACTCAAACCCATACAAAGTGCCTATCTCTCCATTCTGTTCAAAGTCCGCAACGTCTGCAAGGGTCTTTTAATTCTAAAGTTATACCACTCACAGGCGCTATGTAACTCCGGGTTTCTTCTGGCCCACGCGAATTTATTTTATGTACAGCTTATTATTTTTATTTCCAAACCAACTGTGCAGGTTATCACATTTTCACGACTTTCCTGTTTTGTCTGCAATTTTTATAATTATATGATCCGGGACCCTCCCACAAACTTATCTTTTTAAACTGTAAATTAGGGGAATTGTATAATTTCATTAATCGGCAATTTGGCAGCCTTTCCCTGACGGAAGAGCTCTTATAAACAGTTGAGGGCATGCCATCATATAAGTTTTCATCAGGCTCAGCTCGTCCAAATGAACATAGAGTATTGAAAATGTAATGCAAGACACGAGCGGATTTTCTCCCTCATAAGTAGTTTTGTTTGCTGCAACTCTTAAAACTATGAAAGGACGATCGGCAGTTGTAAAGCCTATCATTTTAGCTAGCTCTTCATAAAATTCGTTAACCTACTTCTTCTTCTTCAGGCTGATGTAAACAATTGTTTTTAGTTTTGCCATTGTTAAGTTTGAGGTAAATATTCAAAGTTACTCAATGCTTTTTGTGAGCAAAACCCGATAATAACCATCAGGGTATGGTTATCTGGCTAACTGATTGTCCTTTATTATTAACTTTTAATTTATTATTCTCCTTGGAATTCGGTTATATTAAACATACGACTTGTAAAAAAAAAAAAGTTTCATGGAGTGCAACCATTCTGGTTGCCGCAATTATTGTTATCAATGCATGTTCTAAAAATGAAGGCGGGCTTGAGTTGTTATTGTTACAAACATTTTTTAAACAAAATACAAATGAGCGCATTCAAATATACTAATGCAAAATATGCTGTGGCCGCCACTACATCTAAAAAATATAACAACTCGATACTCTGACATTTTCTGTGACTCCAGTCGGCACCCGTCAATAAAGGTTAGTACTTCCATTGAAGAGCTATCATTAACCCCTCCTATTAAAAACGACCACATCCCAAAACGTGTGGTTTAGTCATCCGTTTTGCAGTTAGTTTTATCAGAACCTCAGTTTATAACTTTGCTGTGTTTTGTGCTTCAACTGGGTTGTGGCGTGTCGTATGCTGTTCATTTAATTCATCTGATCCTTGAGTGTGGTCAAGTGTTAGTTTTCATTTATTGCACCTTCTAGACGTTATTTTGAATCGCTGAACTGCAAGCCGCCATTACCAAATGACAAAACGTTTAATCCATTCAGCAAAGAATAGACATTGAAGGCTTTTGTAAGGATTGTAACGAATTCATATATTAGGCCAAGACAGACTTTAGACAAAGTTGGATCTTATCATGGATTAGGCACCCCTTATTTTTTGGGGCGTGCACAGACAAGTATAAACTATGCCTGGAAAATTCCTCTATTACACATCTTTCTCTAAGGGCACAGGGGTTCACCTCGGGTCCATAGAGCAAGAGCATTAAAACAGCAGGACACTTTATCTTAGACACTTCTAAGGGCCTAACTAAAGCAGGGAAAGAACGAATAAACGAACTCTGTTCGTACTTACGTTTGGTGTTTGCTAGTACGCAAGCACAAAACGAATGATCCGAGCTGTAATGAATCCTTCTACTCGGTTTTGTTGCACAAAAACAGTACTTGGCAAATTTAGAGGACGCCATTAATTCTACAGTTGAGTTGCCTTCAAGTATTAAAAGGTTACCAAACATGTTTTACAATTCGCAAGATCTAAAGTAGACTTTGGCTGTTGGCATGGTTTATACATGCATGCCTTCTGACCTCAGGACTCCAGTAGGAACAATAATGAATACAACAATGAAATTCTTGTTGGCAGGAAATGAACAGAAGGTTGGACCCCCCCCATAAAGACACATAAATTCTGAGCAAGTCTGAGTATTATTGCAAGCAGTAAAAAACAAGATGACCCACAAGGAATAAGTCATCTAATCCCTGTGGCCCAAGCCCGAAGGCCGTTGAAGAACACGAAAAAATTAATGACATTGAATATGTATAGACAGCCATTGTCTTTTGGATATTAAAACTGGCCTAGGATTACTTGTCTTTATCTTTACTAAAAATTAACCCAACTATTAAGAGATATGTCATAAGGCTCAGCCATAAAGGCCAACTACTTTGCCTGCAGTAGACAAAAGCCAGCTAACAACACCCCCTAACCTTATATACCTGGTAAAGCATCCACGCTTTACCGGCTAATTTTTCTTAATAAACCCGCAGATGATCAAGCTGTTTTTTTTTTAACCATGATTTATTCAGGCGGCGATGGCGGCGGAGGCATGGGCTTTGACCCGCCGCGCCTGTAATAGCCACACCAGTGTACTTATTGGAAAATCCTAAGGCAGTTATACGCTTGCTATGTGACACCTTGCTCTTAACAGTGTTTTATTCTTTCTGCTTGGGTTGGTTGTCTTCATATAAAATTTTTTGGATTAGTTTCTCTTATTTGCTCACTTGAGTTCGTAATTGATCTCGGCAATTAGACACCGCTTTTAGTATGCCGATCTTTCTCTTCAAGTTCTTTTATCTTTGGTTTATTTCTTCTTTAACAACAAGCCCTAGTTGGGTTATCAGCCTCAACCAAGTTTTTTCTCTTTTATCTTTTTAGTATGCTTTACTTTACCAGTTTTGCTAAGTTGATTTGTTAATTCGCCTCTGTGGTTCTCAAAAAGCATGATTAGGGGCCACTTTTTCTGCGTGGGTAGGGGGAATCCATTAATTGTTTTTATGCTGTTTCTTTGAAAAAACTGTTTCTGCTTCTATTAATTCCACCTGCTGTTTGATCTTAAATCTTTAAGTTCCTTGTTTTGCATTTGGATATCTTTTGGGGAGTTCCTGTAGTGTGTTTTGAAGTTTAGCAACGCTCCCTATCTATATTTTGGTTTAGACATGCCAAGGCGAGTTTGTACGCTCACAGGGGTCTTTGTCTAAGTGTACTCATGGCTTTAACTTCTGAGGGGGGTCTGTTCATGCGTAAGCTTAACAGGTTTTCCTGGTCGTTTTTCACTATACAAATGGCCCATCATCATCTCGGTCAAAATTCATTAGGGGTCTAAAACTTCGGGGAGGTTCAAGGCCTAACATTTTGGTACAATGATCTGGACATGACTTTCTGTTATTCACGCCGCAGGAGAGCTCTGAGCGATGCTGTATCAAAGGAGCCGTTTCATCATGTCGTCTCCAGGATCAAAATTTTCATTATCTTCCTTCACCTTCCAATGCCTGCCATGTTTCTTTAATAAAAACTTTTTATTTTGTTTTATAAAAAAAATGTCACAAACATATGGCTCGATCTTGGGACCCGCATAGAAGAGTGAATGGAGCCCTTTGGCGTGAAGGGAATTAGCGGAATTTTACTGAGCTCCAATAATCCGTCTACTATTGATGGCGGATCAAATTCTTACTGTCAAATTTCCAGACTAGAGCGGATGAGTGATTGTGCCAGCTCTGCGCCGTTTAACTTTCAAAATAGAAATCACTAATCAACAACAGGACCCAACAGGACAGGTTGTACAGAATTTGGGGCGGGCTAATCGTTAACAAAATTTCTATAAACTTGAGGGACAAGAAATATTTTTTTACATATTGCAGATCATATTTTTTAACCTATTCTGATCTATGGCTAACCGGGAACGAAAGGTCTGATCTTGGCGTTTCAAGAATCGAAAAATGAAGAAGCACTAAAACATAGAATAGGCGCTGAAGATGCTAAAAGACGGCAATAAGGTTGTAGCCGTAAAGTATGCGATGGAAATCGCTTTTTCATACCCTAGATTTTGAGTTAGTTAAAAGCGCTATGCCCATATTTCAGGAGCATTAAAGACCAGATTGCATATGAACTAAAATTTTAATGACTACAATAGGTTATTATATCTACGACACCGAAGGCAAAGTCTGCATTTCTGACATCTCGTTTGAGTTTGACATCGTTAGCAACCCTAACTTAGCGAGGCTGATCGAGCAAACAATTTCATGTCTAAATTATGCATATATATTACGAAAGAGTGATTTATTCTTTCTAAATATCCTAGAAGGCAGGGCAGACTCTATATGAATTTTAGTTTTAGTGCCGCAGCAAGATCGCTTTTATAGGTATTTTATTGCTGTGTGAAAATGAAGAAACCATTCAAAAGACAACCTGAAAATTTTGTAATCCCAAATATAAACGAACAAGTGCAATGTACAATTGAAGGGTAGTCCTAACCAAATCTACGCTAGCGGGGCTTAAACCTTATCAGCATTTTGATGAAAATATGGGAAAACTGTTTGGAGGTGGGAGGCGTAGAAATCCTACAGTTTGAACCTTGTGTCTAAAGATCTACATCGTCACAGTGTTAGACTTGATCATTATTTAAACAACGAAATACGGTTATGGATTGACTAAAGGCAACGGAGGATATCAGTTACATGGATTGGGAGAAACTGTTAGATACATATTAAAACATTCAAATTGATAAAGAAAAAGAGGCCGAATTAAAACCACTTAAGTGTATTTGTTTTTAATATATGATGCGCAGAATCATGCAGAATATTCAAGATATCGGATCTTAAAAGATATACTATATAAATTATTTTTATTTTTAAAAAGCATGTCTGTTAAACAAAAAAAAAAAAAAAAATAAAATAAAAAAAAAAATGGTTTTATCCAATGCGCCTACAGCGCCAGAGTAAACAAAAGAAGGATAGTAGAAACCCCTAAACATAAAAACCTTCAGATTACAAACATTACACAATTGCAACAAAGTACTAGAAGCAGGACTCCTTTCAATATACAGCAAAACCATACGAAGGTATTCTGCCTGCTTTAATTGCTGTTACATATGTTAATACTGTGAGCATCCGACTGTTAGTGCTATAACAGCAGGGACAAGTGTGGTCACTTAGCAACAGGTGTTGTCGCCCGCGCTTTACTCTAGGCGGGTTGGTCTTTAGCTCTCAGTCTGTGGTTCATTAGCGTATGCGCGGATGGCCTAAAAATTGAAAATACTTAATCCACAAAAGCACACTGCTATGGTTTCAACTAATAACAGCTAAACTTAGTACGTTCAAACGACAATGAATAAAGCACTGTTGACGAGACATCACGGATGAGAATTAGTGTTTACAGGCCGATTTTGATGACTATAAAAGACAAAAGTTTGATCTTCAAAAAAAAGCCGGCAAGTTTTTCTCAACAGCCAGACGCCGAGGCAGATAAAAATGGAATGTTTAAAAAGTAAACGAGACATTAAATCTGTTCTAAACAGCTCACTTTACAACATCAAAGGGCGTTTATACTTTAGTTATGTGTCTACGCACAAAAAGGACCGTTGATATTGTTCTTGATTAATTTTTTTTTTTTTAATTTTAAATAATATGTTGCATGAAAGAAAGACAGCATTGGCTAAGATATATGAAGGCCCAGAGGAATTGTTTGAAGGAATGCTCGAGGAAGAACACTTTGTCAAGAGTACTGAATGATATTGTTTAGAGAACGTCATTGCATCTGCAAACGTTACAGGGAAAGTGTTGTTCATGCACTTTCTCAAGTTACGAGTTTTTTAAACTAAACAATAGAACCGCCAGTAATGCAATGTTATGCGTTTTAATCGATTATATAACAATAAATGAAGGAAAATCTAGAAGTCAGGTCTCAACTAAACAGCAGACTATTCTTTCTCATAATGACTTAACACCTGGTTGGGCAGGACCAACCTGCCTTACACAGTTGATGGGGACCGCTGAAGAAGCCAAAATGAGTGGCTTGGTTGGTCAGGAGGGCGAAGTTTAGTGATCAGATTAAAACAGTCTAAGTATGCACCGATTGTAGGCAAGGCTTACATTCCGCTGCCCCAGCATTGGTAAGCGAAAAGAGCAGTTCTAAACATTACAAAATACAGACAAACAAATGTTTATGTGGATGTGTTCTTGCAAGGCTGCATCACGTCGCAAACACGGCAGAGAGAGTGACTAACTATTGGGAATTACATCAATGATCTTAACTTTAGTGGAATATCCATTTCCTGTTAGCGTAGATGAAATTGATCAGTTTGAAGAACAAAACAAACCAATCAACTGTTATATTTACACATGGGATGAGGAAACGAATGACAGCTATTAGAGTGTCCACAAAACGGTCCATCGATTGGGCGAAACCAGACAAAAATCATGTTGACTTACTACTGTTGTTTTCTCCAGCAGGGCTTCCGCATTAGATTGATACGAACAATGAGGAGATTATTGGCGCATACTGCAAAAAAACACTAACAAACAAGAATTTGTAGAAAATGTTAACAAGTATTCCATCTGTTAAAAGCAGCGAGCGAACATAAGAAACATTGTACGGTCAGTTGACTGTATTAACAGAACTAATTACGCCCCACATGGATCTTAAAGTTAGTTTTAGAACTGGAAACGGCTGCAAACGAGGGTCCATACGTAGTTTACGCAGACTACGAATCGCTTTTTGTTCCTTAGGAAGGGCCAGCACCACAAAAACTTCGAAAAACAGTCTTAATGAGTAATATCAGAATCTGTTTCTTTTGCCTTCATTGTTGTCCGGTTCGGATGGCGCCCATTTCGAAACCAGGAATTATATAGAGGACAGATGCTGCCTGAAACATTCTTAAAGCGCAGGCAGCAAGTGCGTTAACGCCTGTTCTAAATAATCTAAACTTATCTGAAATCATAATGACGCCTGAAGACCAACAAACAGTATGACCTCTGCCACACATTTGTTGGATTTGTGGTTTGAACTAATGTCTAACAGCGAGGAAGCAATCCAACAGTAAGAGGACCGTGATCACATTGCGGAAAGTTCAGAGGAGCAGGCGCACAGTAAATGCAATCTTCAACTAAAGTTTGATCCTACGACATGGAAGCTGCCCATCTTCTTCATAACTGCGAACTGGGTTTACGAACTATCTTATTAATGAAAGCAGTAGACGACGCCTTCGGATTAACATGCATTGCACTGTCATCAGAAAAGTACATGTGTTTCCCTTTAAATAACATGTCTTTTTATGACTCTATGCAGCTCATTGATGGGATCTTTAGAGTCACGGCTATGTCCTTAAAGTCATGCCCAATAACGGAAGAATATTTTGACCCAAACTCTTGTTAGGAAAGGGGTTTATTTACCCTTATGAGTACTGAAAGTTGGGAAAGGTTTGATGAAGATACACTTCCGCATATAGACGCGTTCTTTTCTAGTATATCAAGGAGGGGGCATTAGTTGATTTGTTTATTCAGCATGTCTCAAGATGCGTGGACAGAGGTTTAGAGTGTAAAACAATCGGGTGACTATCATGATGCATACTTGATGGCCGTGTATGTTTGTTGGGCGGACGTCTTTGAAAATTACTGAAAGACCTGCATGAACATTACAGCCTGGATCCCGGCATTATATTTCTGCACCTGGGATGAGTGGGAACGTTTTCTTAAAGTTACTGGAAATATAAAGATTGATTTATTGTATGATTTACCAATGATTCAGTGGATTGAAAGGATTGAGCGGAGGAATTAGTATGAGCATCGCATCATTACTGTAAAGCAAACAACAAAACTTGACAATCTATGATCCAAGTAAAAGGTCTAACTATCTCTGTATTTAGATGCAAACAATCTGTATGGTGGGCAATGGCGCAATCGCTTCCATTACGCAACTTAAAATGTACACAGACGGCAGTACGAATAATATTCGAAAAGGCATTAAAGTGGTTGAGCAGTTTGATCGCCAGATCACAGCGCGGCTTTCATTCTAGAAGTTTGACTTAGATTTTCCTCAATGAAACTCCATGACCTACATAATGACTACCCATTAGCAGCTAGAAAAGTCTAAAGATGAATCCAGGAGAGCGCCTAAACTTGTGTAATCTTCGAGGCAAAAAAAATTATGTTGTCATACAGGACTTCTACATTTTATTAAGACATGTTAAAGTTGACGGCTGTTCATCGTATAATTGCTTTTGATCAAGAACAGTTCATGAAACATTACAGTATTATGAAGAACACTGATCTTAGAACTAAATCACAGTTTGCCCCCCCCCCCCCCCCCCCCATCCCCCCCCCCCCCCCCCCACCAACGAAAAAAGACCTTTTTCAAGCTGATGAAAAACAGCTGTTTCGGAAGGCTATGGAAAATCCGCACAAGCGCAAAAAGATGTTAGATGGTCACCAGAGAGAACGAAGCAATTAAGCCGACTTCAAAAAAAAAAAAAAAAAAAAAAAAAAAAAAAAAAAAAAAAAAAAAAAAAAAAAAAAAAAAAAAACAAAAAAAAAAAAAAAAAAAAAAAAAAAAAAAAAAAATAAAAAAAAAAAAAAATAAAAAAAAAAAAAAAAAAAAAAAAAAAAAAAAAAAAAAAAAAAAAAAAAAAAAAAAAAAAAAAAAAAAAAAAATAAAAAAAAAAAAAAAAAAAAAAAAAAAAAAAAAAAAAAATAATAAAAAAAAAAAAAAAAAAAAAAAAAAAAAAAAAAAAAATAAAAAACAAAAAAAAAAAAAAAAAAAAAAAAAAAAAAAAAAAAAAAATGAAAACCTAATTATCAGGGATTTTAGAAGTATTTCTGATCAGCTTTTTGGCATAATGATGAAAAAAAAAGAAGTCAAATGGACAAATCTGATTTATTGGGTTTACGGTTATAGAATTATCAAAGCTTTTGATGTTAGAATTTCTTTTGACTACTTTAACCCCGTATCCCGGTCCAGAGTACTTTACACAGATACAGACAGTTTTGTTATAAGATATCCCACTGAAACTTGAAGGGCAGCGGGGGACATTATAAAGACATGGAAATTAGAAGTAGCTAAAGGGGCCATGCGGGATGTTTATATGATACATCTGATTACCCTAAAGATTCGCCTTTGCATTCAACCGTTAACATGAAGGTTTTAGGAAAGATGAAGGACGAATTATCTGCGAAAAGGTGATCAAGGAGTTTGTTTGGTGGTTTTTAAGGTTAAAAAATGTACAGTTTTTCGAGCAGGAGGGTAAACTCAAAAAAGCAAAGGGAATATCTCGCAGTGTTGTGCAGTTCAAAGCATATCGCATGACACCTACAAGAAGCATTGTTCATAAACATATTTTCATCATGACAACGTAAAACTACGATCTAATCTACATGAGATCATCAAACTGTTGCAACCAAGAAGTCATTAGATAGAACAAAAACACAAAACGAGTATTGTTGATCCAGAGTTTCATTGCATAATTGGGGCACTGGAGAACAGCCTAAAATATATCTTCTTCAGGTTTATGTTCGGAGTCATATTTTTCATCAACTTTTATCTATAAATAATCATATCATCCTCCATTTCAGACAAAATTTTTTCTCAGTTGCTTGATGTGCGCGAATTTTTTTTATCCATTTCAAGATATTCTTTATCCCATATTTGATAGTCAAAATATGGGTATTTTGGCTGTGGTGTCTGGGATGGTTTAGCATGTGTTGCTGAACCCCCCCCTTTTCCCCAACCCCCAAAAAAATAAAAAGGTTGTTGCTTTTATAGCACAATTCGTATCATATGTTGCTCGTATTAATTCAACGGTTGTTTATTTATCATTCTTGCTTCCGGTCATGTTCTTTCTTTTGGGCTTCCATTTTTAACCATAATATCTTTACGTAATCAGTTAATTAAAGCGGGAACTGTGTTCTGGAGGGGATTATCTGCTAGTTCTTCCTTTACAAAAAGGTTCTTTGAGGAGCTGGTTGTTTTGTTGTGACAGTTTCTCGTAAATAATACACGGGCGGATTCATTTTTACAATTCTTTTTATTTCATATGGATCAATATCCAAACTGGATCTGTTGCCCTGATGCGAGTGTCCTTCTGCTTCTCCCGTAATAAAGGTACCTTTAACTTTTAACCCAAACGGTAATAGTTTGCCAGATGAACTGGAGTCTCCTTCAGCAACATTAATTGTTTGTTTTTTGATTGTTTACTTGTACTGGTTTTAAGCCCTTTAAATTCTTCATTATTCATTGCGCGCAAAACTGAGGGCAGTCTTCTAACCCATTCTGTGTTGCGAGGAATTGTCAGTCAGCCTCTGTGATAATGGTAGGAAAAAAAGTCTTTAGATAACTGTTTGTTAAAGTTTTCAACTAAAGGCCTGTGATCTGTGAACTCTGGAATGCCCTTTTAATGGTAACTCTATGTTTTAACATATTAATTGATTCACTTGTCTTTAAATTCTTTTCCATAATCAACTTGAATCATGCGAGAGATTAAGGGTTAGCGGGCCTCGTGGTTATATTAGTTGTATTGCAACTGCTAACTGCAGAAGCACTCTTTTGTGTTAATGGTTCTGCATCTTGTATCTTGAAGCTATGTCAATGACTGTGAGTGCGTACTTAAATCTTTTTCGTCTAATCGTATTTCCTATCATGGGGGTAAAATATAGAAGACCATTTGATGTGGTTGTCGTTCGGTATAATGTGTTCAACAAAGTGTGGTTCTGTATTCGTCTTGGTTGGCAGGTAAATAAATTTGCCAAATCGCTGTTAAGATAACCATTCCTTTGCTGTTTGTTCACTGCTCCAGCTGCTTGGCTTAGCTTTTTTCCTTGCCGTGATTCCCTTCCAATATCCTTTTGGCGAATAATAGTATTTTTGTTCATTTTTATTCAGCAATATTATGCGCGCAACAAATATAACACAACGGTCATTCCAAAGACAATAAACGCGATTTCTTGCATCTTTTGTTTTTCTGATGGTGATAAAAGTCGCTGAATTTTGGTGGGGGGCATTGTATCGATTGGTTTGCCTCGGTTACAAGTAATATTCTTTTATTGCCTGCCCGTCAACATTTTTAAATGTGTAATCTGCATGTCCCTGTTTTTCAGTTTGTTGTTAATAAATCTAATGCTCATTTCTCTGCTTTTAATAGTGATCTTGTGCAGCTGTAGTTGCTCCATAGTTTGTAATTGTCTTGTTCTCTCGCGTCATCCCGCAGTTTACTAAAACGCGTTATTACTTCCGCTAAAGCAAGCGCATTAAAACACAGCGCCCCCGCCTTATCATCATTACGAGTGAAGCAATTTTTATAAATGTATTTTTTTAATTTTACATAGTGATACTGTCAGGAATTATCTCCTTGCTTAACTAGAAAATCTTTTCGTCGCGAAACGATTGCTGCAAGAAGTGATAGCAATCAGCTTTGCTGAGTCTTCAAAGTCTTAGTTGGCCAAGATCCAGCCCGGTGTTATTTTAACAAGCTTTTACCAGCATTGTGTATCTACACTTAGGCCTCCAAGAACAGCGGAATGGTATACAAGGTTGTGGTACAGTTTTTTCGGTGCTCATTTTTAAAAATAAAATAATTATAATTAATAAAAAAAACATGAACAGTCATGATCTACTACAGCTACAGGGCAGCCTAAACCTTCCTGAACTTACAAATGAACAAGTTGATATGTCAAAAAAAGAAAGGCTGTATTCTTTAGCAGCATGTGGGAAAACAAAACAGTTCCTCGGAAATGAATTCAGCATAGAACAGATTCAACAGATGTCGCCACAAGACATTGAAAAGTATCATAACAGGTATGAAGCGCAACTGGGATCAAGAATGGTAAAAAGTGTAGGACAAACAGTTCTTAGTTTGTACACTAAACTAGTAGCCAGATTTGCGCCTATTGATCTGAACAAGACTTTATGTATGATTTAACGCAGGATCCAGTTTTAACAAAGTCATTAGAGTCTCTAGGGTGTGATCTGTATTACAGATTTGGAACATTATTGTCGCCATGATCGCGGGATTAATTACTTTTAATCATATAGATTTGTTACCCTTCAAAATGACCGAGCCAGAAAATCAGCAGAATCAGAAAACACTGAATCCGGTGGAGAAAGTGACCAGTAAAAATCCTGGACGCGTTGCAGCAGGAAAAAAATTAGCAGAGTGGAACAAACAAAGAAAATTACAGTTACAATCAAAGATTATAGCCCATAATGAAAAAGTGCCAGAGCCGCAGCCAGTTGTTTCAATGCCGGCTATAAAAACACCAGAACAAGAACAAGTTGATTCAAGGCCTGCAGCACCAAAGTCTTCATGGAATATTGAACTTAAAACTGTTGTCATTTTTGGCGCCTTGCTGCTGCTGGGGGTGTGTTATTACGGTTATAAAATATATAAACTGCGACAGCAAAAACCAAAGAAGTCCAAACAATCTCCGCCACTAAATACAGAAGCCGAACACAAAAGCATGCCAAAACCGCCAACAACAAAAGATCATTTTGATCCATTTCAAATGCAATAATATTTTAAGAACTTAATTTTAAAATTTTTTGTTTTTTTTGATAAAAAATAGATCATGGCGGATTATTATTTGTTTAAAATGATGGAGTCAATAAATAAAGACATGGAGTCTATAAAAGACATTTCCATAGACCAAATTGTAATCAATGTGGTTGCTTACGATGTAAGAACTTCATTAAGATCTATGCTAACCAATCTCGCGCCAAGGACGCTGAGCAAGACATCCTCAACAATGACGCGTTTTTGAGGCGTGTGTGTACTATATTAGACATCTACTATTTAAGACAAAAACATAGATTGTATTGTTTTTTTCTGATAATTATAAGTTCTTATTGTACTTAGAGGATGACTTAATTACAATCTTGAGGTGACTTAAGTAAGAACTTGAGGTGACTTGGGGGATGACTTAAGTAAGAACTTAGAAGTGACTTGGAGGATGACTTGAGTAAGAACTTAGAAGTGACTTGAGGATAACTTAAGGATAACTTGAGTAAGAACTTAGAAGTGACTTGAGTAAGAACTTGAGTAAGAACTTAGAAGTGACTTGGGGTGACTTGAGTTAAGAACTTAGAAGTGACTTGAGTGTGTGCATGCGTGGGGTGGGGGTGGGCGGGGTGGGGGGGGGGGTGTGCATGCGTGTGTGTGTGTGTGTGTGCGCGCACCTTTGATTATTTATAAGAAACGGATGTCCAGAATATAATATAGTTATATCAGTAAAACACAAAACAACAACAATGACAGCAGCGACAACAACAACAATAACAGCATATATACAAGCACAATCGCACGCACACACGCACGCACACAAACATTTAAGAAATAGGGAGGTGCTGCATGGGGAAATGTAAAAGGGTTTTATGGTTCGCGCTTGAGCGCCGTAAATTCAAGACGGCTGTCGGTCTCTCTGTCAACTGAAGATTATTCAAAGCGGCCACCAAGTGCATTTATCAAAAGCTTGATTTAATAAACAAGACAGTTGAATAAAGTACACTCTGTGGCCGCCTGGAAATACAGCCAAAGTACAAAGGAGGTGTGCAGGTTTCTATAAGTTGTAACAAAAGATTGCAAGTTGACTTTTGACTCAGCTTTTAAGTTTTTCACTCCCCTGTTCATCAAGATTCTGATGCTAAATAAAGAATTGGCGCTCCTACTGGAGCGCTGGCTTGGCAGAGTACCAGTTCCTTCTGACGTAGAACTCCTAAAATAATCCCTTCATCAATCGGCTGGCAGATGACCTTTGCCCGCTCCTACTAGAGCGCTGGCTTGACAGAGTGCCAAGTTCCCTCTCACTGCTTGGCTGACTGGCCCCCTTTGCTCTAACAGAGGTGTTGGCGCTTTATTGGTTTCTTCCCTTACAGCTGAATGTTCATGAATGAGGTTATTGAGAACATTGTGTTTCGACCTGCATTGGTTCTTGTATGGGAGTTAACCAATATTTTCTAATATCCTCGCTGCTTGAGAACATTGTTTTTAAATCCTTCCTCATGGAGTAGACCTCCAAGAAAGAAAGACCAACTGTTGAAAACCTTTTAACATAGGGGCCCAGCAAGCGAGCAATATCCCTCAGTTTGCGAGAATATGAAGGAGATATCCCCACATTACTCTCCAACCACTCGCCCCATTTGTGGGTGTGCGCTCCACTTTCTTTCTTTTGAACAAACGCTTTGAAAGTATTTTCCAAAAGCCAACCATATTGCAGGTTAAAGCACATAGTTGTCGCTTCCTGCCTTTGAAGCTGTTTGTACCCCTTGCTTCAGTTTGTCATAGCAACATCTAAAGACGTTATATCCTCTGCGCCAAACACAACAACTTCTTTCTAACTGTCTTGCTCACATCCACCTCTTTTGATTTCAAGTATTGGTGGAGTTCTTCTGGCGTCATTTTTTGTTTTTTTGCTTGCTCCTCATACAAAGATTCAAGTTTTCTTTTTGGTGCACGGGGGAAAGAAGGCAGTTTTTTACTTTCAGATGGCCCTTCACTTTTTAATTTTTTCAAAATGTCAGCTTTATTGTTGAGAAAAGAAATGTATCCATCAAGAAGAGAAAGTTGATCTTCAGTCCATCTACTTTGCCGCTCCATATCCTCGGGAAGAATTAAACTACTAGTTTGCTTTGAGAAATCTAACAATTCTTGATGAACGGTTTGTGAATCAAGAAGCTCTCTCTCTAAGATGCTATCTTGCGACATGTATCCTGTTTTGATAAAATAAAAATCAACCAGCACAAGCAAAAGCTTTTACAGGTAAAAACTTTTCTCACTGAAAACCACGCAGACCACACAGCACCACCTCCAAATGAAAAATGACAAGATAGCACAGGTAGAGGAAGCTTGGTTGCGTGCGTGCGGCAAGCCCCGCTATTATCTCCGCCCTATACAAGTTCTTACTATCAGCACTAGCAATTAGGGGTGTTGCCCCGTCATTTACCTTTCTCATATTACTCATGCCGGAGACACACAGTCGTTTTAATTCCACATGAAACACAGAGGCGCGTGAAAATGATGTTATTGAAATCTGAAAAGTTTAGTAAATTAGTATTGAAAACGGATAATCCTACACAGTATGTATGTTTGTAAAAAATCGTTATTTTTTGGTTATTGAAAGAGAATGTGTGATGGATTATCATTTTTAATTCATTGTTGAAGTGTTACTTGGCAGAGAACTAATAAATGTCTGTTCTAGAGCCATCCACCCGAAACTGGTTGAGGGTGGATGGTCTAGAACAGACATTATTAGTTCTCTGTTCATTATGGGTCACGGATGATGCCCGATGTTTTAATTTATCCGTTATAGCGTTACTAACGGCTGTAACGGCCTGTAACGGTTCTTCTTCTTTATAGAATATCTCAAAAAGTATTTGGCCGATCTTTCAAAAATAAGTAGGTATGTTCATTATGGGTCACGGATGATGCCCGATGTTTCAGTTTACCGTTACAGCCACTACTAATGGCTGTAACCGCCTGCAACGGTTTTTCTTCTTTATAGAATATATCAAAAAGTACATGGCCGATCTTTCTGAAAATTTGTAGGTGCGTTCATTATGCGTCACGATAATGCCTGATGTTTTAGTTTACCGTTATAGCCGTTACTGACGGCTGTAACGGCCTGTAACGGTTTTTCTTCTTTATAGAATATATCAGAAAGCACTTGGCCGATCTTTCTGAAAATTGTATGTATGTTCATTACGGGTCGCGGATGATGCCTGGTGTTTTTAGTTTACCGTACATCCGTTACATCCGTTACTAACGGCTGTAACGGCCCGTAATGGTTTTTCTTCTCCATGGAATATCTCAGAAAGTACTTGGCCCTCTTTGTGAAAATTAGCAGGTATGTTCATTATGGGTCACGGATGATGCCCGATGTTTAATTTACCCCGTTATAGCCGTTACTAACGGCTGTAACTGCCTGTAACGGTTTTTCTTCTTTATGGAATATCTCAGAAAGCGCTTGGTCGATCTTTCTGAAAATTTGTAGGTATGTTCATTATGGGTCACACATAATGCCTGATGTATTAGTTTACCATATATACCGTTACTAACGGCTGTAATGGCCTGTAACGCTTTTTCTTCTTCATGGAATATCTCAGAAAGTACTTGGCTGATCTTTGTTAACATTAGCAGGTATGTTCATTATGGATCACGAATGTCACGAGTTTGTCGAGGCTATGACGATTGGCCTATCTTGGCTGGTGGAATTATTCATTTATTTATTGTCGTTGTTGTTGTTGTGTATCCGTCCCTTAATGTGGCTTGTGGTGCGTTTGCACCTTAATGTCGTTCAGCTCAGGTTAGGTTTACTTTCTCTCTCTCTCTCTCTCTAATTCCACTGCCCGTGCAATTCATCCTGCAGGTTCACGGGTGGCTGGTACCTTTCGCTTGAACTGGCTGTCTCTATCGGCCTCTCGCCTGTCTTTTTACCTGGCGCACGTGCATCATTCCTCTTAGGCTTGAGGTATCTCACTGTGACATAGCGTGGCATGTTGGCTGCCATCGTTTAGGCAGGTTTTCTCTTCACTCGAGCGGAAGATGTCTCTGGGAGCGCCTGCTCCGGTTCTGGTTCTTCACCACTTCGTCGAAGGTACGGTCGGTACCTTCATTCCTACAGTCGGCCTGTAGGGGAGGGACATCACGTCATCTCTTTTCCGCATCTGCTCTGCTGTCCTCTCGACTGGACAGAGGGCAGAGAGTCGCTTGACCCGCCACTTTTGGGTCATCCACGGGTAGCTGGTAAGCATCAGTTTCGTGGGTTTTTTTTTTGTTGTTGTTAGCCGGCTAATTCTTCTCTTTTGCGCAATTTCTTTTGGTTTTCAAAATTATAAATATAAAAGAAATATTGTTTGAGAACCATTTTTTCTGGTTAATTCAATCTTAACCTGGCCAGTCAAAATTATATCCAAAAGTCTTTCTCCTTTTTATGCATCTGGTGATGCGGTAGTCGGTGGGGGTGGGGGAGAACCTGGTGATTCAGGGTTGGTACTTGCTTGGTCTCGCTCGTCCGCCCTGTCACAATCGCCGGTCTCTTATTCTTCGGCCACCGTCTGTTTGTGTGTGCAAGGGGAACGAGTTTTATGTTTGCGAGCGTGCGTACGCATGATTAGTCGTTTGGATGCGTGGTTGGAGAATTGTTTGTTTTTGAAATGTAACTATAAATGTGAGGATAATCGTGCCATTGAATTATTTGCAAATATGGTGGCAGTTATAAAGCAATGGCTGCCGTATTAGTTCAGTTCCTAAGAAAGGAAAATGTTGAACGTGAGTGAGGGAAGGATGAAGATATAATTGCTGTTCGTTTGTTTAGCCTGTTAATGTAATCTCTTACCCGCTTCGTGTGAGGAGACTTTTTAGCGAACATTCCTCATTTGGTTTGTTTACTGTGTTATGCTCAGGTCTGTGTTGGCTGGTGTTACTAATGTATTCAGCAAACACCTCCCTCGCCCACCATGCGAGTGGCTGTTAGGATTAAGCAGCAAGTTTCAGACGTACTGACTGCGGGGTTCCAGTACCCTTTCTTCTTTCCTTCCAGTTCCCTCCGTGTCCTCTCCTCCCGGGGGCTTCACCCGAAGCTTGCGCTATTGGTGCCACGCAGTGAGAGGAGCACGTGGACCTTGCTGGATGGTCCTAACCCTGTCCAGGACTTTCCGCAACAATCCCTCGTCCCACGGGAGGCGTTCTCCACTGTCCACGGACCTCCTACAGCGCATGCGACCGGTGTGGTTAGCTCTGTGTCGTGCCATTTGGGGGGGTGTGTGTGTCAAGGGTGTCGGCCTTGAAAGACTCTATTCAGGAACAGGCCCGGTTTGGGGCACCTGAGTCGACCGATACCTCAGAGGACTTGGGAGAGACAGAAGTGTGGAGGGAGTGTGCGTGTGTCAAGGGTGTCGGCCTTGACTCTATTCAGGAACAGACCCGGTTTGGGGCACCTGAGTCGACCCGATATTCTCGGAGGACTTTGGAGGGACAGAGCTGTGGGGGAACCACATGAAGCACGGAAAGGAACGTGTGTGTTGAAATGATTAATTGTGACTGTGCATGTTGTGTGTGTGTTGGAATGCTTGTTTGTGACTATGTGTGTAGTGTGTGTGTGAAATGCTTAATTGTGATTGTGCATGTTATGTGTGTTGCAATGCTTATTTGTGACTATGTGGGTGTCGGTATGAATAAATGGTGTATTGTATTGCAATCTTTCTTGTGTGGTCTCTTGCGAGGCGTGTGAGGTCAGTCACTCCCTTCACTCCATCTAGACCGATCCTGTCAGGGCAGACCTCCAGGGGTCGGTCGTGACATTTGTGGGGGCTCGTCCGGGATGTGAAGGGCTCTGACTGTCTCTCTCTCGTTTCGCGGAGTATCCTGTCCAGTTCTGTCTGTCTTGTATGTGTTTAGTCAGTTTGTCGTGTTTGTTTGTGGGTGGTTGGCTGGGTGACTCTAGTGTGTAGGGAGTCTTCTGGTGGCCGAAGGAACATCCGGTGTGACTGGGTAGTCGAGTCGAGACGAAGGGGGATCGACCGCGTCCAGACCTCTTTCCGCCGGGTGCTCACGCAGATACGGCCGTAGGACTTGCCTCTGTTGCCGCTCAGTCTGCCATGCCTGTTTTGTAGTTAACCAGTTTTCTTTACCAGGTGGTTATTGAGCACAGGTGGGTGTATCGGACGTTAGTGTCGTTTTTCTTTTCTCCAGATTCCTTCTGTCATATATTTTTTTTTTTGTCGGTGAGCCCCACCGCACTGTTGCTCGTGTTATAGAGCGCGGTGTTGCCAGAGTGGGGCAGCCTGGACATATTTTTTGTTTTGTTTTTTTTTGTCGGTGAGCCCCACCGCACTGTTGCTCGTGTTGTGGAGCGCGGTGTTGCAGAGTGGAGCAGCCGAACATTGTTCGTTGACGTTTTTTTTATTTGCTGTTTCTCAGTCAGTCACAAGAGACGAGACATATCCGAGCGGTATTTGTTTTTTTTCAAGTGGAATTGTCTTTCCCCTGTATTTGATAACCGTAGGCTATAGTTGTCATGGCGACGTCCGGTGCTGGTGGTATGGCGACGCGTGCGTCGAAGAAGAAAGGTCTTCAAAATGTAGTCCCTACTATTAGTACCAGTACTTCGACTACAGTGACTTCTACTTATTCCAGTGCTGTAGTCGATAGTCCAGTGAGTACTTTTCACTACTTCTTCGCTAGGGGATCTTCCTGTGGAGACCCCGACTGGCACTTCCGCTCGGAAGCGTCAGAGTATAGCGAAGCAACTGTGGGCTTCTGTTGAGTCGCAGAAACCGAAACCCTCTCTTCCCCATGCTTCCCCTCGTAAGGAGTATGCCCTGGGAGACTTTCCTCATGGGAAAGTCGAGACCAAGGGACGGGTCAAACGGGACATCCTCCCGTGTCGGGAGTGGTGAATCCCGCCCAGGATATCGCCTCTGTCCTGATGTTTCTAGAGCAACAGCGACGAGAGGATGCTGCCAGACAGGAAGCCCTTCGTAGGGAAGAGGCAACGCTTCGTAGGGAAGAGGCTTCCAGGCAGGAAGCCCTGCGGAGGGAAGAGCTAGATAGGATGGAAGCTCTGCATAGGGAGGAGGAAACTCGGCGTGGGGAAGAGGCTATCAGACGAGGAGGCCCTCCGTCGGAGGAGTTGGATCAGCGTAGGGAAGAGGAAACTCGGCGTAGAGAGGAGGCTGCCAGACAGGAAGCTCTGCATAGAGAGGAGGCTGCCAGACAGGAAGCTCTGCGTAGGGAAGAGATGGAACAACTTCTTTCGCGGACTCCCGCATCTGGAAATCAGGGGTTAATCAACAGGCAGTGATAGAGTTAGAGGCCCAAATTAAAGCTTCCAGAGTTCAGACCTAGTGAGGACATTGATATGTTCTTAGAGCATTTTGACAAGGTAGCTAGTTCGTACCAATTGTCGAGGAACAAAAGGCCGTGCACCTTTTTTCTGGATTATCAGGTGCTGCAAGGGAGTGTGTGCTCACTCTAAATGAAGCGCGTCTTATGCAGACATGCAATTGGCTCTGCGTAAACGTTTCCACCTTACGCCAGAGACGTACAGGAGGAAGTTTAGGTCCATGAAAAAGAATAACGACGAGACCTTCGTGCAGTTTGGAGTAGGCTGCGCAAAACGCTAGGGTACTGGCGTCAGTTGGCTAAGCTGGAGCCTGAGGATCTGATTCTCATCGAACAGCTTACCAACACCGTGTCCCCAGAGTTGAGGATCCGTATAGGCGAGACAGCACCTCAGGATTTCGCGGCTGCGATTCATACCGCTGAGGTGTTTGCTGAAGCCGTAGGGCTTATGGGCACCGCCCAGATACGGACAGGAAGACCCCCACAGATTTGGTGGCAATAAGGCGCCGACGACTGCTAGCGGGTCGAACAAGGCAGGCAGTTCATCGGGGACCTCAGCACCCCGACTGTGTTTTCTTTGTGGTCGTCCTGGCCACATTAGGAAAGATTGCCCTAAAGCCGCCGGTAGTCATGGGGCTAGTCCTTTCCAGCGTCCTCGTGCCTCGGCTAACGTGGGGTCCATCCCAGCTTCTGGTGGTACAGAGTGTCCAGTGTTTTCTTTCTGTTGTTGGTTCATCCTTGGTCGACACCATCAGGGATTCGGGAGCATCTACACTCTTTGTGGATAAGGATTTGGTTTCCCTGAGGCTCAGCGGGGCGCCAGTTACGATGTGTGCGGGTTGGAGGCTGGTTTTACCTCCACCCGTCCTTCTGTACTCATTTCCTATCTCCACCCCCTACTTCTGTGGCGAGGTATGGGCCATCGCGGTGGAGCGACCTATGTATTCCCTTCTCATAGGGAATACTATCACCTTTGCGGGACGGACGCAGTCAGTCCGTGTCTACGGATCTGCCCATACAGGCATGTGTGGGAGTTACCACGCGCGCCAAAGCCAAGAAGCAGGAGCAGGAATTGCGTCCCGTTCTTCAGCCGATCTCTGACGAGGTTCTTGCAAGGGCCGATCCTGCTACCATGGTCCGTCTTCAGGCCAGGGACTTGGATGTCCAACGCCTACGACAATGGTGGATCGTCCCGCTCAGTCGGCCCGACATGCCAAGGTGAGCTTTAAGCTCCACAAGGGAATCCTCTTTAGGGTTTTCACTCAGGCAGATAGGGTGGCCAAGCAGTAGTCATTCCCCAAAGCTTGAGAGAATCTGTTCTCCGGCAGGCCATGATTCACCCATGGCATGCTATATGGGCTCAAAGCGGACTCTCGAGCGGGTAAGACAGGACTTCTTCCGGCCGGGGATGAATTCTCAGGTTAGGCAGTACTGCCGCAGTTGTGATGTCTGCCAACGGACAACGCCTAAGGGTCGCTTGAAGGGTGTTCCCCTAGGGTCAGTGCCACTGGTTGGGGAGCCATTCAGCAAGGTTGGTGTCGACCTGGTGGGACCCATTAATCCACCATCCGATCGCGGTCACCGCTACATCTTGGTAGTGGTGGACTATGCGACTCGATACCAGAGGCTGTCCCGCTTAGGACTATCGATGCCCTACTGTTGCTGAAGCTCGCTGGCAGATTTGGACGCGCACTGGCGTGCCCAAGAAGAAGTTCGGCCGGAAGTTTGTACTGGAGAGCGATCATCATCCTCTCCAGTACCTGGACCGGATCCGGCCAGTCAGTCGTCGACTCATGAGTTTAGGCAGTGGAACTGCAGAGTCATGCGTTCACTTTTCGCCATATCAAGGGTTCTAGCAATACGGATGCTATCTCAGCCGAGCTCCGTAGTCAGCACACCCATTGGGGAAATCAGTCAGAGGGACAATTCCCTCAGCCAGGGTTATGCCCCTTTTTGGTCTGTGTACCGGGTGTAGTGACAGTTGTCGGTAGTGAATCATCACCTGTCTCGGATTGCTACTTTTATTGTTTGAAGGTTTGCTTAGTTGTTTGATAAATGTATTCCCTGTAAAATTCTATCGTGGAATGTTTGTATTGGATTTATCGTACTCTGTCGATCACAGAGGGTTGGGTCGGTCCCTTGTTGTGAATTTGCACATGCGTCAAGGTTCAAAGGAGCACTGTATCTCAGAGAAACAGATGCTTTTTGAAGGGGGGTTTGTCACGAGTTTGTCACGAGGCCTATGACGATTGGCCTATCTTGGCTGGTGGAATTATTCATTTATTTATTGTCGTTGTTGTTGTCGTGTATCCGTCCCTTAATGTGGCTTGTGGTGCGTTTGCACCTTAATGTCGTTCAGCTCAGGTTAGGTTTACTTTCTCTCTCTCTCTCTCTCTAATTCCACTGCCCGTGCAATTCATCCTGCAGGTTCACGGGTGGCTGGTACCTTTCGCTTGAACTGGCTGTCTCTATCGGCCTCTCACCTGTCTTTTTCCCTGCCGCACGTGCATCATTCCTCTTAGGCTTGAGGTATTCTCACTGTGACGTAGCGTGGCATGTTGGCTGCCATCGTTTAGGCAGGTTTTCTCTTCACTCGAGCGGAAGATGTCTCTGGGAGCGCCTGCTCCGGTTCTGGTTCTTCACCACTTCGTCGAAGGTACGGTCGGTACTTCATTCCTACAGTCGGCCTGTAGGGGAGGGACATCACGTCATCTCTTTTCCGCATCTGCTCTGCTGTCCTCTCGACTGGACAGAGGGCAGAGAGTCGCTTGACCCGCCACTAATTGGGTCATCCACGGGTAGCTGGTAAGCATCAGTTTCGTGGTTTGTTTTTTTTTGTTGTTAGCCGGCTAATTCTCTTCTTTTGCGCAATTTCTTTTGGTTTTCAAAATTATAAAAGAAATATTGTTTGAGACCATTTTTTCTGGTTAATTCAATCTTTAACCTGGCCAGTCAAAATTATATCCAAAAGTCTTTCTCCTTTTTATGCATCTGGTGATGCGGTAGTCGGTGGGGGTGGGGGAGAACCTGGTGATTCAGGGTTGGTACTTGCTTGGTCTCGCTCGTCCGCCCCTGTCACAATCGCCGGTCTCTTATTCTTCGGCCACCATCTGTTTGTGTGTGCAAGGGGAACGAGTTTTTGTTTGCGAGCGTGCGTACGCATGATTAGTCGTTGGATGCGTGGTTGGAGAATTGTTGTTTTTGAAATGTTACTATAAAATGTGAGGATAATCGTGCCATTGAATTATTATTTGCAAATATGGTGGCAGTTATAAAGCAATGGCTGCCGTATTAGTTCAGTTCCTAAGAAAGGAAAATGTTGAACGTGAGTGAGGGAAGGATGAAGATATAATTGCTGTTCGTTTGTTTAGCTGTTAATGTAATCTCTTACCCGCTTCGTGTGAGGAGACTTTTAGCGAACATTCTCATTTGGTTTGTTTACTGTGTTATGCTCAGGTCTGTGTTGAGCTGGTGTTACTAATGTATTCAGCAAACACCTCCCTCACCCACCATGCGAGTGGCTGTTAGGATTAAGCAGCAAGTTTCAGACCGTACTGACTGCGGGGTTCCAGTACCCTTTCTTCTTTCCTTCCAGTTCCCTCCGTGTCCTCTCCTCCCGGGGGCTTCACCGAAGCTTGCGCTATTGGTGCCACGCAGTGAGAGGAGCACGTGGACCTTGCTGGATGGTCCTAACCTGTCCAGGACTTTCCGCAACAAACGCCTCGTCCCACGGGAGGCGTTTCCACGTCCACGGACCTCCTACAGCGCATGCGACTGGTGTGGTTAGCTCTGTGTCGTGCCATTTGGGGGTGTGTGTGTGTCAAGGGTGTCGGCCTTGAAAGACTCTATTCAGGAACAGGCCCGGTTTGGGGCACCTGAGTCGACCCGATACTCTCAGAGGACTTGGGAAAGACAGAAGTGTGGAGGGAGTGTGCGTGTGTCAAGGGTGTCGGCCTTGACTCTATAGACCTCACCGGAGAAAGGATTTTCAGCCAATCAGAAAATAGGTCACATTCGGTGCGCGCCTAGCCGCAGGCAGCATTGAAGGGGGGGCACAAGCTACAACCGTAGCAACGCACACGGCACAGAGAACCGACGGATTTTGCTACTGTTTCTCGTGTGTCCTGCGTATTCAGAATGGTTCTTCATTGTCAATGGGGTGACTGTAATGGGGACGAAAGGTATCCTGACTCCATCAAAGGCAAGCTTTTGCGTTTTCCCAACCCTAAAAACGAGAAAGGATGACGCAATGGCATGGATCAAAGCTTGCAACCGACTACACAAGGATTTGAATGTCAGCATACTGGAGGAGAAGAACAAGCGCAGACATCGAGGTGTTTGTAGTGGGGTAAGTGGGAAAAAAAAACTTTAAAAAAATTATATTTTCAACACTTTCACAGTTTCAGCCATGTAGTGTGTAGAGTGACTGCAGTGTGTCTGTGTGTGTTATTCTGTTCAGTCATCAGCGTGGAGTGTCGGCTGCTGTGTGTGTGTGTGCTTGGCATTTTTACATAATGTGTGTGTATGTTTTTTCAGCCATTCAGTATCTTTTTGTGTTTTGTGTTACTCTTACTCAAAGTGGGGTTGGTGTTATTTTCTGGTGGTGATTTAGAAGGGGGTGGGTTGGAGGGAGTGGTGAATTGTTGCTGAAGTGAACTGTGTTGATTTTGTGATAGTGGTTGATTGAGGTAGTGGCTGATTTGATATTGTGATAGTTGTTGATATGATATTTGATAGCAGTTGATCTGATTGTGATAGTGGTTGATTTGATATCGCGACTGTGGCTGATGTGGCTTTTGTGCTGTTTTTTACTTTCATCGTGTTAAATTATTGCAAGTAGTATTTGTTTGATTGACTGAGTGTTGTTTTGTGTTTAAGTATATGAATGGCTTATGTATGTACAGGAATGTGTATGTGTATCACTGCATATGTGTGACTGTGAGTGTATTTGTGTGAAGCTGATATTACTTTTATGATTTGATATTTACTTATCTGTGTATTTTGTGTGTTGAGCTTGCCATTGCATTTGCCCAGAGGGGGGATACATGATGTATTGTATTGTATCAGTGTGTAGAGTGCCCTGGCTAGTTTATCGTCACTATGCATAAAGCTCAAGTTTAAATCTAGATTAGACTCGCAGGCATTCAAACACATATGCATGTGAAGCGGCAAAAAAGTTCTCATATAAACAGACACAGTCAGATCAAGCTCTTCATTTTTTAAATTATATTTGCTGCATGTTTCAGCATTTTGTGGATGGAGGACCCAGTGACCTGCGTCCTACCCATTCCATTCAATGGGTCATCTGTCTACAAAGCCAGACCATCTTCAAAAAGAAGAGTGGAGAATGTGGACCGCCAGGAAGCAAAACGCCACTGTGCAGATGTTAGTAAGTGTACAGTACAATAATTAAGATTGAAATACACATGTGATAATTTACATATTTGCTAACAAAACAGTTTACAACGGTTGAGTAGCATGAATGTAATTTCTGATATTTACCATTTGAAAGTGAAATGTTAAGTAGTTCATGGCATCACAAAGTCTGCATACATGTTTTTCCAAAAAGGGTTACTCAGTGATGAATTTTTGTGGAGGCTGAAAGTTTTGTTTCAAAGTAATATGTTATGCTACCACTTTTGCAGGGAAACAATGGCAGATGTGGTGGAAGATGCACACTGTGAGGAACCTGTCACTGCTGAACCTGTCACTGCTGAAGAATCAAGTGAGTATATTGGAAAATTCATGTCTTCCAACTACAGTGGTTTCCGCTTATAGAGCCATGTTAATAAAGCCAATGCTTATGAACCATCTAAGCTGGTCCAGATTTTTCACTTCATGCATATATATATATATAGCCCTGTTTGATGAGCACATTATTATATATATATGCTAATATATATATATTTATATTATATATATTATATATATATATATATATATATTATATATATATATATATATATATATATATATATATACATATATGCTAATCAAACAGGGGCTTAATAAAGCAGCTGCTTGATAATGTCAGATTTTGTTTGGCCCTGAGGTGGCTTTATTAAGCGGTGACCTGTATTTTTTCCTGATTTGCTCATTGTATTTTGAATTTTCACAATAAATATACTGTCCTTTTTTATCTGGTGTACTCCCACATATATATGGCATAGAAAATCAAGGTTCATACTGTTGTTAGATAACAAAGATTTCTTTGGCAGTTTCACTTCTTTGCAAAATACCGTGTTGCATGTTCTTTGTAGAAGACCGAAAGAGTACGCAGCATTGCTGTCATGAATGGAATATCTGGTGTGATTCTTTGCACATGAATGTCGCGCTGGGTGTAAACAATGAAATCACAAAAATCACAGCCTGTGACAAGCAGTTGACCCTGAACCTGACTGTAATATGCATGCGATTTCTTCAGCTGCACAACATTCCCATCCGTCTCTTCCAAACAAAATCCTGGTAGCTGACAAGCCTCCAGTATAGTGGCATTTCTGTGTGCAAATGGACATTTGACTTCGATGATGCCAGTCTTTCCATTGTCAACACACTTTTCCATCGGACTTGCCCCTAGAAAGGGAAACTGAGAATTTACCACAATGCCACACTTGTGCAAATGCCTGTCAGGAAAAACCTCTACATACTTGCTTTTGGCACTGTTCTCATGTCTGGTACCATAGTCTGTTGCTTGAGTTGAAAAGGGAGTGGGTGAAAATATGCTATCAAGAAATTTCTCAGAAACATTAGAGAACAGTAAAATGTATGTTCTAGCTTTTTACTGCCCTCACAAGTTCGGGCAGTAAAAAGCTAGAAACATACATTTTACTGTTCTCTGTAATCCATCACACATTCTCTTTCAATAACCAAAAAATAACGATTTTTACAAACAAACATACTGTGTAGGATTATCCGTTTTCAATACTAATTTACTAAACTTTTCAGATTTTAGTTTTTGTTTAATCCTATGTTTTTCCTGATCATTTTCAATAACATCATTTTCACGCAAACATTCATCAAATCATCAAATGAGTCTCTGTCTTTCATGTGAAATAAAACTACAGTCTTTAACTGTTCTCTAAAGTCTTTTAAAACTGAGTTATATTTTGACATAAAATCCACACACTTATCCCAGCATGTCTTCCACTGAAAGCAAGTTTTGATAAAGTGTTTTCTCTTTTTAACTATGTCTCTTTCTGCCGAACAGTCATCTATAATAAATAGTGTCTGCGTTCCTTCAAACAGTTTATAAAACTGTTCTAAACACTCACTCAGTTTATTGCTAGGATCAACTAAAAATATGCTATCATCTGTCCATATAAACCTTCTATCATGATATGCTTTGTTCCATTTAAGTGTTGGACAGAAAATCACAATATGATCAAATTATAGCGATAACTGTTTGTAATAAGTCTAGGACAAATATTGTTTTTCCGCAACCAGTCTGTCCACAAATCAATGAACAATGAGGGTTTTTGTCATAAAGTTTAACTGCGCCATGGTTTTATAACAGAATTTAATCTAATCCAGTTATTATGTTTATCATACTCTCTGTCAAAACTTGTTCAGTGTAATAAAACCCTATAAGGCCTAAATGTGTACGATTAATCCAATTCAGTTCAGTAAGATTGTTCTATTTAAGTCAACACTGATTTTGTTGCTTGTTGTTATGGTCTTAATATCCTCACCATTGTGAAGAACGACGACGGTAACTTTAAGACGTTTAACGTCTAAGTTTTGCCAGCTAATATTAATTCCTTTTATAAGGACGTCACTAACGCCACACAACCCCATCCCTTCCACATCTTTAAAGACAGAAATTTCAATATCATTGTGAACGTGTCTCCTAATTTCCTGCGTGGAATGAACTGTAATTTTTGTAGAAGCTTCCTTTAAAACCGTTTCTTTTCTGTGGAGGATGTACTGTTTTTTCCCATACGGCGTTATTTCAATTTCTTTCCGACTATTGTCCTCTGGCATAAGACTTATATGTAAAGGGCCAGAGTTGAGTGCTTTTCTGAAACTTTTTTGACGGCTAAAAAATGTAAATGGGCTTATGAATTCAAATTTTATTTCCCATTCTAAATATGGTTCTAAGTGCCATTGCTGTCAGGTTTTCAAACAATTTTATATTCATACTGGCCAGCATTATTTGCTTCTACATTGCGCAGTTGCTCTAGTTTAGAAAACTTTTTGTTGTCGCCAACCTCTTTGCGTTTATAATCGCCATCTTTAGTGTACTCAAAACCATACAAAGCGCCTATCTCACCGTTTTGTTCAAAGTCCGCAACGTCTGCAAGTCTTTTAATTCTAAAGTTATACACCTCACAGGCGCTATGTAACTCCGGATTCTTCTGGCCCACGCGACATTTTTTAGTACAACTTATTATTTTATTTCCAAAACAATGTGCAGGTTATCACATTTCACGGCTTTTCCTGTTTTGTCTGCAATTTTTATATTAAATGATCCGACCCTCCCACAATTTTTTTAATAGGAGGGTTAAGATAGCTCTTCAATGGAGTACTAACCTTTACTTGAAAGGCGTCAGACTGAGTCACAGAAATGTCAAGAGTATCGGTTGTTATATTGTTAAGATTGTAGTGCGGCCCAACAGAATATTTGCATTAGTATATTTGAATGCACTCATTTTTATTTCGTTTAAAAATGTTGTAACTATAACAACTCAAGACCGTCCTTCCCTAATTTAAACTGTAAATTAGGGAATTGTATAATTTCATAATCGCAATATGCAGCTTTCCCAGATGGGAGAGCTCTTAAAACAGTTGAGGGCCTTCCATCATACAAGTTTTCATCAGTGCTCAGCTCATCCAAATGAACATAGAGTAATGAATGTAATGCAAGATCGAGCGGATTTTCTCCCTCATAAGTAGTTTTGTTTGGTGTAACACTAAAACTAATGAAGGGCTGATTGTTAGTTGCAAAGCCTAACATTTTAGCTAGCTCTTTATCAAAAGAGTAACCTACTTCTTTTTTTTCAGGTTTGAAGGTCAACATTGTTTTCAGATTCGCATTGTTAAGTTTGAGAGTAATGTCAAAGTTACTCATTGCTTCTTTTAGTGAGCAAAACCCGTAATAACCATCAGGTATTGTTAACTGGCTAACTTTGGCCCCTGTTTTTGTCAATTTTTAGAACCTTATTTTTTCTCCTTGGATTCGGTTATATTAAACCATACGACTTTGTAAAATATTTCATGAAGTGCAACCATTCTGGCCCCGCAATTGTTATCAATAGCATGTTCTAAAAACGAAGGACGGTCTTGAGTTGTTTATGTTACAAACATTTTTTAAACGAAATAAAAATGAGTCCATTCAAATATACTAATGCAAAATATTCTGTTGGGGTGCACTACAATCTTAACAATATAACAACGATACTCTTGACATTTCTGTGACTCAGTCTGACGCCTTTCAAGTAAAGGTTAGTACTCATTGAAGAGCTATCTTAACCCTCCTATTAAAAAAAAGACTACATTGCGAAAGTGTGGTTTAGTCATCCGATGCAGTTTTATCAGAACCAGTTAAACTTTGCTGTGTTTTGTGCATCAACTGGGTGTGGAGTGTCGTATGCTGATCACTTAAATCATCCTGATCCTTTGGTTAGGTCAGTGTACAGATTTCATTTCTATTACGCCTTCAGACGTATTTTGACTGAACTGCAAGCACCATTGCAAATGACAACCGTTTAATCCATTAGCAACAGAATAACATGAAGGCTTTGAAAGGATCTGTAACGAATTCAATATTAAGGTCAAGACAGACTTTAGACAAAAGTTGGATCTTAATCATGGCTTAGGCACCCCTTATTTTTGGGGCGTGCCAGAAAGTATAACTAGACTGGAATCCTCCTTACACATCTTTCTCTAAAGGCACAGCTGTTCACCTCGGGTCCATAGAGCAAGAGCATAAAACAGCATGGACAACATTTATCTTAGACACTTCTAAGGGCCTAACTAAAGCAGGAATAGAACGAATAAACGACTCTATTCGTACTTACGTTTGGTGTTTGCTAGGGTCGCAAGCACAGGCAAGATCGAGCATAACTGATCCTTCTACTGGCTTTGATGCACAAAAACAGTACTTGGCAAATTTAGAGGACGCCATTAATTCTACAGTTGATTTGCCTTCAAGTATTAAAAGGTACCAACATGTTTTACAATACGCAAGATCGAAAGTAGACTTTCCTGTTGGCACTGGTTTATACATGCTGCCTTCTGACCTCAGGCTCCAGATAGGTACAATAATAAACTACAATAATGAAATCCTTGTGGCAGGCAATGAACAGAAAGTCGGAAAAAACGAAATAAATTCTGAGCCAGTAATATTGCAAGCAGTAAACAAACAAGATGACCCCCCAAGAATAAGTCATCCAATCCCTGTGGCCCAAAGCCCGAAGGCCGTTGAAGAACACGAAAAAAATAATGACCATGAATATGTAAAGACAGCACTTGTTTTTGGATTAACTGGCCTAGGATTACTTGGTCTTTATTTTACTAAAAATTAACCCAACTTTTTAAGAAAAACTAATTCCCATAAGTGCCACCCATAAACCCAAACTATTTTTGCTTGCAGTAGACAAAAGCCACTAACAACACCCCCTAATATCCCCGGGAAAAGCGCCCAAAGGCCCTTTTACGGGCTAATTTTTTTAAAAAACCCCCCCAAAAATTATCAAGCTGTTTTTTTTACCCATGTTTTAATCGGGGTGGTGATAAAGTGAGGGGCCGGGGGAGGCACTGCCCCAGGACCACCGCCGCCGGGGTAATAGCCATCCCCAAACGACTTTTTGCAAATCCTAAGGCCGTTATAACGCTTGTTTAATGTCCCTCCGCCCCTTAAAAAAGTGTTCGTATTTTTTTCTGCTAGGGGCGTGTCTTCATAAAAAAATTTTTTTGGAAGTTTCTCTTATTCTGTTTTCATTTGAGTTCGTAATTGGTCGGGGGTTTAGTAAACGCCGCTTTTACCCTTGCCGATCTTTTTTTTTTCAAGATCTTTTATCTTTGGGTTTTTCTTTCTTTAAAAAACCCGGGCCCAAATTTGGCGTCATCACCTCAACAATTTTTTTCCTTTTTCTCTTTTATATGCTAAACCCTACTTAAACCAGGGGGGGCTAATTTTGTTTTTTAAATTTTCCCCTTCTGATGGTTCTTAAAAGCCTCAAATTCGGGCGGGGATCGGGGGAATTCATTAATTTTTTTTTAATGCTGTTTCTTCGAAAAACGGGTTTCAATTTGCTTGATATTTTTCACACCCCCCTTTTTGATTTAAATTTTTTAAGTTAAAATGTTTTGCTTTTGGGATATCTTTTGGGAGTTCTTGTAGTGTGTTTTGAAGTTTAGCAAACGCCTCCCTATCTAATTTTGGGGTTTTGAAATGCCAAGGCGATTTTTTTACCTCACTGGAGCTTTGTCCCAAGTGTCTCATGGCTTTTAAAATTTGGGTGGGGTTTTGTTCATGTGTAACTTTAAAAAACGTTTTCCTTTATCGTTTTTTTACAAAAAAAAAGACCCCCCT
This sequence comes from Conus ventricosus, assembly GCA_018398815.1. Classification (NCBI taxonomy): domain Eukaryota; kingdom Metazoa; phylum Mollusca; class Gastropoda; order Neogastropoda; family Conidae; genus Conus; species Conus ventricosus. Next base: position 58,788,586 of record CM031602.1, read on the forward strand.
TCTAAAAAAAAAAACTTAGGGTCTATAAATTGGGGGGGGTTTTTAAGGTCTTTAAAATTTTGTAAAATGCTCCCAAACCCCTTTTTTCTGTTAATTTTACGCAGCGCTGAATCCTGAGCGATGCTACAAAGGGGGCCGGTTTTACTCTTTTCCCCTCCAGGATCAAAAAAAACCCTAAACTTTTTCACCCCCCCTTTAATGCCCGCCATGTTTTTTTTAAATAATAAACCTTTTTTATTTTTTTTTTATTTAAAAAAAAGTCACAAAAAATAGGCTTTGATTCTTGACCCCCGCATAGAAGATTGGGAAAACCCTTTGGCGTGAAGGAAAAAAACGGAAATTTTTTGATCCAAAAAATCCCCTCTACTATTAGGGGGATCAAAAATTTTAAAATTCAAATTTCCAGACCCAGGGGGCGGATGAATTATTGTGCCCGGTCTGCAAAGTCTTACTTTTAAAAAAGAACTCACTTTTTTCCCAACAGACCCCCCAAAAAAAGGGCGTTGTACAAATTTTTGGGGGGGCAATCGTTAAAAAAATTTTCTATAAAAAATTGAGGGGCAAGAAATATTTTCCCTTTAAAATAAAGCCGACATATTTTTTAAACCTATTTTGATCTAGGGGTAACCGGAACGAAAGGTCTGATCTTGCGTTTCAAAAGGAAAGAAAAAAGAAAAAGCACTAAAACATAAAAAGGCCCCTGAAGATGCTAAAGACGGAAAAGGGTTTTTAGCCCCAAAATCCCGCGTTTTGGAAATCGCTTTTTTTATACCCCTAGATTTTGAGTTGTTTTAAAAGGGGCATTTCCCCAACTTTTAAGGAGCCTAAAAAAACAGATTGTCATATGAACAAACCCCTTTTAAAGACTACAAAAAATGTTATTATATCTAAGACACCCCAAGCAAAGTACAGCAAATTTTTGACAAACTCTTTAGATTTTACGTTTTTTAGCACCAAAAATTAGCAAGGCTGATCAGCAACAAAGTCATTTAAAATTAGGGAAAATATTTCGAAAGAGTGATTTTTTTATTCTAAAAAAACCTAAAAACAGGGGAGACCCCAATGGAATTTTTTGTTTTTGGGGCCGCAGCAAGATCCCCTTAAAAAGGTATGGGTTTTTGCTTTTAAAAAGGGAAAAACCATTCAAAAGACAAAAATGAAAATTTTTTTAATCCCAAAAAAAACCCAAATTTCAAAGTACAATTTTAGGGGAGTCCAACCCAAAACTACCTAACGGGCCCCTTTAAACCCCTTTTCACAAATTTTATGAAATTTAAAAAAACTGTTTTTGGGGTGGAAAGGGGTTGAAAAACCAACAGTTGGGCCTTGTGTCTAAAGAACTACATCCCCACAGTGTTAGCCCTTTATCATTATTTAACACGAAATAAAGGTTTATGGGTTGACCCCAAGGGGAACGGAGGATAACAGGGTTTCATGGAAGCGGGAGAACTTTTTAAAAGACATAAAAAACCAAAACAAATTGATAAAGAAAAAAGGCCGAAAAACCACTTAAAAAGTGTATTTGTTTTTTAAATATAAAATTGCGCACTGAAAATTCAAGATAACAATTAAAAGATATACAATAAAAAATTATTTTTATTTTAAAAAAAAAGCATGTCTTTTTAAGGGTTTTTCCAAATGCCCCCTACGCGCCAAGTCCCCCAAAAAAAGGGTAGTAAAAACCCCCAACATAAAAAACCCTTTAGATTTAAAAAACATTACACAAAAAGCAACAAGTACAAAAGGGAGGACCTTTTAAAATAAAAGCAAAAAAAAAACGAAAGGATTCTGCTGCTTTTTTAAAGCTGTTACATATTTTAAAAACTGGGGCATCCCGGGTTTGAGCGTTTTAAACACAGGAACGAGTTTTTGGGGCCCCTTAAACAACGGGGGAAAGGGGGACCCGCAAACTTTAACCCCCAAGGGGGGTTTTTTCTTTAACTCTCGGTGTGTGTTTTAATTTTCTGTAAGTGCTTTTTCTGGCAAAAAATTAAAAAATAAAAATCCAAAAGCACCCTGCATGGGGTTTAACTAATAACACTAAACTTATTCGTTCAAAATAAAAAAATAAAAACACTAAAATTGACTCAAACATCACGGTGAAGAATTTGTCTTTTTTCAGGGCCCATTTTTATGACTAAAAAAGGGCAAAAGTTTTTATCTTCAAAAAAAAGGCCAAAAAGGGGAAAATTTTACCTCAACAGCCAGACCCCCCGGGGCAATAAAAAAGAAAAGTTTTAAAAAAAAGGAAAAAGAACATTAAACTCGGTTTTAAAAACTCACATTAACAACAACAAAGGGCGTTTAATTTCTTTCGTTTATGAGTCCAAGCAAAAAAAAGACCGGTTTAATTTATTCTGATTAATTTTTTTTTTTAATTTAATAAAAAGTTTTCCCAAATTTGAAAAGGAAAAAACTTAAGATGGCTAAAATATATGAAGGGCCCCACGAATTTTGAAGGGAAAGCTTTAAAGGGAAAACGTTTTTTCCCAAAAACTTTTAAAAGAATTAATCTAGAAGTCATTGATCCTGCAAACGTAAAGGCCAAGTGTTGCTCATGCTATTTCCAAAATTTCCCGGTTTAAAATAACCCGTAGATCCGCCCGTTAAAGTAATGTTTTGCTGTTTTAAAACGACTATATAACAATAAATGAAGAAAATCAAAAAGTCTGGGGCTCGACTCAACAACAGGTTATTCTTTCCCCAATAATGACTTTTAAAACCTGGGTTTGGGGAACCAAACCCCTTTTCACAGTTGATTGGCCGCTGAAGGGAACCAAAAAAAGGCTTTTGGTGGTCATAGGCGAAGTCCAAAAAATCAAATTTAAAAAAGGCTAAGAAGGGACCGATTGTTGGGAAAGGGTTACATTCCGCTGCCCCCCCAAACATTAAATTTGCAAAAAAACATTCTAAAAATAAAAATTCCCGAAAAAAATGTTTTATGTGGTGTGTTCTTTTCAAGGCTTTATTACGTCCGCAAAAACGCGAGAAAGTATCTAACTATCAGCCTTACATCAATTATCTTTAAATTTTGTGGAATATCCTTTTTCCTTTGCGTGGACAAAAATTGATCAAATTGAAGAACAAAAAAAAACCAAAAACGAATGTATACACATGTTTTGAGGAAACAAAATTTGGGGGCCTAAGAGTTCCAAAAAACAGCCCAACAATAGGGGATCCGGGCCCAAAGCCAATTAAATTTCTCCTAATGTTTTTCCCCCAAAGGGGGTACCGCATTTCACATTGATTTCGCACAATGATTTAAATAATGCAGCAAAACTTCAAAGCATAAAAATAAACCCAAAAATTTTGTAAAAATGTTTAAACAAGAATTTTCCAAACCGTTCTAGCCGCGCTTGAACATATAAAACATTGTAAAAGTTCTGTAGACTGTAATACAGAACTAATTACGCCCCCACCCGGATCTAAAGTTAGTTTTAAGAACTGGAAAAAACTGCAAACAAGTCCATACATTGTTTACGCAGACTTTGAATCACTTATTGTTCCTTATGAATTATCCAAACTACCCACCCCCAGTTACAACACAGACAAGAATGCATTATTTTAGGTTAAGACATTCAAGGAAAACAAAAATGACTGGCAGCTACCCAAGCACCCCTCTCTCTCTCTTCCTCTCTCCTCCCTCTCTCTCTCTCTCTCTCCCCTCTCTCTCTCTCTCTCTCTCTCACTCCCTCTCTCACTCTCTCTGACAGCTTGTAGAATCTGTATATATGTAACAGAATTTCATTCAAAGACCTAGAACCATGGCCTGTATCAGTATATTTTCATGATCAAATGCCTTGATAATAATAATGATAATATTAATAATAATGTTATTATATATTATTACTATAATTATTAATAATAATCCACAAGCTAAAACCAGTTAGGGCTTCTTCAGGGAGTATGGAAGGAAAGTCGCTACACGTGTGACAAACCTGATCAGTCAGTTTACATAGGCTCACTTTTGCAGTACTTGGTACAAAGAAAACACATTAAATATGTTAGAAAACAAGACACTTACCCAGCTTTGCATTCACATTTAGCTTCCACGACAAGCTGCCTCTTGTTGTCGATTTCAAGGACCATTTTGTGGGGTGCTGCTTTCTTGTGGTAGGAGCGGTAACACGTGGCACACACCTCCACCTTCTCGCTTCCATTTGTATGGAAAATCTTGATGTTATCAATAAAACAGGATGCAAACTTGTTTTTTTTCCTCGATCAAGTACAGTTTTTGAGAGCGTGCTGTACTTTGGAAGGTAATGAGGGCCGACGGAATCATGGATGCCTTCGAGCGAGTCTGTCGCGCTGTTCGTATCAGCCGCCATTGTTTCAGCCTCCCGCGAGAGCTTGTGGCCCCCTAGCAACTCTATGATAATGAGGCCCGCGCGAGCCGCGAGCCGGTGAGGTCTATTCAGGAACAGACCCGGTTTAGGGCACCTGAGTCGACCCGATATTCTCGGAGGACTTTGGAGGGACAGAGGTGTGGGGGAACCACATGAAGCACGGAAAGGAACGTGTGTGTTGAAATGATTAATTGTGACTGTGCATGTTGTGTGTGTGTTGGAATGCTTGTTTGTGACTATGTGTGTAGTGTGTGTGTTGAAATGCTTAATTGTGATTGTGCATGTTATGTGTGTTGGAATGCTTATTTGTGACTATGTGGGTGTCGGTATGAATAAATGGTGTATTGTATTGTAATCTTTCTTGTGTGGTCTCTTGCGAGGCGTGTGAGGTCAGTCACTCCCTTCACTCCCATCTAGACCGATCCTGTCAGGGCAGACCTCCAGGGGTCGGTCGTGACAACGAATAATGCCCGATGTTTTAGTTTACCGTTATAG
>CM031602.1:58793526-58826026 GCA_018398815.1 Conus ventricosus
GAGGAACACCAAGAAAACTCTGAATCGATTCAATTCAGTTTGTATGTTCATCTGTGTTCTTGCAGAATGCAGGCTGGTCATGTTAGCCTGTCGACAGCAGTGACTGATGCTTCTTTCACTGCCATAACGATTACGTGGGTACAGAAAATGACATAATTTTGACATAATACAAAATGTTTGACTGTGTCTGCTTCATAAGTGTAGCGTTAGCAGCTGAATCAAGAAGTATATCATAAACACACACACACACACACACACACACACACACACACACACACACACACGCGCGCGCGCGCGCATGCACACACACGCACACACACACACACACACACACACACACACACACACACACACACACACACACACACACTGGAAAATCAAATGAATCGTGGAAGTCTTCCTTGTAACTATAACGGTGAGGCCAATCTTTGGAACGTCATAATCCATAGACGTCTACACCAGATTACTATGCTGTCCTCAAAGACAGCCGAGAGTTTCCACTCCAACGGCACAAACTGATCCAGCCAACACATCCCTCAGTTCTCTGCAGTCCTTGCTGCTGGCTGTCTGACAGGACAAGAGCAGGGATTGGGCAGACATCTCCAAATGAAGGGACCTTGTTAGCGGCACGTTTGAAGATGGACAGACTCTCTAAGACCATAGAAAAGAAACGTAGAGGCATTTGTTATCTTTCCTTTTCTTTTCTTCTCTGCGATGACATTAGGCAGCTAACTATGGAAGATGGACTGCTTAGGTCTGAAGCACGAGAATAAGACGGCGAAAAAGGAGACTGAATAGAAAGTGATTTTTTTTCCTTTCCATCTTTGAAGGTGCTAAAGTTCCAAGAATCCATCCTGCTTTTCTTATTTTCTAATGCCATTTGTTGACGATTCGTTTTCTGTTGCTGTTGTTGTTTGTTTTTTTGGTTGTTGTTGCGTGGTTGGTGTTATTGTTGTTGTTAGTGGTGGTGGTGGTGGTGGTGTTGGCGTGTGTGTGTGTGTGTGTGTGTGTGTGTGTGTGTGTGTGTGTGTGTGTGTGCGCGCACGGCGCAAGCGCATTTCATCCATGTTTGCTTATTCAGTGCTATGAATGAATTATGAGAGTTTAGAGATTAGAAGTCGGAAGAAGACTAAGAAGCTTATTTTTGTAGGGTTTTTGCAGTGAAGTACTTGTGTCTCATGCCGTGCCATTGCTAGAACTCAAAAGACAGAGAAAAGCAGTCTAGCATGGAACTACAGAGAGAGAGAGAGAGAGAGAGAGAGAGAGAGAGAGGAGAGAGAGAGAGAGAGAGAGAGACTCAAGACTCAAGACTCAAAAACTTTATTACTCAAGGATAGAGATTTTAGGCAGTGCCTATTCTTCCAATCTGTCCTTGCTATTCTACAACATTCAACTAAACACACTGCACATATTAATAATGAAATATTTGCGGAAATAGTGCGGAAAGATGTTATGGGCCTCTGCTTGGCTTCTTTGCATTACCTTGTGGACACTTACACTGACACATAGAGAGAGAGAGAGAGAGAGAGAGAGAGAGAGAGAGAGAGAGAGAGAGAGAGAGAGAGAGAGAGAAAATACATTTGTATTTTACGATTGACGTACGTTAAACCCTTTATTCTAATGAAACCAGCCAAGTGTTTGGAAAGACTTCAGCCCTAAACTAAAACACTCACTTGACGAACAGTGACCAGAGACAATCAAACACTGTCTGTCAAGCGGTGTATTGCAGAGGCCTGGCTGAAGTACACGAAACGTAATATATCCTGTCGAGAGGCGGAGATGCTGCTCGCGTGATGTCAGCTGGCCATATTTCAGGAGAGCTGGATGAGCAAATAGCTCTCACGGCTCTCAAGTGTCTTCGCTATACATGACTGCAGTTTGTGCCACCGTTTGCAGGTACTCCTGGCATGAACAGGTCTTTTAAAGAAACGTTGTTTTGTTTTAAAAAGTGCTATTTGAGTGTCATGGAAAGGACCAATGGTCTTTCAGTACAATTCAATGGGGTGACTTGACCTCAAATGGTGGACCAATTTAGTTTAGAGCGGCTTGATTACAACACAGTCAGCAGCAGAAACACTCCTGAACAGACAAGTCTTTAGACACGATATCGAGGAAACAAAGTCCACTTTCAGGATATATGTATGCAACACAAGCCCAAAGCCATTAAGCCACATTTGCAGCTTGCTTACCATGTAATTCACTTTTTTCCTGCTCCCTTTTACACTTGGTCAGTCCAGCCTGGAAATAGTACAGTCATGCCCTGCCGTTGCTGGCTCACAACCAGTGCGGAAAGATGTTATGGGCCTCTGCTTGGCTTCTTTGCATTACCTTGTGGACACTTACACTGACACATAGATGGGACAGACAACAAGATGCTGTTCCGTAGAACCTGTGAACACATGATAATTATCAATGTTAATACATATTAATAATTATTAAATTATATGATTTTAAGATGAAACTTCTAAGAGTAAACTTTTTATAGAGTCTGCAGTTAGGTATTCGTGTCTCATGCCGTGTCATTGCTAGAACTTATGCGATGTTTAATACGGACTGGATTATTACACAAAAGCACCGGAAAGGTTTGTCATCCTTAGGTAATAAGAATGGGAAGCAAACAAAAGCCCACAGGATCACTTTTTATTACCGGAAATAAATTTGAGGAAGTTCATAATATCTTAATAGTTATTAACAACCATTTTAACACATTATTTGATACATGCTTCAACGATTTTATCACATTATTTGATAAATGCTTTGAAGCTAGTAGAATTAAAAAAAATATTAAGAAACTAACATGAACTACGCACGCACGCACGCACGCACGCACGCGCGCGCGCGCGCGCACCCACGCACACACACACGCACGCACACACACACACACACACACACACGCACACACGCACACACGCACACACGCACACAGCACACACACACTTATACTCGCGCGCCTGCAAGCAAAGACAAAGACGGAAAATGCAATTATATTTTTTATCTTTTTCCATGAAGCTGTGGGAGCTGTGAGCAATCTTTGCATCCTCATAAACCACACACCTCCACACCAGAGAACCCTGATGTCCCCTGACACACCCACGTGTACCCCCACCACCGACGCAAACCTCATCACATTAACGCTTCCCCCATTCTGTTTGGGGCAGGCGTCATCCCTGGGTGCTAGGAGTCCCACAGGACAGGGGGAGGGTTCGGACAGACATCTCTCCAAATGAAAGAGCCTTGTTAGCAGCGGCCCGGGAGTTGACGGGACTCCCCCATGACACATGAAGGAAAGGAAGCGGCATGTTTTGCTCTGCAGTGAAATTATGCAGATAGCAATCTGCTAAGGGTGTGTTTGGTCTGAAAGGTGGATGTGGCTCTTGGGTTGGGACAATACGGCAGAGGTAAGATAGCTAATCATAAAGAGGTTATATTTGAAAAGAATGTTCATCGAAGTTTTCTTTTTTCATCTTAAATGGGTGCCACATTTCCAGAAATCCAGTCTGTTTGTGCTGTATTTTGTGACAAAAAGGCTTTTCTTTTGTTGAGTATTTGAGGTAATTTGAGAGCTTCTGAATGAGAAGAAGATACATAAAAACAGACGTATGGACAAGTATGTGTGCATGGAATCGAGGAACAAAGAAACAAACGTGAGAGCTTCTGAATTAGAAGGGAAAAAAAACATAAAAACAGAGGTATAGACAAGTAAGTGTACATGGAATTGAGGAACAAAAGGACAAACGTGACCACGTTTTTTTACACAGACGCTCATGAATGCATGAATGCATGACCAGAAGCAGGTGACAGACAGACAGACAGACAGAGGGTTGTGGAGAATAGTCAAGATATCATGAACGATTGGCATTCTTGAAAAACATATTCTGATTATTCCTGGATCATTATAATTGAGAAATTCGTTCCTTGATAAAAATCCTACATTAATCATCATCGACGGACAAGAAAATCTCCTAAAGCGTGAATTGCCAGTAATCCAATTTTAGCAAAAGAATGATGAAAGGGCTAGATGAGATAAATGAGATTTTGTTGTGATCATGGTCAGGCATGCCTGTAGTGGAGTGCAGTGAGGGAGTGTAGAGTGCAATGTGATGTCCAGCCAAACTTCTAACCTTCAAGGGAGTGTATAGGTTAAATGGCCTCCGCAGGACTCTAGTCTTTTCCCACTGAGTAAATGTACATCGTGTCAGGTTTTGCAATTTTCCATTGCTTCAACAGCTCAATTGTTTTTTTGAATTTTTTTTTTGTCACAGATCAGCTAAACACTTAAAATGTTTTTATTTATTTAGCTATTCTGCTGTACACACATAATGTGTATATGTATGCATTTCTCTCTCTCTCTCTCTTCTCTCTCTCTCTCTCTCTCTCTCTCTCTCTCTCTCTCTCTCTCTCTCTCTCTCTCGGGGGGGGGGGGGGAGGTCATGGCGAGATCAGGAGAAAGACGTGTGTGAATCCTGCGGTCTGTTTTGTGAATGTGTGAAGGCTACAGTGACCATTTCTCCAGGAGTTTTGGCAGAGAGGGTGTTTGTGAGTCGGTGTCATCTGTATATCGGTATAGATTGTGCTAAGTCTCGACGGTTGCTTGATAATCATCAAGTTTTAATTAATAATATAATGTGAAGAAGATCGCGTGCTTTGCCAGGTCACTGAAACTCACCTGTCCGCAGTGTCAACACGACCCCTCTCAGTGCAGGTTGCACGTGTTTGTGATTGCGTTTTGCCTGGTGGGTTGATGAAAATACCCGAGTTTTTAAGTTGTCGAACAGGTTACGGACGCCGGTGCTGGACTGTGAGCTCATATGGCTAAACATTCGTAACTTTTAACATCAATCTGGGAATCACAGGCACATGAAAAATGTCAGTTCACAATTTGTCTACTTCTCAGCCGAATATCATGCAACTGCTTGAGTGGCGATTTGCGCAGATGCAGCATGAATTACAGCTACATTCTACATGTATCAAAAAACACGCTGAATGAGAAGTTTCAGAATCTAGACATAAGTATCTCACGTATCTCAAAATGATGTCAGAGAACTCAAAGGTTGCATTGAAACAAACAGAGAAAGTATCGAAGATTTGAAAGAGGACAACGTGGCAATATGGGATAGAATTGACAAACTGGAACAAAACCTAGATGGTGTGGAGCAAGATGTGAAATCCTTTAATCTGATCTTCATCAATGTGGATGAATACAGGGGGAAGACAGAGGCCGAACAAGCCAGATTATCGTTGATCTCCTGAACGAGCATGATCCAGCAGGCAGCTGGAGACACCACGACATCGTCAGGGCCTTCCGACTGGGGAAACCCAGGCCTCCGGGAAGTGATCCCAGACCTGTGCTTGTACAATTCAGCACATGGTCCAACAAGATGGCGGTACTAGGGGACAGTCAGTTAAGGGACAGTCTCAGACAGAGTGGCGTCAGAGTAGCTTCCGACCTCACCACTCGCCAGAGACAACATGGTGGACTTTCACCGTAGTCAGGGAAAGATCGCCTACATCTACAATGGCAAACTGCAGGTGAAGGACCGTCAAGATTCGCAACATCGGTCACCGCGTTACGCTATTCAGGATCGTGGGAATGGTGCCAGGGATATGCTCGACACTGCGGTTTCGCCACACCTCCGTCAGAGGAAAGACAACTGGACTTCCAGAGGCCATTTCAGCAGACAGCCACCCTCTGGTTATCCTCGCAGAGGTGTGGCGTCTAAGAAGTCGTTTCCCCACCCGGAAAAAGTCCTTGAAGTTCCATCGTCGGCTGTCAAAAGCCATGTCCATCCGCGAGACGAGATGGACCAGGAAAACGAGACTATGGATCATTGCCCACCCTAGATAGTCTCAAAGACTGTGACCGTCTAAACAGCCGCCCAAACAGCCCGAGCAATTCTGGCTTCCAAGACTACAGTCAGAGACCAGTGGTGCCGGGACATCTCTCCTACAGCCAGGCAGCAAGAGGCGGAGATCCTGTGACATCTTACCACAGGAGACTGGTCCTAGTCAAAAAGGACATCCAGAACCGCAGATCTACCACCAGCAGTTCAGTGAGGCCTATCGGGCACGGTGGCTTCAGAAAGGATGACAACGTTTGCCCTGCAAACTCTGACATTACAAATATGTCAGGTTCGGCTCGGGCCCAAAATGTCGGTCTTTGTATGAATGTTGCGGTAAATAATCAGGAAAGCAGGATAACAGACCAAGAAGAAGAATGTGGGGTTGGCCAGGTGGACAAAACTGAACTTACAGAACAGAAAAACGGATGTGTCGGTGAGGATGAAGGTGAAGGCTGTTCAGGTGATGAAGAGTTAACAGATGCTGTTGATGATGACTTTCAGGTGAACTGGAATCGACAGTGACGGATCCGACAACGACGACAGAGACTTTGACTCAAAAGTTGAATGACACTGACCTCGACACCCAGACGCAAACAGTGAGCAAGGACACTGATGCATGCGGCATATCTAGCTCTGAATCATTAAGTGTCACGAATGTACCACAAGGCAGTGATGGTCAAGAAGGTCATTCGATCCTCAGACAGGCAGTTGAGCAGTCGTTTGCTCAGAAAATGCCCAAGAAAAGGTATTGATTCAGAGGCCTGTCATGGTAAGACAGAAGAGGAGAGGACTTTCATCTCCTCCATCTGTGCCTGTAGAACAGGAGCGGCATCCCAGAAGTTCCGCTGTTCGGAAACAGTCAGGGAACAAGAACACCCACACACTGGCTCGAAGATCGGTCAGTCAGAGTAGCATAGTGGATGCTCTTAGACAAACTCCTGCGCGAGGCCAGTCTAAAGAGAGGAGGGACCTTCATCCGACATGCGAAAAGTCAGTAAAAGCTGTTCCCGCAGCAAAAAGAAATAGGAAATAGGCCGGGCACAATATCAGACAATGATACAGTTAATTCCAGCGAGCCAGAGACAAAGCAGACCAAGTGCTCTGACGGATCTGTTGTACATAATGTCATTACGTCTCAACTGAAATTTTTGAATTATAATGTTAACGGGCTACTTCCAAAACTAGAAAATAAAGAGTTTGTTGATTTTTTGTTGTTGCATGATTTTATTTGTTTAACAGAAACGTTTTTGTCTAATGATTTGCATTCCACCTGGTTTGATGATTATGTGGTATTCAACTTAAAAGCTATTAAATTATCACGTCAGGGTAGACATTCTGGTGGAATTGTTGTTATGATTAGGAAAAGGTATGCGGGTTTCATTGAACATGTACAAGTGCAAAGCAAAAATGCAATAATTGTAAAACTTCATAAAGATTTGTTTTCAACTACAAAACACATAATGATGGTATGTACATATATACCCCCACATGATTCTATTTATTGGAACCATCAGCAAGATGGATACGGGATGGAAATACTGGAACAAGGTTTATTAGATCTACAGGATTTGTATGGTGACTTCTACATTTTACTAACTGGTGACCTTAATGCACGAACAGCAGATGAAAACTATTGCCTCTTCGATAACGATGTTGAGGATGAAATTATAAATGCTTTGGGCACCATGGAATTTCGTAGAAATCTCAAGACGGGCATAAAAATGTATTTGGCAACCAATTATTGGAAATTTGTCAAATATTTGATTGTTTTATATTGAATGGTTTATGTGAAAGACATTTTGATGACAGCTACACCTATGTTTCATCAGCGGGGTCAAGTACAGTAGATTATTTTATTATGTCATGTGAACTGTTTCACGAGGTTAATGTATCTTCCGTAATCATTGATAATGTGGTAGAATCAGATCACCTTCCAGTTATTATGACATCCGTTTGGAAAACAGTGGATACTGGAGAAAATAAGTGTAAAGAAAATTCAGGTGAAAATAAAATGACAGAAAAATTAGTTTGGAAAGAAGATAAAAAAGATAATTTCATTAACGCTCTGAAGAGCAATGCAATACAGAGTAAAATTTATGAGGCCATGACTTTAATAACAGTGACGTTGATAGTTGCTTTATTGACATTTAACCAATGTTTACACGATGCTAGTAAATGTATGTACAATAGGTGTCATCCGAAAAAGAAGTCTGAATGGTTTGATGAGGAATGTTCCATGGTTAAAAAGGAAACTAGAATGAAGTTAAACCAGTTCAGGAGATCTAGAGATGAAGAAGATAGACTTATATATGTTGCAGCACGGAAGAATTACAAAAAGTTACTAAAATTGAAGAACAAAGCATATCGAAAACAAAAAGCTGAGTCTCTTGCAGATTACTTTTCTAACTCGACACTTTTTTGGAAGGAACTTAAGAATTTGGGCTGTGGAAATAGAGAAAGAGTTGTAAATAGTATAGACACTACTGACTGGGTAAGTCACTTTAAAAATGTTTCCGAGCAATGAGGTTAGCAATGAACAGCATTCCCAAATGGAAGTAGACTAATCAGAGCAAGATGACCATGAATTAAACAGCCCAATTTCGGAAGAGGAAATCATTTTTGCAATAAGCAAGTTAAAATCTAATAAAGCTTGTGGTATAGATGGAATTTATGCTGAAATGCTCAGAAACGGCGGTAAGGATACAACGAAATTTATTCATAAACTATTCTACACACTTTTCGAAAAAGGTATCTACCCAGAAGGCTGGTCTAAGGCAATTATAATTCCAATTTACAAGAAAGGGAATCCTGAAAATGTGGACAATTATAGAGGTGTTTCATTGTTAAGTATTGTATCAAAATGCTATACATTGATATTAAACAGGAGATTACATTCCTGGATTAACAACAACGAGCTGATTTCTGAAAACCAAGCAGGATTCAGGAAAAACTACTCTACTACTGATCAGATATTTACACTGTATGCAACCGTTCAGAAATGTATGTCTATAAAGGAAAGGAAATTATACGCTGCCTTCGTGGACTTTAAAAAGGCCTTTGATTCCGTTCGTCATGACAAACTTTTAGAATGCATTAGAAACCAGGGTGTCAAAGGGAAATTTTTTGCTTCTTTGTCTGCTATGTATAATTCATTATTGTCATGTATACGGGTAAACAATGAACTGTCTGAATTCTTTGCGTGTCCTGTTGGTGTTAGACAGGGGTGTGTTTTGAGCCCTGTGTTATTTTCAATGTTCATTAACCAGTTAGCCAATAGTGTGAATGAAAGAGGTAAGCATGGTGTTCAAATTTTGCCTGATATAGCAGAACTTTTTATTCTTCTTTTTGCTGATGATGTAGTTCTACTTTCAATCACACCAATTGGTTTTACAACAGCAATTAAATATTTTGAAAGATTTTTGCGAGAATATGCAGTTGACAGTTAAACCGATAAAACTAAAGTAATGGTCTTTAGGAAAGGGGGTTTTCTTGGAAAACGTGAGCGGTGGTTTTATAATGGCTCCAAGTTAGAAGTGGTAAAAGTTATTGTTATCTTGGTTTTAATTTTACAACAATGATTAGTGCAAAGAAGGAACTGATTCACTTGGTTGCAAAAGGAAAGAAAGCAGTGGTTCAGTTAAATAGGACTTTCAGTAAATTTAAAGAAATGAACAATAAAACCTTTTTCAAAATATTTGACGTGAAGATCCAACCCATTTTATTATATTCATCCGAAATATGGGATTAAATAGATTAGAACATATCGAAAAAGTTCATATGTTGGCGTGTAAAAGGTTTTTAGGCGTTCCAGTCAAAACTCCAAATAAGATGGTATATGGTGACCTAGGTAGATATCCGCTTTATGTTAACTCATGCACGAATTCCATTAGATATTGGTTAAAGCTGTTACATATGAACCCTGATCGGTTACCTTATAAGGCGTATCTAATGTTAATGGAATTGGACAAGAATGGGAAGGACTGCTGGGCGTCAAAAATAAGAGGAATTCTATGCACAACTGGTTTCTACATAGTCTGGTTTCAACAAGGTGTAGGGATAGAAAGGCTTTTTGAGTATGTTTAAACAGAGACTAGTAGATATGTTTATACAAGAATGGTACGGCGCTATTCGAGATAGAGACAGATATGAGAGTTATCGAACTTTCAAAGTCATTTTTGAAAAAGAGAAGTACATATGTCATATGGATGTGTATTGTTTTCGTGTTGCTATTGCTCAAATAAGGTTTAATGTTCTACCTCTCAACAACAATGTTTATAGATATAGTGATCGAGTTCAAGATAAAATGTGTCCTTTTGTAAATCAAAAACTGAAAATGAGGCCCATTTTTTAAGGAGTGCATTATGTATAATGACTTAAGAGAGAAGTTTCTAAGTGGTCATGTTAACACTTCAATGCATAAGCTTCTTGAATCCGAAAACAGTGATCTAAGACACAATCTTTCTAGGTATGTTTTTCATGCAGGTAATAGAAGGCAGAAAATGACAGGGTAATTTATATAATCACTTTACATGTGTACATTTCAAACTTCAATGTTTATGGAAATGGGTAATTATCAAACAGTGCATGGTTTTGTTAATGGTGGTAATTGTTTTCATCTTCTCTATATTTGATGAGTCCATGACTTGTTTATGTTTTGCATGTCCTGCACATGTACTGTGCTCAGTGCCGACTATTCCCCGGTCCCCGTGCCCCGTCCCCTGATTGTGGCCCAAGGCCGATGCACAGTAAACAGGTTCTGAGTTCTGAGTTCTGAGTTCTCTCTCCTCTCTCTCTCTCTCTCTCTCCTCTCCTCTCTCTCTCTCTCTCTCTCTATAATATATATAATATATATATATATATATATAATATATATATTTATATATATATATATATATATATATATATATTGAATTATAAACAAAGCTTGCTCTTATGTCTTAGATTGAAGAAATAGGGGAGATACGCATTCATACCTGCAGTGGCAGATGACTGCCTAAACAGTATGTGCTCGAGTGGGTGGATGGGGAAAAATAAAATAAATGCTTCTCAAAATGAGCCTTCAGCAAGCTTATATTCTCCAAGGGGGAGAGACATCCTCCAAGTAGGGAGGGAAACTCACTAACATATAACTCCTGGTCATATACCGATATTTCGAAACTTGGTGGTTTCTCCTCAGTGACCGCGGAAAGTGGTAATTTGACTCCTCTGGCCTTTTCAGTTTTAAGAAGAATGCCCTCAGCACTTGTGTCTTAGAGGATATCTTTTTATATTTTCTACTTTTCACAAGAAAATGTAGCTTGTTTTGCTCTTTCATGATTTTCTTTTGCTTCTTAGATGGCAACCTTTGGTTGGTTTTTTGAAACTCAACAAACATACTACGGTATTGCACACCAGCCTTTTCTGGGATTGCATTCTTCTTAAAACTGAAAAGGCAGAGGAGTCAAATTACCACTTTCCGCGGTCACTGAGGAAAACCACCAAGTTTCGAAATATCGGTATATGACCAGAGTTATATGTTAGTGAGTTTCCCTCCCTATTGGAGGATGTCTCTCCCCCTTGGAGAATATAAGCTTGCTGAAGGCTCATTTTGAGAAGCATTTATTTTATTTTTTCCCCATCCACCCACTCGAGCACATACTGTTAGTCAGGCAGAGTCATCTGCCACTGCAGGTATGAATGCGTATCTCCCCCTATTTCTTCAATCTAAGACATAAGAGCAAGCTTTGTTTATAATTCAATATTTCTTGCAGTCATTGCAACACCAAGCTGCTCTGTAAGTTGCTGGAATGGTGCTCGGTACTTATCCTTGGAATTTATTAGTTTGTTGTATATATATATATATATATATATATATATATATATATATAGAGAGAGAGAGAGAGAGAGAGAGAGAGAGAGAGACAGAGACAGAGTCAGAGAGGCAGAGGTGTGTGTGTGTCAAGTCAAGTCAAAATTTTATTTTCAGATGGAACATTGAATAAGCAATAAATTTGCTTTTTTACATCAAGCCATCCATAAAAAAAAAAAAAAATATATATATAAATATATATATATATAATATATATATATAGATGAAACGACGAAAAATCACAGAAATTTATGAAAATCAAAGACAATGAAAAATAGAAACCAAGAAGAAATGGATGGGGGGGGGGGGGGGGAGGGGAGGTAGGGAGTGTACAAATGAGAAGTGGAAAATCCAGAAAGTAACGAGAGAGAGAGAGAGAGAGAGAGAGAGAGAGAGAGAGAGAGAGAGAGAGATTGGTTATGTACAATATGTACATTGTCTTCACAAATTGTGCACGGTATGTATATTCAAAGAATATTGTCGACACTGACATATCCATTCCTTTGAGGCACACACACGCATGCGCGAGCATGTACATAGGTATACATATACACATGCATACACTGTGAAAAATCATAAAACCTTATTTCAAAGGGTTGGGGAAAATATAAGTTATGAACCGTTCATGAGATACCTTTTCAAATTATTTTTAAACTGGATTTATTGTTTATACTTTAAAGCGTGTTGGTAACTTGTTCCATACGTTTCCACCAGAGTATAAAAAAAACTAGATTTATAAAGATTATTTCTTGTCTAGGAAAAGATAAAAAATGATTGTGTCTATGGATGTTAGTTTTGAACGTTCGCTTATCTTTTTAGGAGCATTGCCGTATATAACATTATGCATACATACTGCCTTATTGAATAAAAGTCTGTTGTGGAAAGTTAATATATTAAGTTTTTATAATCTTCTGTAGTCAGAGTGCTTGATTTTAACAATACTAATTTTAGTGCTCTTTTGTACATTCGATGAATCATTTTTAAGTTGGCTTCACTGCAGTTGTCCCATAATGTCGAAGCATAATCAATTATTGATAAAATGTGAGCACAGAAGAAAAGCTTACGAGAATGGGTATCGAGGAAATTCTTAATCTTGGCTAGCTGAAGTAATTTTTTTGAAAGACGTTTTCCCATGACTTCGTATTGTCGGTCCACGATAGATCCTTATCAATGATTACCCCTAGCATTTTATGTGAATCTACTTCTTCAATTTGTTTGTCAGATATAAACAATGGCTGAAATTTTGACTTCATTCTTTGCCGTTTTTGTCGAGCATATACATACATGCATTTGGTCTTGTTTGCATTTAAGGACATATGATTCAGTTGGTCCAGTCAATAAGTCTATGAATATTATCTTGTAGTTTTTTTGCTAGTCTATGGGTGTCTGAATCACTGGAATGGAGAGATGTATCATGGGCAAACATTTCGCATTTACATTTAACATAAAAAGGTAAATCATTGATATAGATAGAAAACAGAATAGGACCTAATACAGAGCCTTGTGGTACTCCGTATTTGACAGGCAAAAAGTTTGACATTTTGTTGTTGACTGTTACTGCTTGTTTCCTATTACATAGAAAAGAAGACATGAGATTGATGAATTCTGGAGTTAATTTATACAGTTCTAATTTGCGCAATAGGAGTGGATGATTTATAACATCAAAAGCTTTCTCAAAGTCTTTGAAAAGAACACCAGTACATTTGTTTTCATTTAAACTGCATAGAAGGCTATCAACAAGTTGTATGAGGCTGTATGACAGGAATGATTTTCACGGAAACCAGATTGATCTTCATTGAGTAAATTATTTTTAGTAAGGTAAGAATAGAGGGATTTTTGCAGTGCTTTTCAATAGGCTTAGATAAAGCAGATAAAATAGAAACAGGTCGATAATTTGAAGGATTTGATGTATCACCAGATTTATGAAGAGGAATAACTTTAGCTTCCTTAAATTTTAAAGGAAAAGTTTGTTTCTCTATGCACAAATTGTATAAATAAGTTAGCGTGTCAGAGATTACTGGCATGAAACTTTTAGTATTTTTACATCTAAACCGTCTAAATCGCTTGCACCAGATTGTTTTAAATATGAGAAACTTTTACTGACATCCATAACCGTCATTGGTTGGAGACTAAAAGGAAAGCAGATATTCTTTAAATCAAGGTAATGTTTTAAGTGGCTGAGATCATTTTCATTGGACCTGTGATTTAATATGATTTTATCTTTGATATTTGCAAAATGGTTGTTTAACTGATTTGAAGATACGTCTGTAAGAATTTGCTGACTTCTTGATATCTGTTTATCATTCAACATGTTAATAGCTTTCCAGATCTGACGTGAATCCTTTGTAGAAATTAACATCTTTTGGAAGTAATTGCGTTAGATTTTCGTTTCATTGAGTTTACCTTATTTCTTTGTTTTCGAAATTCTATATTTGTTCCGAAATTACTTAAATAATTTCTTTTATTAATTTCTATATCAATTTCTTTGTTATCCACGGTGGTTTTGTTTCTTGTTTGACTCTTTTCTTTATGAACGGAGCATGCTTGTTATATACAGAAAAAAATGTATTGATCCAATATTCAGCTGCTTCATCAGATCTCTATTTGATATATATAATCCATTTGTGTCGTGGCAAGGTCTGAAAGGAAATCTTCTTCTTTAAAGTTCTAAAGCTTCTGTAATATATAATCTTATGCCCTACCTTTGGAATTTTAACACGGGTTTTGTACCAAGTAAGACAGACGGATTGTGGTCACTACATCCGCATGGTGGAGCACATACTTCAATAATAGGTTGTTTTGTGTTTGTGTAAATGTGACCAATTGTGTGTGCGTGCGTGCGTGCGTGCGTGCGTGCATGCGTGCGTGCGTGCGTGCGTGCGTGCGTGCGTGCGTGCGTGCGTGCGTGCGTGCGTGCGTGCGCGTGTGTGTGTGTGTGTGTGTGTGTGTGTGTGTGTGTGTGGCGCGCGCGCTCGCGCGCGCATACCTGGTATCTAACTAGTCACGCTCGGAGCTGTGGGATCTAAGATGGATCACCTTTTAGTGTAGAGTGCCAGCACGAATACATTGAACTGAGAACCTACAACTGAAATTTGATGATCTGTAGCGAACAGGTGCACCCACTTTGAGAACAACTGTAATAAGGTTGCTTTTAAGTAGGAAATCAAGCAAGCTTCAGGTTGACAACAACTTTCCACATACTAAACTCAAGCCTTGCGACTTAACCCACACAGTAGGACGTTACCTACGTTATATCGTTAGTTTACTCGGTCGTGAACACTTTTCTCTCAGTTATGTTATCACTTCTTAGCTTAGAAATCCATGAATGTATGATCTATAGATGTTGATCTTAAAGAAAATGTGTAACACATTATGAGTTGTTGTTTTTTTCTGTGTAATATTCCGGACAGGCAGACTATCAGGTTGACTTTACAGCAATGACAGGCACACTGTCAGGCTGACTTTTCACACAATGTTAGGCAGACTATCAGGTTGACTTTACAGACAAAGTCAGGCAGACTGGTGGGCTGACTTTACAGGCAATGACGGCAGACTGTCAGGTTTACTTTACAGTCAATGACAGGCACACTGTCAGGTTGAATTACAACAATGGCAGACAGACTGTCAGGTTGACTTTACACACAATGACAGGCAGACTGTGGGGCTGACTTTACAGACAATGACAGGCAGGCTGTGGAGCTGACTTTACAGACAATGACAGGCAGACTGTCAGGATGACTTTACAGACAATGACAGGCAGACTGTGGGGCTGACTTTACAGACAATGACAGGCAGATGTCAGGCTGACTTACAGACAATGACAGGCAGACTGTGGCTGACTTTACGACAATGACAGCAGACTGTCAGGTTCACTTTACAGACAATGACAGGCAGACTGTGGGGCTACTTATGCAGACAATGACAGGCAGACTGTGGGGCTGACTTTACAGACAATGACAGGCAGACTGTCAGGTTGACTTTACAGACAATGACAGGCACACTGTGGGGCTGACTTTACAGACAATGACAGGCAGACTGTCAGTTGACTTTGCAGACAATGACAGGCAGACTGTCAGGTTGACTTTACAACAATGACAGACACGGGGTACTTTGCGAAGCAGCAGAGTCTGGTTGACTTTACAACAATGAAGGCAACGTGGCTACTACAATGTACATTCGTCGGTCAGGTTTTGCAATTTTCCATTGCTTAACAGCTCAATTGTTGTTTTGAATTTTTTTTTTGGTCACAGTCCAGCTAAACACTTAAACAATGTTTTTATTTATTTAGCTATTCTGCTGTTACACAATAATGTGGATATGTAATTTTTTTTGCATTTCTGCTCTTCTCTTCTCTCTCTCTCTCTCTCTCTCTCCTCTCTCTCTCTCCTCTCTCTCTCTCTCTCTCTCTCTCTCGGGGGGGGGGGGGCGGAGGGTCATGGCGACGATCCGGAGAACGACGAGTGAGACTCCTTGCGGTTGTTTTGTGAATGTGTGAAGGCTACAGTGACCATTTTCCAGGAGTATTTGGCAGAGAGGGGTGTTTGTGAGTCGGTAGCATCTGTTATATCGGTATTAGATTGTGCTAAGTCTCGACGGTTGCTTGATTAAATCATCAAGTTTTAATAATAATTAATGTGAAGAAGATCGCGTTGCTTTGCCAGGTCACAGAAACTCACCTGTCGGCTAAGTGTCAACACGACCCCTCTCGTGCAGGTTTGCCGTGTTTGTGTTGCGTTTGCCTGGGTGGGTTGATGAAAATTACCCGGTTTTTAAGTTGTTGAACAGGTTACGGACGCCGGTTGGCTGGGATGTGAAGCTCATATGGCTAAACCATTCGGTAACTTTTAACATCAATCTGGGGTAAGCACAGGCCACATGAAAAATGTCAGTTCACTATTTGTCTACTTCTCAGCCGAATATATGCAACTGCTTGAGTGGCGATTTGCGCAAGATGCAGCCATGAATTACAGCTGACCAGTCTACTGTATCAAAACAGCTGACTGAGAAGTTTCAGAATCTAGACATAAGTATCTCACGTATCTAAATGATGTCAGAGAACCAAAGGTTGCATTGAAACAACAGAGGGAAAGTATCGAAAGATTTGAAAGAGGGACAACGTGGCAATATGGGATAGAATTGACAAACTGGAACAAAACCTAGATGGTGTGGAGCAAGATGTGAAATCCTTTAATCTGATCTTCATCAATGTGGGATGAATACAGGGGGGAAGACAGAGGCCGAACAAGCCAGATTATCGTTGATCTCTGACCGCGCATGATCCAGACAGGCAGGCTGGAGGACACACGACATCGTCAGGGCCTTCCCGACTGGGGAACACCAGGACCTCCGGGAAGTGCATCCCAGACCTGTGCTTGACAATTCAGCACATGGTCCAACAAGATGGCGGTACTATGCGGACAGTCAGTTAAGGGACAGTCTAGACAGGAGTGGCGTCCAGAGTAGCTTCCGACCTCACCACTCGCCAGAGACAACTGGTGGACTTTCCCGTAGTCACGGGGAAAAGATCCCCCGCCCTACATCTACAATATGGCTAACTGCAGTGTGAAGGACCGTCAAGATTCGCAACATCGGTCACCGCGATACGCTATTCAGGGAATCGTGGGAATGGGGCCAGGGATATGCTCGACATGCGGTTTCGCCACACCTCCGTCAGGAAAGACAACTGAGACTTCCAGAGGCCATGTCAGCAGGACAGCCACCCTCTGGTTATCCTCGCAGAGGTGTGGCGTCTAAGAAGTCGTTTCCCTCACCGAGAAAAAAGTCCTTGAAGTTCCATCGATCGTCGGCTGTCAAAAGCCATGTCCATCCGCGAGGACGAGATGGACCAAGGAAGAAACGGACTATGGATCATTGCCAGCCTAGTTAGTCTCAAAGACTGTGACCGTCTAAACAGCCGCCCAAACAGCCCGAAGCACTTCTGGTTCCACGACTACAGTCAGAGACAGTGGTGCCGGGACATCTCTCCTACAGCAGGCAGCAAGAGGCGGAGGATCTGTGACATCTTAACCACAGGAGATGGGTCCTAGTCAAAAAGGACATCCAGAACCGCAGATCTACCACCAGCAGTTCAGTGAGGCCTATCGGGCACGGTGGCTTCAGAACGGATGACAACGTTTGCTGCAACTCTGACCATTTACAATATGTCAGGTTCGGCTCGGGCCCAAAATGTCGGTCTTCTTTGTATGAATGGTTTGCGGTAATAATCAGGAAAGCAGGATAACAGACAAGAAGAAGACTGTGGGTTGGCCAGGTGGACAAACGGCGAACTTTACAGAACAGGAAAAACGGATGTGACGGTGAGGATGAAGGTGCGGCTGTTCAGGTGATTGAAGCAAGTTAACAGATGCTGTATGATGATGACTTTCAGGGTGAACTGGAATCCGACCTTGACGGATCCGACAACGAGACAGAGACTTTGACTCAAAAAGTTGAATGACACTGACCTCGACACCCCAGACGCAAACAGTGAGCAAGGCACTGATGCTGCGCATATCTAGCTCTGAATCATTAAGTGTCACGAATGTACCACAAGGCAGTGATGGTCAAGAAAGGTCATTCAGAGATCTCAGACAGAAGTTGAGCCAGTCTGTTTGCTCAGAAAAAGCCCAAGAAAAGGATATTGATTCGAGCCTGTCATGGAAGACAGAAGAGGAGAGGACTTTAATCTCTCCTCCATCTGTGCCTGTAGAACAGGGAGGCGCATCCCCAGAAGTTCCGCTGTTCGGAAACTGTCAGGGAACAAGAACACCACACATGGCTCGAAGATCGGTCAGTGCAGAGTCTAGCATAGTGGATGCTCTTAGACAAACTCCTGCGCGAGGCCAGTTAAAGAGAGGGAGGGAGGGACCTTCATCCGACATGCGAAAAAGTCAGTAAAAGCTGTTCCCGCAGCAAAAAGAAAATAGGATAATAGGCCGGGCACACTATCAGGACAAAGATACAGTTTAATTCCAGCGAGCCAGAGGAACAAAGCAGACCAAGGCTTGACGGATCTGTTGTACTAATGTCATTACGTCTCAACTGAAATTTTTGGGAATTATAATGTTAAACGGGCTACTTCCCAAAATAGAAAATAAAAGGTTTGTTGATTTTTTGTTGTGGCATGATTTTATTTGTTTAACAGAAAACGTTTTTGTCTAAAAATGATTTGCATTCCACCTGGTTGATGATTATGTTGGTAATTCAACTCTATAAAGCTATTAAATTATCACGTCAGGGTAGACATTCAGGTGGAAAATTGTTGTTTATGATTAGGAAAAGGTATGCGGGTTTCATTGAACAAGTACAAGTGCAAAGCAAAAATGCAATAATTGTAAAACTTCATAAAGCTTTTGTTTCGCAACTACATAAACACATAATGATGGTATGTACTATTTACCCCCACATGATTTATTTATTGGAAAACCATCAGCAATGGATACGGGATGGAAATATGGAACAAGGTATATTAGATCTACAGGATTTGTAATGGTGACTTCTTCATTTTATAACTGGAGACCTTAATGCACGAACACGCAGATGAAAACTATTGCCTCTCTCGATAACGAAGTTGAGGATGAAATTATAAAATGCTCTTTTGGGCACCATGGAATTTCGTAAGGAAATCTCAAGACGGGCATAAAAAATGTATTTTGGCAACCAATTAATTGGAAATTTGGTCAAAAAAGTGATTGTTTTATATTGAATGGTTTATGTGAAAGACATTTTTGATGACAACTACACCAAAGCTTTCATCCGCGGGGTCTCCAAGTACAGTAGATTATTTTATTATGTCATGTGAACTGTTTTCACGACGGTTAATGTATCATCCGTAATCATTGATAATGTGGTTAGATCAGATCACCTTCCAGTTATTAGGAAAACATCCGTTTGGAAAAAACAGGGATACTGGAGAAAATAAGTGTAATAAATGAAAATTCAGGTTGAAAATAAAAAGAAGAAAAAATTAGTTTGGAAAGACGATTAACAAAGATAATTTCCTTAACGCTCTGAAGAGCAATGCAATTCAGAGTAAATTTCTGAGGCATGACTTTATAGACAGTGACGTTGATAGTGGCTTTATGACAATTTAACCAATGTTTCCCCCACGATGCTAGTAATGTTGTAAATAGGTGTCATCCGAAAAAAGAAGTCTGATAAAGGTTCTTGATGGGAATGTTCCATGGTTAAACAGGAAACTAGAATGAAGTAAAACCAGATTCAGGAGATCTAGAGATGAAGAAGATAGACTTATCTATGTGCGACGATAGAAATTACAAAAAGTTACTTAAAAATTGAAGAACAAAGCATATCGAAAACAAAAAGCTGAGTCTCTTGCAGATTACTTTTCTAACTCGTGACACTTTTTTGGACGGAACTTAAGAATTTGGGCTGAGGAAATAGAGAAAGAGTTGTAAAAAAAAATAGTTATAGGGACACTACGACTGGGTAAGTCACTTTAAAATGTTTTCCGGAGCAATGAGGTTAGCACATGAAACAGCATTCCCACATGGAAGTAGACTATCAGAGCAAGATGACCTGAAATAAACAGCCCTATTCGGGAAGAGGAAATCATTTTTTGCAATAAGCAAGGTAAATCTACTAAGCTTGTGGTAATAGATGGATTTCATGCTGAAATGCCTCAGAACGGCCGGTTAAGGATTACAACGAAAATTTATTCATAAACTATTCTCCAAACTTTTCGAAAAAAAGGTATTCTACCCAGAAGGCTGGGGTCTAAGGCAATTATAATCCCAATTTACAAGGAAAGGGAATCCGGAAAATGTGGACAATTATAGAGGTGTTTCATTGTTAAGTATTCGTATATCAAATGCTATACATTGATATTAAACAGGAGATTACATTCCGGATTCACAAAACGAGGCTGATTTCTGAAAACCAAGCAGGGATTCAGGAAAAAAATACTCTACTATGATCAGGATATTTACACTGTATGCAAACCGTTCAGGAAATGTATGTTATAAAGGAAAAGAAATTATACGCTGCTTCGTGGGACTTTTAAAAAGGCCTTTGATTCCGTTCGTCATGACACACCTTTAGAATGCATTAGAAACCAGGGTGTCAAAGGGAAAATTTTTTGCTTCTTTGTCGCTATGTATAATTCATTATGTTCATGTATACGGGTAAACAATGAAACTGTATTCTGAATTCTTTGCGTGTCCTGTTGGTGTTTAGAAGGGGTTGTGTTGAGCCCGTGGTATTTTCAATGTTCATTAACCAGTTTAGCCAATAGTGTTGAAATGAACGAGGTAAGATGGTGTTCAAATTTTGCCTGATATAGCAGAACTTTTTATTCTTCTTTTTGCTGATGTGTGTTCTACATTCAATCACACCATTGGTTACAAACAGCCATTAAAATATTTTGAAAAAAGATTTTTGCGAGAGAATATGCAGTTGACCAGGTTAATACCGATATAAAACTACAGTAATGGTCTTTAGGAAAGGGTGAGGTTTTCTTGGAAACTTGAGCGGTTGGTTTTTCTAATGGCTCCAAGTTAGAAGTGTTAAATAGTTATTGTTATCTTGGTTTTAATTTTACACACAATGATTAGTGCAAAGAAAGGGAACTGATCAACTTGGTTGCAAAAGAGAAGACAAGCAGTGGTTCAGTAAATAGGACTTTCAGTAATTTAAAGAAATGAACACTAACACCTTTTTCAAAATATTTGACGTGAAGATCCAACCATTTTAATATCTTCATCCGAAATATGGGGAATTAAATCAGATTAGAACATATCGAACAAAGTTTCATCTGTTGGCGGTAAAAGGTTTTTAGGCGGACTCAGTCCACTCACACTCCTAGAAATAGATCGGTTATAACTATGGTGACCTAGAGTAGATATCCGCTTTATGTTAACTCATGCACGAATTCCATTAGATATTGGTTAAACTGTTACATATGAACCCTGATCGGTTACCTTATAAAGGTATCGATTGTTAATGAAATGGACAAGAATGGGAGCGACTTGCTGGGCGTCAAAAAAATAAGAGGAATTCTAAGCACAACTGGCTTGCTACATAGTCTGGTTTCAACAAGGTGTAGGGGATAGAAAGCTTTTTTGAGTATGTTTTAAACACTGAGGGATAGTAGATATGTTTATTACAAGAATGGTACGGCGCCTATTCGAGATAGGACCATATGACGAGTTATCGAACTTTCAAAGCATTTTTGAAACAAAGAGAAAGTACATATGTCATAATGGCATGGTGTATAGTTTTGCATGTTTGTTTGCTCAAATAAAGGTTAAGTGTTTACCTCTCAAACAACAATGTTTATAGATATAGTGATCGAGTTCAAGATTAAAAATGTGTCCTTTTTGTAAATCAAAACTGAAAAGGAGGCCCATTTTATTAAGGAAGTGATTATTGTAAAATGACTTAAGAGAGAAGTTCTAAAAAACGTGGTCATGTTAACATTCCATGCATAAGCTTCTTGAATCCGAAAACAGTGATCTAAGACACAATCATTCTAGGTATGTATTTCATGCAGGTAATAGATAGGCTGAAAATGACAGGGTAATTATATATCACTTTACATGTGTACATTCAAAACTTCAATGTTTATGGAAATGGGTAATTATTCACCAGTGCCTGGTTTTGTTATGGCTGTTCCATGGTTTTCTTTTCTCTCTCTTTGATGAGGTCCCTGGACTTGTTTATGTTTTGCAATGACTGGCCCATGTACTGAGCACCAGTTGCCTCCTCAATCCCGGTCCCCTTTCCCCTACCCCATCAATAAGCCCCCCAATTCCCCCCCCCCCCGATTCCACATTAAACTGTTCTTATCTAACTTAGTTCTTCTCTTTCTCTCTCTCTCTCTCCTTCTCTCTCTCTCTCTCCCTCTCTCTCTCTATATATATATATATATATATATATATATATATATATATTATATATCACTCTCTATTCTATAAATATAAATATATTTATTTATATTGAATTATATTACAAATATGCTTGCAGCTTATGATTTCGATTGTCCGCCACGGGGTAGATACGCATTCCCCCCCCCCCCCCTACCTGCCAGTGGCAGATGAATGACCTCAACAGTATTGTGCCTCGGTGGGTGCGAGGGCGGCTGAAAAGAAAAATAAACTAAATGCTCTCAAAATGAGCCTTCAGCAGTCTATCAACCTTCATTACCCCCAAGAGAGAGAGAGAAGAGTACATCTCCCTAATCGGTTGTAATACTCTACTAAACTTATTTACTAACTGGTCATATATCAGCATTAATTTAGCTCTCCACTTGGTGGCTTTCTCCATCATACATGTGAGAAAAGCAAGGCCCAAGTGGGTAATTTGAGACTCCTCCTGCCCTTTTCCGTTTTCAGAAGATGCCTCAGCACTTGTGTCTTAGAGGATATCTTTTTATATTTTCTACTTTTCACCCTTGCCCCCACCCACCCTTTGGGTAGCAGATGTTTTGCTCTTTCATTGATTTTCTTTTGCTTCTGTTAGATGGCACCTTTGGTTGGTTTTTGAAGAGAGATGTCAACTAGAACATACTACGGTAATGCACACCCGCCTTTTCTGGGGATTTGGCATTCTTCTTAAACTGAAAAGGCAGAGGGAGTCAATTACCATTTCGCGGTCACTGAGGAGAAACCACCAAGTTTCGAATAATCGGCTATATGACCAGGAGTTATATGTTAGTGAGTTTCCCTCCCTATTGGAGGATGTCTCTCCCCCTTGGAGAATATAAGCTTAGCTGAAGGCTCATTATGAGAAGCCTTTATTTATTTTTTCCCCATCCACCCACTCGAGACATTACTGTTAGTCAGGCAGACGTCCAACTGCCACTGCAGAGGTATGAATGCGTATCTCCCCCTATATCTTTCTCCATTCAACAACTCACCACCCCCCCCCCCCCCCCCCCCCCATGACTAAGAGGCAAGCTTTGTTTTATAATTCACTACTTTTCTTGCAGTCATTGCAACCCAAGCAGCTCTTGTAAGTTGCTTGGGAATGGTGCTCCCCCCCCCCCCCCCGGTACTTATCCTTGGAATTTATTAGTTTGATGTATATATATATATATATATATATATATATATATATATATTAGAGAGAGATGAGAGGCGATGAGAGCGAGACGAGAGAGAAGACAGAGTCAGGAGGCCAGAGGGTGTGTGTGTTGTCAAGTCAAGTCAAAATTTTATTGTCGATGTGGACATTGAATCAGCACTAGAACTTTGTTTTTCCAACAAGGGGGGGGGGCCATCCAATAACAAAAAAAAAAAAAATATATATATATTATAATATATATATATATATATATATATAGATGAAAGACCGAAAATCACCAGGAAATTTATGAAAATCAAAGACAATGAACAAAATAGAAAAACCAAGAAGAAATGGATGGGGGGGGGGGGGGGGGGAGGGGGAGGGGAGGTTAGGGAGTGTACAAATGAGAAGTGGAACATCCAGAAAGTAAGCGAGAGAGAGAGGAGGAGAGAGAGCGATGAGGAGAGAGAGAGAGATGAGAGGAGAGATTGGTTATGTACAATATGTTCATTGTCTTCACAACTTTGTGCACGTATGTATATTCAAAAGACTATTGTCGACACTGACTTATCCATTCCTTTGAGGCACACACACGCCATGCGCGAAGCATGTACATAGGTATTTTACATATAACATGCATACCCTGTGAAAAATCATATACCTTATATCAAGGGTTGGGCGAAACTATAAGTTATGAACCGTTCATGAGATACCTTTTCAAATTATTTTTAAACTGGAATTTATTGTTTATACTTTTAAAGCGAGTTGGTACCTTGTACAATACGTTTCCACCAGGAGTATAAAAAAACTAGATTTATAAAGATGATTTCTTGGTTAGGGAAAAGATTAAAAAAATGATTGTTGTCTATGGATGTTAGTTTTTGAACGTGTCGCTTCTCTTTTTAGGAGCATTGCCGTAAATAACATTATGCATAATACAGCCTTATTGAATAAAACGTCTGTTGTGGAACGTTAATATATTAAGTTTTTATAATCTTTCTGTAGTCAGATTGCTTGATTTTTAACCAATACTAATTTTAGTGTTCGCTCTTTTGTACATTCGAGAATCATTTTAAGTTGGGCTTCACTGCAGTTGTTCCCATAATGTCGAAGCATAATCCAGTATTGATAAATGTGAGCACAGAGGAAAAGCTTACGACGAATGGGTATCGAGGGAAATTTTAATCTTGGCTAGCTGAAGTAATTTTTTTTGAAAGACGTTTTTCCCAGTGACTTCGTATTGTCGGTCCACGATAGATCCTTATCAATGCTTACCCTAGCATTTTATGGTGAATCTACTTCTTCCATTAGTTTGACTTCAGCTTATAAAACAATGGCTGAAATTTTTGACTTCATTCTTTGCGTTTTGTCGAGCAATACATACATGCATATAGGTCTTGTTGATTTAAGGACATATGAATCAGTTGGGTCCAGTCAATACGTCTATGATATTATCTTGTAGTTTATTTGCTTAGTCTATGGGTGTTGAATTCACTGGAAATGGAGAGATGTATCATCGGCAAACATTTCGCATTTACATTTAACCTAAAAAAGGTAAATCAAGAGTTATAGATAGAAAACAAGAATAGGACCAAATTACAGAGCCTTGTGGTAATACTCCGTATTTGACAGGCAAAAAGATTGACAATTTTGTAGTTGCCTGTTACTGACTTGTTTCCTATTACCTAGAAAAAACAAAGCCATGAGGATTGTGAATTCTGGAGTAATTAATAACCCAGTTCTACTTTGCGCAATAGGAAGTGGAAGATTTATAACATCAAAGGGGGGGCTTTATTTTTTTTAGTTCTTTCAAAGTCTTTGCACCGCCACACCAGTCCAAATGTTATCATAAACACTGCTAGAAGGCTATCAACATTATACAGAGGGCATGACAGCCCGCCTGAAAAACCCGTGTCCCCGCTAGCTATACCAATCGCCCTAAAATTACTACCTTACCTCCTACTCTTTTCCAAAATCCTTTTCAAAACCACTTCACTCACCAGCCATAATAAAATATATAAACATTTCCTATAATTTATAATTATTTGTATTTCCTCACCATATATTACTAGTAATTAACTTTATCTTCGTTACAATTTTAAGGAAAAGTTTTTATTTCTCTATTCACAACATTGTATAAAAAATAAGTTAGCGGTCAGCTTTACTGGTCCCATGACATTTTAGTATTTTTTACCATCTAAACCGTCTAAAATCGCTTGCACCAGAATTGTTTTAAATATGAGAAACTTTTACTGACATTCCCATAACGTCATTGCGCCTTGGAGCAAAAAAGGCAAAGCAGATTTTTTTAAATCAAGGTAATGTTTTATGTGGCTGACTCCACAAAACCATGGGCACCAGTGCTATTCAACTGCAAAACACATTGATATTTGCCAACATGGTTGTTTAATGATATGCGCTAGTCAGTAGAAATTGCTGCCTTCTTGAAAACTGTATCTCCAAAACATGAACCACTAGCATCGCTTTCCAGATCAGACGTGATTCCTTAGTAGAAATTAAATCCCTTGGAAAGTAATTGCGTTTAGATTTTCTTTTCATTGATGTTTACCCTTATTTCTTTGTTTTCGAAATTCCTCTTTTTGTTCCCGAAACTTACTCCTCCACACCTTCTTTTATTTTTCTTTATCAATTTCTTTTGTCTTTCACAACGGTGGTTTTGTTTCTTGTTTGCAATCTTTTCTTTATGAATCGGAGCATGCTTGTGATATAAGAAAAAATGTATTGATCCTATATTCAGCATGCTTCACACAGGATCTATATTTGATAATCTCAGAGACTCCAATTTGTGTCGTGGGCAAGGTTGCAAGGAACTCTTCTTCTTTAACGTTTCAAACAGCTTCTGTAATTTATCTCATCTTATCGCCCTCCTTTGTTTTTTAACATGGCGTTTAGTACCAACCGTACGACAGACGGGATTGTGGTTCACTACTCCGCATGGTGAGCACATACTTCAATAAAAGGATTGTTTTGTGTTTGTGTAATGTGACCAATTGTTTGTGTGCGGTGCGTGCGTGCGAGCGTTGCGTGCGATGAGCCCCCCCCCCCCCCGTCACCGCCGTTCGTGCGTGCCGTGCTGTGGGCGTGCAGTGCGTGCGTGCGTGAGCTCGCTGTAGAGAGCGCGTTAGAGTGTGTGTGTTAGTGTGTGTGTTCTGTGTGTGGTGTTTGTGGCGCTCGCCGCGCGTCACCTGCGACCGAGGGCTCCACCTTTACCCTGGGTATCTAAAACTAGTATCCGCTCGGCGCTGTGGGATATACAGATGGTCATTCTCCACTTGTCTGTGTTAGAGTGCCAGATACCGAATAATTGAACAGAGCACCACCAACTGAATTTGCTGATCTGAAGGCGACCAGGTCGCACCACAATGAGAACCACCTGTAATTCGGATGCTTTTACGTCGGCACTCAAGGCAAGCTTTATCAGGTGACAACAACTTTCCCCCATAATAGTAACCCTCCAAGACTAATTGCTCCTACCCAACACATGTTAGGACGGTACCCTACTTATTACAGTTAGTTTTCTCGGTCACGTGCAAACCACTTTTCTCTCCAGTTAGTTATCTCTTCTTAGCTTAGATATCCCATGATAATTGTCATGATCTATACGATGTTGACACATTACCCCCGCACTTGGTAACACCTTAAGAAGTTGTTGATTTTTACTGTGTAATATTCCGAGAGACCGGCAGACTATCAGGAGACCTTTACCAGGCTCTTGACTGGCACTCTGTCAGGCTGACTTTCACATACATATGTTTGCGCAAGCTATCTGGGTTGAACTTTTCAGACTATCAGTCAGGGCAGACTGGTGGGGAGACCTTTACAGGCCCGGACGGCAGACTGTCAGGTTTTACTTTACAGTCAATGACAGGACCCTGTCCGGTTGAATTTACAGACAATAGGCAGACAGGATGTCAGAGATTGCCCCGTAGCACACATTGACAGGAAGACCTGTGGCGGCTGACTTTACAGACAATGACAGGCAGGACTGTGGAGCTGTCTTTACAGCAATGTCTGGCTGTCTGTCAGGAGGATATTTACAAGACAATGTACAGGCAGACTGTGGGGCTGACTTTTACAGACATGACAGGCAAGATGTCAGGCTGATCCCTAGAGGATCGACAATGACAGGCAGGATGCCTGGCGAGCCATGACAATGTCCAGACAATGACAGGAGCCTGTCAGGTTCACTTTTCAGACACTCCGGGCAGACAGTGCGGGCTCTGATCTCTTGCAGACAATGCCAGGGCAGACTGAGGGGCTGACTTTACAGACAATGACAGTGCAGACTGTCCGGTTGACTTTACAGACAATGACAGGACACTGTGGGGTGACTTTAAGACAAGTTGACGGCGCTGTTCAGGTTGGACTTTGCCGCAATGACAGGCATGACTGTCAGGTTGACATTTCCCGACAATGACCGGCACACGTGGGGCTGACTTTGATGTACAGTGAAGGCTCAGAATGTCTGGTTGACTTTTCACGACCTGACAGGCAGGACTGTGGGGCTGACTTACAATGCCCGGCCCGACTGTGGGGCTGACTTTACAGACAATGTCAGGCCGACTGTGGGGCTGACTTTACAGAAAATGACAGGCAGCCTGTAAGGTTGACCTTTACTGGACAATGACAGGCAGACTGATTAAGGCTGACTGTTATCAGACATTGTCTGGCAAGACTGTGGGGCTGTATTTACAGACAATGACAGGCAGCAGTCAGGCTGCCTTTGCAGAAATGACAGGCAGACTGAGGGGCAGACTTTACGGACCATGACAGGCCAGATGTGGGGCCTGACTATACGGGGCTGAATTTACAGACATTGGACAGGCAGACTGTGGGGCGATTTACAATGACAGGCAGACTGTAAGGACTGATTTTACAGACAAAGACTGGCTGACAGTGGGGCTCTGACTTTACAGAAAATGACAGGCAGTCTTTCAGGTTGACTTTACAGACAATGACAGGACAGAATGTGGGGCAGACTTTGCAGACCAATGACAGGCTGACTGTGGGGTTTACTTTACTGACAATGATATGGCTAGAATGTCAGGCTTCCTTTGCAGACAAAGCGGCAGACTGTAGAGAGGCTGACATTACAGGCCCAGACCGGCGGCCAGTCAGGTTGACTTTACCGACAATGACAGGCAGATGAGGGGGCAGACATATGCAGACAATGACCGGCAGCTGTGGGGCTGACTTTACAGACCAAAGAGCCAGGCCGACTGTGGGCCGCGAATGCAGACACTGACAGCAGACTGTGGGGGCTGCCATTACCGTACTGCCCGGCCCACTGTGGGGCTGCCTACCAGGACACTAGCCCGGCTCTTCTGTGGGCGCTTGACTTTACAGACAAGACAGTCAGAATGTAGGGCTGATACATACCGCCCCAGCCGCCTCAGAGTGGTCAGCCAAACCAGACCAAGCCCAGCTGGACTGTCAGGATGCCTTTCAAGACCAATGAAGAATCACCTGTTGAGCTGATCTATGCAACAAATGACATTGCGATGTGGGGAAAGAAGACTTTGCATACCAATGACAGGCAGCCTGAGGGGGCTGACTTTACAGTCTATGACAGGCAGTACTCGTCAGGTTCACTTTAACCCTGCCCCTAGCCCGCCCGCCTGGATCAGGTATACATATCCCTAGCGGCGCTAGGAGAGAGAGAGCAGACTTCCTGCCCCTGTCATCTCCAGACGTAATCCAAACCCCCTCCCCAGCCCTTCACGTCACTTATTGAGCTTGACTTTGCAAACAATGGACAGGGCCGATGTCAGGTTGACTTTTACATGACAGCGCTGACTGTGGGGCTGACTTTTCAGACATGACAGGCAGATGTGGGGCAGACCCTTTACTGGACAATGACAGGCTGACTTTGGGGCTGACTTTGCTGACAATGACAGTCAGACTGTGTGGCTGACTTTACAGATAATGACCAGGCAGACTGTGGCGCTCTGACCATCATACAGCAATGACGGAAGGAAGACTGTGGGGATGACTTTTTAGACCCCCAATGACAGCAGGGGACTGTGGGATCTGAACTTTAACTGACAATGACAGGCAGGAATGCTGGGGCTGACTTTGCAGACACAATGACAGGCTGGACTGTGGAGCCTGCCATATAATAGAACAATGACAGGCGGACTGTCTGGTTGGGACCTTTCCGACAATGAAGGCACACGGTGGGGACGGACATTGATCGACCATGACTAAAACACTGTGGGCCTGACTTTGCCGGACAATGACAGGACAGACTGACAGGTTGACTTTGCCCTGGACAGCCCGCTGTCAGTTGACTTTGCAGACAATGACCAGGCACACTGTGGGGCTGACATTGCAGGACACTGCCACCGCAGACTGTCGGATGACTTTGCAGACAATTACAGGCACGTGTCAGGTTGCCACTACAGGCAAATGACCGGCAGACTGTCAGGTTGTCTTTCCAGCCACTGACAGGCCGACTATAGGAGAGACTGCTTTACAGACCATGACCGGTCAGACTGTAGGGGTACTTACAGACAATGCTCATGGTCAGCCAGTGGGGCTGACTTATACGACAAAGCATGCAGACTGTCAGGAAGCCATTAAGACGCCACTGACAGACCAACCATATATTTGGAGCTGACTTTGCAGACCCTGACAGGCCGACATGTGGGGCCCCTGCCTATGCTAACACAGCCTGCCGGTCCATTGGGGCAGAACAAAACAGTCAAGCCGGACAGCCAGTCAGGTTTTCACTTTACAGACAATAGACCTCCGACTGTCAGGAAGCAAATCCATGCCGCCTCCAGTCAGGAAGTAAAAGCGCCCTTCCCTCCCTCCATACTTCATCAATCCCAGCCTTCCCCTCATACTTATTACTTTGCCTACAATACCTTCATCCTTTTTTTCTTCCTTATACCTACCCCATCTTCTCATTACTTAATCAAATCTCCCCATTCCTTCCTCATTATTTGCTTCCCCTAACCTTTTCCCCCATCCTTCCCCTCCATACTTAAATCTCCACATACCACCTGCACAGTCGTAACTTAGGTGCTTATTTGCCAGACACTGAACAGACTACCGTCAGTTGACTTTACCCTACGGACAGACTGTCAGGTTGATTTTGCAGACCCATGAAAACTCACAATGAGGGGCTGACAT
This sequence comes from Conus ventricosus, assembly GCA_018398815.1. Classification (NCBI taxonomy): domain Eukaryota; kingdom Metazoa; phylum Mollusca; class Gastropoda; order Neogastropoda; family Conidae; genus Conus; species Conus ventricosus. The sequence continues at coordinate 58,824,397 of CM031602.1, forward strand.
TGCAGAAAGAACCGGGCCCCCAGACCGGATGAATGACCCGACAATGCACAAGGCCGACCTGACCGTAATCAAAATCCTCCCCATGCCTTTTTGGTCTTTTTTCTCATTGAATATCATGTCTCTTTGCTTTTCCTTTGGCTTTGACCACCATTCAGTTTTGGTCACCCCAGTCCTTGTCTGTTGGTCTGTGTGTGTCCTGTTATTTCTCTGATCTTGAGACTTTCTTTTGCAGAATCCATCGCCTCTTGAACTTTCCATTTTCTGCCTGTCTTCAGCTGGGGCTTGATTGCTTCTACCACCTTTTCTCCTGAGTCCTCCAGCATGCTTTGAAGTCTGATCTTCCCTGCTTTGTATTCCTCCAGCATGGATTTCAGTGGTAATTTCAGCTTTGCTTAGCAACAGTACAGCGCTATGTCAGTGAGACAGGGTGGGACACCAAGCCATTTCCTTGTGAACTTGTTGATTTTGGCTTCCATTGCCTCCACTATGCTGGTGCAGATGTCGTATATCATCAGAGGCCATAGGAGCTTTGGTATCAGCATGAACTGCAGACAGCTTTCGTATCAGCATGAACTGCAGACACCAGACCTTGTATTTACCAGGGAGCCCACACTGGTCAATGGTCTCCAAGCCTTCTTCCGACATCTGTTCGGTTTCTTTTGCTCTTTGTGTATCAGGCTATCATCATACCATCTTCCAAGGCTCTTGGCTGGCTCTTCTGTGACCGTTGGAATGGCTTGGTTGGCAACAATGAAGACCACAGATTCGGCCACTTTTCCTTTCCTCAGTGAGAGACTCCGTGATTTCTTAGGCTTGAACTTCATTCTGGATGAAGCAACTATGTCGTCCAGCCTCTCCAGGACATGACGTGTCTCGTCTTCTCTGGATGAAATCACTGTAGTGTCATCCATGAAGGCCTTGAGAGGGGGTATCCTGTATCCATCGCCAAGGTCTGTTTGTCTTGCGTTGCTTGTTGCTGCTTTCAAGATGACTTCCATTGCCAACACGAACAGTATTGGGGAAATTGCACAGCCCATTGCAATGCCCACTTCCAAGTTGATCCAATCTGTTGTGTACTCCTTGGTAGAGAACCGCATTGAGAAGCCATTGAAGTACTTCTTGAGCATGTCGCGGATGTTCATATCAATATTTCATATCATGTCAATATAAATCATATCACATATCATATTAATAGAATTAGCACAAAATCAATACACGCCACCACTAATAAGGACATTCAACAAATACAGGGAGCTTCAACCGTCGCTCTCAAAAACTGACACATTGAATTTTTTTAATTACAGTTCTCACTGGCACCATCAGTAGTGTCCCAACAAACACAGTCCACACAGTTGGCTGCAACGAGCCCAAGTTACAGTCTTCACACGGTACGCAGAGCCGCTCACGAATATACTTTGAAGTTCCATAGGGTACACCCGCACAGGCGATCACGTCAGACTACCGACCGGGTGGTCAGCCTCTCCATGTCGTCTTGACAGAGAATCCTCAAGTCGCAGTCTTCACACGGCAAGCAGAGTACACTCACACAGAAGATTACGCGTACTACCGAAATGGTGGTCAGCCTCTCCACGTCGTCTTGACGGACGCAGCGGCGAATAAAGACGAATAC
>CM031602.1:58831026-58838526 GCA_018398815.1 Conus ventricosus
GTGTGTGTGTGTGTGTGTGCCTGCGCGCGCACGTTTTTGTGTGGTGTGTGTGTGTGTGTGTGTGTGTGTGTGTGTGTGTGTGTGTGTGTGTGTGTGTGTGTGTGTGTGTGTCCCCACGCGCGCACGTGCGCGCGCGCGCGCGTGTGTGTGTGTGTGAGAAGAGAGAGAAGAGAGAGAGAGAGAGAGAGAGAGAGAGAGAGAGAAGAGAGAGAGAGAGAGAGAGAGAGAGAGAGAGAGAGAGAGAGAGAGAGAGAGAGAGAGAGAGAGCGCAGCACGTGTATGTGTGTCCATGTGCCGGCATATATTTGAATGTATATGTATTGTTTTTTTTGTTCAAACTGTCCGTGTGTGTGAATGTGGATACGTTTTCAGAGCGGGCAGATTGTTCATTTTTCACTGGGTTCTTTTGTCCATCCGTCTCCCATGCTGAGTTTATTCGCTTGCATGAAATTAATCAAAGACAAATAATACATTTTGTTGCATTACATTTTTTACCAGTAGTGCACATCTAAAACAATGAAGAGTGAATCAGCTGAGCTATTTGCGGGATATATTTCTTATTGTCCCTTCTTATGTTCGCAGTTTGCTTGTATGAAATATCCTTGTTTTAGCGCTACTAATTCCAGATTCGTTCCGGTTCTTTACCAGAATATCTGTTCGTGATGGGACCATTTGGGGAGGGTCATGTCAGTCGTAGGTGTACTTTGTGCTCAGTGAAAGCCTTAGCAAGAACCAGCTCTTTATCGCTGGTACATTCTAGTAGGCTGGATTCTGCACAGACAGAATTGGCATCGAACAGATCTTTAACCACCGTAACTCACCCCCATAGGGAGTTCTACCGCGTCTTCAGACTTGAAGGAGGCATTTGGCAGAGTCGTTGAGGAGAGGTTACGTGTTACAATGAAAACAGTAAAGTTTGGATGAAAAGGTCAATACTATTCAGCAGCTACTCCACAATGGCCAGTGCGGTGTTCACACAAGACACTGCTCCACAATGACCAGTGTGGTGTTCACACAGGACACTACTCCACAATGACCAGTGCGGTGTTCACACAGGACACTACTCCACAATGACCAGTGTGGTGTTCACACAGGACACTACTCCACAATGACCAGTGTGGTGTTCACACAGGACACTACTCCACAATGACCAGTGTGGTGTTCACACAGGACACTACTCCACAATGACCAGTGTGGTGTTCACACAGGACACTACTCCACAATGACCAGTGTGGTGTTCACACAGGACACTACTCCACAATGACCAGTGTGGTGTTCACACAAGACACTGCTGGATACTGTTGAGCTTGTCAGGTTTGCCTTCTATATAACCATGAAGATCATGTCAGCACAGCATTGGAGGAAGAACTATAATGAACCTTGCTTCTGCAGACTACTTCGATGGCCTATCAGGCATTACACAAGAACTGGACAAGCCTGTTAAAGCATTAGGTGAAACATCAACAAGATATGGCATTGGAAGTACTGCAGAAAAGACCAGGCTAACAGGCAGCTAAAACAACACCTTTACTACTGACTGTCAACAGACCAAAGCTGGGAACTGTTTCGCACTCATTTACCCAGTATCCATCATTACTAATGAGGAATCCCCACCAGTAATCCTCTCAATGGCAGCAAAGACAGCATCAGTACCCTACGGAATGAAACCTGTCTGAAAGGACAATTTCCATGGACCAGAAGACCAGTTTCCTGCATGCGCTGGTACATTCCGTCATCAAGTATGCATGAGAGACATGGCTCCTCTCAGTGCATCCGGAAAAAAGAATCTAGCCCATGAGATGAGTGGATCTCACATGATGCTAAACGTTATGTGCACTTATATCACTGATGAACAAGTGTGCCAGATCATTAAGCGTGGGACCATATGACGATCTTCCGACAACAGTTTAGAAAAAAAAAGCTATGTTGGTAAGAAAGCAAAAACTTAATCACTGTGCCGCTAAATGACAAACGGAACAAAACTACAAAGCAGTGTTCTCTGGCAGATGCCATTCTGTAATGGCCACCTGATGTGACACGACAGAAGCTCCATGGGATCGTTCCCATAGGTGCACCAGCCCATATTTCATGACTGCAGAGCCCGCCGGCAAAAACTGCCACCACGAAGCAACTGTGGTGTGCATCCCGTAGCCATGCTCGTTGCTGTTCTGCAGACAGGTGATGACAGTACAACTCCAGACACAGCCAAGCTTTCGCCATAAGGTCCTACATACTTTCTGAAGAGAATCCCGGGTCACAGTCTCTCCCATTGTCAACAGGACTTTCCCTGCAGTCAGTGAGTCTTTCCTCGCTGTCACAGGACTTTTCCCCAGAGATAGTCAGAAGGCAGACAAGAAAAAGATACACCCGAAGGTGCAGGTAGGACCCAGAGAAGTACTGTCCTCAATCGCTGAACAAACAAGCTGGAAGCAATCCTGCACCATCCTTGGAAACCTGTGCAGTGTTCACATAGGGTGCATGCATGCACAGGGCATTTCATTAACTCATGAAGAAACATAACTGCTCCCTGGCAGATTCCATTCTGTAATGACCACCGGATGTTACACAACACAACCTCTATGGGAGCGTTCCCATGGGTGTACCATTCAGTTATCATCTTAACAGACAGAATTGCATACTGGCAAAAGTCAGATGGTACACAAAGAATAGTGGTCAGATTGTTCACAAAAAATCTTAACCACATGGTAATAGCTTTTACCACATGGTGGCAAGTAAACTACTACAACAGAATACTCATTCATCATTTTGATAAATGTCATCAAGGATTAGCACAAAGTTACACTTTTAAACCATATGGCATTTATATTAATCAATGCACAGATTCAAAACGTAGAAACATAGTTTCAACTTACAGTTCTGGGAAAATCAATAACTCAGACCAGGTCAGAGTGAGAGATAACATGCCTCTTCTCTGGTTTTCCCCTGGTGTCTGTCTTGTTATTTAGTTCTGATCTACAGCTGGTCTTGATGAATCAGTGAATGTGCGACACTATGTGTCTTCTATTTGTATGCTGTTCTGTCAAGTCAGGTTTTGATCTGGCTGACAGGGTGTCACTCAAGACACTGAAAGGGAAAGGGGGGGTTCACCCCTTTCCATGGATTGGACCAGCTGCGAACGTTTGAAATGCACGTCAATTGCCGAGTCAAATCAACGTATGATAATTCACAAAGGGTGCTTGAAGAATGCATGCTAAGCAGCTAAAAGCTGATTAACACAAATTCATCACACCAGCCACACACCGGACTGTCAGGTGTGGGAGGTGGGTATGGAGGGAGGGGTAAGTGAGAGAGAGAGAGAGAGAGAGAGAGAGGGAGAGAGAGGGTTCTCTGTAGTGTGCCGACTATTAGTCGATCGCTGGGGAAGTAGATATGTGAGAGAGAGGGGGGAAGGGGGGGGGGAGATGGGTGACGTCTTCACGACATGGTGTAAACATAAGCTGGGTGGCCCACCTTCCATTACCATGTTTCAAGAGGGAGAAGGGGGGGGGGAGACAGTGATGTTGTTATGAAGCAACGTAAAAAAAAAATGTCATGAATTGCTTCATTAGGGAGAGAAGGAAGGAGAGAGAGAGTGGAGGGTGGGGGCAAGGGTGTGTGTGGAGGGTGGCATAGACTAGAATTTTATACTACCATGTATGAAACACAGGCGAGAAAGAAAGAGGGGGGGGAAAGTGGGTGGTGGTAGTGGTGGTGGTGGCATGCATGCTTGCACAATTTGTACAAGAGGGTAGGTGTGTGGGACTGATCAGGTGGAGTTGTCAAGTGACTCGTCTCAAGGTGTAAAATGAAAGTAAAACTACTACTACTACTACTAGTACTAGTAGTAGTAGTAGTACTACTACTACTACTACTACTACTACTACTACTACTACACAATGGAATATCAACTGGATTATGTCAATCTTCTCTGAAACTGTGATGGATGAAATCCATCTCTGCAGCCTCCTAAACCACCCATGTCTACACCAGGGTGCTGTCCTGAAGACTCCCAAGTGTGTCCCCCGCAACAACTCAAACCTAATCTAACATACACATCCCTCAGTTCCTTTCCTGACAGCCTGCATCTCTTGGTGCCAGCTGTCTGACAGGACATGACAGGGGGATGGGCAGACATCTCTCCAAATGAAAGGGCTCATTTTGAGTTGGCATGGCTCCCCAAAGCATGAGGGAGAGGGACTGCACTAGTCTCATGGGGTGTGTTTGAAAATTGGGTCGACGCCATGAGCCAAGGCTGAGAATGTCTGTGATAAAAAGATGTGACTGTACAGGAAGGGTTGTCAAAGTCTTCTTTGTCTTTGAAGGATGCCAAATTTCTGTAAATCCGTCCTGCTTTGGTCGTTCTGTAACGTCATTCTTGGATGGCTCGTTTTCTGGATGTTAATTTGTTTGTTTGTTTTGACATGTTTTAATGCCATGGAGGGATAATGGGGGCTTAAAGGCTAGATAACAAAGAAGTGAGAAGAGAATGAAACAAGCACGCTTACATGGAGCTGCTGACACAGAGAGAGAGAGAGAGAGAGAGAGAGAGAGAGAGAGAGAGAGAGAGAGGAGAGAGAGAGAGAGAGCGAGAGAGAGAGAATGATAATTTCGAGAAAAGACCACAGCCCCATTTGAAGGAAGTGAGTAATGATCAGCATATTTAAACAAGGTATTTTATAACTGAAATATAAGCATCCACAACATATGCATTTATTCATGTCAAGTCTCTCCCCTTTTGAATGGCTTGTATAGAGATACAAATCAAGGTTGCTTGAAACGTTTTCATTTCTTGATGAAAGAAGACAAACAATCTTGAAAAGTGCCGGATGTCGAAGATACTTTAACGGAATAAATTTCTGTTGGATATCTGCCAGCACAGGGCATAAGAACACAAAACGAAGTTTATCTTCTCTGCCAGACTTACGCAATAGACACAATAAATCCCATTTGTGTCTATACATTATATCTCTGACGTTGTACAGCAATATCCGAAAAAGCAAACCTGAATTTTGTCAGTTCAGACCTGACAAATCTATTCACGTTCACGGACATTTATGCTTCTACTTCAAATAAATGATTACTTTTCAGCAGTCTGAATAGTGAAAATCGTTTGCTGGTTTGAATATTGCTATCCGAGTCCTACCATATACAATCTATTATTCACTGTGGCTGACACAGCCAATTCCTTGTTCTTACCGTGGAAACAAAAAACCATAATTACATAAACATTCATGAATGCCTGATTCTTACGTAGTTTTCCCGCTCGTTTCCATGTCACATGATGTTTTGTAAGCCTTTGTGGGTAGTCTATGTTCCTTCATACGTACCAGCTGAAGCCAGTGTCTGACACATTTTATATCTGAATTCAAAGAGATAGGGAATCTACTAAGTTCCCCATACGTAAAGTCATTTGGAGTATGTCTATCAACATTCAAAAACCGCTTCGTACCAAATAAGTGCAATTTCTCTATGTTGTTTCCTTTCTCTAAACCCCAACTCTCAGCACCATACTGGACTATAGGCTGGACCTGGCATCAAACATCCTGAAAAATAGTTTCACTGACTCGTTTTCAAAGTTACGAGAAACTTTGAATAGCCATAACAGTTCGCTTCCCTTTGTCCACCAAAGCTGATCAAAGCAGAGACAGAAACGAGTTCGTGGGAGAGAGAGAGAGAGAGAGTGAGAGAGAGAGAGAGAGAGAGAGAAACAGACAGACAGACAGACAGAGACAGACAGACAGACAGAGACAGACAGAGAGACAGAGACAGAGACAGACATAGATAGAGACTGACAGAAAGACAGACAGACAGCAGAGAGAGAGAGATTGAGAGAGAGAGAGAGAGAGAGACAGACAGACAGACAGACAGACAGACAGAGACAGACAGACAGACAGAGACAGACAGAGAGACAGAGACAGAGACAGACATAGATAGAGACTGACAGAAAGACAGACAGACAGCAGAGAGAGAGAGAGAGAGAGAGAGAGAGAGAGAGACAGACAGACAGACAGACAGACAGAGACAGACAGACAGACAGAGACAGACAGAGAGACAGAGACAGAGACAGACATAGATAGAGACTGACAGAAAGACAGACAGACAGACAGCAAGAAGAGAGAGAGAGAGAGAGAAAAGAGAGAGGGGAGAGAGAGAGAGAGAGAGAGAGAGAGAGAGCTCATGAACTCGTGAACTCGTGACTTCAATGTGAGGCCTCCAGCCTATCCACATGAGACACGTAGCATGATATTGTTTATGCTATTGAAAATGAAGGATTTATACAGTAAAAAATTTCAAAAAGGATGCTCATTTGGCGATAACAAAAGTAACAAACTTAGGTTTACAACATTTCATTACAACTGTTCGTCTATAAAGCGTAAAGCGTAATGTACAAACATAGCAACATCTCCCATTATGGTAGCATTATCGTTTTGCAATAGTGTCTTCAACTGGACAGGAAATCTATCTTTATAGTATTTATGAATATATTTTTCTCGTAATTTTTTGTAACTTGAACAGTTTTAGAAGAAAATGTATTTCGGTTTCTTCTTCACTGCAAAAAGGCAGCTGTTATTGCTATAGTATCAGTATACTTTTTATTTCTTCGAAGCTGATTACACCTAATCTGACTTTTGCTAATGCCCTTCTGAATTTTGTAATTGTAGATGGTATAATGATAACTACCTTCTAATTTACTGTGCCAGTCCTGTTTGAAGCAGTCTACCATTCTCTGTCTAAACACTGAGAAGAATGTCTTTTCATCTCCTACTCCATTTATCCACACTTCTGAAAATCCGTAGGAATCAAAACAATGTTTTATGTCTAAAGCCCAGTTGGGGGATTTGCTAACCTCTTTCAATTCTTTTTCGTATGCTTGTTTTGGTATTCGGTTTGGCGTCATTATATTTTATCCTGAACTAGTATGTCACTGCTCATAAAGTATAATCAATATATAGATTTTGCTTGTACATCTTGTTGGATCATTATTAGGTTGGCTGTGTACACTATTCTGTTTTGCGTGTGGTTTGTTGGAAAGACCTTGGTCACTTACCTGTTTCTTTTTCTCACGAGTGTCACTAGATGCGCTGTTGCGTGTGCCTGCTGTATGTTGTTGGCTAGCTTGTCTATGAATGGAAGAGCTAGACCGTAAGTTAAGCCTGCCTGCTGCGCGAGACAAGCTACCTCCCTCACTCTCACCCCCACCCTTCTCTCTTTCCCTGTGTGTGCTTGACTTGTTTCATCTCCCTGGCTGGTCGCTGTGCTGCTTGCTGTACCACCAAGGTTTGCATGAGCATTGTGTGATTGGCTAGTGCCTGGGTCAGCTAAGGTCAGTGTTACGTTGTCAGGGGAACCCCAGTTGCTGGTTGGCTGATGGGGGGGGGGGGGGGCTGCTTTGTCAGAGTTTGTGAGATCACTGGTTAATTTGCATGTGGCCATGTGGTCTGATTCTGCATGCCTGCTTGTTGATCAGAGGGAATGTGAGTTTGTATGGGATTTTCTGAT
>CM031602.1:58846026-58849417 GCA_018398815.1 Conus ventricosus
GAAAATATAAAAAGATATCCTCTAAGACACAAGTGCTGAGGGCCAGTTCTTGGAATGAATCCGCAAATTAAAACGGACTAAAATACAACAAACTAATAAATTCCAAGGATAAGTACCGAGCACCGTTCCAGCAACTAACAGATATATATATATATATATATATGTATAACCACTTTCCGCGGTCACTGAGGAGAAACAATCAGGTTTCGAAATATCGGTATCTGACCAGGAGTTATATGTTAATAAGTTTCCTCCCTATTGGAGATTGTCTCCCCTTGGAGACTATAAGCTTGCTGAAAGCTCATTTTGAGAAGCATTTTTTTTCCTCAATCACCCACTCAAGCACATGCTATTAGTTAGGCGAATTATCTACCACTGCAGATATGAATGCTTATCTCCCCCTATTTCTTCAATCTAAGAGCAATCTTTGTTTATAATTCAATATTTCTTGCAGTCAGTCATTGCAACACCAAGCTGCTCTGTAAGTTGCTGGAATGGTGCTCAGTACTTATCCTTGGAATTTATTAGTTTGTTGTATATATATATATTATATATATATATATAATATATATATATATATATATATATATATATTGTGTGTGTGTGTGTGTGTGTGTGTGTGTGTGTGTGTGTGTGTGTGTGTGTGTGTGTGTGTCTGCCTGCCTCCATTTCTTATACCAAAATACACATATCTTAATTTTCAACTTCAATGACAAAGCTACGTGTCACAGACACACGCTAGCCAGCCAGAGCTCTTCCTCACCAAAATTCTTTCTCTTCTTTTTACATCCATCCAGTATCTGACACCAAGACGGCCCTTCAACTGATTCTATTCACAAAAACTTTCTAGAAGGAAAAACATCATGCCACTTATTTTCTTTAATATAGTGTGAGGAATCTTTCTTTTCATGGAAGACGGGATGCCAGTCAGCAGAACCGTTAAAATCAGGGGGATTTTCAGCACGAAGCTACGTTGCCGCGTGAGATCTTCCGAAGCGTGCGGAGTGTCTCCTAGGCTTGAGCCCAGCTAGAAGTCACCGTGCGATGTGTCCGTATCACACACTGTGTGCTTTGGCGTATTCATATGCCATGTGTGTGTGTCTGTGTCTGTGTCCGTGTGTGTGTTCTGCCCGATTTATGACGACCTACAAAACAACGATAGACTGTTGCTTGTCCAAGAAGAACGCAAGAAAAGCGTTAAGAATCTTTAATAGAAACAAGAAACTAGAAAACAGACGATCATACGCACAGGAAAGGAAAAAGTATAAAACTACTCTTAGAATCAAGGGGAAAAAATTCAGAAAGGAAGCTGTAGATAGACTTGTCAACAATCGACATAATGCACAGGCAGAAAGAAATAAAGAAATGGAAAACGTAAAACCCGATTGAAAAATAACATAACAAAAGAAGACTGGTTTCGTCACTTTTCTAATCTTTTAAATGACAGTGCTGAACAACACGATCTCGATATTTTGAGCCAATGGGTAGCGAAGGTGATAACTTGTTTGATTGCCTAAATATTGATATATCAGAATAAGAGGTAAAAAAAAACAAAAAAACTGTAAAACATTCAAAATCAGGAAAAGCAGCCGGACCTGATGGGTTAATAAATGTAGTTTTAAAAGTCTCACAGGATAGGATTGTCCCTTTTTGACAAAGTAATTTAATGCATTGTTTTCCAAGGGTGCGTACCCCAGTGAATGGTCAAAAGCTATCATATTTACACTCCATAAAAAGGAGACATTAACAGTCCCGATTATTATCGTGGTATTGCTCTTTTGTCTTGCCTCAGCAAACTGCATACTTATATATTAAATAAGAGGTTGACAGAATGGTCGAATACATACAATATTATATCTGAAACAGGCTGGTTTCCGCAAAGATTATTCAACAATCGACCACATTTTCACATTTCATGCCTTAGTTCAGAAATATCTCGCTCTAAACAGAAAGATTTAGATAGCCTTTGTCGACTTTCAGAAAGCGTTTGACACGGTCAAGAGACATGTACTGTGGAATATTTTACTAAAGATCGGAATTGGTGGTAAAATGCTTTCAGCGATCCAAGCAATGTTCAACTCTGTAAAATTTAGCGTAAAAGGTAAGCTGGTTTGTACCGACTATTTTGAATGCCTCCAAGGACTTTAGCAGGGCTGTTCGGCTTCTCCAACACTATTTTCTTTTATTGTCAACGAATTAGCTGCTTAAATGATCAATAACGGTGAGCATGGCTTCCAGCTTAGACCTGACGCTAATGAGTTAGATATTTTTTTAATGTTTGCTGATGATATTGCTTTATTTTCGTCCAGCCCGTGTGGCCTTCAAACTCAGCTAAACAACTTATTTGTGATATCTGCAAAGCTCGGACTGAAAGTGAACCTCAGTAAAACAAAACTAGTAATGTTCAGAAAGGGGGGCCATTTATCAAAACATGAAAAATGGAATTATGGAACTCAAGACGTTGAAGTAGTAAAGTTTACAAATACCTTGGCCTCAACTTCACTACTCGCCTGAGCCGCAAATTGTCTGTCGAAGACATGATTACAAAAGCAAAGAAATGTGCTGTAGACACATTTAGAACCGTGTGGAAAATCAATTGTACTGACCCAAAAATATTCTTTCAGCTCTTTGATGCCCAGATTGTACCACTACTGTTGTAGGCATCGGAAATTTGTGGTACTGGTGAAATAGAAGAGATAGAAAAAGTACGTTTATTTGCATGTAAACTGTAAACGGTTGCTGAATGTAGCTCTCCATACACCAAATCTAATAGTGTATGGTGAACGTGGTCGATTTCCTCTCTTTGTTCAAGCTTCAGTACGGTGCGTTTCTTATTGGCTTAGACTTTGTGCATTACCTGAAAACAGATTTTCTAATATGGCTTACCAAATGCTTAAAGAAATGAACGAAAGAGGAAAGGAAACGCGGGCCACTAAAGTCAGAAGAATGTTGTGTGTAAATGGTGTTGGACATGTATGGTGTTCACAGGGTGTCGAAAACAGAGAAAGTTTCCTGAAGGAATTTAAGCAACGATTGACTGATTGTGCTAAACAAAATGGTCGTCAAAACTCACCGACAGCAACCGTTTACGACTTTACTGTTGTTTTAAAAACTTATTAGGCGTGAAAAATATTTCGATGTTATCAGTTCACATTACGTTAAAAACCCATGTTCATAAATTTCGCTTGGGAATAACAGATCTGAACTGTAACGTATAGATAGATACAATTCAGAAAATATCGACTGATACAATGCCCTTTTTGTCAGCCTCTCAAGAATGAAGCCCTTTTTTGTTCTTCTGCTCGATTTATGACGACCTACACAACAAATATCTGTCAGCTTCAATTTGTTGTCTTACAGAAAGCAGAATTATCCATTCTAAATCCCAAAC
>CM031602.1:58850646-58855646 GCA_018398815.1 Conus ventricosus
TATTGTTTACAGGCTGCTGGCCTGTTATTTTTCATGAGACAACTCCCGTTCCCTTGCTTTAAATTCTTTGATTGTGTGTGGGTGTGCTTGGTTGCTTTCATTTTTTTTTGTGTGAGAGCTTGCGCGTTTAACGTGTTTCTTTCGTGTTTTGTTGAGAGAGAGCAGAGAGAGAGGGGAGGGGAGAGAGAGGAGAGAGGAGAGAGAGAGAGAGAGAGAGAGAGAGAGAGAACTCAGAACTCAGAACCTGTTTACTGTACATCGGCCTTGGGCCACAATACAGGGGACGGGGCACGGGGATGTGGGCCCACTGACCCACATTTCATGTGCAGGACATGCAAAACATAAACAATCATGGACTCATAAAATTTATAGAGAAAATGAAAACAATTCCCCATTAAACAAAACCATGACTGTTTGATAATTACCCATTTCCATAAACATTGAAGTTTGAAATGTACACATGTAAAGTGATTATATAATTACCCTGTCATTTTCTGCCTTCTATTACTGCATGAAAAACATACTAGAAAGATTGTTTTCTTAGATCACTGTTTTCGGATTCAAGAAGCTTATGCATTGAAGTGTTAACATGACCACTTAGAATTCTCTCTTAAGTCATTATACATAATGTCACCCCTTTAAAAAAATGGGCCTCATTTTCAGTTTTTGATTTACAAAAAGGACACATTTTATCTTGAACTCGATCACTATATCAATAAACTTTGTTGTTGAGAGGTGAACATTAAACCTTATTTGAGCAATAGCAAACGAAAACAATACACCCATATGACATATGTACTTCTCTTTTTTCAAAATGACTTTGAAGTTCGAAAACTCTCTTTCTGTCTCTATCTCGAATAGCGCCCGTACCATTCTTGTATAAACATTTTCTACTAGTCTTTTTTTAAACATACTCAAAAAAGCCTTTCTATCCCTACACCTTGTTGAAACCAGACTATGTAGAAACCAGTTGTGCATAGAATTTCTCTTATTTTTGACGCCCACCCCAGTCCTTCCCATTCTTGTCCAATTCCATTAACATTAGATACGCCTTAAGGAAACCCGATCAGGGTTCTATTTTAATAGCTTTAAACCAATATCTAATGGATATCTACCCAGGTCACCATATACCACTTATTTGGAGTTTTGACTGGAACGCCTAAAAAACCTTTTACACGCCAATTTCATATATACTGTTTTCGATATGTTCTAATCTATTTACCCCCAAATTTCGGATGAATTTATAATAAAATGGGGTTGGATCTTTACGTCAATATTTTGAAAAAGGTTTTATTGTTCATTTCTTTTTAAATTTACTGAAAGCCCTATTAATTCTGAACCACGGGCTTTCTTTCCTTTTTGTAACCAAAGTGATCAGTTCCTTTCTTTGGGCACTAATCATTGTTGTAAAAATTTAAAACTAATATAACAATAACTATTTACCACTTCTAACTTGGGACCCAAATTTTTAAAACCACCGCTCACGGTTTTCCAAGAAAACCCCTTCCAAAAGACCATTACTTTAGTTTTATCGGTATTAACTGTCAACTGCATATTCTCGCAAAAATCTTTCAAAATATTAATTGCTGTTGTAAACCAATTGGGGTGTGATTGAAAGTAGAAATACATCATCAGCAAAAAGAAGAATAAAAAGTTCTGCTTATCAGGCAAAATTTGAACACCAATGCTTACCTCTTTCATTCACACTATTGGCTAACTGGTTAATGAACATTGAAAATAAAAACACAGGGCTCAAAAACACCCCTGTCTAACACCAACAGGACACCGCAAAGAATTCAGGACAGTTCATTGTTTCCCCGTATTAAACATGACAATAATGAATTATACATAAGCAGACAAAGAAGCAAAAAATTTCCCTTTGAACACCTGGTTTCTAAGGGCATTCTAAAAGTTTGTCATGACGAACGGAATCAAAGGCCTTTTTAAAGTCCACGAAGCAGCGTATAATTTTCCTTCCCTTTATAGACATACATTTCTGAACGGTTCCCATACATTTGTAAATATCTGATCAGTAGTTAGAGTAGTTTTTCCTGAATCCTGCTTGGTTTTCAGAATCAGCTCGTTGTTGTTAATCCAGGAATGTAATCCCCTTTGTTTAATATCATGTATAGCATTTTGATACAATACTTAACAATGAAAACACCTCTAAAATTGTCCACATTTTCAGGATTCCCTTTCTTGTAAATGGGAATTATAATTGCCTTAGACCAGCCTTCTGGGTAGATACCTTTTTCGAAAAAGTGTGTAGAATAGTTTATTGAATAAATTTCGTTGTATCCTTACCGCCGTTTCTGAGCATTTCAGCAAAAATTTCCATTATACCACAAGTTTTTATTAGATTTTAATTTGCTTATTGCAAAAATGATTTCCTCTTCCGAAATTGGGCTGTTTATTCACGGTCATCTTGCTCTGATAAGTCTACTTCCATTTGGGAATGCTGTTCATTGCTAACCTCATTGCTCCGGAAAACATTTTTTAAAGTGACTTACCCAGTCAGTTAGTGTTTTTATACTATTTACAAACTCTTTCTCTATTTCCACAGCCCAAATTTTTAAAGTTCCTTCCAAAAAAGTGTCGAGTTAGAAAAAGTAATCTGCAAGAGAATCAGCTTTTGTTTTTGATATGCTTTTTTCTTCATTTTAGTAACTTTTTGTAATTCTTCCGTGCTGCAAATATATTAAGTCTATCTTCTTCACTCTAGACTCCTGAAGGTTTAACTTCATTCTAGTTTCCTTTTTAACATGGAACATTCCTCATCAAACCATTCAGACTTCTTTTTCGGACCCGGATGACACCTATTGAACATACTTTTACTAGCATCGTGTAAACATTGGTTAAATGTCAATAAAGCACTATCAACTCCTGTCTATTAAAGTCATGGCCTCATAAATTTTACTCTGTATTGCATTGCTCTTCAGAGGGGTTAATAAAATTATCTTTTTTATCTTCTTTCCAAACTAATTTTTCTGTCATTTTATTTTCACCTGAATTTTTTTACACTTATTTTCTCCAGTATCCACTGTTTTCCAAACGGATGTCATAATAACTGGAAGGTGATTGTATACCACATTTTTCAATGATTACGGAAGATACATTAACCTCGTTGAAACATTCACATGACATATAAATAATCTACTGTACTTGACCCCGCTGATGAAACTTTGGGGTAGCTGCATCAGAATGTCTTTACATAAACCATTTTAATATAAAACAATCAAATATTTGACAAATTTCCAATAATTGGTTGGGCCAAAAACATTTTTATGCCCGTCTTGAGATTTCCTACGAAATTCCTTGGTGCCCAAAGCATTTATAATTTTCATCCTCAACTCGTTATCGAAGAGGCAAAAAGTTTTCATCTGCTGTTCGTGCATTTAAAGGGCACCGTTGTAAAATGTTTGAAGTCACCATACAAATCCTGTAGATCTAATAAACCTTGTTCCAGTTTTCCCTCCCCTATCCCTCTTTCTGATGGTTCCCAAAAAATAGAATCTGTGGGGGTATATATGTAAACATACCATCATTATGTGTTTTGTAGTTGAAAAAAAATTTTTTATGAAGTTTTACAATTATTGCATTTTTGCTTTGCACTTGTACATGTTCAATGGGAAAACCCCCATACCTTTTTCCCAATATAACAACAATTCCACCAGAATGTCTACCCTGACGTGATAATTTAATAGCTTTTAAGGTGAATACCCCATAATCATCAAACCCGGTGGAATGCAAATCATTAGAAAAAAAACGTTTTTGTTAAAAAAATAAAATCATGCAACAACAAAAAATCAACAAACTCTTTATTTTCTAGTTTTGGAAGTAGCCCGTTACATTATAATTCAAAAATTTTAGTTGAGACGTAATGACATTTTGTACAAAAGATCCGTCAGAGCACTTGGTCTGCTTTGTCTCTGGCTCGCTGGAATTAACTGTATCATTGTCTGATATTGTGGCCCGGCCCATTTCCTATTTCTTTTTGCTGCGGGAACAGCTTTTATGACTTTTCGCATGTTTGGATGAAGGTCCCTCCCTCTCTTTAGACTGGCCCCCGCGCAGGAGTTTGTCTAGAGCATCCACTATGCTACTCTGACTGACGATCTTCGAGCCAGTGTGTGGGTGTTCTTGTTCCCTGACTGTTTTCCGAACAGCAGAACTTCTGGGATGCCGCTCCTGTTCTACAGGCACAGATGGAGGAGAGATGAAAGTCCTCTCCTCTTCTGTCTTACCCTGACAGGCCTCTGAAACAATAACCTTTTCTTGGGCATTTTTGAGCAAACAGACTGCTCAACAGCCTGTCTGAGGATCGAATGACCTTCTTGACCATCACTGCCCTTTTGGTACATTCGTGACACTTAATGATTCAGAGCTAGATATGCCGCATGCATCAGTGTCCTTGTCACTGTTTGCGTCTGGGTGTCGAGGTCAGTGTCATTCAACTTTTGAGTCAAAGTCTCTGTCGTCGTTGTCGGATCCGTCACTGTCGATTCAGTTCACCCTGAAAGTCATCATCAACGCATCTGTTAACTCTTATCACCTGAACAGCCTTCACCTTCATCTTCACCCACACATCCGTTTTTCTGTTCTGTAAGTTCAGTTTTGTCCACCTGACCAACCCCACATTCTTCTTCTTGGTTGTTATCCTGCTTTCCTGATTATTTACCGCAACATTCATACAAAGACCGACATTTTGGGCCCGAGCCCAACCTGACATATTTTTAATGTCAGAGTTTGCAGGGCAAACGTTGTCATCCTTTCTGAAGCCACCGTGCCGATAGGCCTCACTGAACTGACTGGTGGTAGATCTGCGGTTCTGGATGTCCTTTTTGATAGGACCAGTTCCTGTGGTAAGAGTTTCCGGATCTCCGCTCTTGCTGCTGGCTGTAGGAGAGATGTCCCCGGCACCACTGGTCTCTGACTGTAGTCTTGGAAGCCAGAATTGCTCGGGCTGTTGGGCGGCTGTTTTTGACGGTCACAGTCTTTGA
>CM031602.1:58860646-58883146 GCA_018398815.1 Conus ventricosus
GAGAGTGTCTCTCATCTCTCCTCTACGCCTATCATGGGCAAGAGAATGATGATGATGACATGTATGTATGCATGTGTGTGTTTATGTGTATGTGACATGTATGTATGTATGTATGTGTGTGTTTATGTGTGTGTGTGTGTTTGTGTGTGTGTGCGTGTATATATGTCTGGGTGCATGTGTCAGTGTGTGTGTGTGTGTGTGTGTGTGTGTGTGTGTGTGTGTGTGTGTGTGTGTGTGTGTGTGTGTGTGTGTGTCTGTGTCTGTGTGTATGTGTGTGTGTGTGCGTGTATGTGTGTGTGTGTGTGTGTGTGTGTGTGTGTGTGTGTGTGTGTGTGTGTGTGTGTGTGTGTGAGTGTGTGTGTGTGTGTGTGTGTGTGTGTGTGTGTGTGTGTGTGTGTGTGTGTGTGTGTGTGTGTGTGACAGAGAGAAAGTGAGAGAGAGAGATAGACAGACAGAGAGAGAGAGAGAGAGAGAGTCTGTGTGTGATGCTGATCTGATGATTTTGTACTTTTCTTTTTTTATATTTGATTCGTTTCAATACGACAGAAATTCTAAATTGAAGCAGGGAACAGTAAGCAATACATTTGTCATATGGAATGTATTCAATCATGTGATAGAACAGTTGATAGAATTGTCAAGACAATATGGAGTTCTTCCCATTTGCTTTTGGAGATAAAAAGGAATTTACGTTTTATTACCACTCTTGTTATCTGAAGGATGTGGATGCATCAGGCTGCTTTTAAGTGATAATTCACTCTGTGTTAACTTGTTTGAGTGATGCATCAGGCTGCTTTTAAGTGATAATTCACTCTGTGTTAACTTGTTTGAGTGATGCATCAGGCTGCTTTTAAGTGATAATTCACTCTGTGTTAACTTGCTTGAGTGATGCATCAGGCTGCTTTTAAGTGATAATTCACTCTGTGTTAACTTGTTTGAGTGATGCATCAGGCTGCTTTTAAGTGATAATTCACTCTGTGTTAACTTGTTTGAGTGATGCATCAGGCTGCGTTTAAGTGATAATTCACCCTGTGTTAACTTGTTTGAGTACTAGCAGTGACATGACTTTAAGCGCAGATATTTTAGAGCAGATTCTGAAGTATTCTTCCTAAAACATGTTTGCTGGTTTCTTTTGAAAGAAAGTTAATTATGATCCTGCATTAAATCATTCAAAGAAGCTGCATGACCCAAGGCTTGCATTTTATCGGTTTTTTATTTGTGCATATCTTTATTTACTTAATTTTGTCTCTACTTTTTTTCTAATATGGCTATTGCAGTTGGGTGTGTGTATTCAGCCTGAACTGACTTAAATTGATCTGCCATCTGAGGTTAGGTCACTTCGTTGAATTTAAAAAAAAAAGATATTTGTCCTTTCTATGATGCACAAATAGATCTTTAAAAACAAAATAATCGTTTTTTTTAAGTTCCATCAATAGACTTCTTAATGCAATGTGTATACGTAAACGGTGAAAAGTGTACATTCCTTTAATAAGAAAACGCTGAAGAGCTCTGGGAGTTAATTGCCCTTCGATCTTTCCTGACAAAACCATTATGGTACCACAATCTGCTGTCACTTTTCTTTTGCAGCAACCAGGCCCTTGCGGTGTATCCCTTGACTGATTTTTTTTATCATCCGCCTTACGTATCATCTGATATACTGAATTCTGCGATACCCAATTCAGATTTCACTGGAATGAAGACTTTAACACTTGCCAGTCACGATTATGGTCTTCTTCTTCTTCTTGTTCTTCTCTCTCTCTCTCTCCTCTCTCTCTCTCTCTCTCTCTCTCTCTCTCTCTCTCTTCTCTCTCTCTCCTCTCTCTCTCTCTCTCTCTCTCTCTCTCCAATGTGAAACAGCTTTTTTTCCCGATGTTGTGGGTAAATTGATAGTTACGTCTGTACATTGGCTAAAATGTGAATGTAGAAATAATCCATCGATTGATTAATTGACTCTCTCTCTCTCTCTCTCTCTCTCTCTCTCTCTCTCTCTCTCTCTTTCTCTCCTCTCTCTCTCTCTCTCTCTCTCTCTCTCCTCTCTCTCTCTCTCTCTCTCTCTCTGCCTACTACTTTCTGCCTCTGTTTCTGTCTCCTCGATTCGCTTTTTCCCCTACACCTCATGATGCATCCATTACATACAGAAAGATAAACAAAAGCAGAACAAAAACATAGTAAAGCAGAAGATAAATCATGAATGAAGAGAACTTCAGAACAAAAAACAGCATGGACAACCCAGAACGTTGTCACCTTCAATGACACGAAACACTTCTAAAATTAATTTCTGTTCAATTACATATGTTCATCACAGTTTTGGTTTTCATCTTCGAGACCACGACAGCCCTTGCTGACATACTTTCTGCATATTGTGACCGAAGAGAAAAGACAATCGCTTCATTTCTTTCACATGGCTTTGAAGAGACTGTCCAACTTCAAAGGCACCGCTAACAGGGCCCTTTCATGTGGACAGATGTCTGGCCCTTCATTCCTCCTGTCCTATGCAACAGATGGCTCTCATGGAAGGGGGCTGCAGAAGGCGAATCGAGGGATGTGTTTGTCCGATTAGCTTTGTGTTGCTGGCCTTAAGGGACAACAGAATTACCTAGCGTACATTGCATGTGCTTTCTGAGAATGCAAAGACTGAGCTTAACCGCTGTAGTTGCATGAAGTATTTACACAATCCATTCAATATTCCAGTATATATATATATATATATATATATATATATATAGAGAGAGAGAGAGAGAGAGAGAGAGAGAGAGAGAGAGAGAGAGAGAGAGAGAGAGAGAGAGAGAGAGACAAGACAAGACAAGACAAAATTCTTTATTTACGAGGATAATAGATAAGCACTAACGTGCTTTTTTACATCCAGTCCTCGCCCTGAGTAGGGACTACAACATGCAGTGAAATCAATTAATGTAAGAAATCAAAGAAGCAAGCAAAGCGGTCATGTAATCATAGAGGAACATCAAATGAAAACAGAAGATAAATGAAAACAAAACAAAAAATAAGAATAATAACAAACCCAAAAAAAAAAATTTAAAAATTTAAAAACAAAAAAAAAAAAATAATATTAAAAAATAAAAATGAGGGGAAAAACAATAAAGAAGGTGAAGGGAAAAGTGGGGGGGGGGGATTTAGGTGAGCTGGGGAACATATGTAAGTGGGACTTCAAAAGTTAAAAAGAAGGCATGTAAAAAAACCCGGGCAGTGAAGTGAAATTTACAAGGGCGTAATATTTTTGAACACAAAATACAACCCGGGACGTTCTGGGAAACGCAAAAAAGAGAGGGGAGAGAGAGAAGGGGAAGGGGGGAGGAGGGGGAGAGGGGGAGAAAAAGAGAAAAGGGGAGGGGGGAGGGGGGGAGAGAGAAGAAGGGGGGGAGGGGAGAAGAGAAAGAAAAAGAGAGAGAAAGCCCCAAAATGTAAATTTATTTTTCGCAAGGCAAAAAAACGTAAAAAAAAAGGTAATTAATAACCAAAATGAGAAGAAAAATTGGGGAAGGGGGGGGGGGGGGGGGGGGGAGAAAAAAAAAGCGGGGGAGAAATAGAGGATGGAAGGGGAGAAAGGGGGAAAAAGCATGAGATGTAAAAGATTTTTTAAATAGAAAAATTTTCTAAAAAAAGTACAATAATTTGCCTAATAAAACCGACAGTTTTAAAAGAAAATGACAAAAATTTTGTACGGAATTTGGAACTAAAACAAAGCACGCTTTCCAAAAAGAACAAAAGAGGGGGGAAAAGAGAGAGAGAAGGGGGAAAAGATGTTAGAGGGGGGAGAGAAGAGAAGAGGAAAAAGGAGAGGGCAAAGGGTAGGGGAAAAAGAGAAACCGAAGAGGGGAAGAGAGAGGGAAAGGGGGAGGGGGAGGGGAGAGAGGGGGGGGGAAGGGGGGGAGAGGGGAGGAGAGGGGAGGGAAGAGAGGAGAGAGAGAGGGGAGAAAAGAAAAAGGGGGACAACATCTAAATTTTTTTTCGTAAGATTATATCCATAAAGCCACATACATATTTCCCCAAAAAACACCAAAAATATGCAAAACACCACACACGCACACCCCATATATATATAACACACACCCATCTAATACATACCCTACACACACAAAACTTTTATATATATTATAAATATATATAATATTTTTTATATATGCAAAATAAAAATTATATAATATATATATATATAAATATATATTTCACACAATAATTTTTATTAATATATATAAAAATATTTTTATATAAAAATAAAAATATATATAAAAATTATATATATATAAAATTGAAGATGAAGAAAATGGGGGGAAAAATAATTTAAATATGAGGGAAACCCCTTTACTACTGCCTGGGGGAACCATCCCAATCCCCCCTCAAAGGCCCCATTTTTTTTGTTTTTGCCGCTCCTTTGGCCCTTTCCCTCTCTGGGTTGGACTCATCGGGAGACACGGCTATTATTATTATATATATATATATATATTTAATTATATTAAAAATATATATCTACAAACCCAATTTAAATTTCCCAAAGGGTAAGTACCCCCCCACCGTTTTCCCGCAAAAAAAACTTTCAGAGCAGCTTTTGGGGTTGCAATGCCCGCAAAAAATATTGAATTAAAAACAAAACTTGCTCTTATGTCTTAGATTGAAGAAATAGGGGGAGATACGCATTCATATCTGCAGTGGTAGATGATTCTGCCTAACTAAACAGTATGTGCATGAGTGGTGAATGGGGAAAAATAAAATAAATGCTTCTCAAAATGAGCCTTCAGCAAGCTTTTATATTCTCCAATAGGGAGGGAAACTCACTAACAAATAACTCCTGGTCATATACCGATATTTCGAAACTTGGTGTTTCTCCTCAGTGACCGCGGAAAGTGGTAATTTGACTCCTCTGCCTTTTCAGTTTTAAGAAGAATGTAATCCCAGAAAAGGTTGGTGTGCAATACCGTAGTATGTTTGTTGAGTTT
Organism: Conus ventricosus; assembly: GCA_018398815.1. Lineage (NCBI taxonomy): Eukaryota > Metazoa > Mollusca > Gastropoda > Neogastropoda > Conidae > Conus > Conus ventricosus. The sequence goes on from CM031602.1 coordinate 58,865,596, forward strand.
TCAAAAAAACAACCAAAGGTGCCATCTAAGAAGCAAAAGAAAAATCATAAAAGAGCAAAACAAACTACATTTTCTTGTGAAAAATAGAAAATATAAAACGATATCCTCTAAGACACAAGTGCTGAGGCTATGATCTTGGAATGAATCCGCCAGGGACTAAAATACTACAAACTAATAAATTCCAAGGATAATACCTGCACCGTTCCAGCAACTTCAGAGCAGCTTGGTGTTGCAATACTGCAAGAAATATTGAATTATAAACAAAGCTTGCTCTTATTCTTAGATTGAAGAAATAGGGGGAGATACGCATCATATCTGCAGTGGTGATGATTCTGCCTAACTAACAGTATGTGCATGAGTGGGTGAATGGGTAAAATAAAATAAATGCTTTCTCAAAATGAGTCCTTCAGCAAGCTTTATATTCTCCAAGAGGGAGACATCCTCCAATAGGGAGGAATCTCACTAACAAATAACTCCTGGTCATATACCGATATTTCGAAACTTGGTGGTTTCTCCTCAGTGACCGCGAAAGTGGTAATTTGACTCTCTGCCTTTTCAGTTTTAAGAGAGAAAATGTAATCCCAGAAAAGTTGGTGTGCAATACCGTAGTATGTTTGTTGAGTATTTCAAAAAAACAACCAAAGGTGCCATCTAAGAACAAAAGAAAATCATAAAAGAGCAAAACAAACTACATTTTCGGGGGAAAAAAAAAAAAAAATTTAAAAAAAACATACCCTTTAAGACAACCAAAGTGAGTTTTTGAATGGTTCCCCCCCCTATTTTTTCAAACTAAGAAAAAAGGGAGAAAGCTTTTTTTAATTTTTTCAAATTTTTTGCAGTCATTGCAACCCCAAGGGTGCTCTGAAAGTTGCTGGAACGGTGGGGTTTATTACCCTTGGAATTATTTGTTTGTAGTTTTTTAAGTCCCTTGCGGAAATTATACCAAAAACCCAACCCCCCGCACTTGTTTCTTAGAGGATTTCGTTTTATTTTTTCTATTTTTCAAAAGGGAAAATGTAGTTTTTTTGCTCTTTTATGATTTTTTTTTGCTTTTTAAATGGCCCCTTTTGGTTGTTTTTTTTTAAAAAAACAACAAACAACCGGATTTGAAAACCCCAAACCCTTTTTCGGGTTTTAACTTTCCCTTTTTAAAAAACTGAAAAGGAGGGAGTAAAATTTCCAACTTTCCCGGTCACTAAAGGTAAACCCCCAAGTTTCGAAATTTGGGTATATGCCCCAGGATTATTTTTTTAGTGATTTCCCCCCCTTTTGGGAGGAGGTCTCCCTCTTGGAGAATTAAGCTTGCTGAAGGTCTTTTGAGGGGCATTATTTTTTTTTTCCCCATTCACCCACTCAGCCAATGTTTTATTTTTGGGCAAAAATTCATCTACCCGCAGTTTATGAATGCGTTTTTCCCCCATTTCTTTTTTTCCCCTAAGACAAAAAGCAAGCTTTTTTTAAAAAAATTAAAAATTTTTCTTGCAGTCTTTTGCAACACCAAGCTCCCCCTGAAAGTTGTCTGGAACGGGGCGGACGTATCCTTGGAATTTTTTAGTTTGTTTTTTTTTAGCCCCCTTTGGGCGGATTCATTCCAAGAATAGCCCTCGCCTTGGGGTTTTAGGGATTCTTTAAAAATATTTCAAATTTTTCACAAGAAAATTTTTGTTTGTTTTGTCTTTTATGTTTTTTCTTTTGCTTTTTGATGGCACCTTTGGTTTTTTTTTTAAAAACCCTCAAAAAAACATACAACGGTTTTTGGGCACCCCAACCTTTTCGGGGTTTTTCTTTCTTTTTAAAAAATGAAAAGGGGCGAGGGGTCTTTTTTCCCTTCCGCGGTAACGGAGGAAAAAAACCACCAAGTTTAAAAAATATGGGTATTTTCCCCGGGAGTTATTTTTTAGTGATTTTCCCCCCCCCTTTTGGAGGAGGTCTCCCTCTTGGAGAATATAAGCTTGAGAAGGCCATTTTGAGAACCCATTTATTTTTTTTTTCCCCCATTCCCCCACTCTCCCCAAAATACTTTATTTAAGGCAAAAAACCCAATCTACCACGGGCCGAAAAATGTATGGTATCCCCCCTTTTTCTTAATCAAAGGGGCCCTTAAGATTTTAAGCTTTGTTTAAATTTCAATATATATATATATATATTTTTTTTATAAATATATAAAAATTATATTATAAATATATATATATGTCTTTGGTTTTTTCTTAGGGTTTTTTTTTTTTTTTTTTTTAATTATTATTTTTTACCGCAGAAGAGGGGTTTAAGGTAAGTTTTTTTTGAAAGTTTGGGGTTTACAATGGTTTTGGGTTTAAATGAAATTCGGAAAGGGGGAGTTCCACAAAGAGGTTCCCGGGACGTTAAAACTTAAATTTAAATGGGTTTCCAATTCGGGGGAATTGGGAAAATGGATTTTGTGGGCTTTTCCCCGGACGGACTTTTGAGAATCGCCCTCATTAATTTTTGTTGGAGCTTTCCCCGGGCCCCAAAAATTTGTGCATAAATTAGCCCTTTGTTGTATTTGAGTCTCGGGTTAAAATTTGGAAGAATGTGAAGTTTTTTTAAATTTCAGAGCTTCGAGGCTATTTTTCTTCAAAAGGAAAATTTTTTTGGCGCTCGTTTATGTGGGCTAAACCCAAATGGTTTTAGTTTGTTTGAAACTTCCCAGAATCCCTTTATATCGTTTTTGGCATTTTTCAACTTGAAGAATTTTGAGCATGGAAAAAAAGTTTTCGTGAATGAAGGTCAAGGGAAAAAGGGGTTGATTTTGGGGGTTGAGCTGTAGACTTTCTGGAGGCTTTTTGCATATTTGGGGTTATGTGGGGTTTCCCCACGGGAAAAAAAATTGTCAATTATTAGCCCTAATACTTTATGATGAGTGACTTGTTCCACAATTTTACTTTAATTGGGGCTTTTGGGGGAAACCCTTTTGGTGAGTTAATTTTGCCCTTTTTTTGCCAAATTTTGAAAATTTAAAATGAGTTTTTTTTTTTGGGGGTTGAAGTGACATAGTTTTAGTTCGGCCCCTTTTTTTACAAGGCCCGATTTTTCTCTCTTCCCAAAATGTTTTAAAAGGGAATGGAGGTTTCTTTTAGGGCTGGTGTGAATTGGGTTCTTCGAAAAAGGGGGTCGCATGTAGATTTTCACATTTTGGGGTTGGGTCTTTTAATGTAGATAGGAAGATTAGCGGGCCTAAAATGGAGCCTTGGGGGGACGCCATTTTAAGAGTTTTTATAGAAGGGGGAAAGCCGTCCCCAAATTAAACGCATTTTTTGACGTTTTGGGAGGTATGTTTTTAGAAGGTTAAGGGCGGTTTTGAAAGACCGGGTAAATCTCCAGTTTTCGAAAAAGGGAAAGATTGGGGAACCCGGGGACATCGAATGTTTTTTAAAAAAAACCCAACGAATAAGAAAACCCAATATCTGTTTTTTTTTAAAATTATTATTAAGCCACCATCTAAAAAGATTGTTTAATGCAGAATGGCAGGAAGTTTTGTCGGGAAACCCAGACGTCCGGGATTGGGAGCAAATAATACTTGTTGAAGTGTTGGGATGTGTTTTTTTAAAATTGTTTTTTCTAGGGTTTGGAAAGCTTAGGTAAGATTGATATTTTTTCTTTTTTTTAAAGGATCAGTATTATCACCCGATTTATAAGGGTTTTAAAAACGTTTGTTTTTTTAAAAAGCATTAGGAAAATAATTTTTATTATGCAACGATTAAGGAAAATACGTTAAACTTTGTCTTTAAAACTGGAGCGGGGGAAGTTTCGTTTTGCCATTTTATGCCATAAGCCCCACGGGCCCCGGGGTTTTTGAATGAAGTAGGTACTGATACCCTCGTCCCAGTTATGAGGGGGGAATGTGTAGTTAGACTGGATTTTTTTGTCGTGACAAAATTGATGGAGTTCTTTAAGTTAAATTAGAGCTTGAATGATCAGAAAATTTTTCAATCTACTGGAATTTGGTCGGAAGGGGAGTGTTAAGTTTTTTCCGCAAAATACCTTTGAAAAACGGGTTGATTTTGAAGAAGAACGTTATTTTTAAAGCTGGTTTTTTTGCTTCCCAAACCCCCATTTTTGGATTTTTTTTGGGAAGTTAAAAACTCGCGATTTTTATTTATTTTTTCCCTGCGCTTCTGAGAGTTTATTGCATTTCTTATGATTTTGGATTCTTTTTTCATAGCCATGTTTTTCAAAAGGTCCCCAAAGGTTTGCACGCCCCCTGAAAATTCTTTGTTTTACCACGGGGGTTTTTTGGGGAAATTTCTTTCCCTTTTGATTTTTTTAAAACGGGCATGCTGTTATAGACTTCTGTAAAAATTTCGATAAAAAATTTTCAATCCCCTAATCTGGATCAGCAATATTGTATACTGTATTAATTTCCGGTTCATTAAATCAAAACAAAAAGGGTTTTTTCGTTTTTAAAATTTTTAGAAGCAAAAGTTTGGTTTTTTGGGTTTTTTGGCCTGGTTTTTTTGGGGTTTTCACTCCATGTTTTTAAAACCAAAGTAAACCCCCCAAGGTAATTTATCACTAGAAGAGAAAAATGGTACACAAGCTTCCGAAAGGTTTTTTTCATTTTAAAACATAGATTGGTCAATGAAAGGGCCCTTTTAAGTTGGTGTTACTCTTGGGGGGTGTTTTTATAATTGATGTAAATTCAACCCCACTTATCGTTTGGCTCCATTGGCTGTTTGATTTTAAAAGTTTTACATTGAAGTCACCCGGGAAAACAATTTCTTTAAATTCTAAGGAAACTGCGTCCATCATTAAAAAAAAATTTATGAGTCCCGCTGACTCTTTCTGGGTGGGTTTCCCATAGCAAAACCCGATTAAAATTTTGGGCCGGGGATTTGTTCGTGGATTTGTAAACCCACACTGCTTCTACGTTTTTTGCTTTTAGGTGGGGGAAATCTCTTGAAAATTGAGGATTCACTGACAAAAAACCCAGGGAAAACCTGTTTTCTTTGTCTTTTGTTGGGTCCCTTTTTGAACGGTATTAAACCTGGGATGGGTAAATCTTTATCACTAATGTAGGTTTTTTAGTTTTTGATTCGGAGGAAAGGGCCCAGAACAAAGGAAGGGGTTTTGGTGGTTTTGATATCAGGGTCGAGATATCAGAGATCTTTCTTTACTGCACTATTGATATTTAAAAGGCAAAATTTTCAGTCCCCTTTTCTCGAGGCCCTTTAGTTCTGGTTTGTGGCCCTTTTAAAGGGCCTGAGTGTTGGAAAAAGGAAAAAAAAAAAAAAAAGAAAGGGGAAGAAAGGGCACGTACAAAAAAAAAAAAATAAATAATGGGAAAAAAAAAAACAACAAAACAACAAAAAAAAAAACACAAAAAATTTAAAAACAACAAAAAAAACAAGGAAAAAACAATCAAAAAACTGGTAGATTAGGGACCCACACAGTGGTTCGGGAAAAAGGGGATGAGGAAAGCACTTTTCAATTTTAAAGTGCACTCAACCAAAATTTCGTCAGGTTTTTTACAGGACGAAGTACTGCAAGACTAAAAAACACAATTCCCGTATGTTGAAAGCAAGGAAACCCCCAACTCTTTTTGTAATTTTGAGAAAAGAGAGAGAGAAAAAGAAAAGAGAGGGGAAGGAGAGAGATAGATTTTAAAAAAACCCTACATACATACCCCTAATAATACATACAAACATACATACATAATACATTCATACATACATACTACATAGATATATGCCGCGCGGCATCTGGTTTTGTGTGTGGTGTGTGTTTTGTGTGTGTAGTGTGTGTGTGTGTGTGTGTGTGTGGTGTGTTTTGTTTTTGGGGTGTGTGTGGGTGTGTGTGGGGTGTGTTTGTGTTTGTTTATGGGAAACTTTTGTTATTGACCCTTTTTACAGTAATTTATTCAGCATAAAAATTTTTGTTTTTTTCATTTTCAATATCTAATTTACCCCCTTTATTTCTTTTTAAATGCAAAAAATTAAAAAATTTACAGCTGTACACATTGGTTTTTTCCCCATTCTCCAAATAATTTAAAAAAAAAAACAAAAAACTGGGGCATTTTTGTTTTTTTTATTGATTAAAAAAAAAAAAACGTATAAAATGAAAAGTTTCGAATTTTTTATGCAAATTTTGGGGGGTTTTAGTTGGAAAAAGTCCGCCATATGAAAATCTACTGGGCATCCATTGGGAAAATAAACCTTTAGGGGGAAAAGGCCCAAAAAACTAGATCCCGTCCCCCTGCTGAAACGATCCTTAGGGAATTTTTGAAAGGGAAAGGGGGGACAGAGGGGGAAAAGAAAGAAAACAAAGCTGAAGGACTGGGGAAAATCCAGTAATGGATAGGAGCAAAAATTTGCCACAAACCCACCCTACCTTGGGGGAACCTGGTAATTGTTTTATGTTTGCCTCCCGTGACTCCCCCGGGTAAAAGGGGAAAGGAAAGATACTGCCATTCCCTTCTTTTCCACCCCCCCCACCCCCCATCCCTACCCCTCAGACGAATGGAACACAAATCTCTCTTTTTGCAAGGTATGTGTGATTTTTACTCGGTAGTTTCTCACCATTTATAACTAGATACAGTATCTTCAAGAGCTATTTTTTTTTAAAAATCCCCCTTTTCATTTGGGTTGTAAATTTCTTTGGGTGATTTCCCTTTTCTTTGTCCTTTCAGTTTTTTCAAGGGGTACAACTGTAGTTGAAAAAGGGAAAATTTCCCAATATCTATCCAACATGTCATGTGTTTTTATATAACCCGTCGCCCGGCTGACGCAGAAATTTAACCGTCAACGCCTAGTATTTCTAAAGGATTTGTTTGCGCGAAAGTTACCTTTTTAAAAGGGTTTTCTTTTTTTTATGTTTATTTTTTTTGCGGAAATTAGCCCCTTTTTAGGTTTTTTAAATTTTTTTTGTATTTTTTTTAGTTTTTCGCTAAGTTTGCCTTTAAGGTTTTTAAAGTTTTGTTTTTGTTTATTTTTTTGGGGCCCAAGGGTTTGCCTTTATAGGTATTCTTTTTTGTTTGTTTATTTTTTTTGCGCTAATTAGCCTTTATAGGTTTAATGTTTTTTTTATATTTATTTGTTTGCGCTAAGGGTTTGCCTTTATGGTTTTTAAAAATTTTTTATGGTTTTTTTGTTTTCAAAATTTAGTGCTGAATTTCGGGAAAACATCTTTCTTTAAACACTTTGGAAAATTTAAATTTCCTGAAACTGCAGTTTCCGGGGGGGGGGGGGGGGTTTCCCCTGGAGACCCGGTTTTTTTTTTTTTTTAAAAAAAACTAAAATTTGTTTTCCATACCTGAATAAGAGATCATAAAAAAACTTACCTTTGATTATCAGTTCAGTTCCGAAATCAACGTGTGTGTTTATCTTTTATCCTGATTTAATCAAGGTCTGCACGATATTTTGGCTGGATAACATTTTAGCCCAGCAAGTGGAAACTGCAATTGGCTAGGCTATAAACAACATAAAACCGAATTCAAGTAAACCTCCGGATTTTCTTACAGTTTACTCCGAGTTTCAGTTACATAATAACAACTCGTTATGTAACACATACATTTCACGAGCTGGATGAAAGTAGTATGTAATTGATAGAGCTGTTCAGATAGCATTCGCTGTCAAAAGCGATCCACAATTTATTCATTGTCCGAGAAAACACTGCTGATCCGTGAAAGCCATCTGCCTTTCTGATATATGGTCGTCACATATAACGATAATCAAATACATCTAATTCATCTTTCTTAATTCTGTTACACTTTGTTAGCAACAATGGGACGCCTGATTTGTCTCCAGCAATCATTGTTGTCTGTTTGTTTTTACTGTTTCTTTTTTTCCATGAGAATAATATTTCTGCTAACTGTGGGTTCTAGTGTCACCAGAATAATGGTTTTTAATCCATGTGCATTTCTGTTTAGTCACTGATCTCTCTCTCTCTCTCTCTCTGTCTCTGTCTCTGTCTCTCTCTCTCTCTCTCTGTCTCTCTCTCTTCTCTCTTCCTCTCTCTCTTCTCTCTCTCTCTCTCTCTCCACATTCCCCTGTTCTCTTTTTGCCTCTGTATTTGTCCTCATCTCTTACGTTCTATGTTTCACACATATCCATGATATGAGAGACACAGATGCATATAAATCAAGAGGCAGTAAACCAATCAGCAAATCACAAAGCGTCCGTGAACGTACGTACATAAATGATAACATTTCGCAACAGAAGACAACACAACACAATTCTAAGTAATTGAAAATAGTACAATAGGCTAAAGTAATACACAATTCTTTCTCTGTAGGAAGTGCAAAAAATCAAAGCACATACACCACGAAAGTCTTGAAGCCCTTGATGTATCAAGCCGAATTTCATGACACAGGCAATACGTAAGGACTTTAATTCCAGGGAATTATTTCTGTTGACACACGTTTGTTCAACAAATACCAGTGAACTTAAAGGTATATTTCATGCACCCACCTAGTGTTTCTCTCTCCTTGTCTGTCTTGTCTTTAAAATGTTTATCTTTAATTTTGCCATCCCTACCCGTGTGTCTGCCTGCCCTTCTTCCCATCTTTGTAACTCTTAAAACACAAGCCCTCGCGTTTGTTTAAAAACAAAAACCCAAACCAGGGTTAATAGAAACTGATACCATTCAAAGTCAAAAACCTTTTTGACAAACATTTTTTTCTAACATTCTCTTTTTCACAGACACCTTCCAGCTTCATTCCCCCCCCCTCTCCTCCCCATGTTGTGTGAGACTCCCGGGCAGCCGGGGATGCCCCTTCTCCACAGGGAATCAGGAGCCCCCCCCCCCCCCCCCCCCCCCCCCCCCCTTTGTGTGAACTGCGGGCAGCCGGGATGCCCCTTCTAAAGGGGAAAAACAGAGATCCCCCCCCCCCCCCCCCCCATTTTTGTGTGAGACTGCCGGCAGCTAGGATCCCCTTCTCCAGCGGGAATAAGAAAAACGCCCTTTGATCGGGGCTGGTTGGTGGTGGAAAAAGGTTCGGTTTCCCAAAGGGAAGGATGGGGGGGGGGGGGGGTAAAGGACGGGGGGAAAAAGGGGAAGGTAGCTTGGAAAGGAGACTTGGTGTGGTATGTATGTTGATTTGATGATGTTGTATGTAGTATTATTATTGTGTGTAGTATTATGTATGTATGTATGATGTTTGTAGTATTTTGTATGTATGGTTTCACTGTGTAAAAAAATTGATGCGTAAAACGTCAGGGGCTTCTTAAAAATTGAACTTTTTTACGAATTCAAACTTAAAAAAAAACCCTGAAGACTTGGAAGTAATTTCGTAAATTTTGTTCGCTTTCATTCAAACAGAACTCTTCCCAATGGCGCACTGCTCCTTCCCCCGAAAACAAGCCGGCCCTTGGTCGTTGAAACCAAACTACCATGTACTACCCAAACGCATCCCCTTTCTGATTCTGTTTGAAAGTGTGAGAAAATGTCAAATGGAGCGCCAACTTTTTCCCTCTCCACTTTGGAAAAGAGAAAAGTGCCTCACGCAGACCAGAGACACAATTTTGGGGGAAAACCACAGACACCAAAGGGGAATTTAAAGGGAAAGGGCCCAAAAAGGTCAACTGGTCACTTTTCTTCCTTCTTTCTCCAGAAAAATGTGCAGCTGGATTTTAAGCGGGAATTCGATAAAAACGCGACATTTTCGGGTTCTCCCAGCCTCTGATGAAAGGGTAGTTCAAATTGGGCTACAGAAATTTCTAAACAATTAAACGCGAAAACTAAAATGCAAAAGGAAAAAGATAACCCTTTTTGGGGCGCTGCAAAAAGGGGAAAATCCCCCGGGATCGTTTCCCCGAAATGGGGCAGTGACACCTCACAACACCAGATCAATGACCAAATAACCACTTAATCAGAAAGGGGACACTTACGGAGAGAGGTCTTTTGGGGGTTTTCGTTTTGACACATATTCCCATCCCCTGAATGGTGTCGTCGACTGAGGGGCCCCACAAAAACAAAAAACCCGACAGTTGGTTGAATCATCAAAAGGGAACTAAAAATGCATTGCGACGGTTTTTGTGGATGTTTTTCAAAAAAGGCCTGTCCCTATAAAACGGAGTTAAAGATCCCCAAGGCTAAAACCCTGACTATGTTTCAATGCCATCGAAACTCTTGACATTCGCATCGGGTTTAAACCCCTTTGACACATTCTCAAAATCAATAGAGCAAATTTCAAAGTACTTGCCTCTTTGCTGTGCTTAGGGGTCCCGGGAAAATTTAGCCAAAAGGGTTGTTCTATTTTGGGGGTTCCTAGGCTGGTTCAAAAAAGGGTTTCGGTTTTTTTTTCAATTTTAAGCCCTTAACCAAATGAAACAAATTGCAAAATACTTGAATTTCATGATTGGGTCTGGCGTGTTGGCCCAAGGGGGACACCTCATGAACCAGTTTTGAAACGACAGACGTTGATTTCCCAAACTGTATTTAAAAATAGTATTAAAAACAAAGCTCTAAACACTGCAGAAAAAAATTTGGGCTGCCGAGAGGAACAAAAGGCGGGGGGGGGAAAGAAAAGAGGGGAAAGGGAAAAGAAAAATATAAAATGATAATTTTTCAAAAAACGCCAGGGGCCCTTCGGGGGGGTCAAACTTAAACTGTGAATTATAAAAAATCAAAATCAAAATTATCTTTTTTAACCCCCGTTTTGGGTTATGTAAAAGTACAAACAATTTATTTTGCTCGTACTTTTCAGAAAAATTTTCTTGCTTTAAAATTTGTACGGTTATTGAATTTTTCGTTTCTTTTCATTTTTTTTGACGTAGCAATTTTAAAAAAAAAATTAGATGTCTAAATAAATTTTGGCGGTGAACTTATTTCTTAAGTCTTTCAATTGGACGCTAAAACCCGAAGAATCTCATCCCTTTTGCTGAAAAAATCCAGTGGAGCTCCTTTCCACCATACTTATATTTGGGTGCACGGGATCGTACTAAAACCCTAAATTGGGTTAGCGCATTCTTAAAAAGTACAAAAGGACAAAAAAAACTATGGTTCATCAAATGATTAACTTTAACACTATACAATGAAAATCTGTCATTCGTCTAAATTTAAGGTCCCTTTCCCTGCCACCTACAACAATGAGCGTTGCTTGAAAAAGCCCAAAGTTTTTTGCCATCCAACACCCGACTCCCGCATAAAAAAAAAAACTTTTTTTCGAAACTTTTACGACACTACTTGCCCAGTTTGCTTACCTTTGACAAGTATATCTAGTCTTATACGCCATAGCAGTAGTCTGTTTCATTCTTTTGAACTATTTTTTTTTTTAAACCTTTGTTTACTTTCGGTAACATTAAGTAAATAGGATACCTTCCAAGTTCTCCGTATATAAATCGTTGGAGTTTTTTTGATCAACATGAAAAAAATTTTTTCATGAAAAAAGTACCTTTTAAATGTCTTGATTTTTTGTCATCCCCATATCCAGTTCCAATGAGCTACGGGTTAAACTTGTATTCAAACTTTTTAAAAATTTTTTGGGGGAATACTTATCAATTTATACAAAAAGGACAAAATGCTCACGCCCAGATCTTTTGGCTCGGCGCCCAAGATTTTGGCAAGTAAACCAAAAACTAAGCCTTTTAAAAAAAGCCCGAGATTTATTACTTTTACAAAGGCATCGAATGTTTTTGATTTTTCCTGTTCACTTAAATTTCCCGTCCCTGCCCCGAATTAATTGTTTAGTTTTTTTGGGAAAACCGATCGGAGTTTCAGACAACGGGGACAATTTCAGCTAAAACATAATAAAAATTATGTAAATCAAATTTTTAACCAAATCATTGTAAATATGAAAACAAAATGGGGCCACACATCGCCCTGTTTTTCCCCCTTTTAAATTTTTTTAAAAATCCTAACTTCCCACTTAAAACCTAGCTTTAACATCAAAATACATACTTTCTACACAGCGGTAAAGTTTTCCTTTTTTTTTCCTTATTTCTCGTTTTGGGCCAAAAAGTTTCTAAAATCGAGTCAAAAGCTTTTTCAAAATCTATAAAAGCACATAAAATTTTGGGTTATATGCAAACTCCTTTTGAAAAGCTGCCAAAATTAAACATATGATCAGTGTTGAATTTTTTTTTTTAAATCCACTGATTTTCACCGGAATATCATTTATTTTAACCCAGTCTGAAAGTCTTTTTTTATACTGAGCTGTAAAGTTTACTTGTAATTACAAAAGGGGAAAATCCCCTTAATTATTAGTGTTTTGCTTCACCTTTTTTTTAAAAAGGGGATTATAATAGACTCAAAACCAGCCCTCGGATCTTTCCTTTGCAAACAGTGCTTTAAAACAATTTCACTAAAAAGTAATGGCACGCCCCCCCAAATTTTTAAAGAACCCCCCAACAAGCCATGGCCCAGGAGCTTTCGTTTTTCAGCTTTCAAATTGCGTTTAAAAATTTTTCTTTTGTAATGGTTGGTCCATGTTTTTTGGTGAAATTTTTCGCTGGATTTTTTTGGACGCCGGGGTAGGGAAAATTTTTTAAAACACTTGTTTAAAGTGTTGATGCCACTCCCCATAAAAATACTATTTCGAGGCGAGATTTCTTTTTTGAAATAACGAGGATTTAAAAATTCTTTTTGATTATCACAGAGTTCTATTTCATAAACGAAATCTTTATAAAATTTCTTTTTTCAAGCAGTAGATTTATTCCCTTCTTTTTTTCAAAAAGCCCCCTCTTTTTTTTCAGATGTTTCCAAATTGTCTAAAATCTGCGCTTTTCTTTTCTCTTCCCTGCTTCGTTCATCGGAGAGAGAGAAAAGAGAGAGGGGAGAGAAAGAGAGAGAAGAGAGAGGGGAGAGAAGAGAGAGAGAAGAAAGAGGAGAGAGAGAGAGAGGGGTAGGGAAAAGTTTGTTTTTATCGTGCCCTGCAATCGGACTACTGTGCATAGTTTTTTTGATTTGCAAGTTGACGCTTTAAAAGATTGAAAGTATTTTTATGTTTTGTTGTTTTTGCTTGGGAGAAAAATCCTTGTTTTTGTACGGGAAAAAAAACGATTAAGAGTTATTCTATAGCTTTAAAAACAAGAGAAACGATAAAATCTCCCCCCCCCCCTTTCTCCCCCCTCTCTCTCCCCCTTTTTTTTTTCCCCCCCCCCCCCCCGCTCTCTCTTCCCCCCCCCCCCCCCCCCCCCCCCTTCTATTTTCCCCCCTTCTCCCTCCTCTCCTCCCTTTTCTCTGTTTGAAACAATTTGGCCCCCGGTTTGGATTTTAAAAAATGTTTTTTTTTTTTTAAACAGTGACTGTTGGTAGTTTGCCAACTTTGTGGGCTCCACCGGCCCCTGATTTCGGGCCCCGTTGGGTCATTTTTGCGCGGTCTTTGCAGCTTTCATGTTGAAACGGTAGATTCTTGCCCGCAGGGGGCGGAAATTTCCATTTTAAAACTAAAACTCGTGCGCGGGTCTGGTGGGAATCCCTCGCCCTATCTTCACGGAAATTTAAAACCATCATGTGGGGGAGGAGCTAACCCGGGCCCGGGCGCAAGACCACTGACAGCAACGACGGGCCCGCCTGGACAGCGCTGGGGCTGGTACGCGCGGGGGAATGGGGGACGGACTGGATTTACCGGTACGCCATCTCGCCCCCATGGGGAGCCCCCTCTGAAAGGGCTTAAGACAAAGATGAGTGAGTAAATGTAAGGGGGAGCAGATATGGAATATGAGAGAGGTGAAAGGGTTTGGGGATGTATTAAAGGAAATTTTGTCACTCAAAAATGAAAAATCTGACTTAAAACAGGAAAATGAAAATTTAAATGTGAAAGGAGACTTAATGAGAAAATTGAAATTTTGGACAGAAGGGGACGATCCGAGGGCCGTTTTTAACGGAAAAAAAAAAATTAACATGGGGTTCCCGGAAAGTGAACCTGGCAGGACAAAGGGGAGGATGCGTGAAGGGAAAAGTTGACATAAACTAGAACTCTCAAGAAGTTGAATTTGATCGGGTACCCGTTTGAATTCCAGGGCCCCACTCTCCCATTTTTGCATTTACCCTTTTTCAAAAAACAAAATGAGGACCTGGTGCAAACAGAAAATTAAAGGGTACCCACTTTTCATTGGAGAAAACTTTTCCCCAATGAGGAAATAAGGGAAAATTTTGCCTCCCCAAAGTCAGCCCAAACCAAAACAAGAAATTTTTTAATTTTACGCCCCTTTCATTGAAGGGTGAAGTATGGTTTGGAGCACGAAAAAAGGTCCCCCCTTCGAAATTGGCCGGCCGGCCCCGTGGTTTAAGTTTATCTTATTCCCGTTTTTGTGGTAACAAAAATAAAAGGACACCCCCGCTGTCGGGGCAGAAAAACCAGCGCAAAGATTCAGGGTCAGCGAAACCGTGGGGATGAAAACCCGGCGGCGACACGTCGTGCGGACGGCTGGGTCAACGTTAGACACCTGCGCACCTTGGATGCCTCATATGTCAGTGTTCAAATGAACAGCATGTGTAATGTGTCAAATGATTGTGTTCCTTGTTTGTAAAGATGTGATGAATAAACGAGGGGTAAAAAGAAAACCCCCTTAATATGATAACTGTAAATAACTGTTCTATTTTATGTGATTTTTCCCAAAAAACCACGCTCCCGTATATTGTTCGGGTTGCAACACGTTGGGCTGCCCGTGATAATGACAGTTGGTTAAAAACTGCACTGTAAAGGGTTGCGAAGTAACCAGTAAAAGTAACGTCAAGGATGGGAATGTTGAAAAAAATGGGGGGGTATTAAATGAAAGCGAATAGATCTGAGATCGGGGTTTCATTTTGGGGAAGAAACGATTTGTAAGGATGACTGCAGAAGGGGAACAAAAGGAAAATAAAAGCTGACGTGTGGTTGATAATTTCTGCCTATAAAACAAACAGAAAAAAAGTGGGTCACAAACAGGGTCAAGAAAGATATTTTGGCGAGGAAGTAAAGTGGAAGTCTGGATTGGGGGAAGTAAATAAAATTTTTAAAAAACGTAAACGCGATGGTTTTTTGGAAAACAATGTGGAAATCAAATGAAACTGATGACATCACTTTGTTAAATTTCGAAAGGATGATGAAAAGGGATGAGAGTGACAAGGGGAGAAGCTTTTTGGTGAAAAATCTGGAAATCTAGACAATCTTTTGGGAAAGCGTATCATTTTAATTGGAAAATTAGTGGTCTTTTTTCGAAAATGAAGGCGTTTTTTTTTAACTTTTGTTACATCCCTTTTAATTTTGTGTTTTAGTGAAACTTTTGTAAAAATTTTGTGGGCTATTTTAAAGACAAAAGTTTTCCTCAACCTGCGGTAAAACGGCAACGCAAGGGGGAAGTTCCGGGGGGTAATATTTAGTTCGAAATCTCTTCTTTTTTTTGTGTCCATTTGTTGTGATTTTAAAAATTCGTTTTCATTTTATGCGGAAAAAGATTTTTTTGGACGAGTAAAAATTCCTGCTTAAAATTTCTTTTTTGTCCCCCCGACAATTCCCCAAATTACTCATTTAAAAAGGGTTTCAACAATGGAATAGATTTTTGGAGGAATGTGCAAAAAACACTGTGTGTCGATGATTTTGATTTTTTATTATGTGGTGTCTAAAGCAAGGATTCCAATATTTTTTCCCGAATTCTCTTATGGGGGAATCCCCCATTAAAACCCTGTAAAAAGGGTCTGGCAACAAAATACAAGGTTTTCGAGGGAAATGTATTGAATAAAAGGGAAAAAACTACTTAACATTGTACGTTTGGTTTTTTATTTGCAATGGGGGAGTATTGGGACCTTGAAGGTCGTTCACGTTTATTTCGGGTTCGGGAAGTAGTGTCAAAAAACTACTTTTTATCATCAGGGGAAAGGTTTTAATTTTTTTGAAAGACCGTTAAAATTAAAAGGGGTTTTTGAAAGAAAAGAATTGACACCTACCCCTTTTATTATCCATCCAAAGGGAAAAAGAAAAAAAAAATATTGCAGAAAAACCCAAACGAAACAAACTTAATTTTTTGACAAAAAATTTGTTTGGAAAAAGATGTAGCGAACTTTTACTATGTCTTGGCTCTTTTTCGTTACAGCAGAAACCGATAGGGGCAGAACTTTTTATAAGCGTCCCGCATGTTCAAACAAATTTTTAAAGACAAGCTTTTAAAAATGAAGAGAAAGTTTGGAGGGAAAAAACAAAGGGAAAAGGTGGTCGCCAAGAAAGTATACGGGCAAAAGGGAGTACGGACTGTTGAGAAAATTTTTTGGGAACTTGGAATTATATTTAAAACCCCCTTTGCATTGCAGCTGAGTATAAGAACCAAAATAAGAAAACAAAAAACTAAAGAAAGTTGTAAAATGAATGGCAAACTCTGTAAAAACAGAAGAACCGGGACACAAGCACGATCTCGAAAAGAAAAAACCCCGCCTTTAAAGATATATTTTGAATAAAGGGGTGTCATTTTAAAAAATGTTTTGGAAAAAAGACGAAAGGTGATTTTTCAACTACGTTGAAAAACAATGAAAACAAAAGTATGGGCAGGCCAATTTTGGGCAAATTTTATTTTCCCTTTTAAAAACAAAGAAAGGTAAGTCCGCTGTCCGATGGACTTATAAATGGTTTTTTCAAAAAATTCCGGGGAAAAAGTTGTTAATTTCCGTTTCCCCTATTTTAACAAATTTTTTTTTAGAAAAGGGAATTTTTCCGAAAAAATTGGGGAGAAAACCGTAAACATTTCCCTTTTTACAAAAAGGTCATGTCAAGACGTTAACATTTTCGGTTTTCCTTAAAGGGAAAAGTATTGCAAATTTTAAAAGTTCATTGTTTTTTAGGAAAACAAGAAAAGGATTACCCAGATGATATTAAGGTGATACCAACCGGGTTTAAAAAAAGGGATTTCAAAAATCGATCTATTTTTACTTTTTTTTTGCTGCTGTCCAAAAACAATTTCCCCCAAAAAGGGAAATTTATGTTGTTTCGGGATTTTTAAAAGGCATTCTATTCTTTAAAAAGAAGGGTTTTGTGGCCAGTTCGTTTAAAAAAAGAAATTTAAGGGGAATTTTTTCGTTTTGTTAAAAACAGTATAACGAATAAAGGCAAGAGTAAAAGGCTGGGGAAAACGTCGATGGTTGAATTGTTTCACGAGGGGCAACAGGGGTGAAGTTTGTAGTCCGTTCTGTTTTCACTTTTATAAATGAAATGGCTTTTGGGAAAAAAAATTTAGAATGGTTTCTGGCCGGGGTTTCTTTGTCTCATGAATTATTTATCCACTTTTGCTGATAAATTATTTTTTTGTTATAACAGTAGGGGTTTACAGAGACATTAAAAAGTTTATAAAGCGCAAGAAATTAGAACTGAAATAATTGAAGAAAACTTTTCGGGAAATGAGAAAGGGCGTTTGGTGGAAGTACAAGATAAAAGCTATAAAAATCTTGGAAACTATTTCCACAAGACCAATTTTATTTTTTCTGCCAAAGTATAGCAATAAAGGGGAAAAAAGGTTATTCTCGCTACATGTCTATATAAATAATTGCAATGCTTTCAGTGTCTTTAGTAAAATTTTGACTCTCAGATTCCCAAACACAGTTGGGCGGAAATTTGGGTTTTGAAAAACCCACCCGAAAAGAAAAAGTACTTTGTTTTTCATTGAAACGCTTTCTTTTAAAGTCGTGTCGA
>CM031602.1:58893146-58921651 GCA_018398815.1 Conus ventricosus
CATTAGCTGAAAGGGAAACATTTTGAAAAAGGCTGTAAGGGCGAAATTTTGGAATAAATTTTTTCCCATTAAGTTACACAAAAAAAATGTGATTCGTTGATAGGGTTTATGACCACATACCCAATGTACTTTTTTTTGGAATATTTGTTTTAAAAAAACAGCCCAAATTTCCCATTTTACAGATCGGGGAACTTTCTGTCTTTCCCGATATATTTTTTTAAAATCGTACTTGCTAACTTTTATAAAATTTTTTTCATTTTTTTTTCGGGGTAAACCCCAAACAAAAAACCCCATTTTCCTTTCTATAAAAAAAGAAAATTAGAAAATTGTATTTTTTTTTTCCGCCAAATTTAAAGCACTCTAGCAATGACATGAGGTTTAAAAAAAACCCCGAATCTAAATGATTGTTTTTTTTTCCCTCTTTTGCTAAAAAAAATAAACCTTTTCTTATAATATAACCCACAGTGGGGGGGGAAAACCCAAAGAAATTATTTCATGTCCCCCTAAACGGAGGGGAAAGTACTAAATTATTTTTTTCCCGGGTGATCAACTCAGGTCAAATTTTTAAAATTTAAAATTCTTCAATGCTGTAAAGAACTGCCTTAGATTTTTCACACCGAACAATTTTAAAAATAAAAATTTTGGGGGTTTAAACCAACAACAAAAATTTAAAAAAGCCTTTTTTTAAATAGCAGTTAACTCAGTAGTAAATATAAAATTTGTTTTTTCCCGAGAAAATAAGATTTTTCCTTTTTTTAAAGGCCCGGGTTAAAAAAAGCTGAAACCTTTGCATGTTCTTTAATTAAAGTTTCCATCGTGTAAATCTTATAATGGTTGAAATATGACCCATGCAAATGAAATTTTGATTTTGGATAATAAAAAAATTGAAATTTTCAGCCTTTTTTTTAAAAATCTGTATGCTCAATATAAAAATGGGGTTTTCAAAATTAGTTCCAGGGGGGTTTGGGGGGCACAATAGACCCTTTTTGCAATTAGTGTTATTTTTGTTTAACGGGATTCTAAAATCGGGGGAAAATTTAAAAGTTCTCAGAGTCGTTTGAAAATGAAAAAATTTTAACCTTTTTTGGGGAAAAATTAGTTCAGTTTTAAAATTTTAAATTTCGGGGGCCTAAGTTTTTTGTCTTTTAGTAGAACTTTTATAAAAAATTTTGGTGCCGAAAGTTTCCTCCCCCACTTTTCCAGGGGTTTAATATCCCAGCAGCACGTAAACCTTTGTACCAAGGGGCGTGGAGGGTTAGTCCCAAAAGCAAACTTATTGCTTTGGAACCCAATACTTTGGGTTTTTTCCCAGAAAGTATTTGGGTGCCCCAAAAGGGAACACCCTTGGGGAAAACGTTAAAATTTTGTTTTCTAACCATTGCAGAAGAAAGGTGCAAAAAAAATAACTGTGCCCCTGACCCCAAAGAAAATGCTTGCTAATAATTTTTTAATAGTTTTAAAAAGTTTTTCGGCTTTTTTTTAGAATATGCTCTATATGAAAATTCCATGAAAATTTTTGGTTTTAAAATTTAACCCCAAAGGGAAAATTTAAAAATATTTTTTTGAAAATATTTGATGGGTATCCTTTTTGATTTGAAAAAAGGGCATTTTAAAACGGAATCAAAACCAGTTTTAAAAATAGAATAAAGTTTTTTTTTTTTTCAGTTGATTTTTTCCCCCCCTTTTCAGCAGGGTAAGTAAAAAAGGGTTTTTAAATTTCTTTTTGTTTATAATTTTTTAATTGTTTTGCGATCGGGACAGATGTACTTTTTTCAATGTTATTTTCACCCCATATGCATATGTCTTTCTGATTTTGGACTAGTTCTATATTTTTAGTAATTTTTGTGGGTAAATCGAACATCAAAATACTAAAAAGAAAAGGTCCCAAAAACCAGATCCCTGAGGAATCCCGGTAATTTCCTTCTTGTGGAATATGAGCCCCCTACCTTCGTTTAATATATTTTTTTTTAAGAAGTTTTTAAGAAACGAAAAAATGTTTCCTAAATAGCCCCAATCCTTTAAGTTTTTTAAAGCAGAGGGGAAATGCCATATTTTGGCCATAAGCTTAGGATTTTAAAAAAAGGTCGCTAGTAAACATTTTTCCTGGAAAACTGATTTTTAAATTTGATTTGGTAATTTAGGGCCAAAGTTTTCAATAGCATTTCCCAAACCCTTTTTTCGAAAACCTGGTTTTGGTTTTTTGGGGATAACTTTTTTTCTTTTCCCAAAATTTGTTTAATCAAATTTAAAAAAATTGTTTCATAAATTTTTACAGCATGGGGGTTAATAAAAATAGGGTCTGTAACTACCCCATACTTTTTTCATTTTACCTTCCTTGAGCTTTTCCCTCAGCAAAATGGTTAAATGAACTTGTAATAATACCTGCCCCGACCCTTGTGCGGCCCAAATGGAACCCCAAAACGCCCATGTTTAAATGTTTTTAAACCCCTTTCATTGCAAGGGGCCGGGGGGATGTATCCCAAAAATTTAAATACACACAACAAAACCACCCCCAAAACCAACCACACACAACACACACACACCCCCACCCCACACCCACACAAAAGCACGCATTTACGCACTTACACACTAAAGGGCATTTCACCACGAAAAGCACGCATGCCACCCACACTACGCACACCCACGCACACACAAACAAACACCACACACACACAAAACACACACCACACACACACACACACACACACACACACACATTTCGCGCCCCGCACCGAGCTCATACGCACGAACGCATGAATGCAGGTGCGTGCGCGCGCACGCGCACTCAAACACGAAACGCACGCACGCACGCACGCACGCGCACGCACGCACACCCACACACACACACACACACACACACAACACACAAAACCCCCGGTCAAAAAGAGGGAAGTCAGCCTTCCCTTTCTTTTTTGTTTTTTCCCTGCGGACATTCATAAAATTTTAAACTAACTTTAGCTCTCTCTCTGTCTCGTCTCCCCTTTTCTCTCCTGTCCCCTGTCCCCGGTCTGTCTGTCCGTCCCTCTCCTCTCCTCTCTCTCTCTCTTCTCCCTCTTCTCTCTCCTTTCCCCCCCCCCCCCCCCCCCCCCTCTCTCTCTCCCCTCCCTCTCTTTTGGAAAAAAAGGGCAAAAATGCCACAGAAAACAGACTGAGATTTGAATAAATTTTCAAATTGGATTGCCCTCTCGACTGTTGTTTTTTTCCCTCCGGGGTTGCTTTTCCCGGGCCTCTGTCTCTCTGCGTTTTGTTCACCCCTCTGCCCTCGTATGCCCTCTCTTTCTATCCTGTCTTTCTGTCTGCCCTGTCTGTCTCCCCTCTCCCCCCCCCTCCCTCCCCTCTTTTTCTCCTCTCTTTTCTCTCCTTTCCCCGTCTCTCTCCCCCTCCCCCCTCTCTCCTCTTTCTCTCTCTCTCTCTCTCTGTTCTCTCTGTCTGCCTCCCTGCCTGCCTGTCGCCCTGTCGTCTGCTGTCGGCCTCTCTCTGTCTCTCGGTCTCTCTCTCCTCTCTCTCTCCTCCTCCTCTCTCTCCCCCTCTCTCTTAAAAAACAAAAATGAAAGACATATACGCACATGCTTAAAAATTGACCAAAACTACCCAAACCCCAAACAACTACAAAAACAACCAAAACAAAAAAAAAAACCAACATAAACCCCCCCACATGATTTTTTCGCGCGCGCCCCCCACACACTCTCTCTCTCTCTCTCCTTCTCTCCCCTTCTCCCCTCTCCTTCCCCCCTCTCTCCTCTCTCTCGGGGAAAGGAAAAGGTAAACATTGACGCCCCCCCATCTTTTCCCTACCCCGCCTTCCCCCCAAATGTAAGGGCACCCCTGAACGCTTCGCGTAAACCCTTTTTTTTGTTGACAGGTCTTGTTTGTCCAGTTTTTCCTCTCCCCTTTTTTCTGTTGACAGGTCTTTTTTTGTCCGTTCTTCCTTCCCTGATTTGTTGAGGGGTTCTTTTTTGGGTCCAGTTTTTCCTCTACCCGTTTCTTTTGGGACGGTCCTTGTTTTTTCCCAGTTCTTCTTTTCCCTCCCCCCTGCGGGTCCTCCCTTCCCAGCTGACACAAAGGCCTTGGATCATGTTGACATTAACCAAAAAGCATCGAGGGGCCCCTTCCCACAAAAAAAGAATAAAAGAAGAAAAAAAATGGGGGGAAGGGGCACTAACCGGGGTTTGGTAGGGTTTGGAAGGGGGGGGAACAAAAAAAGGAAAGCAAGCTTTCTGCCCATAGAGCTGTCATCAGGTTGAGTTGGGGCTGACAGAGACAGATCTTTATATGGGGACTGACAAAAAAAAAAAAAAAGAAGGAATAAAACAAAAGTCAGAGACAAAAGAAATTAAAATTGGGGGTTAAGCATGGTAGGAATCATGAACAATTTAAAGTGGAAAGCAAAAAGGCCGGGTTCAAAAAGGAAGGAGAGAAAAAAAAGGGGGGGGGGGGGGAGGGGCTGTAGAAAAGGGGGGGGGGGGGTGCCTAAAAGCTCAGTGCTGTCACTCTCGGTGCTCAGGCCGGCAGGGGCCAGAAAGTAAAGAAACTAAAAACCCAAAGTGAAAGTGCAGGTGTGGGGCCTTTATGTGTGCAAAAATACGTGTCTTTTAAAAAACCCCCGCATAAAAAGACAATTTTTATAAACGGGGTTTGGGAAAAAGAATTTTTAACATTTTTTTGGGAAACGATTTTATAAATCTTTTTTGGGAAAAAAAAGGGAAACAATTACAAAAAAAAAATTTTAAAACATTTTTGGGAAAAAAGAATTAAAATAGTTTGGGGAAAAAATTGTAATACCATGTGGGGGAAAAAACCCCTTTTAACAATCTCGCAGAAAACTGCGAAAACACTTTGGGGGAAAAAATTATAAAAATTTTGGGAAGGGGATTGTACAAACATGCCGGGCCAAAAATTTCCCAAAAAACCCCAAAACCCCATTCAAAAAAAACCGGGCAGCCGACCCATGACGGCTATAGAGAATTTCAAGCAAAGAAGGGGACGGGGTTTGGGGTAAGGGGGTCAAAGAAAACCCCCCAAAGCCAATTTGTGTTAGGGGATCCCAATGGAAAACCTTGCGGGTCGTGTGTTTGTGTGGGGTGTGTTGTGTGTGTGGTGTGTGGGGGGTGGGGTGTGGTGGTTTTCTGTGTGTGTGTGTGTGTTTTGGTGGGGTGTGTGTGTGTGTGTGTGTGAGTGTGGTGTGTGTGTGTGTGTGTGTGTGTGTGTGGGGTGTGTGTGTGGTGTGTGGGGTGTGTGGGGAAAGTGGGTGGGCCCAGGGGGTTTTCCCCCCCAAAAGGGGCCCTCGGGGGGGCCCTTTCCCCCGGGAAAGTGGTTTGCGCATGTCGGAAAGTAGGCGGGGGTTTTCGCGGCAGGTTTTTCGCGGGCAGGTGGTGCGTCAGGTGGGGGCGCTTTGACGTGGGGGGGTTCAAGGTCACGGTGTGTGGGGGTTTGCAAAAAAAAAGGGATTTTTTTTTTGGGTTTTTTGTTGTTTGGGGGGGTGGTTGTGACGTAGGGGGTTTAAAAAAATAGAGGGGGGTTTTCCCGGGTTTTTGCTGCGCGCGCGTGCGGTTCGATGTTTTCTTTTTAATATAAAAAAAGGGGGTGTTTTCTCGTTCCCGGGCGTGGTTGCCCGCTGACGTGGGCTGTTTAAAAAATAAAGAGGGCGGTGATGACAGTGATATAGGGATTGCTGTGATGACCAGGAATAAAAAGAAATGTCAATGGGGGGCCCAAACCCAAAAAAGAAGGTATGGACCCCAAGGTGGAAAAAACCCCTTTTAAACCCCTGGGTGTGATTGCGGCCCAAAACGGGAAAAGTGGAAAAACTTTTTTGGGTCAACAAGTTTTAAATCACATCCCTAAAAGAAAGGGAAAACCCCCTTTCCCGCTGAGATTTTTTGGGTTTACGGAGAGTGGCAGTCTAAAATTTTATTTTTTGAAAGGGTAAACTTTTTATCGAAGGGCTACCCAAAGTAGAAAAATGGGATGATCAAAAACCGAGTTTTGGTGGTGATTGATGACTTGTGACGAAACGGTTTACGGGGTTGACAAAATTATTAAACAAAAGGGTAGCCACTTCGAAAAAAAGGGAGTGCTGAAACATGGGCCCGAATCTTTTTGGGAAAAACAAAGAACAACGGACCCCACCCATAAACCAGTCATTATCTGGTGGTATTCAAAAAACCCAAAAGAGCGCCCCCCCAGTTCACCCATTTAGCTAAACAGATGTATCCCGGGAAAGATTGAAGTACTTCCCGAAAGGGGGGCCCGGGGGGGTTTAAACCCCCAAAAAAGGGGGACCTCGGGGGGGACCTCCACCGAAGTGGTTTGCGCATGTGGGGAAAAAGGCGGCGGGTGTCGCGGCGGGTTTGTCGGGGCCCAGGTGGTGCGTCAGGGGGTGCCATGACGTGGTGGGGTAAAGGGTCCGGTGTTTTGGTGAAGCTAATAAAAGATTTTTTTTTTTTTGGGCTTTGTTTTTTGGGGTGGGGGGGGGTTGTGACGTAGTGGGTTTAAAAAAATGGGAGGGGGGTTTTTCCCGTTTTGCTGCGCGCCCCGTGCGGATCGAGGGTTTTTTTTAATAAAAAATTAAATGGGGTTTTTTTCTCGTTCCCGCGTGGTTGTCCGCTGATTAGGCGTTTTTTAAAAATGAGAAGGCGGTGATGACAGTGATTTTAGGATAAAGTGAAAAATGCCGGAAAAAAAAGAGAATGTCAATTTTGGGACGCTAAGAGAAAAGGTATGGTTTCCAAAGGTGGAAAAATCCCTTTACCTGGTGATTGCGGGTCCAACAGGAAGGGGAAAAACGTTTGGGCAACAAGTTTATAAATCACACCCCTAAAAGAAATGACACCACCTCCCGCTGAGATTGTGGGTTTTTAACGAGAGTGGCAGTCTGGATTCTCTTTTGAAAGGTCACGTTTTCGAAGGGGCTCCCAAAAGTAGAAGAAGGGGAATAACAAAAACACGTTTGGTGGTGATTGATGACTTTTGAGGCAAAAACCGGATGCCCAGGGTGAAAAAAATTTTTCACAAAAGGGTTTAGCCATCATCGCAAAAAGGTGTCATGTAAAATCGGGGCAGAATCTGTTTGGGAAAAAAAAAAGAAAGGGGACCTCAGCTTAAACATTCATTATTGGTGGAAATTCCAAGACCCAAAAGGACGCCCCACAGTCCCCCAATTTAGCTAAACAGATGTACCCAAAAGGAAAGATTAAAGTACGTTCAGTATGGGGCAGGGAGGTTTCCCCCCCCAAAAGGGGCCCTGGGAGGGGCCCCTCCCCCAAAAAGTGGTTTTGGGCGCATGGGGAAGTAGGCGGCAGGTGTCGCGGCGGGGTGTCGGGGCCCAAGGTGGGCTTTCGGTGGTGCGCATGACTGGGGGGGTCAAGGTCACGGGTGTGGTGAAGCTAATAAAAAAATTTTTTTTTTTGGAGTTTTTTGTTGTTTGGTGGGGGTGGTTGTGACGTAGGGGGTTTTAAAAATAAAAGGGGGGGTGTTCCGTGTTGCTGCGCGCGCGGGGGTCGATGTTTTTTTTTTAAAATTAAAAAAAAGGGGGTTTTTTCCCTCGTTGCCGGTAGTTGCCACTGCCGTAGGGGGTTTTTAAAAAAATGAGATGGGGGGGAAAAGGACATTGAAATGGGAAATGTTTGCGGGTGTGCCCCCGGAAAAAAAAGAAAATTTTCAATGGGGGGGACGCTAAACAAAAGGGAAGGTATGGACCCAAAGGGTGGAACACCCCTTTTAAAACCTGTGTGATTGTGGCCCAAACGGAAGGGGAAAAAACCCGTTTGGAAAAACAAGTTTAAAAATACATCCATGAAGAAATGACCCACCACCCCGCTGAGATTGTGGGGTTCAGAGGGGGCCCCTTCTGGATATCATTTTTTTTAAAGGGGTCACGTTATCAAAGGGGGATCCCCAAAGTAGAAGAAAGGGATAACAGAAACGTTTTTGGGTTTGGGTTTGAGGGATTTGATGAGCAAAAGGGGATGACGGGGTTTTGAAAAAATTTAATTCACGAAAGGTAGCCAAAACCGAAAACATGAGGGGTCATGTACATCGTGCAAAATTTCTTTTGGGGAAAAAAAACAAAAAAAGGGACCATCAGCTTAAAACAGTCTTTTCCCTGGTGGTTTTCAAAAACCCAAGAAAACGCCTCAAAAGATCACCCATTACTAAAAAAGATGAAAACCCAAAGAAGATTAAAGTATGTTCGGGAAGGGTTTTTAAAAGATGCGAAAACCAAAAACCCCAGGGGTTATTTGTTGTTTGCCCTTTCGCAGGAGCCAAACCCAAAACATCTCCGCTGAGAACAAATAGTTCCCCCCGCCCCATAAAGCCCGTGAATTGCAGAAATGTTTTTCGTCTTCCAATATCCCATGTTTAAAACCTGCAACGAAATTTTTTTTTTTGGGGTGGAAAAAGGGAGAGAAGGATGTGGGAGTTTTGTATAAAAAAACTTGAAGCTCGTACAGGTCCCCGGGGAAAAAACCCCATTTCTCCGTTTCGGGGTTGTAGTCCTTCAATGAGCCCTTTTTTGGATTTTTAAAAAAGCGAGGGGCCCATTACAAAACGGGGTTTATTTGCGCCCGGGGAAACTTTGATTTTTTTCACCTTTATGTCACCCGGGAAGGGAAAGGAAACAAACCCAGTTGCAGTTGTTGTTTTGGTCCCAAAGCCGCTGTTTTAAAGGACCCCTAAAAAGGGGCCCGCCGATTTGTCAACCCCCTTAGGGGAATGTTCCCTCAACTTTTTAAAAGGCCCCCGGGGGACTGACCCCCCCGGGCCCAGAAAAAACCCAGTTTTTGCAGAAAAAAAGCAGGCTTCGCTCCCGGCGAAAAAAGGAAACATCCGCAAGAGAAAAAAGCAGATCTTCCCGAAGGGGGGGTTTTTCTGGGGCCCCTTTCTTTTCAAACCGCCTGGGGGTGCTGGGGAGGATTACTGGGGGGATTGAAAACCACTTTAAAGGGGGCCATACGAAAAAATGTTTTTAAGTGGATCCTCGTTTTCTAGATCTTTTCCCACGGGCCCCCCAGTTCCTGATCCCCACATCTGACATCTTGGGGACTTTGGACCCAGCAGTATCCCGTTTTAAAATTAGAGAACAATGATAAAACCGACAAAGACAAGGCTAATTTTAAACATCAGACACTTTGGAAATTTTTTAAAAACCCTTTTCGATCAGTTTAAAAGGTAAAACCACTGGGAGTGTGACTGTTAAAGGGAAAAAACCCCCCCTCCCAAAACCCCCCAAAACCCCAAAGCAAAAAGCAAGACTTTTTGTGAGGGCCTAACCCCCAAAGGAAAAGCGTGGAGAAGGGAAATTTTGTGGAGATGAAAAAAAAACGATAAAAAAAGCAAAGCGGGGGCGATTTAAAAAACCGCGTTCAAAATTCCCCCCGATCTGAAAAAAACCCAGCGGGGGGAAAAATATTTGCGAGGACAGTGATTAAAAAACTCGAACCTCGTTGTTTTTTGGTAAATGATTTTCTAAGAAAACGTCGCCATTTTCCAACCCATGGGGGGGAAAAATCCTTTGCCGCGCCTCGTGATCCCAACATCCCCCAAGATTTATTTGGGAAAAACCCCGACCTTTGGGAAATTTTTAATGACAACCAAAAAACCCGGCACCCCGTCCTTTTCTTCAATCTGGGAAAGGCCCTGTCGGTGGGGGTTTTCCTCTTCCCCTAAAACCCGCTTTTTCAACACCGAAAAACCCCAACCCCCCCCCACCATCACGAAAACTTTTGCCTTATCATGGGATCAAGAAGCCACGAGGTACAGAAACCGGGCCCCTTTGGGAAAGGGGAGACCCCTTTTTCCCTTGGGGAGAAAGACCCCCGCCCGGAAACCCGGAAACAACGGGAAAATTAACCCAGCCCGGGCCCCTTTTGGATGGATTGGGACCCCTACTGACTACACCGGGAAATGGCTCCGGGGAAAAAAATAAAAAAATATCGAAACAAAAACAGAATTTTGGGGCCCAGGCTTACTACACCCACAAGCCCTGGATCTTTTGGGGGTGTTCACCCCTTAAAAAGTAAAACCAAAAGGAAAAAAGGTCTGGGCCTCAAAAAAAGGTTAAAGTCACGAAGATGCTTAACTCTTCATAAACCTTGCCCCCCAAAATTTTTTGAGAGGACCGGTTGGAAAGGAGGAATGACCATAAATGGCAATTTGTCTAAATTGACTTCCAACCCCTGAAGAAAAAAAAAATAAAGGGTTTTTTTGTATCTGCTGACAGCCCTCGATGTCTTGTCAAATATGCTTGGGTCTTTCCCTTTAAAAAACAAGACAGGCCCCTGGATGGGGGAGGCCTTTGAACGCATTTTGAACAGGGTGGGAAAACCCCTAAAAATTAAAAACCAGACAAAGGGGCGGGATTTCTGAACAAAACATTTCAAACGTTTTTGAAGGAAGAAAAATTTACACTTTTTTGTGACAGAAAACGAGGATACGAAAGCCTTTTTGTAGAAATTTGAATCGCACTTTGAAAGAGAAGCCGGGCGCTATTTTAAACCAAAAAAAATATTTTGGGGAATTTGTGGAAGTTTACCCCCGTTGGAAAAGGCAACAACCATTGGGTTTCACCCACAGCCCCCCAGCGTGCTCCTGCAGAAGTGAAAAAACACACAACCAAAAAAAATTATGGCGGGACTCTTAAAAAAAGCGACCAGCCTACGTCCTCCTCTCCCACCCAAAACTGAAACTCGGAGATCGGTACCTCAGTAAAAACGGGGAAGAAAATTTAAAAAAGGTTTTTCCCACCCTTGGGTCTGAAAAACTTTTCACAGTCAGTCGAAAAAAAAAGCCCATCCCTTGACTTCATTCCAAAACAACCCAGGGGAAGGCTTCAAAGGAAGGGTTTTATGACCAGGAGATACGGGGGGAAAGGGTGGGGAAAAAAAACAGATTTATCGAAATTGAAGCTTCTTGAAGCAACGAAAAAAAAAGCTCTGGACAGCGTAAAATTTTAAATCAAAGGGATGGCTATGCCTCTTCTTTTAAAATTATGGTTCCCTCAACAGCACTGCCACCTCCCGCAAATAAACCAAACCCTGATCAAAACCCCAAGTAAATCAGCTCTGCCCTATCTAAAGGTAAAGATGAAACCGTTCCACCAACGCAGGGCCAAAAAAACCCTGCGCTGGGCGTGTGTTTGGACGAGATTTCCTCGCGGTAAAATTTGTTTTGGGTTTTGTCAAAAGCCCTGGTTTATGGGGGTGGTAGGTTTTTGGCCCCTCTATTTAATCTGAGTCGCGGTCAAGGAGTGGACAATTTGGGGTGGCTTTTCCCTTGGGATTTTGTCCGGGTAAAATCCTTCCAAACCCAAACCATCGTTTTCCCGGCCAACTCCCCCACGAAACCAGAAATTTTCTACTTGACTTTTCCCCCCACCCAACAGCTCCATGCGTACTCCCCCGATAAAAACCCCATCACTTTTTTCCCCCCAAACTCCCTCCAACCGTGCGACTTAAAAACGGAGATTACAAAAAGGGGATGGGCCGCCCTAAATTCTTTTCAGAAACCCCCTATTTTAAAACCATTGAAGAAAAAGGAAAATTTTGGGTTCCCTTTTTCCCCCCGGGATGGGTCAGATCAACGTCGAAACAACTACCGGGGGGAATTTTTTGAACCCGCAGAATTTTTGCCCTTCTTTAAACCAAATTTTTATCGACGGTCTGTCCCGAAAAGAAAAAAAAAGGGCAACATAAAACGGGTTTTAAAAATCGTCCCTCCCCCCGAAAAGTGCCGGGACTGTAGGAGGCTAAATTCCGTTCTCCAGATCGGGCCCCCGCATTAAGAGATATTTTTGGGCTGGAGAGAGACATTTTTTGGGGAAAGGGTCTAGAAAGAAAAAACCAAGTCCATCCCCAAACGGGGGTTTGGGGTTTGCCCTATATCTACTCCCGATTTTGGTTTTCAACCACGTCCTTTTGGTGATGTAAATGGTTCCCTTGCCCGAATTGCCCCGACGGAATCAGAGCACTGAAATCGAACTCATATTTTTGAAAAACCCAACTTATTCCTCTAGTAGGTTCCATTTCCCAACACAGGGGGAAACCCTTTTTAAAACCAAAAGGGACATGGGAAAAACCCTCTGTCATTTGAAAAAGGGAAAACCATCGAAAATGTTTTCACTTTCGGCCCCAACGCCCCGCCGGCCCTTAAAAGGGAGAGGGTTTGCGCCACGTTCCCTTAAACCCCCCGGTTTTGGGGAAAAGCTTATGAAGACTTTTAAAACGCGCCCAAGCTGGCCCGGGGTCTTCCTGTGTTTAAAAGGGGGGAAAGAAATTCCCAGGGAGAGGACGGAAAACCCTTTTTAAGGAGGACTCGGGCGTCCTCTCATCCCATTGAAAAAAAGGGGGGAAAAGGGTTTTTAAACAAAAGGAAAGGGGGGCCCTCGAACTGGCATCCCGTTGCGCAAGATGTGCTGTTGGGCAAAAAAATTAAGCCGCCTCCAGCAACGGGGGTTTAAACAGGCTGGGGAAAAGATTTTTGCAGGGAAGCCGTGAGCAGAGTCCCCCGGCCCTTTCGAAAACCACCAGGGGGAAAAAAGCTAGGAGGCGTTAAAATTAGCGACCCCCAAACCCGCGTTGGGGCCCCTCCAGACGCAACCAAAAGGGGAAAAAAAAAAGAAAACCACCAGGATTTCCCGAGACAATTTTTTTGGGTAGAACCCCCAAAGTTTGTTTGGGTACCCCAGCATTCGGTGAAAGGTAAAATTTCGGACTGACCCTTTTTTTCTGTTTTGGGTAACCCCAATCAGCAGTAGAAGAAAAGGGGCTTTTGTAGAAAAATCACCACTGCAACCCTTTGGGCCCCCGGGGGACCCCAAAAAACCCCCCCCCCCCCCCCAACCCCCCCCCCCCCCCCCTAAAAACAAAAAGGATGGCCAACCCTTAAGGGGCCCATTGGCTTACAAACAACTCTCCAACCTTTTTTTAAAGTTTGAAAAGCCCCCAAATTTACACCCCTTACCCCCGGCGTAAAGTTTAGTCAACAAATTTCTCCAAGGGCCGTTTTTCCAAAAGGTTTTAATTCCCTGAACCCCCCGTTTTAACCCCCCAAAATCCCCCCAAGCGGGTTAAACGAGTAAAACAATTTAAATGGAAGGTGGAAAGGGGGCGCCCCCCTTACAAGATTTAATTTTTTCCGGGAAACCCCCTCCTTTACCAAAAAGGGAGGCAAACTCAGACCATTCCCCTAAAAACCTTCCCCGGCCTGGGAGGGGGTTTGGAAAAAATGGATATGTTGGGCGTTCCAAAAGGGAAATGGTCCGGCCGTTTTTTGGGTTCCAAAAAACGTGGGGGGTACACCCAATACCCCTAAAAAAAGTTCAAAAACCTTCCATCCCCCAAGGTTGGGGGGCCCCAAAGAAACCTCATTCCCGTTTGCCCCAAGGAACGATCCGGGGTTTCCCTTTTTCACAAAAACGCAAAGGGGGTTTCAAATTTGGGGGGGTAAAAACAACAGAAAAAAACCATTTCCACCCTTTTCAACAAACCCCCCCAACCTTAAAATTTTTCCTTTTGTCTGTATTGGACGGACGCCAGATTCCCGCCAAGGGCCCCGACCCCGGTTTTTTAACCGCGGCAGATTGGGGGCCCTTTCCCCCCGTTGATGCTGGGGACGGGGGGGGTGAACGGGGGATGCGGGAAAAACCCTCAAATTCCAAAATTATGACCCAGGAAAAACCCCTTTTTGCTTTTGATTGATCCGGTTTCGGATGGAGACCCGCAGTTTTAAACTGGGCAGGAATGGGGGCACTTCTTTTGGAAATGAAGTTCTCTCAAGCTCTGGCTGAGCCCGTCCCTGGTTGGGTTGCAGATTGGACGTAAATCGAAAACCTCGCGCCCGCCAAGTGCTGACAGACTTTTCAACAAGAATAAAGGGGGCATTTCCCTGTGTTTACTAAAGACATTCCCCGGGCCCCGTGTCTTTTGGGGGATTTTCCAAAAGGGAACCCAAACCCCCTCTATTTCACCCCCCAACGACCTAACGCATTGGGATTAAACCGACCACAGCCTTTGGGGCGGGAGAAAATTGGGCCGTGTTTGGTTTGATGGCCTGGTAAAAGCAGCCCATTTTGAAGTTTTGGTCACCCCCCCCCTTTTTATCCAGGCCAAATTTAAAAATTTATGTTGCCCCCCCTTTTAGTTTTTCGTTTTTAACCCCAAAAATTTTCCCCAAAACCTTGCCCCGCTCAGCCTTTGGGTACTTGTGCTGTATAATTTTAAGAAAAAATCCGGTTTACAGTCTTCCCCAAGTGTTTTCCGGGTTCCCACCCCCATAAACTGGGACCAAAGATCAAAAAGGAGAACATTTATCATTCTAATTTACAGAAAAATTTTTTTTAAAAGCGTTTTTTTAACGTGGGGATGTGTCCATACAACCCCACGTTTCACTGCCCACTCACCCTGGGAAGATTCTGGAGGAAGTTTTAAAATTGGGATTTAAAAAATTTAAAGCTCCGATGCGCCCTTTATTTTTATCCAAAACTTTTTTGTCACAGAGTTGTTTCCAATGTATCGGCCGAGTTTGAGGGAACATGTACAGAGTCCGGAAAAGGGAAAAAAGTCACATGCTTCTTTCATAAATCTTGGGGGACCACTTGTGGTCGGACTCGCAGAGCATCTTTTCCTTTTACATGGCCTTTATCTTCCTTTTTTCTTTTGAAGGCCAAAGA
Organism: Conus ventricosus; assembly: GCA_018398815.1. Taxonomy (NCBI): domain Eukaryota; kingdom Metazoa; phylum Mollusca; class Gastropoda; order Neogastropoda; family Conidae; genus Conus; species Conus ventricosus. The sequence goes on from CM031602.1 coordinate 58,907,815, forward strand.
TTAAAAAAAAGGCTGAAAGGTTTAAGGGGCCCCCGCCCCCCGGGATATACAAAAAACCCAAAAGTTTCAAAAAAAAAATCGTCATCTTAACGGGGCATAAAAATTTTTAAAACAAAAACAACCCAAATCTTGAGGGTGTTTATTGGGAAAAAGCTCGTTTTTCCCGATTGGGTTTTTTTTTGAATATCCATTTGGGTGGACTGGCGGGGTTTTTTAAAACCCTCTGTGTAAAACGCCTGCACACAAGACTAAATAAGAAGGGCCCCCAACCCTGTCGTTATTAAATTTCCTTTTTTACGCCACTCGCGCGACAACAACTTTTTTCACCCACCAGTACCATGAAAAAAAACAAGGAGCCCCCGGGCCCACACTCTACCCCCTGGGCCCCCAACCTTTTTTCCCACGGGCAAAACCTGGCAAAGGGTTGTCCCAGAATATCGGCCCCATTACAAGGGGACCAACCAACCCCAAGGGGGGTCGTTGGTCAGGGCGCACCCAAAGGGTTGTCGTTGGGATTGCAAGAGTTTTAAAGGGGTGGGGCAAAATGGAAAAAATAAACTGGTTTGGGGGACGTCCCAAAACCAAACATCATTTCCCGCCTGCGGGCCTTCAAAAAGCCAAAAACCCCCCCCTAGCAGCAGCAGCAGGGGCAGCACCATCCCCGTCCGACAATCAAACCCCGGGGGGGTAACCATACCTCCCTGTACTCCACTCGCCCTTTGGGCCCTTTAAAGGGCTCCCCCGGATATCTCCGGCCGTGTGAACAAACCTGAAGACTTCCCCCAACCCCCCACCCCTTGGGGAACAGGCCCTGACAAAACGGGTGGAACCCGGGGCCTTCCAAGACAGCCCCCCGTTTCCCAACAGGTGTGTGGGAACCCCAAAAAAAAAAGGAAGGGGACGAAAAAAAGACCCAACTGCCTTGGTGCCCATCTCCCCTGACGTTGGAACCGGGTGGGGTTTGGGGTATGGGGAAACACAACACCCCCAAAGGTGGGAAGGGGCCCGCCCCCGCTGTGACCGAGCCCCGCCGCCCAGAAAAAAACCCAAAACTTCCCAGTGCCCCTCCCACGCCCCCGCGGGATCCCTACAACATGGCCTTGAAGAAAGATGAAAAGGTATACAGCGCGGGGGTCCCTTTTTGAATAAAAATTGGGCAATGTTGTTGACTTTTAAAAGACCTTTTTTAAAAAAATTTTTGCCGATATGTGGGTGGAAAACAAAATTTTTCTGCTAAAAAAGTACTTTTGTTTTCGCTGTTTAAAATTTTTTTTTTTTTTTATTTTGTTTTTTAAATGAATGTTTTTTTTAAAGGAAGTTGTCCCCCCCAAAACGGGGTTATCCCGAAAGGGGGAAAAAAAGGGGACAGCCCCAAAAGGTTTTATCGGGAAGGAAACGTCGTTCATTTTTAATGGCCCCGTCTGGGGCTTAAATTGGGTGCCTATCATCAACCGATCACTGTACACAGTACTTTGCGAAAAGCGGGGCGACCTGCCCTTGTGTGGGGTGCTCCCCTCTTCTCTCTTTCTCTTCTCTCTCCTTTTCTCTTTTTTCCCTTTCTCTCTCTCTCCTCTCTGTGTCAGGTCATCGCAGTTTGGTTCCCGGGCATGCAGCGCGCGCTGCGGCGCTTTTAATGGGTGGACCAGCGCCGTTCGCCCCCAGGGGAAACTCGGGACGGTGACCTCGGGGCAATTTTTGTTTTAAAGGAGACAAGGACATTCTACCTTTGTTCGTGCGGCGTGTGTTGTTTTTGTGTGTGTGTGTGTCTTTGAGCGAGGATTGACCCTCGGAAAAAGGCGCGTGGGCGGGAGCCGAGCAGGTGTTTTTGGGGCTTTGTGGGGTGTTGAAACCCCAGTTTGGTATTCAAAAATGCTTTTTGAAAATGGGGGCTAATGTGTTTCTTGGGCCTACGTGGAGTCTTTCTCTTTTTTCCCGTTTTAAATTTTTCTTGGTAGCAGAAATTATGGTGCTTTTGTACTTTTTGTGTGTTTGGGTTTCCCGGGCCCCGGGGTCTGTTCCTTGTCCCCGCCTTTGGGTGGTTTGAAAAGAACAGCTCCCCAAAGGGCAGTGCCAAAAGGGGTTTGGCGGGGGAAAAAAAAAAAACAAAAAAAAGCCCCCAAAAAACCCCCCTCTGTTTCAATTCTAAAAAAAAAAAAGACTGCCCCTGTCTGCCAAAAAAGACTGGGGCGAAAATTGAGGAGGGGGAAAAGGAGTGGGGGGGTATGGCTCCAAACTGGCGGGGACAGTCCCGTTTTTACAATTCGAATAGTGAGGGGAAAGGGGGGGGGAGGGGGGGGAGAAAAAGGGAAAAAGGGAAAGGTGAAGAAGAACAACAAGGGAAAAACAACCCAAAAAGAACAAAAACAAGAAAAACAACAACAAGAAGAAAAAACAACCCACAACAAAAGACCAACACTAAATGTAAACCCCCACCCCCTTTCCCCAACCCCCCCCCACCCCCCGCCTTTACTAATTTTTTGGGCCCCCCCCCCGGGAGCAGCAGCAGCACGCAACCCCCACCACATATTTTTTTTTTTGTCTGGCCCCCCCCCCCCACCACCCCCGCAAGGGGGCCCCTTAAATACGGTAGGTTGTGGGTGGTTTGAGTTTTTTTAATTCTGCTCGCACACCGAAACACCTAGAAAGGGGGAAAAAAAACACTCTCATAGGCAAAAATATCAAATTTTCCCCCCTGTCGCTAACCCTTTTTGGGGAGGGACTGTGAAAAGGGAAACCCCAAACTGGAAAACAAACAAAAAGTAAAATGAAACAGACCGCAATTTTGTTGTTTTTTCCCCCCCTCCCCCTGACCCTTAAAACCCCCTTTTACGAAGAAAAAATAAAAAGTATTCAAACCCTTTGCTTTCATCAGCCTCATAGTTTTAAAAAATCACCCGGAAAACCCCCAACGAGGAGGGGGGGGGAAAGTTCCCAAAAAAATGTTTGCCCGAAAACCCCCGCTATATCACTCGAAAAAAAATAGTTTTCAAACCGCTATCCGGGCCCCTTTACAGAGACCCACCCCGCATTTGGGCCCTTTTCCAGGAAAATGACTTTACACCGAATGCTAGGGCAGGGGGGAAAGGTGGGGGGATTCCGTCTGAAGCGACGAAGCGGTTTAAAAGTAGAAGAAGGAAAAAGACTTTCGAATTTTTTTTTTAAGTGAAAAATAGCTTTTCCGTCTGTTTTTGGGAAACCGGTTTTTGGTTTCCACCCCCATTTTCCTGTGTAGCGAGCACCGTTGAAAAACATCTTGGTGAGAGTGTTGTTATTTTTTTTCTGAGGGCCTTTGGGAAATGAATTTGTTTTTCCCCCTTGCCCGGCCCCAAAAAAAAGGTTTTTTTAACACAAACCCACCAAAAAAGTCTCCTGTGTATTCTGTTTTTTAACAAAAAACCCCCGGGGGGGTTTTAAATTGTCCCAAAGGCAAGGGCAGTCAGAGCAGTGTTTCGGGGTTCCCCTTAAACCCCACATTTTGCGGAGTGGGTAGGAAAACGTTGGGGTTTGGGGAAACGCCTTTAAACTGGAAACCCACTGATGATATCCCCTTGGAAAAAAGTTGGCCCCAAAAAAGGTTGTATGCTTTCCCCAAAACTCTCACGACTAAGGCCCCTGTAGAGTGAGTCTGTGTCCCTCCAGCAGTTGAAATTTTGCCCCGCCACGAAAAATTTTCCCGAAAAAACGTAATGAATTTTAACAAACGCAAGGGTTTTTCGTCCGATTTAAAAAAGAAACCAATCTGCCCAAAGGGAGTGCCCAAATTTATTTTTTTTTTGTTTTTTCCCCCCTTACCGGGCAAACCCCCCCCAGCCGGGCAGTGTTTGAAAACCCCTTTTATTCACCCCTTTGGGTACATGGGGCAGTGGACGGGAGTGAAAGTCCCGGTTTGGGGAAAGTTTGGGCAGAGTTTTGCCCTAGGGGGCTGTTGGCCCAGCAAATTTTAAGTTTCAGCCAAAAATTTATTGGATGAATTTAAGGGCCCCCTTTCTACGTGCGCAAAACAACCCGTTCGCCAAAAAGTCTTTAAAAAACGAGTGGGTGGAAAACCCCTGTCAGTGTGGGTTTGCTTTCTTTCAACCCATGCTCCAAGTTCCATTTAAAAAAGGAGTGGCGAGGGAAAAATTTTTTTTTCCCTAGTAGCTACCCAACAAAGTGCGGGCGTGGGGGACCCCAGGATTTTTTGCTTTTCCCGCTATTCCCCCCCCTGTATTCACCAATGTTTTCTTTTCCCCCCCGGGCGCATTTTTTTAAAAATTTGGGTTTAAGTTCAGAAAAGTGTTTTTTTTCCGACCGTCGGGCACACAAAAGTCACATCAATCAGACCAAACAGAGTGTCCTTTTTTACCCGCGTTCAAAATACCTTGTTCTGTGAAAAGAAGACATACCCCTTTAAAAGGTTTTAGAGGGTGGGGGAAACGCGTTTTTTAGGGAAATGTCTGTGTGTGGGTTGGTCCTTTTTTTCTTCCCGCCCCGACATTCCCCCATTTTTTCCCCCCGTCCTTTTACCTCCCACGAAATAGTGGTAATGACGTGGTTTTCTCGGATCCCGTGAGGGGGTTTCCCGTTTTTCCCAAGGGTTTTAAAGTGTTTGCCACGAGTGAGGGTGACAGGCATGCCGGAAACCCCAAACCCGCCATGAAAAATGGTACAAACCCTGCATGTGTCGAGTCCCAAACCGTCGACCGGGTGGTCTCGTCCTAAAATATGTTTTTCCCGTTAAAATTGTGCTGTATGTGTATGTTTGTTTTTGTGCGCCGTCCACTTAAAACCCTTCTTCGCTTTTGACCAAAAAACGTCCGTTCTTTCTGCCTTTGCCCCCTCCTCCCTTTTAACCGTTGGGTTTTGTGAGGGCATTGGTTTCATGATACCCAAAGGGGAAAAATGCATTGGCGTCAAAAGGGCCCCGAACCGACTGAACAGGTTTGTCCGAATTGCAAAGAATGAATGTTTTGGCTTTTTCGTGATATTGTTTAAAAAAATGGGGGGGGCCCCCCCAAAAATATTGTCACGCAACAGCGTTTGAAAGGTTTCCCGTTTTTCATTGGAGAGAAAAGTACACCCCGGGGGTATGTTTGAAAAAAGTAATTTAGTGTGATTCCCGGAAAGGAACCATCTTTTTAGAAAATAAAAGCCCAAACGCAATTTCATGTCAATTTTGGGCTTGAAGAGCCCGCATAATGGCGCCACCCCTCATATTGATGTACCACCCCAGGAAATCTTGCAAACTGGTCATAAGGTTTTTTTTTCCACACGTGTTGACAGAAGGGGTACTCTTTCCCCTTTTGGGTGTTTTTTATTTTTGGTTTGCTAAAAAAAAAAAAAAAGGCGGCGTGAGGGGGGAGAGGTTTCTTTCAGTTTGTCCCCCAAATGGGGCCGAATCCCCCAAAAAAAGTACCCTTTTTGGGTTTCCCCCACCCCCCAAACCCCTTTTAGTATTTGAATATGAAAAACCCAGGGCCAAAAATTGCAAATGTCCCAAAAAAGAAATTTTCTGACTGGCGAAACACATGTAATTGGGTTGTTGCGTTTCACCCCAAAATTGAATGGGTTTTTTTCTTTTTTTACTTTTTTTTTTTTTTCCTCCCTCGCCCCCTTCTTTTTGTCTCCTCCCCCCTCCTCCTCTTTTCCCCTTTCCCCCCCCTCCTAGCCCAATCAAACCCCCCCGGGTTTGGGCCCACTCAAAAACCTCTACATAGTCTGCATAGCAGGGATATCCATAAACCCCCTGAATCCCCCAAAAGGGTTTTTAGACATTTAGGTTCCAGGGAAAAATTAAACCCCCAAACCCCGGGGGGTTTTTGGAGGTACTTTCCAGTTTTTTTTTTCAAGGAAAAGGGGGGGAATGTGGTGGGAGTTTTTTTTTTTTTTTCAGACTCGCGAAGGAACCAAACATGGCTTCTAAAAGTATCCAAAAGCAAACTTCAAAATGTTTCACGGAAGGGAAAAGAAAAAGGGGTTTTTGGGAAAACTGTTTTCCCAAAAACTTCACCCTGGGGGGGGCAAAAGAGGGGTTTTTGGGGGGGCCCCCCACCCCGAAACAACGAGGTTTTCCAAAAAAAACCCCGGAAAGTTGGAAGCGACGCGAAAAGAGAGGGGGAAAGTGCCCGTGGTATGTCGGCTGGAGGTGCTTGTTTTTTTTTGTGGTAAGTCAAAAGGTTCGAAGAACACTTCCAAAATCAAAAAAAGCTCCGTAAGGAAAAAAGAAATCAAATCAAAAGAAATTCCATAACGGGCGAGTTGCCAACACCGAATTTTCCCCGGGGGTGTGTACAAACCCCCCTTTGAAAATGTGTTTATTGACCCCCTTGACACGTGTTCTCGTGTTTTTTTGCTCCCAAAGCGTATGGCCACAGTTTGTCACAATTTTGGGAAAAAAGAGCGCAAGTCCCAACCCTTTTCAAAGTCAAAAGATTGCCTAAAATGATGTTTGTACACCAAAAACTTTAAGCGTGTCTGCGTGTTTTAAATACTCGACGACAAGGAAAAGAGGCACGGGGGGTTTTGCTTTTCATCAAATTCAAAAAACATCCAAAATTGATCTGAAAAAATAGCTTCAACCCTTTCCCCCCTTAACAGGTATTTCCTGGAAAATGTATGGTGGGTGACTTACAACCCCACCCCTGCTGTTTGAGAGCTTGGTTTGTTTTTGTAGGGCCTTTTAAAAAGAAGCGCCTTGGGGGAGAGCGAGACCAAAGAAAGAAACAAAGTTTCCGGTTTGTTGAAAAAAAAAACCATTGGGTTCAACTTTTTTTCACGTGTTCAGAAAACCCCAAAGTTGGCAATGTTTTCAGGCAGTGAGTCACAGGCCCCCAACCCCAAAAAGGAAAAAACAGGTAGAGGGGGACACATAGAAAGTGTGACTGTGGCCCCCGGGAAAAGAGTAACGAGAGTTGGGACGTTCCCTCTGAACATGTCCCAAAAATGTCATGACACGCAAGTCAGGAAAAAAAAGGACAGAAAAACTTTTTTTTTAATTTAGACCGAGGCCTTTTCTAGAGCCCGGGTTATTAAAAACGAGGCGTGAAAGAAAAAAAGATCTCCCTTTCTCTTTTTGTCGAGAAGAAAAAAATGAGAAAAATTAATTTTAAAAAAAGTTTTTTTTTGTTCCTGGGGGAAAAGCCAAAAGCTGAACAACCCCCTTTGGGGAATCCCTCAGAAGGGTCCCAAAAAAGTTAGAAGAATTTAACTTTTCCAGGGGGGTTTGGGTTTTGATAGCTTCCCAAAATTTGTCATAAAATCCTTTCACATCCGGGGATAAATGATCAAAAAGCTGTTTTTTTTTAAAGCTGTGGGGTTCAATCTTTTCTCCCGGGGGCCCGGAAAAAAAAGGGTGAGAAACAGGGTCACGTCCCTTTTTTCGCTTCCTTTCCCCCAGCGTGTTCCCCCCGGGCGCCTTCCCGGTTTGGTTTTCCCCCCGTCAGGGCCCCCAAGGGGGTCCAGTGGTCTTTGCGACCAAAAAACCAACAGACAAAACCCGGGGGACACATGACTGTTTAGTCGTTTTGTGTGGCCCCGGGGCATGGCGGGTTGCGGTTGGCCGTCGGTTTAAAAACAGGGAGGGCACCGGGCAGGAAAAAAAAAGGAAGCTGAAGTCTTGGGGATCTTCTTTTTTCTGTGCCCGACATGTTTCTGGCCCCTTTGCGAAAACGTGATCGGGTTTAAAGGGAATTTGTTGACGAAAGGCCAAAGGGAGCTGGGGGGGCAGTGAGTTCAGCGACGGGCTCTGTGGTTTTGAAAAAAAGACTTTAAAAACCCCTTCATTTTTTTAAGGAAGTTTTCCTCCCCCACCTCAATCCGTTTTTGTGTTGCTTCCCTTTTTGAGGTACTGTCTCCTTTGTCCCATTGTTCCAACTGCTCCCCCGGTCTCATAAAAACCGCCGCCACACCCACCCCACGCGGTTTTTTTGTTTTTGTATATTGATTAATGACCCCCAAACTGTTCTTGTTCTTTTGTCTGACCGCCTCCCTTGACCTTGGCTCGTGTTTTTAAATACCCCACCCCACCTCCCTTTTTTTCTGTAGTAAATTTATTAATGAAACCCCCAGCTGTTTTGTTCTTTGTGTCTTTCACACCCTGCCATCGACCTTGGGGTCGTGAAACAAATACCCACCCACAGTGGGGAAAAGCCAGCTGAACAATTGGGGGGTTTCAAATACCCCCTCACGGGAAAAAACCCAGCTGACATTGGCGCGTGTCTTTAAATACCTCAAAGTGGGGACACCCGCTCTCTCTCTCTCTCTCCCCTTTTCCCCTCTCTCTCTTTTCTCCCCCTCCCCTCTCTCTCTTTCTCTCTACCTCCGAAACTAGTACGAAACCCCAATTTGCCCCATTTTTTTCCAATATCCATTAAATTTTTTCCGACATTATTTCTTGTTCCAGGGATGGCGATGAGTGGGAAACACCACCCCCACACCAACCTGTTTGCCATCACCACCCCGCCCCACCACCACCCCCCTTTTGTGTGGTTTTTTGTCTGTGTGTCTGCTGTTTTTTTGTCCTTTTATTTTTGTGTCTGTGATCGGGTTTTTTTCATTTCCCCTGTGAGAAATAAAGGGGAAACCCCCCAAAAGGTTTCACAATCAGAGAGCGCGTTCCCTTTATTTAAAGGCCTTTCCCGTTTGATAGTCACTTGGGGTGCCTATTTAACACCGAGGGGCGGGAAAAGTCAACCCGGGGAACCGATGGAACAATTGGGTCACCATCAGTCATCTTCAACGCCCCATCCGTTTTCGTTTAGAAAGGTGATGGTAAACGCCCAAAAAGGGGGTTCCGAGGGGAAAAAAAAAAAAAAGTGTCGTCATCACTGTCATCACCGCTTCTCTATTTTTTTAAACACGCCTACGTCATCTGACAACCACGCCCGGGAACGAAAAACCCCCCCATTTAAAATTTTAAAAAAGAAAAAACACGATCCGCACGCCCCCGCAGCAACACGGAAACCCCCCCCTATTTTAAACCCACTCGTCCCCAAAACCCCCCCCACCAAACAACAAAGACTCCAACAACCCCAAAAAACTTTTATTGCTTTTCCCCCAAAACCGGACCTTTGACCTCGCCACGGCATGCGCACCAACCCGCCGCAAAACCCCCTGCCGGACCCCCTTTCCGCGGAACCTCCGCCCCACTTCCGACCCGCGCCCCAAAAAACTTTCCCGGGGGGGAGGTCCCCTCCGAGGTCCCCCTTTTGGGGGGGGGAAACCTCCCGCCCCTAAACTTTGAGGGTGGTTTTGGGGGTGTGTGTGTGTGTGTGTGGGGAGTTGGGGTGTGAAAAACCGGGGGATACAAAAAGGGCAGTGAAACCCGCAGGCAGAAAGGGCGGGAGGTATTTTGACAGGTGAAAGCCAAATCCCGAAATTTGGGAGAAACCGGGTCAGTGGGAAAAAAAAATCAATCTGACACCATCGATTGCTGAATAAAATCTGCCCCAAGGGGAAAGGGGAAAAACCCCAGGGAAACCATTGGGCCAAAAGGGAAACGTGAAAGTATTTCAGAGAAAAAAGGTTTTTGGAACCCATAGTCTTGTCTGATGGTCCCATTCAGGGCCGGGGTGGGAGGGGAGGTTGCTTTTTGAGGTCAACCTTTTCTTCTTTCAAATGAGAAGAGAAGAGGAGGAAAAGAGAGAAGGGGGGAGGGGTTGGGTTGCTTTTGGGGAGGGAAAAAAACATGGAAAAGGTTTTTTGGAGGGGGAAAGAGAACGGAAAAAAGCAAGGGGGGAGAAGAGGGAGAGAGACAGATGTATCAGTTTATAGTTTCAAAGATAGCTGTCCCCCCACCCTCAATTTCATCTATACAGCTATGAGACCCCCTTTTGCAGGGGGTTTTCCCCAGAACATAACAAAAATGAAGAATTAAAAAAAAAAATACGTTTGGGGCCGGGGTTTTCATGGGGAGATTTAAACAGACGTCTTAACCCCACACAAAAAACCCCCCAAACCCGCTGCCCCAGCCCCTTTGGGGGCGAAATTAACCCTGATTTTTCTCTCTCCCCTCTCTCCCCCTCTCTCTTTTCTCCTCCCCCTTTTCTCACCCCTTCTCCTCTCTCTCTCTTCTCCTCTCTCCTCCTCACTCTGTGTAAAAGCAAAATTACCAAAACACATTTTTGATAAAAGAATTTAAATGCATGGGGGGAAAAGGGGAGGAGAAAAAATTTTAGAAGAACAAGCTGGATTTCGTCGGAAACAGCACAAAAGGCCCCTATTTTTACCTTGTATGCCTTTTGTCCAGATATTCTGTTAAAAGGGCAAAAAAGGGAAATTTTTCCTTTGTTGATTTCCAAAACTTTTGATTCTGTAAAAAGAAATGTCCTTTTTTAAAAACTTAAGGGAAAAAAAATTTTAAATGGGAATTTTTATGCGCTGTGCGGGGGAATGGGAAAAGTTGTGTCCCCCTTTCATGTTTTTTGGAGGAAAAGGCCCTTTCAGGGTTATTTCAAATTTTCCCCGTGGTGGGAAAAAAAAGGGTGTCTGCTCCATCCCCAGTTACTTTCTTTTTTAACTAGCGAGCTTGAGTAGATTTTTTCAGAGAATGGGGGAAACCCGGGGGTTTAAAAGTTTTTCCCGGGGATTTAGCTATTTCCAAATTTTTTTTGCGATTTATTTCCTCCTTGTGGATACCCCCTGTTTTGGGTTTTCAGATCAGTTGGACCTTTGAAAAAAAGTATCGGGGTTGCAAAATGACAGAAAAATTTAAAGGGAAAACTAATTTTCATGGTTTTAAAAAATGGTGGGCATTTTTGCACAACGTGAAAAAATGGTTCAAAAGGCCGATCAGAAAATTAAAGGACAAATAGTTGTAGAATTTCCCGGGAAAGTTTTTTCACTACGAAATTTAAATTTAAATAGATGCTGGTTGGAAATGTGTAGGGGAAAAAAAGAAAAAGGGTCATTGGGATTTTTTAAAAAAACACACATTGCACGCACTTTCGCGGGGGCGTGCACGCCGTACGCCCCACAAAACGATTTTCACAGACCTTGGTCTTCGCCGGCTGACAGGGGGGTGCGCCCGGAGGTGGGAAGGGGAGGGGCGGGGGGGGTGGTGGGGAATGGGGTACCAAAAGTTTTTCAATTTGGCGCCCCGGAAAAGGGTTTTAAAACAGCCCTGGTGCCTGTCGTCCCTTCTCCTCTCTCTCTCTCACCCCCCTCTCTTCTCTCCTCTCTCTCCTCTCTCTCCTCTCCTTCCTTTTCTCTCTCTCTTCCTCCTTTTTCTCCTCTCTCTTTCCCCCCTTTTCCCCAAAAAAGGGGGCATTAATTTTGTTAGGCCGGTTGTAAGTTTGCCAAAAAATGTTTAGTAGTGTCGCATAAGCAATGACGCACGAGGGATGAAGAGAAAGAAGAATTGGAAAAAAAAGATGATGGTTTTGTGTGGTGGTGTGTGTGTGGTGTGGTGTGTGTGTTGTGTGGTGTGTGTGCAACATTTTCAAATTTTTGTTTTGTATAAGTGGGTTGGGGGGGGGGGGGGGACGAAATAGTAAAAAAAACCCTTTACCTTTATGTAAATTTTAACCACCAAAAAATTAAAACCAATTTGGGAAATTTTTGGGGTATTTTTTTTAGTTCGGAATTTTCCCCGGCTGTACAAGTCTGTTAACACCAAAAACCCCTACGTTTTTAAAAGAAGGGCACATATTTTGACAAAAGCATTTAACAACGGGTTTGGAATCTCCATTAAACTGGGGGCGACGTGGGAAAACATCAAAAAACGGTTTAAATTTACCCATCACATGCACTTACAAACGGCGCCTAATACCCACAAAATTTTTAAAATAAGAACACAAAAACAGGTAAAAACATTTTTTAAAAGGGAATTTCCCTTTTGTGCCCCGCCACCGAAAACGTAAGAAAGAAAACGGGCCAATATGAAACCGGCAAAAAGTCTGAGATAACTTCTGCTTGCTTCTGTTGCCAACATCCACCCTCTGCCCTTCCCTGTCAAGATCTCCCCCAAATGGACAATTTGTTGTGGTGCAATTAATATCAATGTCAGGTTTTGTCCTATTTCGTACCCCCCACCCCAAACCCCCCCCCCCCCACCCCCCCCCCCCACACACACCACACACACACACACACACACACACACACACACACACATTGATACTGTCTGCTATACATTTTCTATTTACTAAACAAAGCAAAAGTCATATGAACAACAAGACTGTTGGCAAATAATTCCTCTTTATCATTAAAATGTGATGCGTTATTTCATACATTCGGTTCTGTACTACACCACATACAAGCATAAGTACTCACGTGCATGCATGCAAACTGTTCATGCAAACTTACGCACGCGCACGCACACACAGACACAAACACGCGCGCGCGCGCGCTCATGCACGCACATACGCACGCACGCGCACACACACACACACACACTGACTGACTGAAACCAATTTATTGTCAGATTAACTCAGGGTTGTACTGACATTTAAGAAAACATTATGAACAGAATATCAATGTTTTTCATTCAAAGCAATGAGTATAATTAACACACAAAAATACGCGCGCGCATACATACACATACACACACACACACGCACACACACACACACACACACACACACACACACACACACACACACACACACACACGGGCGCGCACGAGCATACTCATGCACATACACACACATACGCGCCCGCGTGCGAGCGCGCACGCACACACACACGCACAAACACACGCACATACATAAATACACAAATACACACATCTCAATACAAACACACCCATACCCTCACATACACTCAAACTTACACACTCACACACACAGACATACACACGCCAACACACACACACGCGCACACACACACGCGAGCTCACAGACACCACACACACACACACACACACACACGCGCGCGCGCGCGCGCGCGCGCGCGCACTTATACTCGAGCACTCGTACACACCTGCATTCACTCTCACAAACACACACACACACACACCACACACACGCGCGCGCGCGCGCGCGCGCGCGCGCGCGCACGCACTCACACACACACATGCACACACACACACACACACACACACACACACACACACACACACACACACACACACCGAGCATATACTTATGCACGCTCTCAAGTGCGTGCTTGCACACTGTTCATGCATACACACACACACACACACACACACACACACACACACACACACACACACACACACACACGAGTATATGCGTGTGCACGCACGCACGTATACATGCGTGCTTAAATAGACTCGCGCACGCGCGCGCGCGCACGCGCGCACACACACACACACACACACACACACACACACACACACACACACACACCACACACACCACATACACACACACACACACACACATTTGATTGTTTCTCTTCTCTTTTCTGTACCGACAGCAGAGACCTGTTTCACCTCCTCACAAAGCAAGCCTGTTACCACAGAAGCTCAGAAACAACACTACACACCCCAGTCGTCTACAATCCCCACCACCACAGCGAGCCTAATGGAATGAATGCATCCATCGACAAAATTCTCCACAGCCTGCGTCCCTGGATTCCAGCAGTCTCACAGGACAGGAAAAGGCCCTGCACAGACATCTCTCCATGGGAAAGGGCCTTATTAGCGGCTGCAGGTGCTACCGCTGCCCAAGCCACAGAAAGGACATGCAGTGCCATGCTGCTGTGTGCACAGAGATTCTGCAGATAACAGGGCTCTCCTGGTCTCCGGGGGATGTTTGGATATGAGATGGGGCGGGGGTGGGGTGGGGATGTCTATGAAGAAGGGTTTTACTGGGGAAAAGAGTACAGTGTTGTGTCTTTGAGTGTGTCGTGATTTCTGCTGTTGTTGTATGTTTTCTGGGTGTTTTATGTCCAGTTGATT
>CM031602.1:58921751-58931751 GCA_018398815.1 Conus ventricosus
TAACATGCAGTTGTTTTTCAAGTAGGGGGTAATCAATAAGAATAAAGAATCAACAAATATTCCCCGCATACATACACACACAAGAAAAAAGCAAAAGAAACAAAAACCTATATCAAACACAATCTGATCATTACGTTCATACAACATGTATCTGCATAAGGGCCTTATTGCAATGATTCCTCTCTAAGTTTCAAACTGAATATGTATACATTGCCAGCATCCTCTGGAAGCTACAGCATGGGTTTTGGAGAACATGGGTCAAAGTGATATCGTTCAAATTTATCAACTCTAGGACATACTTCAGACGAATGTTAACTTTGGTTTTTTTTTGGTTTTTTTTTTGCTGTCCCAACCTCTGCGCCATCTCAGAGGCAGTGCACCCATGCCGCTCATTCCGACACCCTGTCCACAGCCACAGCCCGGTCGGCCCCGCCGCAGCCCCGGCACCGCAATCCACAGGGAGCAGTCAATGTCAAGTCGTCAAGAGGCAACCCACCGGAGGAGACACTGCACTGCTGCCGAGTCACTTCGGTGGTGTTCAGTGGCGCCTGTTCTGATCTAACATACGCAGGACACCACCTACTAAGCCCCTACTGACGACAATAATTGCTTAGTCGCGGAGCCGGCGTGAGTGAGCTCTCCCTCCGGAGGGCGCCACCACGTCCGTCCAACGACAGCCCCCATGGACTCGCCGATACCGGTGACCCGACGGAACCAAACCAAGGCCACAGACGTGGAGAGGACATCGAAATTGAGGTCACCATGAGAGCAGGGCATGAAGAGCCACTGAATTTGAGACTTTTTTTATGCTGATCGATGAGAATGAGGATGATTACAATGATGCTACGGATTTCCATTTCGGTCTGAGACTACATGACAGGGCTGTACTCTACGCTTCCTTTCATAATATATCCCGGCGTTAACCAGGCCCGAGAGATACAGGCACCTGCAGTGTTGGTCAGGAAATTTGAGCAACACTCTCAGAACGCATCCATTAAGTGGATGAAACTCGACTGTGTGGTCCCAGTCTTCCAACTGAGTCCGCAGCAAACTCAACTCTGGGTAGGAGCCGGTCGGGGCAGAAAAACCCACATGACTCTGATGCGATTCGAACCCACGACCTCCCAGCCGGAGTTCGCGACGCTAACCACTTCGCTACGGCGGCTGGTAGCCAGATGTACCACATTCTTGTGAAGGACTGGAGCAGGTGCGGCATTTGGCAGAGGTGAAACAAGGACAGACCATGCATATCAGCGATCACAACATCTAGAACGAATAATAAGACCAAAGTAACTCCATCCAAGATCACATTATCCACTAGCTCTTCTTCCAATTGCTTTTTTGGCTATCGTTTATCTGCCCTCCTCTCACATATTTACATTTATTGGCATTTTTGTTTACACTGTAGGTAACAAAAACCAAGGCCAAACTGACATAAACATTAAACAGAATGAATGCAAACAAAGCTTTCGTCGGATATTAACACAAAGTGTAATACGTTCTTTCAAACATTCAGTCTTGTATTAAACCACAACACTGCAGTCGAACACACACGGCGATGGGTAATGGAGGGTCTAACTGAAGAATTCGTGATGGTCAAAAAAGACGTGAGAGAGGATAATTAATGTGAGCACTGGTCTCATTCTATACACTGGGGTCACAATTGCTCAGTCGGCTCACTCTTCTTCGCTTCAGGAAGAAACCATAGGAAACCATAGGAATAATGCCATGCCACTTTCTTTGTCAGCAGTATATCTAATGTCAGCAGTATATCTAATGCCAGCAGTAATCTAATGTCAGCAGTATATCTAATGCCAGCAGTATATCTAATGTCAGCAGTATATCTAATGTTAGCAGTATATCGAATGTCAGCGAATGGATTCATCGTAGCACAGGCATGGACAGGATCGCCCAATACATTTGCCTGCGCCAACATAAGTACTCAGGCACATCTGTGCACACCAATAAAATAACAAGTCTACTAACACGTACGCGTATGCCAGAACACGCGCATATGCATACATGCTTGTGCAAGCTAATTGAATTAAGGCATCCCTCGAATCTCCGCGAAGTCTGCATCATTGGATGCCAGAAGTCTCACAGGACAGGAGAAGACACGGAGAAAGATATCTCCCAATAAAGGAGCCTTGTTAGCGGCACCAGTTAAGGGCCCCCCAAGCCACATAAACGAAATGCAGAGGCCTGTTTTGTCTGCAGGGAAATTCTGCAGATACCATGGCTCTCTTACTCTCAGGGGTGTGTGAGGATATTGGGTTATGGCCAACAGGTAGGGGTGGATGTCTATGAAGAAGAGATTTTACTTGTGGAAAGAGGACAGGGTGTGTGTCTTGGATTGATGTCTGGATTCTGGGTATCCTGGTTTTGTTGTTTTGTTATGACAAGCATTAGGGATTGATTGTTTATTACTAAAGTGTTCAAGCTGTAGGAGGTGGGGAAAAAGACCTGTCCATAATGGCTACCAGACTAAACAGGTCACTCAGTTGAAGAAGGCTACTCACTGTGTGCGTAGCTTTCGTCGGCAATCCGGCCGACTTCTTCAGCGCAACTGCTGGTTGAGAACTGGATTCAGTGCGCACCGCCGTGAGCGAACTCGCCACAATGCGACCGAATGAGTGACAAACAGACAAACAGACACAGACAAATAATCACACACACACACACACACACACACACACACACACACACACACACACACACACACACACACACACACACACACACACACACACAAATATGTAAACTTAACATGTGTGTGTGTGTGTGTGTGTGTGTGTGTGTGTGTGTGTGTGTGTGTGTGTGTGTGTGTGTGTGTGTGTGTGTGTGTGTGTGTGTGTGTGTGTGCGCGCGTGTGAATGGATGCGCAGTGTGTGTGTGTGTGTGTGTGTGTGTGTGTGTGTGTGTGTGTGTGTGTGTGTGTGTGTGTGTGTGTGTGGTGTGTGTGTGTGTGTGTGTGTGTGTGTGTATGTGTGTGTGTGTGTGTGTGTGTGTTGTGTGTGTGTGTGTGTGTGTGTGTGTGTGTGTGAATGGATGCACAGTATGTGTGTGTGTGTGTGTGTGTGTGTGGTGTGTGTGTTGGGTGTGTGTGTGTGTGTGTGTGTGTGTGTGTGTGTGTGTGTGTGTGTGTGTGTGTGTGTGTGTATGTGTGTGTGTGTGTGTGTGTGAACAAGAACAAGAACAAGAACAAGAACAATTCTTTATTGCCGTCACCTTTGAAAGATATTTGGCACAAAACATCATAAACAACAACAACAAGAACAACAACAAAAGTGCTTCTATTATCAATTTTTCCTGGCTTTGAATGCCTCAAAAACAAAGCTGGCTAATATTTCTTGGTGTTCCCTGGAGTTTAATAGAGTACTTGGTTTGAAGTCGTTGGCACACAATATTCTGTTTCCTGGGTCATCTGTTAGATCTTGAATCTGTTCTACTTGTGTATTTAATTTTGTTCTTAAGTCATAAAGTATTCTACAATTGTCTGAAAAAATGAAATTCGTCTTCTATTTCATTACATGCTATACAAAATCTTTGATTTCGTGGTATACCTGCATAACGACCTTTCTCAACATTTAAGTCATGCGAACTAACACGCAATTTACATAGTGCTTGTTTTTTCGTACTATCCATATCAGTCAACAAGTAATATTCAATATGATATTCAGATGATTTGATGGCATTGTAAAACTCTAAACGGCTGTATTGTGTCTTTTCCTTTGCCCAAAATTCAATATACCTGGTTTTCAATAGTTGTTGTATAGTGAATTTTTAGTCTATGCTTACTCATTGTTGACTGGTTCAACCAAACATGGTTTAATCCTAAACTGTAAAGATGTTTTTGATAAACAAGAGCCATGGATATTGAATTCCCTTGTCTTTATTCATCATGTCGTTGTATGCACTTTTTAAGTATGTTTCTTCCGACTTATCTAAAATATGCAGCCAAAAACCAATGGTTCGACAAGCTATGTGAATCCCAATTGGAAATCTTCCTAGTTCACTTAGAGTCGCTAAATTAATTGCTTTTGAGTGTAAACCAAGACGACGTTTACAGAATTTCACATGTAAGTTTTCATGTGGATGTTTTGAAGAAATACTATTTTGAAAAAATCAGATATAACAAATGAGTCCATGTTGGACATAGTACTTTTCTCAGACCATGGCAACCAAACTTCTGCTCCATAAGTTGCTATAGGAGTAGCCAAAGTATCGAAAAGTTTGTAATATTGTATCAAAACGAATGTTGGTTCTCTGATTAATCGATATGATGAATGTGAAGCTTTACTTGCTTGCTTGGCAAGTTGAGTTTTCGCCAAAATAAAGGAGCCGTCAGAATGGAAAGTTATTCCCAGATATTTGTACTGATCAGTTGTCTGAATTATCTCAGTACCAAATTTAAATAAGATGGGAACTTTGGTTTTTTTTATGTGTAAAAATCAATACCTTTGTCTTTTGTACATTAATTTTCATACCCCAAGTTAAACAATATTTATTCAATTTGTCAAGTTTGTTTTGAAGACCTTTCCTTGTTTTAGAAAAAATAACTAGGTCATCTGCATACATTAAGCATGATATAGGGGTCTTTTCATCGGTATATGGACTATCTGTCTCCCCAATATACTTTGGAATATCATTTACGAAGATATTAAATAGAGTTGGACTAAGAACATTTCCTTGTAATACTCCTTTACGTACGTTTATATTATGGGATAGACCTTCATTTGTTTTTGTGCATATTTTGGAATGTTCATACATGTTCCTAATAACTCTCAAACAGTTTCCTTGTATGCCTATTTCATGTATTTTTAAGAAAAGTGCCTCATGCCAAACATTATCGAACGCTTTTTCAAAGTCGATTAAAGCAACCATAAAGGCGATCTCTTCTGCTTTTCATTATATCATCAACAATTTTCTTTAACACGTATAGATGATCTGATGTTCTGTGTTCTTTGCGAAAACCTGCTTGTTCTCCTGCCAGTAGATGATTTTCTTCCAAAAAGTGTGTTATTCGGTGATTTAATATATGGCAAAACAAATTACTGAGAGAGTTAATTAATTGTTATACCTCGATAATTTGAAGGATTGAAGGGATCTCCTGATTTATGAATGGGGACATTTATTCCCTCTTCCATGCTTGTGTGTGTGTGTGTGTGTGTGTGTGTGTGTGTGTGTGTGTGTGTGTGTGTGTGTGTGTGTGTGTGTGTGTGTGTGTGTGTGTGTGTGTGTGTGAATGGATGCGCAGTGTGTGTGTGTGTGTGTGTGTGTGTGTGTGTGTGTGTGTGTGTGTGTGTGTGTGTGTGTGTGTGTGTGTGTGTGTGTGTGTGTGTGTGTGTGTGTGTGTGTGTGTGTGTCATTCATTTAACGTCTTTCCACTAATCGTGATATTAGACGATTAAAAAAAAAAAAAAGGAAAAAAAAAAAAAAAAGAAAAGAAAAGGAGTGTGTCAGAGAATAAGACTAGCGCATGACTGAAAGTTATAGAGTTCCAAGTATGCATGCATGTATGTGTGAATGTGTGTACACATATGGTGCTTAGGTGGTTATTTAAAATATATCTGATTAAAGAAATACGTATATAACTACACTATTAGAAATAAACAGAAAAAAAAAACAATATATATATATATATATATATATATATATATTATATATATATATATATATATATATATATATATATATATATATAACAACAACAAAATCAGTGAACATCCCACCTCACCCCACCCACCCCCTTCCTTTCCTTCCCTTTCTATCCTCTCCCCGTCCCTCCCTCCCCCTCCATCACTTTTATATTAAGAAAAAAATTCAGATACTGTAGTGACCAATTGGACTGATATCTAAACTTACAAAAAAAATCTTAGGTTAAAGCTGGTGAATTGTATATAATGTGTGAGTTATTTTGCAACAAAAACTGGAATAAAAGTATTTACAAGTTCTTACGTGTGTGCTTATGCTTGTGCACGCACACGTATGAGTGCATGTGCGTGTGCGCGCGTGTGTATATATATGCGAGTGTGTTTGAGTGTGTGTGTGTACATATGTGTGTGCTTATATGAGTGCTTATATGAATAATTATGGTAATTACAAAGCACTTAAATTTTTCAACAACAAAAAAATTTCAAAGGAAAAGAAAAAACAATTAACAAAACTAATCAATTTAACAACCATCAAGGCACAGAACCGTAACTTTTCTCCGTCTTTGTCACTTTTAAGCTTTGTACATTATTTCATCTTCCCTCCCCACACTTATGCCCGTCCAACATACAACAAAAAAAAGGAACCTATAAATACTTCCCCAATGGAGTGCGCTCTAAGCATACAAAAAACTCATGTGTTAGAGCTGGTGACTCAAAGATGGCCTGTGCACTATTTTGTCTCAACACTGGAATTATTTTTTTCATGTCTTGACATGTAACAATATGTTCACGTGTTATTTTCTTTTTACATAAACACTATGTTTTTAACATATTTTGTTTTAAAAGCATCAAGTTTCCACCTATACATCAACGAAAGTATATTTTTATTTAAACTAAAGTTATGTTGAATGATTTTAATATCAAAAGTATCAAACTGATTTTTATTGTCATGTTCTATCATTCTATCTTTGAAATTTTTCAAAATATGTGTTTTAACTAGGTTGCACTGCTCATGTACCGATAAGGCTAGTTTAAGATATTCAGAACCAGAGATATGTTTTGCTCCACATTTAGCTGCCCTATCTACTTTATCGTTATAATAAAAGGAACAGTGTGAAGGAATCCAACAAAAGGATAACTGGGTGCCTCCTTCAATAAGCATGTGGATCAAACAGCTGACCTCAATAATCATTTCAGGTCTAGTATGCAGATGAAAATCTTTTAGCGCCTGAAGGACTGATTTTGAATCTACACAAAACAGAGCTTGAAATATTGTTTGGGGGAAATTTAAAAGGTAATTCAAAGCCATGAGTATTGCTGTTAATTCAGCTGTGAATATAGATATGTTACATGTGTGTGTGTGTGTGTGTGTGTGTGTGTGTGTGTGTGTGTGTGTGTGTGTGTGTGTGTGTGTGTGTGTGTGTGTGTGTGTGTGTGTGTGTGTGTGTGGTGTGCGCGCGCGCGAGTGTGTATGTGTGTAAGTTTGCGCACATCATGTGCGTATGTGTGTGTGCATGTGTATGTTTGTGTGTGTGTGTGCATATATGTGTGTGCGTGTAATTGCTTGCATGTGCATGCTGGTCTGCTGTGTGCATAGACGTAAATGATGTGAATGTGTGTCTGAGTAAATGTGAATGGATGTGTGTTTGTGCGTGCGTGCGTGCGTGCGCACGCGATCGCGCGCGCACGTGTGTGTATGTATGTATCCACGATTGTGAGTGAGCGACTGTATGTGCACGTATGTGAGTGAGCGCCTGTGTGTGAGTGGGTGCGCACAAGCGCGCACGTTTAGTGTATCTGTGTGTGTGTGTGTGTGTGTGTGTGTGTGTGTGTGTGTGTGTGTGTGTGTGTGTGTGTGTGTGTGTGTGCATGCGTGCGTGCGTGCGTGCGTACATGCGAACGTGAATATGTGTGTGTATGTGTGTGTGCGCGCGCGCGTGTATGTGTGTGCGTGCGTGTGTGTGTGTGTGTGTGTGTGTGTGTGTGTGTGTGTGTGTGTGTGTGTGTGTGTGTGTGTGTGTGTGTGTGTGTGTGTGTGTGTGTAAGAGACAGAGACCTATGTATGGCCTGTAAGGAAACAAGGAATCAGGCAGGCAGGCCAGACAGACAGACTCAGTAACACTTAAGTCATTATCCTGGGAAAGCCAAATCTGGTATTTGCACAAACAGGGTCTGTGGCAAATCCAATCAGTCTGACACATCTCTTGCTGATGATAAAATATGCCATGTGGATGAATTGCCGAGGGATCCATTGAGGCAAAGGAAGCGTGAAAGTATTTCATGAGATAAATGCGATTCTGGACCGATAGTCTGTCTGATGGTCCCATGTCAGGGCAGATGGCAGGGCCGATTGCTTTCAGAGGTCAAACCCGTCTTCATTACAAATGGGAGAGAGAGAGAGAGAGAGAGAGAGAGAGAGAGAGAGTGAGAAGAGAGAGAGAGAGAGAGTGTGTGTGTGTGTGTGTGTGTGTGTGTGTGTGTGTGTGTGTGTGTGTGTGTGTGTGTGTGTGTGTGTGTGTGTGTGTGTGTGTGTGTGTGTGTGAGGTGTAATGGGGAGGAGAAGGGAGGAGGAATGGGGCAGGTGAGTATTGGAGGTATGAAACGGGCATAGGGGTTGCTGAGATGGGAGGAGTGAAGGTAAAGGGGTCGGAAAATAAGAGTTAAATTAATGGAGAGAAGAATAGAGAGATATATACAGAAGTAGCGTGTCTGTCAGTATATTAGGGAGGTGAGACGGCATGGACTGGCCCACACACACTGCATCATATCTGCACAGCTAGAAGGTCCCAGTGTGCAGGGGCTACAAGTGAAAGCATAAAGAAGTGAAGAAAACGAGAACGCGAACAAATCGGGACATGACATGACGGATGAGATTTAGATGCCTGACCAACGCATTAGAGCAAGGATGGTCAGGCTTTGTGTACCTCAAATGTGTCTGTGTGTCTGTGTTTGCGTAAGTGCGTAAGGATGTGCATGTGCAATTTGTGCATTTGTGCACACCTGCATTGTTGAATACGCACGTGCACATGGATAACTCAGTACATTTGCGCATGTGAGGGCAGTAGGCTATGCGCATGAACATATATGTTTGACTCAGAGGATTGATACTTATTTTAAAAAGACAAATAAAAATGAAAAATAGCATGACTTTGAAAATGAAATACAGACAAGACAAAAGCTGTACAAGACTACACAGGCAGTAAAGGAGACATGCCCTGCAGCCATCCTGTTAATTCTATGGCTGTGCTGCACGACTGGACATAACATTGACCTACAACTTAATCCATGAAGCTGTTCATCCATCATCAATCATGTCCTTGTGTCTGCCATTTCGCGGCCCGATGGACACACACACACACACACACACACACACACACACACACACGCGCGCGCGCGCGCGCACACAAACAATCACTCACTCACTCACTTATTCCACATCCATTCCTCTCTCTCTCAGTCTTCCTTCTTCTCTGACTTCCTGAACAACATAAACAAAGGAAAAGCTGTGACTGGGAAACAGTCCAGAATACAAATAAAAACCAAAACAATGTGTAAAGTAACGCAGTTTTTTTGTTGAGTTCAAAACAATTTATAGCATCTGCGTTACTTTACACGTTGTCGTCATGTTCCTGTTTGCATTTTGGCCTTTATCATATGAGAGAGAGAGAGAGAGAGAGAGAGAGAGAGAGAGGAGGAGAGAGGAGAGAGAGAGAGAGAGAAGAGAGAGAGAGAGAGAGAGACTAAGTTTTGTTTGAGTATTTACATGTGCTGAAGTCTTTCTTTCAGTGAAAGTCGAATCAAGTGTGTGCAGAAATGTAGCCACTAAACAGCCTGCCCTTGTTGACTGCAGAGATGACGGATGACAAGTCTGTCAAGGGATGAATTGCAGGGGCCTGGTTGTAGCCAAGGCTGCCTGTCATGGTTAATGGGCAACGTGAAATCCTGGTCCCTTAATGGTCACTACAGGTGGAGATCTTTCAGGAGACACTGGAGGCCAAAAAGCTTCCAGAGGTGTGAAGTGTGTTGACGGTGAATGAATGTGCAGTGTACCACTACCAACAAGCACCCCATTGTATTATCAGTGGTTTGTTCCATTGTTGACCAAAAGTATGTCTGACCATGGAAAGACAAGATACTCTTTCATTACATACCAGTAACTTGACCTCAAACGACCGATCACTTAAGTTCTGTTCAGGCTGTTTGCAGTACAGAGACCGCCTTTTCATCGCAGACATTAACATCCCTCTTCCCTGCCCTGTCTTGAGACCAAGACACAGATCGTTATCTGAAGAATTTCACAGAAGAAAGCATGGCTCTTCGTTCCTTCCCCATAGCTCTGGGGTGTT
>CM031602.1:58946751-58961751 GCA_018398815.1 Conus ventricosus
ACCATTATTACACCATCATGACACTGTTGCCACGACAACCATACTGTTCGATAATTCTCTAGCCCCTCTCTTTTCTCCCATACTATTATCATATCATCACCAAAAGTGGTAGTAATCCTCTGCTTATCGTTTTTCAATATTTTCTTCATCATCGTCACTATCATTGTTATTATGATATCAGTATTATCATTATCACCATTACTGTTTTAACTCGCATTGTCTCCTTCCCGACGGCTTCGTTTCATTCAACACCCATCTTGCGCCGAATTTGACGAGATAAGCGATTGCTGGTTCTTCATTGTCATCGTCCTCAGTGTTGTTTATCTAGCCTGAAGAAGACCTAGGATGTCGTCTTTTGTCTGGTGTTTCGTTTGTTCATGTTTGGCAGATACAGTACTTAAGCTGTTTGAGGTTTACTTTTTCATCTATCATACAGTTGCAGCCGGTCAGTTTTTCACAGGTAACACTATGTCGAAGGATTTTGCTCATTAAAATGTATGCACCCTGCAATTAAAATTCACACAGACTTTCTTCACAGATATAAAACTCTTGATAGCTCATTGTATTTATCTCTTGCTTTCAATGGAAATGGATAGCTGAAGGAGATGTTAGACCAAAAATAATATTTAACGCGTCCTCCTCCTCCTTATCATCATAAGTGACTATTGTCACCTGGGCCATGCAGGTGATGGCTTTGCCTGTGGTTGTTGGTTTCTACCATTAGTGACTATGTCACCTGGCCATGCAGGTGATGGCTTTGCCTGGGGTTGTCAGTTTCTACCATTAGTGACCATTGTCACCTGGGCCATGCAGGTGATGGCTTTGCCTGTGGTTGTTGGTTTCTATCAATAGTGACTATTGTCACCTGGGCCATGCAGGTTGTGGTTTTGCCTGTGGTTGTTGGTTTCTATCATTAGTGACTATTGTCACCTGGGCCATGCAGGTGATGGCTCTGCCTGTGGTTGTTGGTTTCTATCATTAGTGACTATTGTCACCTGGGCCATGCAGGTTGTGGTTTTGCCTGTGGTTGTTGGTTTCTATCATTAGTGACTATTGTCACCTGGGCCATGCAGGTGATGGCTTTGCCTGTGGTTGTTGGTTTCTATCAATAGTGACTATTGTCACCTGGGCCATGCAGGTGATGGCTTTGCCTGTGGTTGTTGGTTTCTATCAATAGTGACTATTGTCACCTGGGCCATGCAGGTTGTGGTTTTGCCTGTGGTTGTTGGTTTCTATCAATAGTGACTATTGTCACCTGGGCCATGCAGGTTGTGGTTTTGCCTGTGGTTGTTGGTTTCTATCATTAGTGACTATTGTCACCTGGGCCATGCAGGTTGTGGTTTTGCCTGTGGTTGTTGGTTTCTATCAATAGTGACTATTGTCACCTGGGCCATGCAGGTTGTGGTTTTGCCTGTGGTTGTTGGTTTCTATCAATAGTGACTATTGTCACCTGGGCCATGCAGGTTGTGGTTTTGCCTGTGGTTGTTGGTTTCTATCAATAGTGACTATTGTCACCTGGGCCATGCAGGTGATGGCTCTGCCTGTGGTTGTTGGTTTCTATCATTAGTGACTATTGTCACCTGGGCCATGCAGTTGATGGCTTTGCCTCTGGTTGTTGGTTTCTACCATTAGTGACTATTGTCACCTGGGCCATGCAGGTGATGGCTTTGCCTGGGTTGTTGGTTTCTTTCACTGGGCACAAGATGAAGACACAACTATGGAACCAAAGTGAACAAAACATGGTGGATAAGATGGGATGTAGTCAATGGACAAATCGATTGAATTTTAGGGCGGATCTATGTTGTAGATCCGGAAGGAACGACGGACTTTAACGCTGCAAGTTTGCGCAAAGGCCACAGAATTAATTTTTCAACAAACCTAGTGAAAACCTGCAATGCGATTCAGGGACGAACCCATTATTTAGGTGTGGAACCGTGCGCGCTGCTAATCCAGTTCCAGGGGTTGATCTATTGTCCGTTCAGTAAGATTATGGAAAAGCTGCAGCGCTGACCTTGAGAAAGCTTGATGGAAAGATAGAATTGGTGCATGGATAAAGCCAGTAAATTCTGGTGTAAATCCAGAGTTCGGATCTGGATCCAAGAATTAATGGCAGAAACGGAGTCGCTCTTGACAAATCCAGCTGAAAATGCAGAATGAGGCTCCAGTGCAATCCTTTCAAGTTTTGCTTTAATCTGTGCTGCAAATCCTCATGGAAGGTCTACTCTCTCCAGAGAATCCTTTGTTTTATTATGATGTTGATGGTTCTTCTTCTTCACTAAAACGATGTCTGTCATAACGTAGTTTTTAACCATGATGTGCCACAGAACATGACTGTGGGTTACATGTACTTTTCTAGTGTTCTTTCATTAAGACATTTAATAGAGTGATATCCAAGAGAAAGTATTACATGAAAACAATCATCACCATCACATTCATCATAGTCGTTCTGGTGTTACTAATAATATCAACATCAATATTGTTGTTGTAGTTATTATGACTACAGGTGTTTTTAATAACCTTTGGTACATGAACATCCATCATCATTGTCGGTATGATCAAATGGAATCCATGCAAGCAAGTGCTTTTTTCTATGGCCAATGAATCAGTCCCTGTCATGGTCAGTCTTTTCATGTTGACCTTTCTCCCTCCTTACTTCCCCATTTCGTGTTTTGTGCCTGTCTTCAGCTAGCCCCCACGTCTCCTTGCTTCCAGTACAACCAGTCACCACGTCTCCTCGCTTCCAGTACAACCAATCACTACGTATCCTCGCTTCCAGTACAACCAATCACTACGTCTCCTCGCTTCCAGTACAACCAATCACTACGTCTCCTCGCTTCCAGTACAACCAATCACTACGTATCCTCGCTTCCAGTACAACCAATCACTACGTATCCTCGCTTCCAGTACAACCAATCACTACGTATCCTCGCTTCCAGTACAACCAATCACTACGTATCCTCGCTTCCAGTACAACCAATCACTACGTATCCTCGCTTCCAGTACAACCAATCACCATGTCTCCTCGCTTCCAGTACAACCAATCACCACGTCTCCTCGCTTACAGTACAACCAATCACCACCCCACCCGAATGAAAACCACTCCACTTTCTCCACAGACAGGGCTGGGAGATGGTGAACATTCTTCAGCAGTCTGACCACCAATCAGACAACGTTCGCCATGAACATGGTAGTCAGAGGGTATATGCAGCACTTCAGAAGAATATGTACCAATCAGTCGACATTCCTTATTCATGGTATACAGAGAAAAGAAAAACAAAACGTGGTAAATGATTGGAACATGCGGACGTCCTTTATGAACTAGATCCTTTCAAGAATGTGTCTTGTTTGTGTTGTGAATTAAACCAGGATCTGATGGGAACATTCCTGCCCCTCGCAAGAAATGTCAAGAGTATTTAGCGAATTGAGTTACATGACGCACATATTGATGAAATCAGACAGGGAACACCAACAGAAAGCGTTGAATTCACCAAGTTTCTGGTCCTGCTTGCTGAAGGAAAGGTCAAATAAGAAATTTCTGATTATGCGTCATTCTTGTTCACAGTGTGCCAGGAACAATGATTTCGTCTCTCACTTGCAGATTGTAACTGGCATGTTCACTCTTGCATGCGGGCATATAGAGATTGTTTCTAGAGATTTTAATTCGTTCCCGAGCTGCGCATGCGTCAAGCAGAATGGGCTATATAAGGACCAAGGATGTCGAGTGGGCCACGTAGGTGTACAATGGCACTCAGCCGAAAATGATTTCCGTTGGGGGCGTCCTCATTCAATTATATGGGAGAGGCCAGTGACATTGCCACCAGTTATTGCCTCCCTGCTCACCTGAATATGCGCTTTAGTCAGCAAGAAGCGAAGGGATTGACGTCCATCTCGGTGTCTTAAAGTCAGCCTCTTGCAGATCTGCCTCACAATTGTTCAGACTCTCTCTCTCTCTCTCTCTCTCTCCTCTCTCTCTCTCATCTCTCTCCTCTCTCTCTCTCTCTTCTCTCCTCTCTCTCTCTCTCCTCTCTCTCACTCTCTCTCTCTCTCCTCTCTCTCTCCTCTCCTCTCTCTCTCTCTCTCTCAGTGTAACATCTCCAGTGATCATCATCATCGTCATCATAATCATCATCAACATCGTCATCATCATCATTATCATCATGATCATGATCATCATGATCATCATCATTGTTATGTTTTTATGGTATTGTTGCTCTCTTACTCCCGGTTTACTGCTATGTTTGCTCTGGTGTTTCATCATGAATTAAGCAGTTGATATGTTCCTAATATATCCTATATGAAGAAGATACTGGAGATATTTAGATTTCTCATATTTTACACTTTTTTCTTGCTTCAGTTTATTTTTATCTCCTCATTCTATCGGTCCCCTTGCGGGCCCTTAGATGCAAATAAAGCTAGCCGTACATTAAAAACCTCTTTCACGTAATAGAGTCAGTGGATCAAAATTAAAGAAATCACTGAATTAAACCCGGGTCCATTTTTTCAATTTTTTTCGGGCTTCAGACATTCGTTCGGGGGATATTTTCCAAAAGCGGGAAGACCCCCAGAAACGTGCCCCGGACACGACGCCAACGTCCGTTTATTTTTGACCCCCACCCTCCTCTGCGGGCCCCAGATGGAACGGGCCAAATTTCGGATCACCCCAAAATACCTTTTTAGTCTTTTCCAATGCGGGTTTTAAATTGTCTTTAGAATCAAGAATTTGTTTTGGGTTTGTATTGCATCAATCGCAAAAAGAATACATTTCTCTCCCTCTCCCCCCTCCTCTCTCTCTCACCTCCCCTCTCTTCTCTCTCTCTCTCTCTCTCTCCTCCTAATTAATGGAGAAGAGAAGAAGGGAAACGAAGAAAACGAAATTTTTTTAATGGGGGAAAAAGAAAAGCACCAGCCCGTGGCTTTTTTTCCACCCCGCCCTAAAACCCAATAAATACATTTAAAATCTTTGGGCATGGGGAACGGGCCTAAAACTCATAAACAACAATGAATACATGGAAAATTTAAAAAGGGAAAAAGGGCCCAATAAATTTAAGGAAAAAAGGTGTGGAGAGGGGGAGGGAGGGAAAGCGACTAAAAAGAAAAAGGGGGGGAAACTTGGAGACACGGGAAAAAGAGGGGGGAATTTTCCTGACAAAAGGGAAAAACCAGAAGAAAAGGAAGAAAAAAGAAGAAAAAAAGAAGAAAAGAAAAAAGAAAAAGAAAAGAGAAAAAAAAAAGCCTAAAAAGAGGAGGGAAGGAGGAGGAGGGGGAGGAGGGGAAAGGAGGAGGAGGGGGAGGAGGAGAGGAGAAAGCATAAAAAAATGGCACATGAAAAAACTACAATGAAGAAAGTGGTAAAACATCAAGTCATAAAAATAAAAGGGGGGGGGGGGGGGGGGGGGGGGCCTGAAAAAAACACCAGACACCCAACCCGGCAGCAAGCAAAAATTTCCCCTCCCCCCCCCCCCCCCCCCCCCCCCCCAACTAAAGAACGACAAAAGGGAAAAAGGGAGATAAACCATAATGACAAAAAGAAGAGAGAGAAGAGGAGAGAAGAGGAGGAAGAGAGAGAGAAGAAGAGGAGAGAGAAAGGGGAAGCCAAAACACCCAGGAGAGGAGAAAGGAGGAGAAAGAGAGAAGAGAGAAGAGAGAGAGAGAGAGAAGAAAAGAGAGAGAAGAAAAGAGAAGAGGAGAAGAGAAAACCCAAAAATTTTTGCCCCATCAAAAAATAACAAAATACAATAAAAAAAGGGTTTAGTATCAAAATCAACCCATCCCAAAAAAGGGAGAATGAGCTAAAACCCCCAAAAATACCCATCACAGAAACCCCCCCCCCCCCCCCCCCCCCAACATCAAAACAATAAAGAAAAGAAAAAGGGAAATTTCCCCAGGGGAAAAAAAACCCCCGACTAGGGGACTTTTGTTTTCTATTTCATTTAAAAAATAACGAGTGATACCTTTTTTTGAACATGTTGAACGAATTAACTCATTTTTAAAAATTAAAAACCCCAAACAAACAACTCCCTATAAATCAACAGTTTTAAAAAGATAAATTTCGGGGACGCGGGGGGGACTACCTAACGAATGGAAATTCCTCTTTTTTTGGAAACATATTAGAAGGGGAGTGTGGTCCCTTTTTTTCCGGCCCGGATTTTAACTGGAAGACACTTTTTATACTCAATTTTTTTTTAAATTGGCAAATTTAAATTTACGCTAACAGCGCCCGAGGGTTTTTAAAAAAAACCCAAATTTTAAACCCCTCGTCTAGCCCTTACAATTTTTCCCTTTAAAATTTTTGTTTGGGCGGCCCCAAAACGTTGAAACATAATTTTATGAAATTCTTTTGAAAGCCCAAAAGAACATTTTTCGACTTGAAAGTTTCCCAAGTTTTTTTTCCCATTTTTAGAAAAATTTGGATAAAATTTTTTTAGAAAAAAAGGTTACAAAACCTTTAAATTTTGATCTAAACCCTGAAAAATTTATTAAAAGCCCAAACTCCAAAAAAATTTTTTGGCTATTATTTTTCTTCAATCTGTTTGTCATTTAAGAAAGAACAGAAAAAATTTTCAGGAAATTTTGACTTTTTTGGGTCGATTTTGTTAAAAACATGAATTTCTTTTTCTGTGGATGTGGACACATTTTAATTTATTTCAGACCAGGGGGCAAGGGGTTAATATTTTCCGAAGGCTGTTGAGAACCTCGACGCCCAGGGGTCCCACTGATGGGGAAGGGTTGTGTGGGTCAGCAAAAAACCTCGCTTCGCAGTAAAAACTAAAGGGAAAGCCCTTTAAATTTGAAAAGGGAATTTTAAAAAAGGGAAACCTGGGACAGAATTTTGGGAACACCGTAATCAAAAAGGAAATGCAGAAAAAATTTTTCCCAAACTAAACTTCCCGTTTTGTTTTCTACCAGTTTAGGAAAGAACATGATTTCTAATGAAGGGTAGCCCCAAACGATAGATTTTAATTTTTTTTAAAAGGGAGGGGGGGCCCAAGTAAAACAAACTTTGGGTGAAATCAACAAAGAGGGGCACCATATTTGTCTTTGGTTGATTTTAAAGCCCAACCATTTTCTACAAGATTTTTCAGTGCAGAAATGGTGAGAATTTTGCTCGAAACCTTTTGGGTTGGGGAGGGGAAAAGTTTGGGAAAAAAATTGAAATGAGGCTGAAAAATTTAAAGTAGGGGGGGAAAACAAGTGCAGCTAACAATTCCCCGGGCTTTAATAAAATGCCCTTTGCAAAGATTTAAAAATTTTAGGGGGAAAAAAAAGAAAAAAAAATGAAAAAGAAAATGGGGAAAATATTAAAATTGAAAAACCCCTTTCCTACGGGCCTGGGGGAACCATCGTGACCCCCCTTCGGAGGCAGATCTTTTTGTTTTGGGCCTGCTCCAGGCCTTTGGGCCCGCGGGGATCGGACTCATCAGGGAGAAAACGGCTGATTGTGTCTGAGCCCTGGGCCCAAATTTGAGACACACCACATTTCAAAATTTCTGTGGGTTCTAAACCCCAAAGGGGTTTCAAAAAAGACCCCAACAGCACCCCCAAAAAAGCACCATAAAGGGAATAAAGGGAAAAAAAAACGAAAGTGCAAAAAAAAGTTGCAAAAAACTAAAAGCTTTAACAAACGGGAAAAAATGGAGGGGAAAATTTTTGAGCCTACCCGGGGATCCATTAAAGGGAAAAAGGGGAGATCAAAAGTTTGGGAAAACAGTTTTGAGTGGTCCAGCTCTCCCGGCCCTAAAACCTCAACCCTTTGGGCCAGGGGCTAAGAATTTTTGCAGAAAACCCTTTTACGGGGGACCCCCAAAAGGGGATCCCAATCTCCCACTGATTGACCAAAACAATATGATCCCTGAACAATTAAAGTGGGGAAAACAAGTGCGGGGCAAAAATTCTTCCGCCCATTAAATAAGGATTTTGGGCAAAGTTTTGGGAAATTTTAGGGGGGAAAAAAAAAAGAAAAAAAAAATGAAGAAAAAAGGGGGAAATTATTAAAAAATTTTAAAACCCTTCACTACTGCCTGGGGGAACCATCGGGACCCCCCCTTCGGAGGCAGATTTTTTGGGGAAAGGGGCCTGCTCCTGGGCCCTTTTTCGCCCGCGGGATGGGACTCATCGGGGAACACGGCTGATTGTGTCTGAGCCCTGGTGTCAAATAGAGACACCCCACAGTTCAAAAAAACTTTTGGTTTTTCTAAACCCCCAAAGGGGTTAAAAAAAAGAATCCAACAGCCCCCCCAAAAGCAGCCCAAAAGGATAAAATGGAAAAAAAAACAAAGGGGCAGAGGAAAAAATTGCAAAAAAACTAAAAGCATTATACAAAAAAGTAAAAAAAAGGTAGGGGAAAATTTTTGACCTAGGGCCTGAAAAATCCATTCAAGATACAAGGGAGACAAAAGAGGGGGAATTTTTTGGAGTGGCACTCGCTGTTCTATAACCCCGCAGGGTCAGGGGCAAAGAATTGGGGAAAGGAAAAACCCTTTTACTTGGATTCCAAGAGATCAATCTCCCACGGAGTGCCCAAAACCCAATATGATGCTGAAAAATAATAGGGGGGGGAAAAACAAGTGCAGGCAAAAAATTTCCCTTCCGTCTTTTATAATAAGGGCCCTTTGGGCAAAGTTTTGGGAAATTTAGAGGGAAAAAAAAAAAAAAAAATAAAAGAAAAGGGGAAATATATTATAAATTGGAAACCCCCCTCACTATCTGCCTGGGGAACCACCGGACCCCTTCCTGGGGGCAAATCTATTTGTATTGCCTGCTCCGGGCCTTTCTCCCCCAAATGGGACCCATCGGGGAGACACGCTGATTGGGGCTGGGGCTC
This sequence comes from Conus ventricosus, assembly GCA_018398815.1. Lineage (NCBI taxonomy): Eukaryota > Metazoa > Mollusca > Gastropoda > Neogastropoda > Conidae > Conus > Conus ventricosus. The sequence goes on from CM031602.1 coordinate 58,955,573, forward strand.
CGGGTGTCAAATAGGGGACAAAAACCACAGTTCAAATTTTCGGGGGTGTTCTCACCCCCAAAGGTTTTCAAAAAAAAACCAAACACCCCCCCCAAAGCACCGGGGAAAGGGAAAAGGAAAGGGAAAAAAACAAAAGTGGGCAGGGGAAAAAAAGTTGCTAAAAAACAAAACATTAACAAACAGTAAAAAATTAGGGGACAATCTTTGACCTATGCCCTGAGGTTTCCTTTAAAGGGAAAAAGGGGAGAAAAAAGATAGGGGAAATTTTGAGTGTCACCTGCTTTTCCCTTTTCCCTCAAGCTTTGCCCATGGCAAAATTGGGGCAGGACAACCCTTTATTTAAACGCCCAAAAGGAAATTTCCCCGGGGGAGGGGGACCAAACAAATGATGCGAACAATAATTGGGGGGGGGAAAAAAAAATGCAGGTAACAATTCTTCCTTTCCTTATAATAATGACTTTGCAAAAAATTTAAAATTTTTGGAAGAAAAAAAAAAAAAAAAAAGAAAAAAAAAGGGGGGGGAAATTTTAAAAATATTAAAACCCTTCACAAATCCCTGGGGGAACCATCTGACCCCCTTCTGGAGGCAGATTTTTTTTGTATGCCTGTTTCCGGGGGCCTTTTCGTCCCCGGGGATGGGACTCACCCAGGGAGACAGGGCTGTTTGGTGTCTGACCCTCCGGTGCCCAAATAGAGACCCACCCACAGTTCAAAATTTTTTTGGGGGTTTTTCACCCCCAAAGGGGGTTCAAAAAAAACCAAACACACCCCCAAAGCAGCCAGTGAAGATAGAAAAGGGAATAAAACAAAGGGGTGCAGGGAAAAAGTTAAAAAAAAACAAAAAAAAGCTTTAACCAAACATATAAAAGGGGGGGGGCCCAATTTTTTTTGGGGCCAAAGCCTGGGGGATCCATTCAAATACAAGGGAGATCAAAAGATATGAACAGTTTGAGTGGAAACTCGGGTTTTCATAACGAAAGGGCCTTTGGGCAGTGGCAAAAAGGGGCGGGAACCCCTTTTCCCTTAAATCTCCTAAGAGATGCAATCTCCCACGGATTGCCAAACAATATGGCAAAAAAATTAAGTAGGGGGGGGAAAAAAAGTGCAGGCTAACAATTCTTCCTCTTTATAATAATACTTTGCAAAGTTTTGGGGAAAATTTTTAGGGGGGAAAAAAAAAAAAAAAAAAAAATAAAAGAAAAAAGGGGGAAATATTTATAAATATGTTTCCCCCTTCACTATCTCCCTGAGGGAACCACGTGATCCTTCTGGGGCGGGATCTTTTGTATTGCCTCTCCTACCCTTTTCGTCCGCGGGATGGGAATCATCGGGGAAAGGGGGGCTAAATTGTGCTGAGCTCCTGGTGCCCAAATAGAGACAAAACCACAGTCAAATTCTTTTTTTTCCCCCAAACCAAACCAAAGGGGGTTAAAAAAAGGAACCCAAACCCGCCCCCCCCAAAGCAGCCAGTGAAGGATAAAAATGGAATAAAACGAAAGTGGGGAAAGGGGGAAAAAAGTTGCTAAAAAACAAAAGCATTATACAAACAGTAAAAATGAAAGGGGACAATCTTTGAGCCATCCCTGAAATCCATTCAAGGATACGGGGAGATCAAAAGATATGGAACATTTGAGTGGTCCCCCTGCTTTTTCTAAAAAACTCAAGCTTTGGGTCAGTGGCAAAGGGAAATTTTAAAGGAAAACCCTTTTACTTGGTTTCTCCAAAGATGAAAACTCCCACTGTTTGACCAAACAATATGATGCTGAAAAATTTTTAAGTAGTGGGGGAAAAAAATTTCCGGCAAAACAATTTTTTCCCGTCATTAAAAAATTTGATTTTCCAAAGTTTTGAAATTTTAGAGGAAAAAAAAAAAAAAAAAAAATGAAGAAAAAGGGGGAAATTATTAAAATAGGAAAAAAACCCTTTCACATCGCCTGGGGAAACCCATCGGGGGATCCCTTCGGAGCAATCATTTGTTTTGCCTCTCCTAGCCTTTGGGCCCGCGGGATCGGACCATCGGGGAGACAGGCTGAGGGGGTCGGGGCCTCCGGGGGTAAAATGGAAAAACACCACAGTTCATAATTCTGTGGGGGCCCAAACCCCCAAAGGGTTAAAAAAAAGAACCCAAAACAGCCCCCCCAAAAGCAGCCAGTGAAGTATATTTAAAAAATAAAACGAAAGTGTGCAGGGGAAAAAAGGTGCAAAAAAAACAAAAAGCTTTATACAAACATAAAATGTAGGGAAAATTTTTTTGGAGCCTATGCCTGAGGTTTCCTTTCCCAAGGATAAAAGGAAATCAAAAGTTTGAAAGTTTAGGGGGCCCACTCGCTTTTCAAAACCTCAACATTTAAATGGAAGATTGGGTGCCGGACAACCTTTTACTTGTCTCCTAAGGATGAAATCTCCCACTGATTGAAAAAACAAATTTATCCCTAAATTTTTTAAGTAGGGGGGGAAAACATGCGGGCCCTAACAATTTTTTCCCCGTCATTATAAAATTGATTTTGGAAAAAGTTTTGGGAAATTTTGGGGGGAAAAAAAAAAAGAAAAAAAAATGAAAAAAAGGGGGGGAAATAATTATAAAAAATTAAAAATGAGGGAGAATAAATTTTTTTAATGTAATTTTCAAAGGTTTTAAAAACCAAGACGGGTAATGGGGAAAAAGGCCGTAATTAGGGGGCCTCTGAAGGGGCCCTATTTATAAAAAGGAAAAAATTTTTTTTGAAAAATTTTAAAATCCCCTTTTGGGAATTTTTTTTTTGGGAATGCACAATTTGTAAAAGTACGTAAGGGTTTCAGAAATAACGGGTTTCGGGAATTTTAAAAATTTTACTATCATACCAGCCAGTCCCCCCTGAAAAATTTTCTTTAAATGAGTGATGAAATTGATATTTCCCGCACTGCCATTAAAGGAAACTTTAAATAAAGGGGAAAAATGTTTTTTGGAGTTACAAAATTCAGGGGCCCAGCTCAAAGTTTTTGGGGCCCGTTTTATCTTTCTTTACATTGCACACCTTTTCCCAGAAATTTGTTGACAAATGTCTGGCGAAAATATCCCTACTATAAGTTTTTTAGACGCCCCCAAAAATTTTTGGGGTTAATTGTTTATGGCTTTCCCAATCAAACCTTACTGCCCCTTTTTTTTGCCCGGGGACACAAATTTTGAAATATTTTAAATTTAGCCGCACTTTTTAAATTGTAAAAAGGGATTCCTTTGTTTTTTAAAATTCTTCTTTTGGTCCCTTTAAAAATATGAACCGGGGTAAGCCGGGGGCTTTTTTCACATTTTTTCTGGGGAGCCAGGGCACTTTAGGGTTACTTAAAAACCAACCTTGTTTTAAAAGGGGTCATTTTTGTCGTAAACATTTAAAAAATTGTGATACCAAACTTCGAATCTTCTTTCCGATCATTAAACTGATATACGTTTTAAGGGGGAATTTTTTTAACTCAAAAAAAATTTTATTGGAATCAAAACAGGAAAAATTTTCTGTATTCAATTAAAGTGTGAAATTTTTTTTGGGGAATTTAAAAACCCCTTTTTTTTCCACCCAAATTTTTATCCCTAGGGGGAAGAGGGGTCCTACAAAAATAATTCGGGAACAAATTTCCGCTAAATTCCCTACTTCAGAGGGGAATTTTTGGGTCGATAAGTTTTTTTTAAAAGAGGCAGTTATCTTGTGTTTGGGCCGGTTTAATTTGGCGAAAGGTGAAAATTTCCGCCTTTTGGGTACCAGCCTTGTTTGGCTTCAAAAGATCAATGTTAAAAGGCCTCCCGAAAATTTTAATTTTCAGGGGGTAGGGGGCCCTAAACCTCAGCAAAGAGTAAAGAATCACGCCAAACTCACTTTTCTCAGGATTTCTGTACCCCAAAATCCAACGGAAAGGGGTTTTAAAAGGGGGTTTAAATTTAAAATTTGGGTATCCATAATTTTTCTATTTAAATTTAGTTTTTTTGGGAATTAACCTTTTAAATTTAACCCCTTTTGAGGGTTTGGAGATAGCAAAACCTGTACCCAATTCGTGAAAGGTTTTTTAAACGCAGATTTGTATCCCGGTAAATAAATTTCAGAGTCGCTTATATTTTTTTGACAATCTAACTCGGCAAAACCCAAATACAGGGGAAATTTTTTGCCAAGATTTTACCCTAAAATAGGGAACATCAGGCCAATTTATTTAGAAAATAAATTAATATTCAAAAACCAACTCTAAAGCCCATCTTTAATGGCATGTCCGGGGGTTTTAAACCCTTTTAGCCACAATAAACAGAAGAAAGGTAAATTTAAATTCGTATCTAAAATCCCCAATCAAAATGAAAATTTAAAAACCCTTTTTAAGTGCAAACTAAACGGTTAAATTACAAACCCAAGAGAAACGAAAAACCAAAAAAAAAGGGGCAGAAAAATGGTATACAAAGAATTAGGAACAAAATAACAAAAACTTCAAAAATTTGTCAAAAACAAAAAAAGCAAAAATCCGTCACAGATAGCCCCCGCAATCTTAAATTAATGATGATTTTTACAGTGAATTCAAGGAGAAAGAGAAGAAAAGGAGAGAAAAGAAGAGAAGAGAGAGGGGAGATCCCCTAAATTTAATCGATTTTGTAAAAAATCAAAAAGCCTATTAAGTAATCCCAAACAGTCGCGAATTGAAAAAGCCCCCAACCATCCAATTTTTGGGCTGCAAGACACAATACAACCAATGAATCAAAAAATTTGGGCATAACAAACGTTGGCCCCAAAAACCCCAAAAACCCAAGTCATTAAAAAGAACTTATCCACACGTGCCCCCAAAACAGCCCGGGGCACGCGCGCGCGCTTAGGCCCTCGAAAAGGGCCCTCTTTCCCAACCATGCAGACGCGCGCACGACAAATCCCCCCAAACCCCCCCCCCCCCCCCCCCTTTTAAAACACAAAAAAGCACGCGCGCGTGCACGCAGGGCCGCACACCACACACCACAACACACACACACACCCCACTCATTACACTTTGGAGAGAGAGAGAGCGAGACAGAAATTGATAGGGGGGCAAATGGCGCGCGCGCGCGCCACACACCCACACACACACAACAAACCCACAACACACACCCCCGCTTTTTTCTGGAGTTTTTGTCTTTGTTTTCATAAGAAATTAATGTTCTTTTTTCCCAAAGGGATTATAGACTTATTTCAAAAACCCTCATCCCCCTTTTTTAAAGGGGCAACAGTTACAATCCTTCACAGAGCGTAACACTTCAAAGCATTATATAGTCATATAAATGTAGGTATGTATGCATGTATGTATGCATATATGTATGACTGTATGTATGTATGAATTTACTATGTATTTATGTATGCATGTATGCATACGTGTATGTATGTATGTATGTATGTATGTGCATTTGGATGGATGATAGATGTATGCATGTTATGCCTGAATATATGTATGTAGCCATGTATGTTTGTATCTACTTGTGTATGTGTGAAAGAGAGACGTAAAAAAAAAAAGAAAGGGAAAAGTCAAACGATAGTTTTTCTGATTCTTTTTTCTTTTAGTTTATTTTCCGCTTTCTTTTCGAAACAAATCAAAAAATGTTATCTTGAAAGGCTAGAGTACAGAATGACATGTTTTCTAATTATATTCCACTCTTGCTATTTCCAGTACAACCGTCTAAGGAACCCTGGTTTGTTGGTCAGATTTTTTTCTCTGAATTTTCTCCCTTTGCCCGTGATGGTCACAGGAGATACTGCCTTTCGATGGAATGGTAGTTCGGTGTGTGAGAAGCAATGAGATGTGGTAATTTGGTGAATTCACGGGTGTTGCAACATTGTGCTGGAAATGAATCTCAGGCATCACATTAACAATCAGTTCTAAACCCGTTGTCAAGATTTTCCCGTCTTCACGCCGAAAGAAAACCTATCTGTCTCAGGCAGGTGACATGAATGTTTTGACTGCCTTTTAATGACCGTCTGATGCGGCTGTTCTCATATGCTATTGTAATCCTTAATCTATTAGTGATCCTGTTCAGTTGCGCTTTTGTCTGTACTCTCTCTCTCTCTCCTCTCTCTCTCTCTCTCTCTCTCTCTCTCTCTCTCTCTCTGTCTCTCCGTCTCTGTCTCTGTCTTTCTCTCTCTCTCTCTCTCTCTCTCTCTCTCTCTCTCTCTCTCGCTCTCTCTCTCTCTCTCTATCTCTCTCTCTCTCTC
>CM031602.1:58964251-58969251 GCA_018398815.1 Conus ventricosus
TCACACCAGAAATTCGCTTTGTTCTTGCAGCTTTTCGCAAAGAATCAACCAGCTCTCTGGCATACAAGGCATTGTTTGCCGATTTCTCTTCAAAATTCCCATCCTTTCAGAAAATATTCACTGACGGTTCCAAGTCTGAAGACGGAGTGGCTTGTGCAGCCTATTGCCGTGGTGCTCCTTCTCAAATATTATTAGAACATATTCCATCAGATGCTTCTGTTTACTCTGCTGAACTTACAGCCCTGGTTCTAGCATTGAAGATAATCTCTCAATCCACAAACAAGAACTTTCTGATTTTATCTGATTCGCTGTCAGCTTTGGAGGCGATAGCTGTCCGTAACCTCCATCATCCCGAACTTCTACACTGTTTTGAACTTTTTACCATGTTGAAAGCGGAAAGTCACAACATTGTTCTGGCTTGGGTACCCGGTCACGTTGGCATCGGAGAGAATGAAATGGTGGATCGATTGGCCAAGAATGCCACAACAGGGAAACTGTCTAACATAACTATCCCCTACACAGATCAAAGACCAAAAGTTAATCATTACGTCAGAGACCTCTGGCAAGAGGGTTGGAATACACAGACGGATAACAAACTCTTTCAGATCCGTCCAAACCTAAAAGAGATCCTCTCATCCACCTCTGGTGATCGCAAAGAAGAAACGGTTCTATACCGGCTGCACACCAGCCATTCGTATTTCACTCATTCATCCTTTTACAGAGTGAAGAAGCTCCGTGGTGCATTCCATGTCATGTGCCACTCACAATGAAAAATATTCTTTTAGAGCGTTGGGACTTGCATGATGTGAGACACAAACATTTTACAGCAGATTCCATGAAAACCTTGTACAGATATGTTCCACCTGGTGCGATCTTTGAATCCTTGAAAGAGATTAACATTTTTCATCGGATGTGAGATTTTATAGTGGAAAGCTTTTTAACGAAATTTCAGGTGGGTTTCTGGAAGATGTATTTTAAAGAGTTGTGTGAATGAATGACTTGTGAGTTGATTTTAACGTGGTGACAGCCCTGATGTGGCTCTTTGCGGCCGGCTGGGCTACAAGCAGCATTACCTTACCTTACCTTCCCCTGGTCCTGAACACAACATGACCCCAATGAGTAACATGCCAGCTTTGTGAAAACAAGAGAGAGAGAGAGAGAGAGAGAGAGAGAGAGAGAGAAGAGAGAGAGAGAGAGAGAGAGAGAGAGCGAGAGAGAGAGAGAGAGAGAGAGAGAGAGAGAGAGAGAGAGAGAGAGAGAGAGAGAGAGATTAGTGAGTGTTTCAATTGTTCTGCACATTATTTATCACTACCAAGGAAGTCACGCTATTTAAGTATCTACCGATATCTCTGTGTAGCAGGTAACATTTCCTGCTCATTGTGTGGCCATCTTCACGTTGTTTTGTCTCCTCATGTTTTGTTGATCAAAAAGTTTCAATTCATAAAGTGTGTGTGTGTGTGTGGTGTGTGTGTGTGTGTGTGTGTGTGTGTGTGTGTGTGTGTGTGTGTGTGTGTGTGTGTGTGTGTTGTGCGTGTGTGTGTGTGTGTGTGTGTGTTGTTATCATAATGTGCTCTCTCTCTCTCTCTCTCTCTCTCTCTCTCTCTCTCTCTCTCTCTCTCTCTCTCATCATAAGTAGAGACCTGGAGCTGTGTTAATGGATTATTGTCCTCACCTTGACCATGACTCAAAGATCAGCCTCAGACTGACGACTGAGAGCGGTGGACAAGACCCCCGTTACAGGGCTAAACATCAACACAGGATCCCTCTTCAAGGACTGACTCCTTTCCGGAAGACAGGGGGTCCTATACATTTAGATCAGGAGGTTGTCACGCAGTTGTGTCCCATTCTCTTTGCACATGCGTCTTTGACCTTGTTGCTAAAGATTTCCCTGCAGGTTTTGTCCATGCCAGGATATGTTATGAGTGGATGTATGGGATGAGGGGGTCCCAAACCAAGTTGATCATTCGTAGCATATTATTATTGTTTTCATCAATGATTAATGAATGGGGGAAATTTTGGATCAAATCAGATATGGAAAGAGATGTATGTGCTTCAGCTGAGGTGAGCAGCCCAACAATGATGTTATCGGAGCACGAGGACGACAGAGTTTCAAAAAAATAAAATGAAATAAAATAACACGACAAAAACTGCTAATATATTCCCTCCAATCAAGACTTCTTTGACTCAGAAATCCGATATATTCAGTCGACGCTTCTCTCTCTCTCTCTCTCTCTCTCTCCTCTCTCTCTCTCTCTCTCTCTCTCTCTCTCTCTCTCTCTCTCTCTCTCTCTCTCCTCTCTCTCTCCTCTCTCCTCTCTCTCTCTCTCTCTCTCTCTCTCTCTGGGTCCTTGCACTCAATCAAGAACAGTTTGGATAATTGATCGATATTTTAATCACTCAGTTAAACTATCATCGATTGATCACTGGTAAAAGCTTCTTTTTGTTGGCAAAGATTTGCATATCATTCGCACACGTTCAACAATTGAGAAACGATATTCGTTAAATATTTTCAAATCAAAAACTAAAAAGTAATTTCCATCGCTAATATTAAAGCCAGGCTTCAGGAAAGTCAATCATGTCCTTGGCCTTCTCCTCTAGCAATAATCCCCTCTCAAACCATTACCTCTTCCATTCGGTTTTCTCTTTCTCGCCAATCTTATCACAACATCTCGCCTTTTCTCGCGCCACAACCTCATCATCACACTATCGCCATCATCACCATTCTGGGAAGGAGGGACCATTTGGAAAGGCTCTACTTCCGGCTCCAGAGCTGCGCACGCATCAGCAGATGTGATCTGGGCAGACACCAGGGATCTTAAAGAGTGCGTGCAGACGTGCAGCGACATACTGCCGGAAATAATTCCCATTGGGAGCGCCCTCGTTCGATTAGGTAGCAGAAGCCAGTTTTTTCCTTGATGTGTTTCTTCATGTAGGGGAAGAAAAGGCCCAGTCCACGTGACAGGTTTTTTGTTCCTTAAATAATGTCTGTGGAAAAAAATGACAATTCACTTGGTCTTCTCCAAGAACTCCCCCCCCCCCCCCCCCCCCCCCCACTCCCTTTGCGTACTTTGATTTTTGTTGTCGTCAAGTTGCATTGAGTGCATTTTGTAAACTCCCATCTCCTGCCTCCCCCTCCCCCCTCTCTCTCTCTCTCTCTCTCTCTCCTCTCTCTCTCCTTATTTGGCATGTTCCAGGGAGTTATCTATTTGTGTATATGTCTGTATGTCTGTATGTATGTATGTATGTATGTATGTATGTATGTATGTATGTATGTATGTATGTATGTATGTATGTATGTGTCTGTCTGTATGTCTGTCCGCCCACCCGCCCGCCCGCTTGCCCGTCCGTCAGTCTATCTATCTCCCAGTTCATGTTCAATTAGAGCGTATAGCCCTGTCACAACTGTCGCACAAGGCAAACCTCAGAGCCCATGAGATGCAGTCTGGAACAGACAGTAGCTGCACATCTCAGTGAATACGTCATATTCCTTTTAGCACTAGCTAATATTGCTTACAGCAGTCTGCTCACCTTAACATAAGTAAGTTGCTTATAACCCAGCCGACCGCAAAGGGCAATATGAGGGCTGTCACCACGTTGAAGTCAGTTCACAACCCTTTAAAATACACATTCTAAAACACACCATAAATTAAAAAGAAAATCTCTGTGTTGTAAAATCTCAAATCAGATGAAAAATGTTAATTTCTTTCAGAAATTCACAGATCACATCGGGTGGAACATCTCTGAACAAGGTGTTCATGGGGTCTGCGTAAAATAATTATGCCTGACATCATTCAAGCCCCAACACTCTGCCAGAGGTCTTTGTCTTAATAATAATTAACTTTCGATTTCAAATGTGAGTTGTGGATAGATATGTCAGACAGTTTCTTCGTTGTGGCATTCCTGATCTAAGGATCAGTTATTTCATTTCCCCAAATGCCAACATGACCGGGAACCCAAGTACATGCTACTCACCTGTTGTGACCTTCACAGCTCAAACATGGTCAGTGAGACAGAAATAAGAACAATGACCCCTGACTCGGTCTTTCACAGATTTACAGTATACGAATGGATTCACATAACATTCTGTGACGCTGTAAACATCTTCCTTGGCAATTTTTAAAGGAATATACATCTGTGGGGTTTTCAGCCCCGGCGGACTCCTGGATTCTAACAAGAATTGTGGTGGATGCTGCACTGGAGATCCGGGCACCACACATATGTATTTCATTTACTTATGGGATGCAACTTTGCGAGTGTTGCAAGACGTTTCCTAACATTGGATGTTTCTCTGTCTGTCGGGCCTGGTTTACACAGGAATACATCAAATTGAATAGAATTCCAAGCGTTATCATCAGTCTCCTCACCGACCACAGTCAACGAGGCATCAAATCCTGCAGTCCTTTGCACACCTCCCTCGTGGCCTCTTTCGTTTCCGGTTTTCTCGCGCCCACGCAGAGGTGAGTCTTTCTTTGTGTCGACAAACTCATGGACAATGTCAATGGGAGAACCTGATGTGATCTCCTAGAAGGAAGAGCTCACTCACGCTAGATGCGTGACAAAACAATGGTTGGCAACTGTGAACATTACGACAGTTCTTCCTACAAATCAGAGAATGTTACTCTTTTGATGCATGGGACATCATGACTGAACGTAATTAGAAAAACAACCCTTAGCTCTGACCCTTTAAGACAATATCGGTTTGCATCGAGGATGGAGGGGACTTTGAATGGAAAGAAGAACTGAATTAGAAAACGATTGCTGTTTATGAATAGTCATCTGTTTGTCGGGCTACGCCATTGCCCAGGATTGTGACCTGCTCGGTATTGAAGGGAGCGTCAACAGACTTCAGCAATTGTACGCCATTGCCCAGGATTGTGACCTGCTCGGTATTGAAGGGAGCGTCAACAGACTTCAGCAATTGTACGCCATTGCCCAGGATTGTGACCTGCTCGGTATTGAAGGGAGCGTCAACAGACTTCAGCAATTGTACGCCATTGCCC
>CM031602.1:58976751-58979251 GCA_018398815.1 Conus ventricosus
ATATTATGATATTGTTGATGATGATGGTAACATGGATTGTGCTTATGGTGTGAATGATTCGAATTACATGTTATATGATAATACTGATAAAAAACATGACTTTAAACGTCGTTCTAAAGATATACGTGTAAATAAGTTTGGAAATCCTTATTAGACATGTGTTTTTTGTTTGATCTTGGATTTTGAATGGAACATGTATAGATGATTCGAACGGAGAGTTCACTTTTGTTTCCTGTAATGGTAGTAGTGTTGTTGACTATTATATTGCTTCTCAAGATTTACTATGTAATTGCAGAGTGATTTTTGGGTGATAGCTTGTTTTCTTGGCATTTGCCTTTAGAACTGAAATGGAAAACCAGTAGTGTAGACAAGACAGAAAAATCATCACAGGTGTGTCGGGAAGAACGCTTTGTGTGGTCAGATGACAGTGAGGAAATTTACAAGGAAGAATTGAACTCAGATGATTTTAAACAATCTCTAGAAAGAGCTTTACTTTATATTTACTACAGATATAAACATGTGTATTGAGTTATTTACAAATGCTTTATGTAGTGCTGCTGCCTGTATGGTGAGAGTTGTTGGACAAAGAAAGAAAAAAGTGGATGATTGGTTTGTTTGGGGAGTGTGAAAAAAAGAAAAGGAAGGTAACAAGTTGGTTAAAACGTTACCAAAGAGTTAAGTCTGTAGATCTGAGGATAGAATATAAAGCAAATTATGTAAAAGAAAGAAAAGAATATACTGATTTCAGGAAAGAGAAGAAAAGAAAATTTGACGCAGAACGACTAGAGAAACTAAAAGCTAGCGTGAACGACACTAAACTCTTCTGGTCAACAATTAGATCAATCAGCAGGAAAGCAGTTATCTATAACGAGATAAGCTCTCAACAATGGTACGAACATTTCTTTAGTGTCTTCAATGGATTTACTGACGTAGCTGATGATATAAACATAGTAATAGACAGTGAAGAATACTGTCTTGATGAACCCCTATTTAATGAAAATATCTCAAGAAATGAGATCATAAATAGCATAAAGCATCTTAAATGTGGCAAGAGTGCAGGTCCCGACAGAATAATTAGTGAAATGTTTAAAAATGGTAACTCTGTCATTATTGATTTCTTAGTAACACTTTTTAATTCTTTGTTCGATAAAGGAATCTTCCCTGAACCATGGTCTAAATCCATAATAATTCCCCTTTATAAAAAGGGTAATTCCATAACCCTGATCATTATCGTGGCATTGCTTTGACTAGCATATTAAGTAAAATGTATACGCATATTATGATAAAAGATTGACAGCATGGGCTGATAAAGAAAATAAAATAATAGAAGAACAAGCTGGATTCAGATCTGGCTACAGCACTACCGACCCTATATTTACCTTGTATGCCATTGTCCAAAAATACCTATTAAGAAAATCTAAATTGTATGTCGCCTTCGTGGATTTTCAAAAGGCTTTCGATTGTGTAAACAGAAACATTTTATGGAATATTTGAGAAAGAATGGTTAAATGGAAAGTTGTATGCAGTCCTTCGAGGAATGTATGATTCGGTCCGTGCGTGTGTCCGTGACAAAGGTGTTTTCTCGGATTATTTCGATTGCCAACGTGGGGTGAAACAGGGCTGTTTACTCAGCCCGATACTTTTTCTTTCTTCTAAATGAACTTGCTATAGAAATATCAAAAAGTGGGAGACATGGAATCCAAATGTTACCAGGGGCTATAGAATTATTTTGATGCTTTTTGCAGATGATATTATTCTTCTTTCTGATACGCCTATTGGTCTACAAAACCAATTAAACGCTTTAAAAAGAGAATCAGACAAACTACAATTAACAGTTAACCTAAGTAAAACTAACATCATGGTGTTTAGAAACGGGGGATATTTAGCTCAACATGAACGATGGTTTTTTTGGATCTACGGAAGTGCAAGTAACAAATAGTTACAAATATCTTGGTATGTTCTTTTACAACAAAATTAAGTTTAAACAGATGCTGGTTAGAAACATATAAGAAGGGAAAGAGAGGTGTTATTGAAATATTGAAAACAATGAAAAAATTGAAACTCATCTGATTTCTGTCTCTTCTGGAAATTATTTGATACGCAAATACAACCTATTTTAACATATTCATCAGAGATCTGGGGTTTGCTAGATAATGTTTATATAGAAAAGGTACACACCTATGCGTTAAAAACGCATTTTGCATGTACCGTTGCATGCGTCTAACAAAATGATATACGGTGAGACTGGGCGCTATCCATTACATATTGTAACCTGTGTCAGATCTGTTAAATTGGCTAAAGTTAGTCAATTTAGAAGAGAAAAGATTATGCAGACAAGCTTATAAAATGTTGATTTTGCAACATGAGTCAGGTAAATTCAACTGGGTCTCTCGTGTAAAAAAATTGTTGACCGGAATGGTTTTGGTATTGTTTGGCTTTGCCAAGGTGTAGGTAATTATAGACAATTTCTTTCAGAGTTAAAAGATCGTTTAATATGCTC
>CM031602.1:58984251-58986751 GCA_018398815.1 Conus ventricosus
TTGGCTTTGATTACCGATTGTTTTTTTCTTTCCCCCCCTACCCCTAAAATCCTGTTGTTGTTTATCTCTATTTTTGTGTTGGTTTGGGGTTTAAATAAAATTTTATCTTTTTAAGGGGAAATTGCCTTTTAAATGCTTGTTTAAAAAAAAAAAAAAACCCTTTTGGAATTCATATATATTTTAGTGGCCCAGGGTTTAAAATTTTTTTTTTTTTGCTTGTGATAGCAATTGTTTGTTTTTGTCCATATGTGTGTGTGGGGTTTGACAGGACTTTATTTGTATTTTCAGATGGACAAAAGGTAATGAAGAAAGTCTTTTGTGTCCTCTGGGGCGAGGCCCAAAGTTTTCCTAAATATTTAAAACGAGGAAAGGGTATGGGGTCTGGAGGGAGAAATCTTTTGGGCCCTATGTTGACAAGTGTATTCCCCGGGCTGAAAAAAGGAAAGAATGCGATTAAAGAATTCGTTGAGAGTACAGGAAGAAGATAACTAAAAGGAAGATACGATACAATTCAAGAGGAAACAAAAGAAGCAGAGGATAGAGGAAACTAAACAAATACGTTAAAAAAACCCTCTAGCGAGTGCGGTTCAGGACAGGACATGAGAGTCGGGTGCGGGTTTTTAAAGGGTTTTTAAGCCCCTCGCCCAACGTTTTGTTGCCCCCTTTTAAAGAAAGAACTGTGATATAGCATTTATTTGTTCTTTTTGAACCCATCTCGCCTTGGGTTGGTCTGAAAGTTTGTGGTAACATCCCTGTCTCATTGCTTGGGTTTTCCCTTTAACTCTCTACCCAGTTTTTGGGAAAATAATGTTGGTTTACGGCTTTTGAAAGGGTTTGCTGAAAAAATTCAATGTACTCCAAGGTTTTCAAAACGTTCGTGACAAAACCAAACTAGGGGAAACCCTTTTCGAACCTTGCAGTTGAACTTAGGGTTTGTTGACGGGGGGTCTTTTGTCAAAAAATTGAAAATTTTTTTTTGGATTAGGGGATCTTACCTTGGTGAGCATTTTTGGAGTGTGTCTCAAGGCCGGGGCTACTTTTTTGGTGAAAGAGATGTAAAAATTTTGATGATGACCCAAGTCCGAGTCTACAGCTGCTCATCCAACAAAGGGCTTTTGGGAAATTGATGAAAACTTTTTTGCTTCTGTTGGGTAAAAATCCGGGTCAGTTTGATAGAAAAACCCTATCCGGTCAGTCTGATAGAACTCCGCTGTGGGCATTGGGCAGAGGAAACAATACTCAACTTTTCAAAACTGGCCCCTACCGGTTCCCGGCGACGTGGGAAAAACTTTGGAGGGGGCTGTTATTTTGGTCAATCAGAGTTTTTTGGTTACTCTCTGGTGTGGAAATAACTTTTCAGCCGTTACGTGGTCGTGGCGCCCCCCTACCTATGGGGTTTGGTTTCCCGGAAGTGTTTTTTCAGCCTGCATGTTGTGTGTTTTTTTTGTAAAACGACAGGAATTAGGCCCAGGTGTCCATGGAAGTCAGGAAAAAACCCATGTAAATTTTTAACCTTTGCCCCCCAGTGAATGTCCTTTTTTGGGTTTAACGCCACGTTGTCAAGAAAATCGCTGACAGCAAACAGTCCTTCTTTTGCTCTGTTTTGATACTCCTTTGTTGTCTAGCGCTGGTAGTTTACAGGCAAATTCGTTTGGGTCTGGTTCTGTGAAAGGCACTTTGGTTTGCTGCGTGATACTGGTGTACCATTTGTGGCGTTCGCAAAGGGTTATTTTGACAGCAGTTTTGGGAAACAGTGAAGGTGTTTCGTTTTGGGGTCGTGTGGGATTTCCAGGCTCAGTTTCACGTTGTCCCTTTTTTGTGGGGGTTGATTGTGTGTCTTGGATCCCCCGTTGCAGATCTCTTGGGGTAATGTGCCGGATTTCTGTGACGGGGCTTGTGATTTTTATTGGTGAACCTTTTCTTTAGCCCCGTTTTTGAGGGCTGAGCTAAGCATGTTTTGGACAAAAAGCCTTTGGTCGATCCCCGTGATTGAACATTTCCCCTTCTGATCTTGTTCAAAAAAGGATGAGTCATGAAGTCTCGTTTATTAACGTCTTCTGTGTGTTGCTGTTCTACTTCGATGTTGTACCCACGTCGTTTTTTCACAAGGGACTTCGTTTGGGCGAAATCCTTTTTGGGTTGGGGGCAGGAAAAGGTTTCTCTTGGTGCTCTCCCAAAAGTTGGTCTTTTGTGGGATCCCTCGCCCGAGGTGTTTGTAATGTTCATGAAATAGTTTGTTAGTTGGTGTGTCCAGGACTGTGGGGCTTTACCCCCCTTCCCACTTTAATGTTCCGATGGGCTTCTATGCCAGAGAAGAGTTGTTCTGTACGTTTTTTATTGTGTTTTTTCTGACAGCGTTCCCGGGGTTGCGTGCAGTCTTTGATGTTTTTTAGGCATTTTTGACTTCTAAAACAGGTTCTTTTCCAAGTGATGACTATTTGAGATCCCCCCTTACAACAGAGTCCCTGTTAGAAAGAAGTGTTATTCCCCCTTTTCTGCG
>CM031602.1:58991751-59009251 GCA_018398815.1 Conus ventricosus
AACATAGACCATGGAAGAACACAGACCAAAGAGGAACATAGACCATGGAGGAACACAGACCAAAGAGGAACATGGACCATGAAGGAACATAGACCAAAGAGGAACATGGACCATGAAGGAACATAGACCAAAGAAAGGAACATGGACCATGGAGGAACATAGACCAAAGAGGAACATGGATCATGGAGGAACATAGACCAAAGAGGAACATGGACCATGGAGGAACATAGACCAAAGAGGAACATGGACCATGGAGGAACATAGACCAAAGAGGAACATGGACCATTGAGGAACACAGACCAAAGAGGAACATGGACCATGGAGGAACATAGACCGAAGAGGAACATAGACCATGGAGGAACATAGACCAAAGAGGAACATGGACCAAAGAGGAACATGGACCATTGAGGAACATAGACCAAAGAGGAACATGGATCATGGAGGAACATAGACCAAAGAGGAACACAGACCAAAGAGGAACATAGACCATTGAGGAACATAGACCAAAGAGGAACATGGACCATGGAAGAACACAGCCCAAAGAGGAACATAGACCATGGAAGAACACAGACCAAAGAGGAACATAGACCATGGAGGAACATAGACCAAAGAGGAACATGGACCATGGAAGAACACAGACCAAAGAGGAACATAGACCATGGAGGAACACAGACCAAAGAGGAACATAGACCATGGAGGAACATAGACCAAAGAGGAACATGGATCAAGGAGGAACACAGACCAAGAGGAACATAGACCATGGAGGAACATAGACCAAAGAGGAACATGGACCATGGAGGAACACAGACCAAAGAGGAACATGGACCATGGAGGAACATAGACCAAAGAGGAACATGGACCATGAAGGAACAAGTACAAAGAGGAACATGGACCATGGAGGAACATAGACCAAAGAGGAACATGACCATGGAGGAACATAGACCAAAGAGGAACATGGACCATGGAGGAACATAGACCAAAGAGGAACATGGACCATGAAGGAACATAGACCAAAGAGGAACATGGACCATGAAGGAACATAGACCAAAAAAAGGAACATGGACCATGGAGGAACATAGACCAAAGAGGAACATGGACCATGGAGGAACATAGACCAAAGAGGAACATGGACCATGGAGGAACATAGACCAAAGAGGAACATGGACCATGAAGGAACATAGACCAAAGAGGAACATGGACCATGAAGGAACATAGACCAAAGAGGAACATGGACCATGGAGGAACAAAGACCAAAGGGGAACATGGCCCAAAGAGGAAACATGGACCAAAGGGGAACATGGCCCAAAAGGAAAAAAAGGGGAACATAGACCAAAAAAGGGAACATGGACCAGGAAAAAGGGAAAATCCAAGGGGGAAACCAAAGGGGGGAAACCATTGGGACCTTTAAAGGGAATTTTTAAGAAAAGGAGGAACATGACCTTTTGGGGAAAAACCTAGTCCAAAAAAAACATTGGACAAAGAGAAATTTTCCAAAGGCATGGACCAAAAAAAAAATTAAAAAAGGGGAACAAAACCCTGAAGAAATACTTTTCCGGGGGAAGGGGAAACTGGCCGGGGAGGGAAATAGACCGGAGGAACTTGGACCGGGGGAACCCGGTAAAAAAGGGGAAACGGGACACCATTTTAAGCTCGGTTTTTTCCATTAAAAAAGAGCAATCGAAACCCCCTAACTTTTTCCCGGGGGGCAAAAATTTTTTACCCTTGGGGTCCAAAGGGGAAAAAACAAAATTGTTGGGGTTTTTTTTTTTAAAAAGGCAACAAATTTTTTCCCAAACTAATCGCTTGGAAATTTTTTAAATTTTCAAAATTTTTTATTTTTTTGGGGGGCTCGAAAAAATTTCCTTTTACCCCCAACACGAGGCCCAAGGGGAAATGTTTCTTCCCCCCTTTCCCCCTTATCCCCCATTTTTGTTTTTTTTTTTTTTTTTTTTTTTTTTTTTTTTTTTTTTTTGGGGTGGGGGGGGGGGGGTTTTTTTTGTTTTTTTTTTTTTTTTTTGGGTTTATCAATTTTTTCCCATGGTGTTAATTTTTTCCAAAAACCCAATTCCCCCAAAAACCTTTTAAACCCAAACCATTTCCCAAAAGAATTCCCCCCCCATTTTTCAATTTTTTGCCCACCCTTTTTTCCCCCACCCCACCCAAACCCCCCCCCCCCCCCCCTTTTATTTTTATAAAACCCCACCCCTTTTTCCCCCTTAATCCCCCCCCCCTTTTTCCCCCAAATTTTCCCCCATAACCCCCCCCCCCCTTAAATTAAATTTTTTCCCACCCCTTTTAATTTGTTTGTTTAAATATTTTTTCCCAAACCCATTTTCCCCATTTTACTGTTTGCTCTAATCATAATGTTTTTGGCCATTTTCTAATCCATTTAAGTAAATTCTATTTCACCCTCCCCGTTGTATGCAACCATATTTAGAAAAATGATATTTGTGTGAATCAGATTTTTTTTTTTAAAGAACAAAAAACGAGTTCAATTTTATAACAAGCTTTTTCGTGGATCAAAGGGTGACGGATAAAAAGAAGATTGACCCTTTTGGATTTAATCCTTAAAGGGAAAAAAAATATAATTGAAATTTCACAACCCACTAACCCTTGGGGGAATAACTCATAAAGGGCCCAGTTTGGAATATTCGTAACATTTTTCCTTTTTTGTTGATGAGTTTTTAACGAAAAGGCGTTTTTGAAGGAAATCAATTGTAAATGAAAGACCCAAGCTAGTGAAATTTGGGGAAATGTGTTTAAAACGTGTAAATGGGGGGAAATGTGATGTGCCCCTTAGTGAAAAGATCTAAGAAAATTTGGTTATCTTGCGGGTCTCGTCCATCCCCATCCATCTCGTCTCTTCTCGTCTTTTTTCATTTTTAAAAACCACTGTCTTCATCTTCACCTTCGGCACCCCTTCCTTTACCCGCTACAACCTTCTCGGGAGGAACGTGCGGGTGTGTCGACCAAAACCGAATCAAAAGGGACTGTGAACGTCAGCGGAACTCCGGAACGCTACGCAATTCCGTGAAGCTGAGTGACAATCGTTTAAACACCCCCTCCATTTCCAAGCACCCATAACACACCAGTTTTTTTTTTCTTACATATATATCATCTTGTGAAAGGACTACATTTTTTTGGGTGTGTACCCCTCCAAAATTTTTGTAGCACGGCAACCCCCAAAATTTCGTGCTACGGGAAAGAATTGAAGGGAAAAAGGGACAGAGTTTTGTCGTTTTTGGGGGTATGTGCTTTGTTTTTATTTTTTTTAAAAGTAACTCATTTCATGGGCCAACAAAGGGCCCATAAAAACTACAAAGAAACCCCATACGACATATTAAACCGCAGATCATCATCATCTTTATTCAATTTAAATTTAAAATTTCCCGTTTTTGAATCAAAGTTCAAACCTCTTGAAAAATTCTGGGGGGGAAAAAAAAAAGTGAAGGGTGTGGACGAAAGCTTGTTTTCCTACAAAAGGGTCAAATCTTTTTCTTGCCAGCACTCAACCACCCATTTAAAAGGGGGTTTCTTAATAAAAACGCCCCATATTTTTTGGGGGGGGCTCGCCCCGGGATTTTTTCGATCGAAAGTCCCTGGAGGTCAGTAAACGGGCAAGGTTTTAACCGCAACCTTCACTTTTTTTCCAGGGGGAGGTTGGGCAGTGTGCTCTATGATCTATTATATGTTTTTGCCCAAACAAAAAACATATAAATAAAAAAATTTTTAAATTTTCACATTTTTTGTTCAAAATTTCCTTTTGTATTTTTTTCGTTAGTCGCAAACGCTTTTTTGGTTCATTATTCCCTAATTTTTAAAAAAAAGGCCCTAAACAAAAGACGAGAAAGTAACGCCCTTGGGGCCCCAAATTCACGTAAATTTTTACCACGACATAATTTAACTTCTTATTAAAACTTTTTTTTTTTAAACTAAAAAATTTCTGTTTAAAGAAGATTTGTTTCAATTGCCGGGTTATGAAAATCTTGACTTTCCCTGCATTGGTGTTTTTGCAGTTTGGTTGTTTTTGTGTCGAAGGGGGACACTGATTAGGGGAAAGGGATTGATACTCAAAGCGGAAATTTCAACGTAACAAATTAACGGGGGTTGCGACGGGGCACCAGGGGGCTATTTTGGGGGCGCCCGTATTTTTTTCCGAAAGGTACGATAGGGGGGAGATATATTTTTCAGAAACGCCCCCGTTCTCATTACCCACTTCCCTTTCCTACTGTTTGAAAAAACCGGGGTTTTGGTTTTTTTGACGTTTTTTTGAATACACTTTTTTGGGTTTTCCCGAGGTTTTTTAAACCCCCCAATTTTTACTACACGGGTTTTAGTTTTTTCCCCCAGTCGTGGGGGGAAAGTTGTTTCCTTACACCCTTGTTTTTGGGGAAAAAACGGGGCCCAAATTTTTTTTGGGGCACAAAACGCGGACAAATATTCTTTTCCCCGCGTTATTTGTACTTTTAAAATTTTTGTTAAGACATCAGGATTTGCGGGTGGTGGGGGCACATGCCGACAGAAAGCCCGAGGGCAGGCATCTGCCCTGACGAAAGTCAGTCTAAAACAAATTCAAAACATTTTCCAAATTTCCG
Source organism: Conus ventricosus (assembly GCA_018398815.1). Lineage (NCBI taxonomy): Eukaryota > Metazoa > Mollusca > Gastropoda > Neogastropoda > Conidae > Conus > Conus ventricosus. The sequence goes on from CM031602.1 coordinate 58,996,347, forward strand.
AGAAGGGAAAGCTGGGGGCACTAGAGTTGGGCCTAAAAGGACAAAAACCCCGTTTTTTTAAACATTGAGAAAAAGGAACTGAAGAAAGAGAAGAAAGAAAGGACGTGAGGAAAGAGATCGAGAAAAAGGAACGTGAGGAAAAAGAACGAGAAAAGGGAAAAGGGAGGAAAGGGGATCGAAAAGAAAAAAAGGGACGGAAGAAAGAGAACGAGAACGGGCAAGATAGAGAGGCCGGGAGAAAATTTTCCCAGTTAGAGTTAGCTAGATTAAAAGCGGGAAAAGCAGTGGTAAAGCCAACCAAGTGCAGCGCCCAACCATTTTTCGACTGTAGTGTGGGCTAAGTAAAATTTACCTTATTTTAAAAAAACAAGGACGACCTTGGTCATATTTGACCCCAGTTTAAAAAAGGGGGCACCCCATTTAATGGAGGGAATGAGGGGGAAATTTGGGGGTGCCAGGTTACCCCATTACCCCAAGGGGCAGAGCTAGGAACGTATGTAAAACACCCGGGGCAGAGTCGGGCCCTATAACCCATCAAACAGGCACTTTGCTTAAGTACAACTGGGGGGCGGTAAATTACAGACAGAATTTTTCGTACAGCCCCAAAAAGGAGGGGCACTGAAGTCCATTGTCACTAGGGGATTTTTTGTGTGTGGGGCTAGGGGGGGGGGGTTTTAAATTTTGGGCCCCAACAGGACAGAAAAGGATTTAAAAAAAAATTTTTTAATCCTAAGAAGTTTCTGGGAACATTTTTTTTGGGATCGGGCGAGTTTTGTCGGGAGAAGATCCAAAGACGGGAAAAGGGAAAGCTGTTAAAAGCAGCATCTTTTTTGAACAGACGAACTTGTGGAGAGGTTTTTATCGTGAGAGTAAACCTGATCATCGTAGGATGGTCAGGGGAGTGAAAACAGGGGTCCACACAAGGAACCCTCGGAAGGAGGATAAGCCTAGGGATCTGTACCGACAGGGGGGGCAACGACAGGAGAAATTATCGCTTCCAGATAAAATGTTACCAAAATGTGAGGACCACATCACCAGGGGGAAATTGTACCCAAAAGAAAAAATGACACAGCGATGTGCACTAACAGGGGTTTGGCCAGTGCCCAACTAAAAGATGATCAACTTTTGTGTGATAGTTTTAAAGGGATCGAGTTCAACCCCTATTCCCAAGGGTAGAAGTCGAAGGAGAAACGGTGGATGCTGTGAAGATACGGGCTCTACCATAAACCGATCGTGGGGAAAAGGACTTAGTTCCAGAACTTTGGTTACACGGTCAAAAAAAAAGGGGTATCACTGCATGGGCACAGTCAAACAGAATTTTCCCCTTGGCGAGTGAAACATATGGAGACTCCCTACTTTTCAGACAAATTTGAAGTACTCGTTTATGGAAAAACCCCTTTTGCCCAGTTTTGATTAAAATACCCGCAAGCAAAAAAGAGGGGGGATCTTTAAAGTCCCCCCGTTTTCCCAACCCAAAAGCGGCGAAAGTTCCCCGGCGGGCAATAAAAACCCCCCAAAGATAAAAGAAGCAACTTGCAGCTTTGGGATCTCCTGCAAATTTAAAAAAGAAGAACAGACTAAAAACCCATCACTAAAGAAGTTGTTTAAAAGTTGGCCCGTAAAATCAAAAAACGCACGTACCAAAAAAACAGGTTTGAAAAAATCATTTATGATCAAGAAGGGAATACTTTTCGGGAAGGTGCGAAACACCAACGACGCAGCTTACCCAAGTTGTGGACCCAGGAAACTGAGTTTCTAACGTTTACAAGTAGCTCTTTAAAATCCCTAGCCCTGGAAAACCCCCGGTGTAAGGCGTAAAAAAGGGGCGCCCTCTAAAATGATTTTTTTTGGGCCGGGGTGGAAGGGGGGCCCGTCAAAAGATATTGTGGGGCCATGCAATACGTGCCCAGAGTTGTACCCGGAGAAAGTTTTTGGGAAAGGGGCAATTCGGGCGATGCCGCTAAATCGAAAAAAACCGGGTTCCACCCTTTTTGGCAGGGGACATCATCGGACCCTTAAAACCCCATGTCATCATCAGGGAAAGATACATTCTCAACCGCCCTTTCGATTATCCCAAACGCCCCTTACGCAGAGGAAACGCATCCTAACATCAACACAGAACAGGGCTAAAGGGCTTTGTGGGAAATCTGGACGCGAGTGGGAAAAACCAACAAATTCTAAACGGACAAGGGGTAGTAAAATTCTTTTTTGGGACGAGCAAGAGGTAAAACAAAACTCTTGAACTTTAAAAGGTACCCCCACAACGCCATACCAGGGAAACCCAAACCGGTTTTCGGGGGAAATTTTTTAATGGCACTTTGAAGGAAATGTTAAGAAACTTTGTTTAGATAAACCCCAAAGATTGGGACAGTTTTTTCTTCCGGGCAGTATTGTTCGCTTACGGGGAAGCGCCACAAGAATCACTCAATTTTCTCACCATTTGAACTATTATTTTTGGGAGACACGTGCGTGGACCAATGAAAGGGCTTAAAACAAAAAAGGGAAACAGACGAGGACTGGGACAAAACGTAAAAAAGAACAACGGGGGAATATGCCCATCGATCTGAAGGAGGGAAATCGAAAAAAACATCAAGAAAGCTCGTGAAAATTCTGGACAAGGCTGCCGGACGACAACAAAACACTACAACAGGAAAAACGAAGATGAACTCTAAATTCCCCCTGGGAACAAAGTTTTAGTGCTACTTCCCAGAAACAAAAAAGCTCCCAGTTAACAGGGAAAAGGACCGTACACCTTTCCCCCAGAAGCCCCTAAACCAGCCCGTTTACAAGATTGAAATCAAGGGCCCAAGAAAAGACATACCAGTCAATCTCCCAAAGAATACTTTAAAAAGAGAGGGCCGGGAAATAAAAAGAGTACGCGCATTTTTTATGCGGGAGGAGGTTTCGTGACGAGTATCGGCCCAAAGGGAAAATGGAAAACAGAGCTGGGAAACATTGTTCAACGCCCATGAAAAATATCATGCAAACGACCCCTTTTGGGGCGTGAAAAAACGCAATGCCATTTTTTCATGGGGGATGATGGAAATTATTGAGTGACATAAAATAAAAAGATGTCCACAACTTTTTGTTGATTTTAAAAAACGTTTCGAGCTTGGGGGGAAACATGTTGAGGCAATCAATTCCGTACTCAAGAGACACATGATTTTTAGGTAGTTGTCGGGAAAAGGAAAAGGGCTCGGAAACCTGCAAAAATATGGAAATATTTTTGAGAAATGCAAAAAAGGGTTTGGGTAATTTTATTGTTTAAAAACCGTATTTAACTTTAAAAAAGGGCCCGGGGGGCCCCCCCCCTTCTTTGTGTTTTTTCTTTAAAAGGGGTTTTTCCCCAATTGGGGGTATTTTTTTGACATTTTTTTCATAAGCTCGGGGTTTATTTTTCATTAAGAAAATGACGCAATGGGTACAGGAAAAGGGCTATTCGCTCGGCACCGGTTTTTTATTTCTATTCCAAACGACAAAACTAATTGTTAGTTTTTGTTTAAAGGCAGTACGTTTTTAATTTCAAGCGTCATGCAGAAATTGCATTTTTTATTAATTTAAAAAAATGATTTTCTATGGGAGGGCTGGAAAACCGCGTACTGGGCCAATCCGACGTCCAAGTGGCAGTAGTGTCTCTGTCCGCGGGATTTTGCGGTTGATAGTACCATTGTATCTAAACCATCTTTGGGCCCCCAGTAGGGCGTGGGGAAATTTGGGGTCCGTAGGGAAAATCTAATTTTCGAAGAGCAAGCAACCTTTTTTAAAAACATCAGTCTAGGGCCGGACGGGAAAGGGGACCCCCAGAGCATTCGAAAAGCACCCGCAACTTTTTTCGGGGAGAGTCTGAACGTGTTTGCATCGCTCCGTGGGGGAGTCGAAAAATGGGGGGCACTAAGGGTGTTTAGGTAAATGGATCGGAAAAACCCTTTTTTCGTATAGACAAAAAAAAATCTATTTCAACATAATCGCATTAAGGCCCTTTTTTAGTTTTAAAATTTTGTGGGGCCCCGATCATTTAAAATTTTCTCTGAATTAAAAATTTCAGGTTTACCGGTCAACCCCATGGGTTGATCCCTAGAGCTGTCCCTCTTTATCTGTTTGCTCTCAAACATATCCCTGTTTCCCCTGGACAACCATATTATGTAAATTCAATTTTAGCTCACCTTGTATGCAACCATTTTAAAGATGTTTAATTTGTGGGGAAAAGCAGATTTATTATTTAAAAAAATTGTTTAAAAAGCCCTTTAAGTTATGAACGAAAACATTTTTGTGGATCCCAAGGATCTGTATTAAAAAGAAAAATTTACGCCATTTGATTTAATTTCCCTTCAAGGATTAAATAAATTGTAATTCAAACAAGCACTTTAAACCCCTTGGGGAATAACTCAGTCAAGGGAAGATTTTGGGGGTATTTGTTACATTTTTCCTTCTTTTTGGAGGCTTCATCGTAAAGCGATTTTGAAGAAATCAATTGTAAATATAGAGCAAGCTAGTGCAATTTTAAAGTGTGTTAGAACGTTGGTTTATGGTGGAATAAAATGATGTGCCACCATAGTGGGAAATCTAAGACAATTGTTTTCTTTCAGTCCGTCTCATCTCATCTCATTCGTCTCATCTCGGCTGCTTTCATTTTTAACCACACTCCCCTTTTAAACTTCCCTTCGCCCCACTCTTACCCGCTACATCCTTCGTCGGGGAACGTTGGGTGGGGTCGACCTTACCGAGATCTGGAAAAAGGACTGTGAAAGTCAGCGGAACCCGGAACGCTACGGCAATTTTCCCTGAAGCTGATGACAATTTGCTTAAAAAACACCCTCCATACCCAAACACCCATAACCCCTTTGAAATTTTTTTTCTTACATTTTATACAACTTGGTTCAAAGACACATTTCTTTTGTGTGGGACCCCGGAAGATTTTTTTTTGGAGCACGAGCAGACAGTCTATTTCGGGCTACTTTCAAGGAAGGGAAGGGGAAGGGGGGGGGGGGGGTGGGGGGGGGTTGGGGGGGGGGGGGGGGGGGGGGGGGGGGGGATTGTAAGGGGGGGTTTTGGGGGTTAAAAAAATTTGGGGGGGTTATTAGAGGGGTTTTTTTAAAATCTTTAATTTTAAAGAATTTAAATTTTAAGGGGGTTTTTTAAATTTTGGGGTTTAATCAAAGTCAAACCTCGGGTTACTTTTTGGAAAGAAAGGGAAGGGGTGGGACGAAAGCTTTACTTCCACTTTCGGGCTATCGGGTTTTTTTGCCTGAGCACTCAACCACATTTAAGAATGGGGGCCCTTTAAAAAAAAACCCTCACAAACGGAGACCAGGGAGGAAAGTAGACCCGGGAGGAAAAAAGGCCCCGAGAGGAACCGACCCGGGGGGAAAATAGACCGAAGAGGAACAAACCAGGGGGAAGTGGACCAAAGGGAAAAAACTTTGACCCGAGAGGACGCAAAACCCCCGGGTGAATACAAAACCAGGGAGGAACATGAACTAGGGGAAAAACCCTAGCCCCAAGAGGGAAAAAAACCAGGGGGGAACATAGAAACCAAAAGGAAAATAGACCCGAGAGGAACAAGAAACCCAAGAGGGAAAAAAAGACCCGAAGGAACATAGACCGAAGGGGGAACATAGACCAGGGAGTAACACAGACCAAGAGAAACACAACCCGGGGGGAACAAACAGGGAGGAACATAGACCAGGGGGGAAAAATAGACAGGGAGGAACATAGACAGGGGGGGAACACAGACCAGGGAGAAACAAAAGACCAGAGAGAAACACGGGGCCAGGGAGGAAATAGACAGGGGGGAAAACCCGACCAGGGAGAAACATAACCAGAAGAAAAACGCCAGGGGGGGAACACAGAACGGGAGGAAAAAACAGAACCCGGGGGAAACATTAAACCCGGGAAGGAATATATATCTAAGGACCTAGCACATAACCACCTGAACCCATCCCTTTACATCGGAGTCGTTTTAAGCACCCAGTGACCACACTAGACCCCAAAAGCGGCATCTGTTTTGGGTTTTTGGGACAGGAAAATTGTTTTTAAGGAAATCGCCTCCCTCCTGAGCCGTACAGCAAATATGGGAGGGACCCGGACAAAAAAAGGCACTGGGAGATATTTTGCAGACTCCCCGAAAGGACACTGAAATTTCCCCCAAATCCCTTTTTCGATGAAGCAGCAGAGGGGAGAGGGGTTTTTTTTTTTTTCGATGTGTCGCCCCTTCTGATTTAAACTAAAAGGACGCAGAAAGGAAAAGTCAGTTTTCCTTGTTTTGGGGAACCCCCCCCTCTCTCCCGGCCAAATTCCGTCTGGGTAATACTTTGTAATATTGCATACTGCGTTGTTGCACTTTTGGGGTTCCCCTCTCTCTCTCTCTCTCTCCCCCCCCTCCTCTCTCTGCTTCTTCTCTCTCCTCTCTGTCCCCTCTTTTCTCCCTCTTCCTTTTCCCCTCTCTTTCTCTTTTCTCTCCTCTCTCTTCTCTCTCTCTCCTCCCCCCATGAAAGACAAAAAAAAAGTTTTAATAACTTCGCGGGAAAACCGGCAAAAAATTTAAACCCTTTAAATTCTGCCTTCTATAAAATGGGGATGAAATTTTATTTTAGGAAATAATTTCTCACACAAAGCCTAGGGGGTTTTCCTTTGACAATAACTTTTCCCGGGCGTAGCTTAAATTTGGCCCCATTAAATTTTTTTCAAACGCTTTCCCCAAAATTTTTTCAGTTTCCCAAAAATTTTTAAATATTTTTCCCCGGTGCTACAAAACCCCGAAAAAAAATCTTTCCTGGGTTGATTTAATTTGTTTAGGATTAACCCAAACTCTATGATCGGGATGCAAAAACATTTAAAAAAATTTTTAAACAAATCCAAAAAACGCCCCTCAAGCTTTTGCTTTTAAAAACTGCTAGTTTTTAAAACCCTTTAAGACTAATACTAGATTTTTCTGCTACCATCATATATGCACAGTAGAAAATTTTGCACTTTTTGGTTTTTGAATAATGAATGGCTTTGTCCTCCTACCTAGGCCCTAAAGATTTTTTGCGAAATCAGTCCAGAACCAAATAAATTGTAATCAGACCACCCACGATTTTATCCCCTTTAGACAAGCCTCGCCTACCTGGGGGGAAAACCCCTTGGGGAAATCCTTACCAAAGTACATCAAGGATCAAAGTTGTATTAGGTTTTCCCTTTAAAAAAAAAGCTCAAAAACCTTTCTGTTTCAGGGGTTAAAAACCCTTTAAATTAAATCGATATATCGGGGTTATGCGGGGTTTTTTCCTATGCCCAAATTAATGAAAAAAAAAAAAAGTTCTTAGCATTGTGACCAATTTCAGGGTTTAAAGCGAAAGTTTTCCTGTTTTTTTTTTTTGTTTTTGTTTTTTTTCTGAGTGGGGGCGGCCTTTCCTTTTCCCCCCCCACCCCCCCAAACCTCTGTGTGCCCGGGGTGCGTGCGTGCTGCGTGCGTGCGTGCGTGCGTGCGTGCGTGCGTGCGTGCGTGTGTGTGTGTGTGTGTGGGGGTGTGTTTTGTGTGTGGGGTGTGTGTGTGTGTGGGTGTTTCGGGGGCAAAACTTTCATACAACAAAGTGGGATGCGCCCCATAATTTTAAATTAAATTTTATTTTTTGGGGCCCGTTCCTTAAGTGTATGCTTATATGTCGCTTATTTGGGGAAAGCCGATTAAGGGTTTTGCTTTTTTTTTTTTTTTGCTTTTTTTTCCTCTTCATTGACTTAAGTGTTTTCCCCCCGTGCTTTCTGACTTTTTTTGTCTTTCCCCAAAAGCGGTTTTGGAAAAGGGTGCTGGTTAGGGGGCTCCTTAGTTCCCAGAATCATTCCAACCTATAAATCCAAATGCAGTGTGGGGTGGGGCTGTCTATTTTTTTGGGGGCACGTTGACAATTTCGACCAAGGGAGAAAATTTTTGCCCAAAACGGGAGGCGGTCGGGGTTCACTTACTAAAGGGGGGGGGATGAGGGTGGGGGGGGTTGTGTACATGGCCCCCTTTTTTTCTGGGACCCCGGGGGTGATTTTGGGCAATGGAGTTTGATTTGGGAAACCTTTTTTCCCCGCTATTCCCCCTATGCCTTGTGCAGGGAAAAGGGGAGTGAACCAGACCCCGGCTGAAAATCCCCGGGTTGGGGATCGGTTTTGGCGATCTGAATTTTGGGAAACGTGCACTTTGGGGGAAAATCCGGCTGTCCACGAACAGGCTTTTCCCAAAACCCTCTTCAGAAGAGAGAGAGAGAGAGAGAGAGAGAGGAGAGAGAGAGAGAGAGAGAAGAGAAAAGAGAATTTGCTTCCAAAAACCATAATTCTATTCCCCGGGGGCCAAAGTACTTGGTGGGGGTGGGGGGTGTTTGACAGAGACAGGGGGGTCAGACAGACAAAAACAAAGACAGAGACATGGACAGGAACAGAACAGAGAAGGGAGTAAAGAGAATATTCCCCTGAAAAAAAAAAAGTTTTCCACCGACCCCAAAAGTTTTTTTTAAGCTTGTGCTTTTGTTCTCAGTTTTTCAATGCATCTCAATCTTTTAAAAAAAACGTTGGGGAAAAACCCCTTATTCTTTTGGGGCCCATTTTGAATTTCCCTGGACGTATTTTCTTTTTGTTTATTAAAACTTTTTTTTCCCTTTAAACTTTTTGTCGATCGATCTTTTTCTTTTATTTTATAAGCATGAACGTTAGATGTCAATTGTCTTAAACCGTTTAAAAAGTGAAAGAAAGAAGGGAAAACGACAGGGCCCCTGAGCTGACATCCCCTACTGGGTTTTACCCTCCGTGGCCGGAGAATCTTTTCAAACACATCATTGCACAGATATACTGTCAAAGCTCAGATCCTGCAGCTAGGCTACTTCAAGATTACAAAGAATTTGTATTGAAGCTTGTTTTTCTCTATAATAGTTGGGAAAAGTGGACTATATGTATATCAAAACAAAGCTTGCGCCACCCCCACCCCTCTCTCTCTCTCTCTCTCTCTCTGAGTCATATGATTATTTATGACAATATTTCAGACGCCCACGGGCTTGCACAACTTCCATTCAATATCAACGCTATCTTTATTCAGGCTCTGTGTGAGCGGGCACACAATGTGTGTGTGTGTGTGTGTGTGGTGTGTGTGTGTGTGTGTGTGTGTGTGTGTGCGTGCGTGCGTGCGTGCGTGCGTGCGTGCGTGCGTGCGTGCGTGCGTGCGTGCGTGTGTGTGTGTGTGTGTGTATGTTCCGACTTTACTGACAAAAAGGTGAACAGCAGTCTCGGTGTTCTAATTCGGGGTATAGAAAATGGCCTTATGACTTTTTTTGGTTTCTTTTCAGTAAAAAGAGAACGAGTTTCACCTTACAGCTTCTCGAAATCAAATTCAGTTAACACCAAAAGCCATTTTCAGATAAATGGGAAAAATGGAGTCCTGAAAATGGCAAACCAGTATCATGGTGGTGGTGATGATGATGGTGATGATAATGATGGTGATGATGATGATGGTGATTATAATAAAGTATGATTCTATTACTACTAGCACCTCTACTATTAACACTACTTATATTATTACAATATCTGCTACTACAACTACTACTAAGACAACTACCGTTACTACTGTTCCTACTACTACTACTACTACTAGAAGAAGAAGAAGAAGAAGAAGAAGAAGAAGAAGAAGAAGAAGAAGCAACAGCAGCTATAACTGTGGTTATAATGATAATGATCACGTCATTATAATAATAATAATAATGGGGATTTATATAGCGCCTTCCACGGCACAAGGCGCTTTACAAAGGCAGAAAAAATACAATTGCTAAATGTAAAGAAAAAAAATACATTGAAAAACGGTTTAGAAAATGAAAAACAAAGGCTCTCTCCCACTCTCTCACCACGCGCACACACACTCCCACGCACAAACACACAATACACAACAGCCGCAACAAGCACAAACTATTAAGCGATCCACAAAACAACAAGAGTCAATCAGCTATCTGGTAATAACTGACTTCTTAGTATTGTTTGAAAAGATGGGTTTTCAGGGAGGTTTTGAAGGAAGAAAAGGTTTGAGAATGTCTTAAGTCATAGGGAGTTTATTCCAGAGTTTGGCAGCTGCGTATGAGAAAGCTCGTTCGCCATGCTGTTTACGATGGGGACGGTAACTGGGAAAGCGGAAGGTTCTGGTGTCAGTGGAGGAGCGGAGCGTTCGTGATGGGACATAATACTTGAAGGAGATCGGAAAGATAGGCAGGGGCATCACCAGTGAAAATCTTGAAGCAGAGGCAACAACATTTGTATTTAATTCTTTCTTCAACGGGGAGCCAGTGCAGCTTTTTCAGGAGAGGGCTGCAGGGTTGGGTCCTAGGAGATTTGCAAATGAGACGGGCTGCAGAGTTCTGTACACATTGGAGGGTTGGATGACGGTTGAGGGACAGCCGAGGAGAACACAGTTGCAGTAATCTAGCCTTGAAAGGATGTATGATGAAACGAGAGTTTTTGTGGCGTCTTCGGTGAGATAGGGTCGAATGGCAGCAATTCGTTTAAGTTCCATATAAGCTAACTGACAAGTTTTTGTGACATGCTGTTTCATTGAGAGGTCACTATCAAGGAGAACACCAAGGTCACGAACAGTGTTTGAAAATTCAATAGTGCTGGAACCTAAGGTCAAAGAAGAAGAGAGCGGATCAGGGTCATTCCTTTTCTTGCAACCCAGAGTGCCATGAAATATTACGAAGGTATAGAAACAGTAACTTGTATAACTTCCACAATGAAAATACCAGTTAATACCTCAGAGCGGGTGAAATTTCTTATAAGCAGGTCATGATAATGACAGGGAAAAAATGAGGGCAGGAAGTAATGTTCATGATTTGTTGTCTGCTTCTACGAAATACAGGTGTGAATCATTGAAAATATTGCTTAAAGAGAAAATAGAAAGCAGAACAATTTATATACAAATATTACTCATTAGTTATGGTTTAGTTTACTAAGACAAAGTTGACATCGCGGTCAGGGACTGGTTATCCGACAGCCCTATACACGCCCGGATATTAAAACCTGCGTCCAACTTGCTGGCGTTGTGGATTCCACCATCTACGGCGACGAGACCTTCCAGTTCAGAGCAGTGACAGGCAGAAGTTAGGCCGGAACAGCTCCGTTGGTAGAGCGCTGGACTCGTGATCCTGGTGATCCTTAGGCTACGGGTTCGAATCTCCCACCGGGCTGTTTGGTACAGGGGGATTTTCTTCTTCAGAGGTAACATTGGTTTTGACGCCACTTTCCCAAAAAGTCTTTCGAATGAGACTATAAACCGAAGTTTCGTGTGTGAACGCTCGCAGATCTCGCACACATGTAACCCCCCACTCCCTCATCCACTTTCGGAGGAGTAGGCCAGTTTGGCCGTTGGTTTGGATGACACGTATACACATATCATGCACCAAAAGGATGAAGATGTGAATATAACTTGAGAATAGTTCTGAAACATCTCTAAATGTTGCATGTGAAATGTGTGCAGAATCCTATATTGACGGGAGGCTGAGAGAAGACTTTGCAAGAACAGTGTAGTGCTGGGTATTCATCATCCTGATGACTGCATTTTCATGTATATTACCTGGTGGGATAGAATATCATTTGTAGGGTGTAAATGTAAGCATTAGTTGTATCATAGATGGTGACTTAGTTGGCATGATTTTTTGCACAATAAAAGTTACTCTAATTGCATTGGTTGTATCACAGACAGTGACTCATTTGGCATAAAATTACTCTAATTGTGCCAAAACAGGCAAACACAAACTAAGACACTGTTAGTTTGCAGCAACACTTCCACCACCACCACCACCACCCCCCCCTCCCTGCCGGACCCCCTCCTTTTCATCCTTCACAGAGAGAATTGTAAACTTTCCAGACGCGCTTGCCTTTCATTCACCAAGAGAACGGAAGTAGCGTATTTCTCACATGGGACGATTCTCTGGGCTAGAATGGAATCAATGCCAAGCAAGCGACTGGCCCACACAAGTGTTTTTACTGCCGGTGAGGCATCGTCCGTCAAGGGCAGACAAGAGGCTGTCTGTTACTCATCATTAGACTGTCAGAGACTTCCCTCCGCTGACCAGTCCTGGCCAGCCTCTGGGCCCCTGTCGGAAGAGGGACTAGACAAACTGCTGGACACAGTGAGTTACGCTCAGATAGGACGAATTCTTGTCGGCCTTCTTAATTTATTGCGTCTCTCTCTCCTCTCTCTCTCTCTCTCTCTCTCTCTCTCTCTCCTCTCTCTCTCTCTCTCTCTCCTCTCTCTCTCTCTCTCTCTCTCCTCTCTCTCTCTCTCCTGCTTTTTCGTGTGAAATATTTGAACTCAATGGGCCACAACAGCACGTATAGTTTGCTTACTTAATTGATTTCTCATGACGTTTCTTGTTCATTCTCATTCATGTTGTTTTTGTCATTTTTTTCCGATTCTTGCGTGCTTGTCTCACCTTTTTTTCTGTATCAACCCTATCTTCGCCTGTTCTTTGATTTTTTTTGTCTCTGAAAACAAAATAACAGTAATCCAAAATCGGCTTCCGTTTCCTTCTAAATGTCAGAAAGAATCATCTTAAAAGACAGGATGCATCATGTGCCTAACTGCACTTCACACGCATCGATGTCATGTCTTGAGACTGCCGGATTATCTTTTCTCTTATGAGAAAGATAATGTCCTAAATTTGAAGGCAGAACGCGGAATGGTATCGGCAGTATATAGAAATCAAAACATGAAGAAAATGATTTGTTCAGATCTCTAATGGAATACTGTAGAAGAATCACAAAGCTAGACCGGTCTCAATACAGCATGAGCACACAACACACAATCGTTCATGCAGTGTTAATGAAGCACAGTGCAAAGCAGATATCTCACCATTCCCCTGATACCTGCTGGCCCTGTCTATCGCCACACTGCCAGTCTGCTGTGTGCA
>CM031602.1:59011751-59014251 GCA_018398815.1 Conus ventricosus
AAAAGGAAAAAAAAGAAAAAGACAACAAAAAGAAAAGAAAAAAACCGATGGATAGGCTTTCTATAAAGCAAAAAACGATGGATGGGCTTTCTATAAATAAAAAACAAAAAACGATGGATGGGCGTTCTATAAAACAACACAAAACAAAGCAAAAGACAGAAACACAAAACGATAGATGGGCTTTCTATCTTGATCTTGGTACCAGTCATTCCCTACCCCTCCATTTGATTTCAATACAGCCTTCAGACAGGGACTTCCCCCTCACAGTGTCGGCGGAATTGACGTATTTCCCACGAGGGGGGCGTTACTCTGCCGGCTTGGAATCAAGGCCGGCAGAGTGACTGGCTCCAGACCAATTACTTTGCTGACACTAAGGCGGCCCGGGCCGGGCCGGACAAGACACTGTCCGTTGCCCATTACTGGACCGTGCCTGAAACTTCCTGTCACCTGACCAATGCCGGCCATCCCCTGGTCCTCCCTGTCGGAAGATGGACCAGACCAATTCCTCGGTCACGTGACCGATGGGAAGGGGAGAGGACATGTATCTGTCCTTCTAAGAACGCTTGTCTTTCAGTAACATTATCGTTTGTCTAATCTTGATATTTGTGAACTTCAAGATTAAATCAGTCTCTCTCTCCTCTCTCTCTCTCTCTCTCTCTCTCTCTCTCTCTCTCTCTCTCTCTCTCTCTCTCTCTCTCTCTCTCTCTCTCTCTCTCTCATTCATCACTATTTTGTTATAATCAGTCTTATATTGTGTAAAAGAGTTAATGTGTCAGCATCCTTAGTCCCTGAAGGGACAACGGCCAAATAAAAAAAAAACCTCTTCTCGCTTAAATGCTACCCTTAAAAATAAAGATTATTAATCAATCAATCAATCTCTCTATCTGTCTGTCTCTTTCTTTCTGTCTTTCGCTCCCCCCCTTTCTCTCTCTCTCTCTCTCTCTCTCTCTCTCTCTCTCTCTCTCTCTCTCTCTCTCTCTCTGCCTTTTGGCCGACTCTGGGGAAAGACCCAGTTACGGTGAGGAAATGCCCACTGAGCGCATGGAAAGTCCTATTGACAGCGGGAAAGACTGTAACCCGGGATTCTCTTCAGAGTGCATAAAAGACCTCATGGCGAAGGTTTGGCCGTGTCTGGAATTGTACTGTCTTCACCTGTCAGCGGAACATCACGAGTGAGGCTGCGGGGTGCACACGGCAGTTGCTTGACGGTGGTGTTTTTCGCCGGTGGGTTATGCAATCAATAAATATGGGCTGGAAACGCTCCCTTGGAGGTTCTGTCGTGTCACATTCAGTGGTTGTAACACAATGGCAACTGTCAGGGAGTAATTATATCCCTTGACGTCTTAAAAGAATGTCCTGTGCGCGTCTGCATTCCATGTAAACATAGCGCAGGCTTCCAAGGGTGGTGCAGGATTGCTCCCGGCTGGTTTGCTTGGCAGTTGAGGACAGTACTTCTCTTGAAATTGAAATAAATAGTAAAACTAAGACTAGACCAAAACAAAGCATTGAAGCTTCAAGCTGCGAGTTTCTTTGTTTCTTCAGTCGTAAAATAACAAACTAGATTGTGAGTGATGTACAGAGTGTAAAATATCACAATACGTCCGTCTACACGTAGTCTCGCCCTAGCACCTCACTCCATGTGATAAAACAATCCATGAAACACATATCTACAGAATCATGCTCCTAACAGCGAGTCACCTTGTCTATTAACCCTCCCACTCTGCTGGGCTGCTGTGTGTATATCTTCCATCACACTCATGTCGCTGTCCACTTGCACGTTTCAACATTGGTCATGTACACTGTTTGCGGTACAATCACACAACTAACACATTCTACTACATGGACACATCAGCTGGCGATCCTAACCACATTTGCTGGCGTTATAGCCACATTTACCGGCGTTATAGCTACATTTCCCGGCGTTATAGCTACAATTACCGGCGTTATAGCTACATTTCCCGGCGTTATAGCTACATTTCCCGGCGTTATAGCTATATTTCCCGGCGTTCTAGCCACATTTACCGGCGTTATAGCTACATTTACCGGCGTTATAGCTACATTAGCTGGCGTTATAGCTACATGTACCGGCGTTATAGCTACATGTCCCGGCGTTATAGCTACAATTACCGGCGTTATAGCTTCATTTACCGGCGCCATCGTTACATTTTCCGGCGTTATAGATACATTTGCTGGCGTAATCGTTACATTTGCCGGCGATACAGCTACATTTGCCAGCGTTATAGCTACATTTTCCGGCGTTATAACTACATTTGCCGGCGTTATCGGTACATTTGCAGGCGTTGTAGCCACATTTGCCGGCGTTATAGTTACATTTACCATTTGTCGGTGTTATAGCTACATTTACCGGCGTTATAGCCACAATTGATGGCGGTATAGCTACATTTGCCGGCGTTATAGCTATATTTGCCGGCGTTATTGTTACATTTGCCGGAGATATAGCTACATTTGCCAGCGTTATAGTTACATTTACAGGCGTTAT
>CM031602.1:59021751-59024251 GCA_018398815.1 Conus ventricosus
TGAGGGCAGTGTGTTGAGGACAGGGTGGTGAATGTGAGGGCAGTGTGTTGAGGACAGGATGGTGACTGGCTGTGAGGGCAGTGTGTTGAGGACAGCGTGGTGACTGGCTGTGAGGGCAGTGTGTTGAGGACAGGGTGGTGACTGGCTGTGAGGGGAGTGTGTAGAAAACAGGGTGGTGACTGGCTGTGAGGGCAGTGTGTTGAGGACAGGGTGGTGACTGGCTGTGAGGGCAGTGTGTTGAAGACAGGGTGGTGTATGGCTGTGAAGGCAGTGTGTTGAGGACAGGGAGGTGAATGGCTGTGAAGGCAGTGTGTTGAGGACAGGATGGTGAATGGCTGTGAGGGCAGCGTGTTGAGGACAGGATGGTGACTGGCTGTGAGGGAAGTATGTTGAGGACAGGGTGGTGAATGGCTGTGAAGGCAGTGTGTTGAGGACAGGATGGTGAATGGCTGTGAGGGCAGCGTGTTGAGGACAGGATGGTGACTGGCTATGAGGGCAGCGTGTTGAGGACAGGGTGGTGACTGGCTGTGAGGGCAGCGTGTTGAGGACAGGATGGTGACTGGCTGTGAAGGCAGTATGTTGAGGAGAGGATGGTGCCTGGCTGTGAGGGCAGTGTGTTGAGGACGGGATGGTGACTGGCTGTGAGGGCAGTGTGTTGAGGACAGGGTGATGACTGGCTGTGAGGGCAGTGTGTTGAGGACAGGGTGGTGACTGGCTGTGAAGCTAGAGTGTTGAAGACAGGGTGGTGATTGTAAGAGCAGTGTGTTAAGGACAGGGTGGTGACTGGTTGTGAGGGCAGTATGTTGAGGACAGGGTGGTGACTGGTTGTGAAGCGATAGTGTTGAAGACAGGGTGGTGATTGTAAGAACTGTGTGTTAAGGACGGGGTGGTGATTGTAAGGGCAGTGTGTTGAGGACAGGGTGGTGACTGGCTGTGAGATGAGTGTGTTGAGGACAGTGTGTTGAGGACAGGGTGGTGACTGGTAGTGAGTGCAGTGTGTTGAAGATAGGGTGGTAATTGGCTGTGAGAGGAGTGTGTTGAGGGCAGTGTGTTGAGGACAGGGTGGTGACTGGCTGTGAGAGGAGTGTGTTGAGGGCAGTGTGTTGAGGACAGAGTGGTGACTGGCTGTGAGAGGAGTGTGTTGAGGGCAGTGTGTTGAGGACAGTGTGGTGACTGGCTGTGAGGGCAGTGTGTTGAGGACAGTGTGGTGACTGGCTGTGAGGGCAGTGTGTTGAGGACAGGGTGGTGACTGGCTGTGAGAGGAGTGTGTTGAGGGCAGTGTGTTGAGGACAGTGTGGTGACTGGCTGTGAAGGCTGTGTGTTGAGGACAGTGTGGGGACTGGCTGTGAGGGCAGTGTGTTGAGGACAGGGTGGTGACTGGTAGTGAGTGCAGTGTGTTGAAGATAGGGTGGTAATTGGCTGTGAGAGGAGTGTGTTGAGGGCAGTGTGTTGAGGACAGGGTGGTGACTGGCTGTGAGGGCAGTGTGTTGAGGACAGTGTGGGGACTGGCTGTGAGAGCAGTGTGTTGAGGACAGGATGGTGACTGGCTGTGAGGGCAGTGTGTTGAGGAAAGGGTGGTGACTGGCTGTGAGGGCAGTGTGTTAAGGATAGGGTGGTGACTGGCTGTGAGACAGAGTGTTGAGGACAGGGTGGTGACTGGCGGTGAGGTGAGTGTGCTGAGGACAGGGTGGTGAATGTTAGGGGAGTGTGCTGAGGACAGGGTGGTGAATGTTAGGGGAGTGTGCTGAGGACAGGGTGGTGAATGCTAGGGCAGTGTGCTGAGGACAGGGCAGTGACTAGCTGTTATTGGAGTGTGTTGAGGCCAGGGTGGTTAATGGCTATGAGGGCAGTGTGTTGAGGCCAGGTTGGTGACTGGCTGTGAGGGCAGTGTGTTGAAGCCAGGGTGGTGACTGGCTGTTAGAGCAGTGTTTTTGAGGACAGGGTGGTGAATGTGAGGGCAGTGTGTTGAGGACAGGATTGTGACTGGCTGTGAGGGCAGTGTGTTGAGGCCAGGGTGGTGACTGGCTGTGAGGGCAGTGTTTTGAGGACAGGGTGGTGAATGTGAGGGCAGTGTGTTGAGGCCAGGGTGGTGACTGGCTGTGAGGGCATTGTGTTAAGGCCAGGGTGGTGACTGGCTGTGAGGGCAGTGTGTTGAGGACAGTGTGGTGACTGGCTGCGAGGGGAGTGTGTTGAGGACAGGGTGGTGAATGTGAGGGCAGTGTGTTGAGGACAGGGTTATGACTGGCCGTGAGGGGAGTATGTTGTTGGTGTTCAATCAGTTCATTATTCAGGCTCATTCAGTCAGAACATACTTATGGGCAGTAGAGCCTCGCGTCGTGTTAGTGCTTTAAATCTGTGATGATCAAAGCAGTGCAGACTCTAGTAGTATGCCGTGTGTGGTGTGTGTGTGTGTGTGTGTGTGTGTGTGTGTGTGTGTGTGTGTGTGTGTGTGTGTGTGTGTGTGTGTGTGTGTGTGTGCACGTGCGTGCACGTGCGTGCA
>CM031602.1:59033047-59035547 GCA_018398815.1 Conus ventricosus
ATAGGACAGGCAAGACCATCAAGAAAAAGAAATATCCTTCCTTAATTATAATGTAGAAAATTATTTCTAAACTAATGATGCATCATTTATTAATTATGTAAATACTTTTGACATTGTGTGCTTAACTGAAAACGTTTTTTGACAAGAAGTTGATATTTCTGGTATCTTTCTTAACTATGTGAAAAAACCATGCACCAGCAAAAAAATATCACAAAAGGGTCGAAATTCTGGTGGGGTTTTATTATGGTTAAAAGAATTTTAACGAAAGTTTGTTGTCAAATTAATGTTGTTGTGATAATATGGTTGTTTTGAAAGCAAATAAAGCATTATTTAACACATCTAAAGATTTAACTATTGGTGGGTTGTTATGTTGTACCAGAAGGGGCCAATTTATGAGATTTAACAGTTAAAGATGGAATTTGATTGTAGGGATATTTTATTAGATAACTAGAAAAAAAGGGAAATGCAATTTTCCTTATGGGGTGGGACTTTAATGCTCGAACAGTAAGCCAAAACCCAAATGCATGAGAATATATCTTCCTATTTTCAAAATACTGGTAATGATAGATGGGTATGGTGACGAGGAGGGGGATGGTGATATTAATCAACGACATTTATTGTGATGGTTATTATGATATTGTTGTTTGATGATGGTAACATGGATTGTGCTTATGGGTGAATGATTCGAATTACATGTTATATGATAATACTGAAAAAAACATGATTTTAAACGTCGTTCTAAAGATATACGTGTAAATATTTTGGAAAATCCTTATTAGACATGTGTTTTTTTTTTGTCTTGGGATTTTGATGGAACATGTATAGATGATTCGAACGGAGAGTTTCACTTTTGTTTCCTGTAATGGTAGTGTGTTGTTGACTATTATATTGCTTCTCAAGATTTACTATGTAATTGCAGTGATTGTGGGATAGTTTGTTTTTCTTGGCATTTGCCTTTAGAACTGAAATGGAAACCAGTAGTGTAGACAGACAGAAAAATCATCACAGGTTGTCGGGAAGAACGCTTTGTGTGGTCAGATGACAGTGAGGAAATTTACAAGGAGAATTGAACTCAGATGATTTTAAACAATCTCTAGAAAGAGCTTTACTTTATATTACTACAGATATAAACATGTGTATTGAGTTATTTACAAATGCTTTATGTAGTGCTGCTGCCTGTATGGTGAGAGTTGTGGACAAAAAAAAGAAAAAGTGATGTTTTGGTTTGATTGGAGTGTGAAAAGAAGAAAAGGAAGGTAACAGTTGGTTAAAACGTTACCAAAGAGTTAAGTCTGTAGATCTGAGGATAGAATATAAGCAATTATGTAAAAAAAGAAAAAAATATACTGATTTCGGAAAGAGAAGAAAAGAAAATTTGACGCAGAACGACTAGAGAAAAAAAGCTAGCGTGAACGACACTAAACTCTTCTGGTCAACAATTAGATCAATCAGCAGGAAAAGCAGTTATCTATAACGAGATAAGCTCTCAAAAATTTGGTACGAACATTTCTTTAGTGTCTTCAATGGATTTACTGACGTACTGATGGATATAAAAATAGTAATAGACAGTGAAAAAAAAAAAAATACTGCTTGATAAACCCCCTATTTAATGAAATATCTCAAGAAAATGAGATCTTAAATAGCATAAAGCATCTTAAATGTGGCAAAGTGCAGGTCCCGACAGAATAATTAGTGAAATGTTTAAAAAGGGTAACTCTGTCATTATTGATTTCTTAGTAACATTTTTTTAATTTTTTTGTTCGATAAAGGAATCTTCCCTGAACCATGGTCTAAATCCATAATAATTCCCCTTTTAAAAAGGGTAATTCCAAATAACCCTGTCATTATCGTGGCTTTGCTTTGACTAGCATATTAGTAAAATGTTACGCATATTTTGAATAAAAAAATTGACAGCAGGGGTGATAAAGAAAATAAATAATAGAAGAACAAACTGGATTCAGAATCTGGCTACAGCACTACCCACCATATATTTACCTTGTTGCCATTGTCCAAAAATACCTATTAAGGGAAAAACTAAATTGTATGTCGCCTTCGTGGATTCAAAAGGCTTTCGATTGTGTAAACAGAAACATTTTATGGAATATTTTGAGAAAGAATGGTGTAAATGGAAAGTTGTATGCAGTCCTTCGAGGAATGTATGATTCGGTCCGTGGTGTGTCCGTGACAAAGTGTTTTCTCGGATTATTTCGATTGCCAACGTGGGGTTGAAACAGGGTGTTTTTCTCAGCCGATACTTTTTCTTTCTTCATAAATGAACTTGCTATAGAAATATCAAAAAGTGGGAGACTGGAATCCAAATGTTACCAGGGCTATAGAATTAATTTTGATGCTTTTTGGGGAGATGATATTATTCTTCTTTTCTGATACGCCTATTGGTCTACAAAACCAATTAAACGCTTTAAAAAAGAGAATCGACAAACTACAATTAACAGTTAACCTAAGTAAAACTAACATCATGGTGTTTAGAAAAGGGGATTTT
>CM031602.1:59040547-59045547 GCA_018398815.1 Conus ventricosus
TGAATCTGCGGTTCTTCATCTGTGGATTGCTGTGTTTTTATGAATCTGCGGTTCTTCTTCTATGGTTTACTGTGCTTTATGAATCTGCGGTTCTTCATCTGTGGATTGCGTGTGTTTTTATGAATCTGCGGTTCTTCTTCTGTGGATTGTTGTGCCTTGTAAATTTGCGGTTCTTCTTACTGATAGTTCGACGTAATATATTGTGCTTGCGTGTTGGACCCTGTTTCTTCTTCATCGCTTGTGTTTAGTGAACGGCTGTGTTTACCGTTTGGGGACCTTGGTTATCCTTCTTCGTCTATTTTGGTGCTGTAGACTGTGGCTTGGGTACTGGTGGAACTGAATGCGTTGATTGTATATGTGAGACACTGTGGACGGCGCCGGCGAGATTCTGTGAGTTATATCAAGATACGTAGTATGATACGCTGATATATGATGATTGAAGTGTCTTATGTATTGATGTCTTAATTGACGTGCATTGATCTGTATTCTATGTAATGGCATGTATTGATTTGGTAACGATTCATATTGATGGTTCAGGCAGCAATAAAAAGAAGAAAATTATACACGTGTGTTGCCTGGCTATCTATGTTCGTATGGTGTGGTGTGTGTTAGGGGAAAAGTCGTACACGCATCCAAACTTTTGAGAGTGAGAGTCAGACAACAAAACACGCACCACACACCATCCGTAACATCTGGTGACCCGACAAACAACAGTACATTGGATTATATTGTTATTACTCTCATGTCATTGCTTGATTTATACTTGTTGCTGAAAATTTGGCATTGATTACCGATTGTGTTTTTCTTTCTCCCCATATCCCTAAAATCTGTTTCGTTGTTTATCTCTATCTTTGTGTTGGTTGGGTTTGATAATACTTAGTCTTTTTAAGAGTGATTGCCGTTAATGCTTGTTTGAAAAAAAAAAAAAATCCTCTTTGGAATTCTTATATATTTTAGTGGACAGGAGTTTCAATTTTTTTTTTTTTGCTTGTGATAGCAATTGTTTGTATTTGATCCACTAGTGTGTGTGTCGGTTTGACAGACATTATTTGATATTTTCATGATGGCACAGAAGGCTAATGAAGAAAGTCCTGTTGTGTCCTCTGTGGACGAGGACAAAGTTTTCGCTAATATATTTACACGAGGTAAGGTATGTGGTCTGGAGGGAGAATATCTGTTGGCCTATGTTGACAAGTGTATTGCCCAGGACATGGAAAGAGAGGAAAGAATGCGATTGAAAGAATTTCAGTTGAGAGTACAGGAAGAAGAGATAACTAAAAGAGAGCAGATACAGATACAATTACAAGAGGAAACTAAAAGAGAGCAGATGATAGAGGAAACTAAACGAATACAGTTACAAATAACCTCTCAGCAGAGTGCGGTCTCAGGACAGGACAGTGAGAGTCAGGGTTCGGGTTTTCCAAGGTTTAACGCCCCTCGCCCAAGTTTCCTAGTTGCCCCCTTTTAAAGAAAGAACTGATGATATAGACAGTTACTTGTTTCGTTTTGAAACCCATGCTCGTTCCTTGGGATGGTCTGAAAGTTTGTGGGTAACATACCTGTCTGCATTGCTTGAGGGTTCCGCTTTAACTCTCTATCACAGTCTTGCTGAAAATAATGTTGTGTCTTACGAGCTTTTGAAAGAGAGCTTGCTGAAAAAATTTCAATGTACTCCAGATGGTTTTCGTAAGCGTTTCCGTGAGGCTAAACCAAACTCAGAGGAACCTTTCGAGACTTTGCAGTTGAACTTAGGCGTTTGTTTGACCGTTGGGTCTCTTTGTCAAAAATTGAAAAGTCTTTTGAAGATCTAGTGGATCTTACCTTGCGTGAGCAGTTTTTGGAGTGTGTCTCTAAGGACCTGGCTACTTTTTTGTGTGAAAGAGATGTGAAAACTTTTGATGAAATGATCAAGTCTGCAGAGTCATACAGACGTGCTCATTCCAACTAAGGTGCTTTCTAGGAAATCTGATGTAAACATTTTTGCTTCTGTTGGGTACAAAACTCCTGGTCAGTTTGATAGAAATCCATATCCTGGTCAGTCTGATAGATCTCCGTACTGTGGTCAGTCATGACAGAGGAAACAGATACTCAACTTTTCAAAACAGTGGCCACTACTCTGGTTCTCGGCTGATCGTGGAAGTAACTTTGGAGGTAGCTGTTATTGTGGTCATCAGAGTTTTGGTTTACTCTGCTGGTCGTGGAAATAACTTTGGCGGTAGCCGTTATCGTGGTCGTGGCGCCCGTCATACCTATGGCAGTAAGAGTTTCCAGGAAGTGCTTTTGATCAGCCTGCTGTGTTGTGTGTTTTTTGTGTTAAAACGACAGGACATGTAGCTGCTAGGTGTCCATGGAAGTCAGGTAGAATACCCATGTAGAATTTGTAACTTAGCCACCCAGATGATATGTCCTTTTGTGGTTAGTAACGCCACTGTTGTCAAGAACTCAGCTGACAGCAAACAGTCCATTGCTTGTTGCTCTGTTCTTGATACTCCTTTTGCTTGTCTAGCTGCTGGTGGTTCACAGGCAAATTACGTTTGGAGTCTGGTTCTGTGAATGGCACTTTGAGTTCTGTTCTGCGTGATACTGGTGCTACCATTTGTGGCGTTCGCAAAGGATTAGTTTCTGACAGTCAGATGTTAGGAACCACAGTGAAGTGTGTTTCGTTTGGTGGTCGTGTGGATGAGTTTCCACTGGCTACAGTTTCAGTCAGTTGTCCTTATTTTGTGGTGATTTGACTTGTTGTGTCTTGGATAGCCCTGTTGCAGATCTCATTGTGGTAATGTGCCTGGTGTTTCTGTGAGCGGTGAGCTTAGTGATGTATCTGGTGAAACCTTTCTCTTTAGCCGCCGTTACGAGGGCTAGAGCTAAGCATGTTGTGGACAAAAAGCCTTTGTGTCAGATCCCAGATGATCTGAACATTTTCCCGTCTGATCTTGTTCAGAAACAGGATGAGTCATTGAGTCTCGCTTCCAGTTAACGTCTTCTGATGTGTACTGCTGTGTCTACTTCTGATGTTGTACCTACAGTCGTTCTTTCACAAGGTACTTCAGTATCTGGGTCAGAAATAGCACTTTTTGGCTTGTGAGCAGGAACAGGTTTCTCTTGAGTGCTCTCCAAGAGTTGGTCTTTCTGTGGATCCCTCGCCAGAGTCTGTTTGTAATGTTCATGAAGTAGTTTGTACAGTTGGTGTCGTCCAGGACTGTGATGACGCTTTAAACCCCTTCCCACTTTAACTGTTCCGATGGCGTCTTCTATGCCAGATGAAGATGTTTCGTTCTGTACAGTTTGATTGTGTTTTGTCTGACAGCAGTTCCAGGGAGTTGCGTGCAGTCTTTGATGATTTCAGGACATTTTGACTTCCTAAACCAGGTTCTTTCTCAAGTGATAGACTATTAGAGATCCCTCTTACAACAGATGTCCCTGTTAGAAAGAAGTGTTATATCCCTTTTCTGCGAAGAGGTTGTTGAGAGAGAGATTGGTATCATGTTGGATCTTGGAATCATTGAGCCACATCGAATAGTCCGTATACATCTCCAGTTGTGTTCGTCAGGAAGAAAGATTGTACGTGTCGTTTCATCCTTGTGTGTGTTGAAGCTTTGAGGAAGATCAGGGATCTTGTCTTCTGCACTGTGTGTTGTTACTTAGATTGGTTAATACTTTTGTGTTCAGGACTGATGCTAGTTCTGTTGATTTGGATGCTGTGTTGTTCCAGTAGAATGATGATGTTCTTCACCCAGTCGTATCGCTTAGTCGAAAGTTGCTGAATCGCAGAAGGCATACAGCATTATTGAGCGGAATGTTTATCCATTGTCTCTACCCGTGGGGGTATGGAGAGGCTGACTGAGTGTCAGTAGACATTGTATGTGCATTATCTTCTGGGTGTGGGGTGCAGCCCGTGCCCAACCATTTATCTCTACCCGTGGGGGTATGGAGAGGCTGACCAAGTGGTCAGTAGACATGTGTGGTCTCTACCCAGTGTGGTATGGAGAGGCTGACCGTGTGGTCAGTAGACATCGTATATGCATTGCCATTCCGGGTGTGGGGTGCAGCCCATGCCCAGCCGCCGTCTCTACTCCGTGTGGGTATGGAGAGGTTGTCTGTGAGGTCAGCAACAAGCTAACATGTAAAGGGCTTCAGAGTTCGTTGGGACGACACTTGTTGTTTTTTCTGTTGGTGTGAGAGTCCCTGGAAGGACTCCACGAACTGCTTCCGTGAGCGGCTTCGTTTTCCATCGAGGGAATGTAATTTGTAGGTTTGTGTTTCTGCTGTTTGTTTACTTCTTTTTCAAAAAAACAATTCGGTCATTGTTTTTTTCTTGAGGAGGGGAGTATTGTGACGTCAACGTAAATTATGACGTCAACTTAAAATGACATAGATAACCACATGACGAAAATTATAATATTAGAAAGAAAAGGGAGCAAGAACTAACGGCTGAGGATTTGGTGTCCAGCCTAATTTATTTTGTTTAATCATCGTTTTTCTCCATAGTGTTACTATGTGGAGAGGCTGACTTTCAAGTCAGTAATAGATCGAAGTTAATTGTGTATGTGGGATACTTTTGAAGACGGTACCAGCGGAATATGAAGCAGGAAATGTATTTGTTATAAAATTGTTGTGAATGCTGTGTCGCCGGAGTGACTTAAAACTCCTATAAGAATATTTATGTGCTCTATTTGTACCACCGCATGTGTGTCGGTGGGCTGAATTTATTGATGTGAACAATTGTAGTGTGAATACACGGAGAAGTTAATATTTGTTTTAGATCAACGGTACGTCGAATCGAAGTTTATTGTGTTCCATGGGACTGTGGTGAAATTGTGTTCTCCGGGGATTCAATATTGATTGCTGTACTTTGTGAATCTGCGGTTCTTCTATGGTTTACTGTGCTTTATGAATCTGCGGTTCTTCATCTGTGGATTGCTGTGTTTTTATGAATCTGCGGTTCTTCTTCTATGGTTTACTGTGCTTTATGAATCTGCGGTTCTTCATCTGTGGATTGC
>CM031602.1:59054504-59087004 GCA_018398815.1 Conus ventricosus
AGGAACATAGACCAAAGAGGAACATGGACCATGGAGGAACACAGACCAAAGAGGAACAGGACCATTGAGGAACACATACCAAAGAGGAACATGGACCATGGAGGAACACAGACCAAAGAGGAACATGGATCATGGAGGAACACAGACCAAAGAGGAACATGGACCATGGAGGAACATAGACCAAAGAGGAACATGGATCATGGAGGAACACAGACCAAAGAGGAAAAATGGACCATGGAGGAACATAGACCAAAGGGGAACAGGATCATGGAGGAACATAGACCAAAGAAGAACATGGATCATGGAGGAACACAGACCAAAGAGGAACATGGATCAGGGAGGAACATAGACCAAAGGGGAAACCATGGATCATGGAGGAACATAGACCAAAGAGGAACATGACCATGGAGGAACAAAGACCAAAGAGGAACAGGGATCATGGAGGAACATAGCCCAAAAGAGGAACAGGGTTTCATGGAGGAACACAGACCAAAGAGGAACATGACCATGGAGGAACACAGACCAAAGAGAACAGGGACCAGGGAGGAACATAGACCAAAGAGGAACATGGACCATGGAGGAACACAGACCAAAGGGGAACATGGCCCCTGGAGGAACATAGACCGAAAGGAACATAGACCATGGAGGAACATAGACCAAAGAGGAACATGGACCATGGAGGAACATGGACCATGAGGAACACAACCAAAGAGGAACATGGATCATGGAGGAACATAGACCAAAGAGGAACACAGACCAAAGAGGAACATAGACCTTTGGGAGAACATAGACCAAGGGGAACATGGACCAGGGAAGAACACAGACCAAAGAGGAACATAGACCATGGAAGAACACAGCCCAAAGGGGAACATAGACCATGGAGGAACACAGACCAAAGAGGAACATGGACCATGAAGGAACAAAGCCCAAAAGAGGAACATGGACCATAAAGGAACATAGACCAAAAAAGGAACATGGACCATGGAGGAACATAGACCAAAGAGGAACATGGATCATGGAGGAACATAGACCAAAGAGGAACATGGACCAGGGAGGACAAAGACCAAAGAGGAACAGGACCATGGAGGAACATAGACCAAAGAGGAACATGGACCATTGAGGAACACAGACCAAAGGGGAACAGGGACCATGGAGGAACATAGACCGAAGAGGAACAGACCATGGAGGAACATAGACCAAAGAGGAACATGGACAAAGAGGAACATGGACCATTGGGGAAAACAAAAGACCAAAGAGGAACAGGATCATGGAGGAACATAGACCAAAGAGGAACACAGACCAAAGAGGAACATAGACCATTGAGAACATAGACCAAAGAGGAACATGGACCATGGAAGAACACAGACCAAAGAGGAACAAGCCCAGGGAAGAACACAGACCAAAAGAGGAACATAGACCATGGAGGAACATAGACCAAAGAGGAACATGGACCATGGAAAAAACACAGACCAAAGAGGAACATAGACCATGGAGGAACACAGACCAAAGAGGAACATAGACCATGGAGAACATAGACCAAAGAGGAACATGGATAAAGGGAGGAACACAGACCAAAAAAAGGAACATAGACCATGGAGGAACATAGACCAAAAGGAACAGGGACCATGGAGAACACAGACCAAAGAGGAACATGGACCATGGAGGAACATAGACCAAAGAGGAACATGGACCATAAAGGGAACATAGAAACAAAGGGGAACATGGACATTGGAGGAACATAGACCAAAGAGGCAACATGGACCATGGAGGAACATAGACCAAAGAGAACATGGACCATGAGGAAAAATAGACCAAAGAGGAACATGGACCATGAAGGAACATAGACCAAAGAGGAACATGGACCATGAAGGAACATAGACCAAAAAAAGGGAACATGGACCATGGAGGAACATAGCCCAAAAAGAGAACATGGACCAGGGAGAACATAGACCAAAGAGGAACAGGGACCATGGGGGAACATAGACCAAAGGGGAACATGGACCATGAAGGAACAAGACCAAAGAGGAACATGGACCATAAAGGAACATAGACCAAAGAGGAACATGGACCATGGGAACATAGACCAAAGAGGAACATGGACCAAAGAGAAACATGGACCAAAGGGGAACATGGACCAAAGAAGGACATACACCAAAGGGAACATAACGAAGAATGACATACACCGAAGGGGAACATGGACCACGGAGGAACATAGACCAGGGGGAACGTAGACCGGGGAGGAACGTAGACCAGGAGGAACGTTGTGACATTCATTCATAAGCTCGGTTCATTTTTAAATTAAGAAAATGACGCAATCGATACATAAACGTCTATTCGCTCTGCGCTGGTTTAATTTTTCTATGTCCAAACGACAAAACAAATTGTTATTTTTTTGCTTTACGGCAGTACGTTTATAATTTTCAAGCGTCATGCAGACTTGCATTTGTATTAAAACAAAAGATTTACTATTGTAGGGCATCGAAAACCGTCGTACTGACCAATCCCCGACATGTCCAAGTGGCAGTAGTGTCTCTGTCCGCGCATGTGCGGTAAGATAGTAGCCGTTGTATCTACCATTTTTGGGACAGCCAGTAGGTCGTGGAATTGGGCTCCGTAAAAAGGGGGGTTCTAATTATCGGAAGAGCAAGCAACCTTTTGAAGACATCAGCTAGGCCGGACTGAAGGGGCACCACAGAGCATTCGACAGCACCCGCAACATTTTTCGGGGAGGGGTCGAACGATCGCATCCCCGTGGGCGAGTCGAAAACGTGGGCACAAAGGGCTGTGTTGAGGTAAAGGGATCGAAATCTTTTTTTCGTATAGAGCAACAAAATCTATTTAAAACATAATCGCATTAAGGCACATTTACCAGTTCAATAATATTTTGTGCGCGCGATCATTTAATATGCTCTGAATTAAAATATTTCAGTTTACCGGTCAACACGTATGATTGACGTAGAGCGTCATCTTCATCTGTTGCTCTCATCATAATGTGTTGCCATGTACTAATCCATATTATGAAAATTTTCATTTCAGCTCACCGTTGTTATGCAACCATATTTAGAAGATGTGATATTTGTGTGAATGCAGATTTATTATTTAAAGAATCGAAACGAGTTCAAGTTAGAACGAAGCATTTTCGGGGATCTAAGTGATCTGTATAATATGAAGATTGACGCCATTTGATTTAAATCCATTAAAGGGATTAAATATAATTGTAATTCATCAACACTAAGCCTTGGCGAATAACTCAGCCCAAGGCAGATTGGGAATATTCGTATACATTTTTCCTTCTTTGTTGATGAGTTTCATCGTAAAGCGATTTTAAAGGGAAATCAATTGTAAATGATAGAGCAAGCTAGTGCATTGTAAAGTGTGTTTAGAACGTGTGATGGGTGGAATAGTGATGTGCCACCATAGTGCAAGATCTAAGACAATTGTTATTTTGCAGGTCTCGTCTCATCTCATCTCATCTCGTCTCATCTCGTCTGCTTTCATTTTACACCACTCTCTTCATTTTAAACCTCGGCACACGCTTTATCCCGCTACATCCTTCGTCGGGAAACGTGCTGGTGTGTCGACCTTACCGAGACTGGAAGAGGACTGAACGTCAGCGGAACTCCGGAACGCTACGCAATTCCGTAAGCTGAGTGAAAATCGCTTAAACACATCCCTCCATACCAAGCACGCCATAACACACTCAGACATTTTTTTCTTACATATATATCATCTTGTGCATGACTACATTTCTTTGTGTGTATCCCCCGGGAAGATATTTTGTAGCACAGCAGACAGCCCTATATTCGTGCTACTGCAAGAGTAAAGGGGAAGAAGGACAGAGACTTTGTCGTTATTGGTGTATGTGCATGATTTATTTCTTTTATATGTAACTCATTTCATGGGCAACAAAGGGACATCAACATACAAAGCAACCATACGACATATTCACCGCAGATCACCCATCATCTTTATTCAACTTAATTAAATTCAGTTGTTGAATCAAAGATCAAACCTCTTGATTACATCTGTGGAAAGAAAGTGAAGGGGTGTGGACGAAAGCTTGACTTTCCTACTACGTCTATCGTTCTTGCCTAGCACTCAACCATCATTTATGAATGGGGTCTTAATAAAAACGTCCCATATTATTTGGGGCTCGTCCCGGGATCTTTCGATCTGAAAGTACCTGGAGGTCAGTGACGCAGGCAAGGATTGTAGACCGCAACCTTCACTCTTTTTCCAGTGGAGGTTGGCAGTGTGCTCTATGATCTATTATATGTGTTGACCATCAAACATATAAATAGAAAAATTTAAATTTCACATTTTTTTGTTCATAAATCATTTGTATTCATTTCGTTAGTCGCGCGCTATTTGTTCATTATTTCCCAAATTTTTTTAGAAAAGGCCTCAACACAGTACAGAGAAAGTAACGACCTTGGCCAATTCACGTCATATTTACCACGACAAATTTAACTTCTTATAGATCATTTACTAGATCTGTGAAAAAAATTTGATTCAAGTTGCCATTATGCAATCTTGACTTACTGCATTGGTGTTGTGCAGTTGTGTTGTTTTTTGTGTGGGATTGGGACACAGTGATTAGAAGTAAAGTTTTGATACTCTAAAGCGGCATTTCAACGTAAGCTATTAAAAGGGGTGCGACGTGGCACCACGGGCTATTTGCGGGCGCCGTATTGTTTTCGTACGTACGATATTGGAGATATATTTTTCAGCACGTCCGTTCGTCAGTTAGCACGTTCGTTCCGTACTGTGTGTGCAAACCGTGGTTTGGTTTGTTGACGTGTTTTGAATACACGTGTTTGGGTTCGAGTGTTTTTTATCCCCATTTTTACACACGGGTTGTTAGTGTGGTTCCCAGTCGTGGTGGAAAGTTGTTTTTCCCTTTCACTCTGTGTTTTTGGGAAAGTGTGTCAATATTATTTGGGACTAACGCGTGACGATATTCGGTTTCCGCGTTATTTGTACTGTTAAATTTGTTAAGACATCAGGACTTGCAGTGGTAGGCGACATGCCGACGAAAGTCCCGACGTCAGGCATCTGCCACTGACGAAAGTCAGTCCCCAACAAATTCAGACTAGTGCGCAATTCCGAGAATGGAAAGCTGAGGCACAGAGTTTAGGCCTAAAAGGAGCAGAACTCGCCTTTACATGAGAAGAAGGAACGTGAAGAAAGAGAAGAAAGAAGGAGCGTGAGGAAAGAGATCGAGAGAAGGAACGTGAGGAAAGAGAACGAGAGAAGGGAAAGTGAGGAAAGAGATCGAGAAGAAAGAAAGGAGCGTGAAGAAAGAGAACGAGAACAGCAAGATAGAGAGGCCGAGAGACAATTTCAGTTAGAGTTAGCTAGAGTAAAAGCAGGGAAACAGTGGTGATGCTCAACCAAGTCTAGCGCCCAATCCATTCTTCGACTGTAGTGTCGCTAAGGTCAAGTTACCTTACTTAGAAGACAAGGACGACCTTGAGTCATATTTTGACTCAGTTTTCCCAAAAGGGGGCATCATTAATGGATGGAATGAGGAGGAATGGGGCCAGGTTTGCTCCATTACTCAAGGGGAGAGCTAGGGGAAACGTATGTAAAACTACCCCCCGGGAGAGTCGGCGGACTATAACCTCATCAAACAGGCACTTTTGCATAAGTATCAACTGAGTGCGGTCATTACAACAGAAGTTTCGTACAGCACGCAAAGAGAGCACTGATACGTCATTGTCACTATGGATCGTTTGTGTGTGTGGCTAAGAGGTGGTTTAATTTGTCCAACAGGACAGAAAAGGATTAAAAGAAATGTTAATCCTAGAGAAGTTTCTGGAAGCATTGCCTTTTGATCAGGCGAGATTTGTCAGGGAGAGAGATCCACAGACGGAAAGGAAGCTGTGCAGCAGCAGATCTATTTGAAAAAAGACGAGACTTGTGGAGAGGAGTTATCGGAGAGTAAACCTGATCATCGTAGTATGGTCATGGAGTGATAAAAGAAAGGGCCCACACAAGGAAGCTCGGAAGGGATAAGCCTAGGGGATCTGTACCTGACAGGGAGGCAACGACAGAGAAATTATCGCTTCCAGATAAAATGGGTTACAGATGTGGAGGAAAACCCCATCACCAAGGGATTGTACACAAAAGAGAAATGACACAGCGATGTGCACTACGACAGCGGCTGCACAGTGTCAACTAAAAGATGATCAAAAGTTGTGTGATAGTTGTAAAGGGATCGAGTTCAAACCCTATTGCACGGTAGAAGTCGAAGGAGAAACGGGGGATGCTGTGGAGATACAGGGTCTACCATGACGATCGTGAGGAAGGACTTAGTTCCAAACATTGTTTCACAGGTCAGAAAAAAGAGGTATCACTGGCAATCGGGGATCATCAAACAGAATCTTCCTGTGGCGAGTGTACATATGGAGACTCCCTACTTTTCAGACAAGACTGAAGTAACCCTTATGGAAAAAACCCCTTTGCCCAGTATTGATTGGAAATACCCGCAAGCAAGAAAGAGGAGGATCATTAATGTACCCGTTTATCCAATCCCCAAGCGCAGCATTTTCCGGGAGGCAGATGAAACCGCTCAAGATCAAAGAAGCAACTTGCAGCATTGTATCTCTGCAGAATTGAAAGAAGAACAACTAAAGACCATCACTCAAGAAGTTGTTTGAGTTGGCCCTAAATCAGACAACGCACGTACCAGCAAAACAGGGGTTGAAACATCATTTATATCAAGAAGGGAATACTATACAGGAAGGTGCGTACACCAACGACGCACATACCCAAGTTGTGGGACCCAGGAAACGAGATCTAACGTACTACAATAGCCATGACATACCTATGTCTGGACACCTCGGTGTAAGGCGTACGAAGAGCGTCTGCACATGATTTCTTTGGGCCCGGATGAAGTGACGTCAAAAGATATTGTGCGTCATGCGATTTCGTGTCAGAGATGAATCGGGAGAAATAGTATTTTGAAAGCGCCAATTCGGAGCCGCTGATCGAAATACCGTTTCCCTCGTGTTGCAGTGGACATCATCGGACCCATCAACCCCATGTCACATCAGGAAGAGATACATTCTCACCGTCATCGATTTTGCTACGCGCTACGCAGAGGCAACAGCACTCCGTAACATCAACACAGAAGCAGTGGCTGAAGCTTTGTGGAAATCTGGACGCGAGTGGGAATACCAACACAAATTCTCACGGACAGAGGTAGTCAATTTCTTTCTGGGGCGATGCAAAGGGCAACAGACTCTTGAACATTAAAGGTATCACCACAACGCCCTACCACGCTCAACCAACGACTCTGGAAAGATTTTAAAGGACGTTGAAGGTCATGTTGAAGAAACTTTGTTTAGATCAACCCAAAGAGTGGGACAGATTTCTTCCTGCAGTATTGTTCGCTTACAGGAAGCGCCCCAAGAATCACTCAAGTTCTCACCATTTGAACTATTATATGGAGACACGTGCGTGGACCAATGCAGGTCTTAAAACAAATATGGACAGACGAGGAGCTGGGGACAGACGTCAGAACAACGGGGGAATAGTCATCGATCTGAAAGAAGGATCGAAGAAACATCAAGATAGCTCGTGACAATCTGGACAAGGCTGCGGACGACAAGCGAAGCACTACAACAGGAAAACGAAGATGAGACATCTCATTCCTGGAACAAAGTATTAGTGCTACATCCACAAAACATAACAAGCTCCAGTTAACAGAAAGGACCGTACACCATTTCCAGAAGACTCAATCCAGTCGATTTCAAGATTGAGATCAACGCAAGGAGAAGACATACCACGTCAATCTCCTCAAAGAATACTTTGAAAGAGAAGGGTTGAAATAACAAGAGTACGTCGCAGTTGTTATGCAGGAGGAGGATCGTGACGAGTATCTGACCAAGGAATGGAAGACAGAGCTAGGAAACATTGTTCATCGTCATGACAATATCAGTGCAAACGTATGCCCCCTTTTGGGGTGAGAAACGCAAAGTGCCATGTTCATAGGGATGATGAGGAATTATTGAGTGACATAAAATCAAAAGATGTCCACAACTTATTGATGATATTCTAAATCGCTTCTGAGACTTGGGAGGAACATGTTGAGGCAATCAATGCCGTACTCAAGAGACTACTGAGTAGTAGTGTAGTTGTCGAAGAGTGAAAGGACTCTGGAATCCTGCAAATGTATATTATATATATTTGAAAATGCAAAAGAGTTGTGCATAATTTGATTGTTTAATCCTGTATTTAACTTATTAAAAGGGCTGTCACCTTTCTTATGTTTTGCTTAAAATAGATTTTTCGCTAAGTAGGGGGTATTTGTGACATTCATTCATAAGCTCGGTTTTTTTTCATTTAAGAAAATGACGCAATCGATACATGACGTCTATTCGCTCTGCACTGGATTAATATTTCTATGTCCAAACGACAAAACTAATTGTTTATTTTGCTTTACGGCAAGTACTTATAATTTTCAAGCGTCAGCAGACTTTGCATTTGTATTAATAACAAAATGAAATTTACTATTGTAGGCATCGAAACCGTCGTACTGACCAATCACGACTGTCCCAATGGCAGTAGTGTCCTCTGTCCGCGCAAAGTGCGGAAAATAGTACCATTGTATCACCATCTTTTTGGACAGCCATAGGTCGTGGAATTGGCTCCGTAGAAAAGGTCTAATTATCGGAAGACAAGCAACCTTTGAAGACATCAGTCTAGGCCGGACTGAAGGGGCAAACCCCAGAGCATTTGACAGCACCCGCAACTTTTTTCGGGAGAGTCTGACCCAGTCGCATCGCTCCGTGGCGAGTCGAAAACTGTGGGCACTAAGGCTGGTTGAGGTAAATGATCGAAACCATTTTTTCGTATAGAGCAACAAAATCTATTTCAACATAATCGCATTAAGGGACATTTACCAGTCAATAATATTTTGTGCGCGCGATCATTTAATATGCTCTGAATTAAATATTTCAGGTTTACCGGTCAACACTTAGATTGATCGTAGAGCTGTCATCTTCATCTGTTTGCTCTCATCATATCGTGTTGCCATGTACTAATCCAATTATGTAAATTCTATTTCAGCTCACCGTTGATGCAACCATATTTAGAAGATGTGATATTTGTGTGAATGCAGATTTATTATTTAAAGAATCGTAAACGCGTTCAAGTTATGAACGAAGCATTTTCGTGGGTCTAAGTGATCTGTATAATATGAAGATTGACGCCCCTTTTATTTAATCCATTCAAGGATTAAATAATATTGTAATTTTATCAAGCACTAAGCCTTGGCGAATACTCAGTCAAGGCAGATTGGAATATTGTAACATTTTTCCTTCTTTGTTGATGAGCTTTATCGTAAAGCGATTATTGAAGGAAATCAATTGTAAATGATAGAGCAAGCTAGTGCAATTGTAAAAATGTGTTTAGAACGTGTGATGGGTGGAATAGGATGTGCCCCCATAGTGCAAGATCTAAGACAATTGTTATCTTGCAGGTCGTGTCTCATCCATCTCATCTCGTCTCATCGCTGCTTTCATTTTTACACCACTCGTCTTCATCTTCACCTTCGGGACACGTCTTTATCCCCTACATCCTTCGTCGGGAGGAACGGCTGGTGTGTCCCACCTTACCGGATCTGGGAAAAGGACTGTGAACGTCAGCGGAACTCCGGAACGCTACGCAATTCCGTAAGCTGAGTGACAATCGCTTAAACACATCCCTCCATATCCAAGCACGCCATAACACACTCAGACATTTTTTCTTACATAAATCATCTTGTGCATACTACATTTTTTTTGTGTGTATCCTCCGGAAGATATTTTTTGTAGCACGAGCAGACAGTCTATATTCGTGCTACTGCAAGAATGAAGGAAGAAGGACAGAGACTTTGTCGTTATGGTGTATGTGCATGATTTATTTCTTTTATATGTACTCATTCATAGCAACAAACGGACACAACATACAAAGCAACCATACGACATATTCACCGCAGATCATCATCATCTTTATTCATACTTAATTAAATTCAGTTTGTTTTTAATCAAAGATCAAACCTCTTGATTACATCTTGGAAAGAAAGTGAAGGGTGTGGACGAAAGCTTGACTTTCCACTACGGTCCCATCGTTCTTGCCTGAGCACTCAACCATCATTTATGAAAGGGGTCTTAATAAAAACGTCACAAACGTAAAACCAAGGGAGGAAAAGAGACCAGGGAGGAACATGGACCAGAGAGGAACTCAGACCCGGGGGGAACATAGACCGAAGAGGAACGTAGACCAGGGGGGAAGATGGACCAGGGAAGAACATAGACCCGAGAGGATCGCAGACCCCGGATGAATACAGACCAGGGAGGAACATGAACTAGGGAAGAACATAGACCGAAGAGGAACAAGACCAGGAGGAACATAGACCGAAGAGGAAAATAGACCAGAGAGGAACATAGACCGAAGAGGAAAATAGACCAGAGAGGAACATAGACCGAAGAGGAACATAGACCAGGGAGTAACACAGACCAGAGAGAAACACAGACCAGGGAGGAACATAGACAGGAGGAACATAGACCAGGGAGGAACATAGACAGGGAGGAACATAGACAGGGAGGAACACAGACCAGGGAGAAACATAGACCAGAGAGAAACACAGACCAGGGAGGAACATAGACAGGGAGGAACACAGACCAGGGAGAAACATAGACCAGAGAGAAAAACAGACCAGGAGGAACACAGACAGGGAGGAACACAGACCAGGGAGAAACATAGACCAGGGAGGAATATATATCTAAGGACCTAGCACATAACCACTCTGAACCCAGTCTTGACATCGGAGTCTTTTGAGAGCACTGAGTGACCACACGTAGACCAGACAGCGTCATCTGTTCGTATTTGGGTACAGGAATTAGTTTGAAGGGACTCGCCTCCGCTCCTGAGCCGTACAGCACTATGCAGGGACAAGGACAAAAAAAGCACTGGCAGATATGTGCAGACATCCTGTACGGACACTGATTCCCCAAGTCTTATTCGATGAAGCAGCAGAGCAGAGGTGGTTTTTTTTTTTTCGATGTGTCGCTCCTTCTGATTAAGCTAAAAGGACGCAGAAGAGGAAAAGTCAGTTTTCCTTGTTTTGTAACCCACCATCGTCTCATTCCGTGCTGATAATACTTTGTAATATTGCATACTGCGTGATGTTGCACATTTGATTCTCTCTCTCTCTCTCTCTCTCTCTCCTCTCTCTCTCCTCTCTCTCTCTCTCTCTGTCTCTCTCTCTCTCTCTCTCTCTCTCTCTCTCTCTCTCTCTCTCTCTCCCTCTCTCTCTCTCTCTCTCTCTCCCCCCTTGAAAGACAAAAAAAAAGTTATAATAACTTCGCGCAAAACCGGCAAAAAATAACCTTAAGTCTGCCTTCTATACAAATGGGTGATGATGTCATTCAGGAAATAGATACTCACACCAAAGTCCTAGGAGTTACCATCGACAATAATCTTTCCTGGACGTAGCATATTGGCACATTAAATTTGTCAAACGCATTTCCCAAAAGTTATTTCAGTTCTCAAAACTTTAAGTATTTCCGCGATGCTACACCACGAAATATAAATCTTCCATGCGTTTATTTAATCGTTTAGTGATTAACCTCAAAACTCTATGATCTATGTAGTGCAAACACATTAAAATATCTAAACATAATCCATAAACGCTCTCTCAAGCTTGTGCTTTTAAAATCTGCTAGTTTGACCATTGAAGACTACAGTACTAATATCTGCTACCATCATATATGCTACAGTAGAATTTAGCACTTGTGATGTATTGAATAATGAATGGCTTTGCTCCTCCTACACTAGCCATACGATTTCTGCGAAATCAGTCCAGATACACATATAATATTGTAATCAGACCACCCACGATTGATCTCTTTAGGACAAGCCTCGCCTACTCTGGGGAACCCTTGGGAACTCCTTACCAAAGTACATCAAGGATCAAAGTAGTATTAGTTCCTTAAAAACAGCTCAAAAACATTTCTGTTTCAGGCGTTAAAAACTCAAATTACTCGATATAATCAGATGTTATGCTGTTGTTTTCCTATGCCCAAATTATATGAAAGAAAAAATGTACTATGCATTGTGACCTAATTTCAGGTTTAAGCGAAAGTTTACCTGTTTTTTTTTTGTTTTTGTTTTTTCTGAGTGGATCGGCTCCTCCGTTTCCCACCCCAGATCCTCTGTGTGCGTGCGTGCGTGCGTGCGTGCGTGCGTGCGTGCGTGCGTGCGTGCGTGCGTGCGTGCGTGTGTGGTGTGTGTGTGTGTGCGTGTGTGTGTGTGTGTGTGTGTGTGTTGTGTGTGTGTGCGGGCGCACACGTACATACACACATGTGCATGCGCGCATAATTCTATTATTTGAGTTTGTAGTGCCTGTTCCTTATAGTGTATGCTTATACTGTCGCTTATAGTGTATGCCGATTAATGCATTCGCTTTTTGTTTTTGCTTTTTGTTCCTGCTATCATTGACTTAAGTGTTTTCCCACGTGCTTTCTGACTTTTCTGTCTTACCAAAGAGCGGTTTTGAACAGGGCTGGTATAGCTCTGGCTTAGTTCTAGAATCATTCCAACCTATAATCCAAGTGCAGTGTGCGTGGATCTGTCTATTTTGTTTGGGACACGTTGACAATTACGACCAAGGGAGAGATTTTCGAACAAAGCGGAGGTCGGTCTGGATTCACTTACTAGGGTGGGGATGAGGGTGGGGGCGGTTGTGTACATGCCATTTCTCTGGCACCCGGAGTGATCTGGGCAATGGAGTTATGATGGAACCTTTTACCTGCTATTCCCTCTAGCCTTGGCGGGGAAAGGCATGAACCAACCCGTGAAAATCCGATTGTGATCTGTTGGGCGTCTGTGATGCAACGTGCATTTGGGGGGAAACTCCGGCTGTCCAAAAAAGGCTATTGTCAAAACCCCCTTTCAGAGAGAGAGAGAGAGAGAGAGGAGAGAGAGAGAGGAGAGAGAGAGAGAGAGAGGAGAGAATGTGTGACTTCCAATCACCATAATTCACCTGCGCCATTGTACATGTGTGTGGGGGTTGGGTGTTATGAAAGACGGGGAGTCAGAAGACAGAAAAAAGACAGAGACATGGACAGAACGGAACAGGAAGCAGTAAGAGATATTAAACAAAAAAAAAAAATTTTTTCCCCCGACCCAAAGTTTCATTAAGCTTGTG
The DNA here is from genome assembly GCA_018398815.1 of Conus ventricosus. Lineage (NCBI taxonomy): Eukaryota > Metazoa > Mollusca > Gastropoda > Neogastropoda > Conidae > Conus > Conus ventricosus. The sequence continues at coordinate 59,067,703 of CM031602.1, forward strand.
TTTTGTTCTCTTTGTCAATCATCTCAGTTTTTTACAGAACAAATTTTGAGAAACACCATCTTTTATTCTTTTTTGCCGATTCGGTCAGGGCAGTATTTTCTTTTTTCATTAATTTTCTTTTTTTTAATGTTTTTTTGTCGATCGATTTTTTGCCATGTAAAAGCATAACTTTAGATGAAATTGTCAAAACCGTTAAAAAAGTGAAAGAAATGAAAAAAAGCGACATTCCACTGAGCTGACTATCCGCCACGGGTTTCCCCCTCCGGGGCCGGAAAACTTTTCAAACACATCATTGCCAGATATACGTCAAAGCTAGATCCGCGCGGCTATTTAAAGATTACAAAAAATTTTGTATTGAAGCTTGTTTTTTCATAAATTTGGGGAAAGGGGAATTATGTATATCAAAACAAGCTTGCGCCACCCCCCACCCCTTCTTCTCTCTCTCTCTTCTGATCATTGATTATTTTAAATTTTTCAGACCCCAGGGGCTTCACAACTTCCATTAAATTCAACGCTATCTTTTTTCGGGCCTGTGTAGGGGGCACACAATTTGGGGTTTGGGTTGTGTTTTTGTGTGTGTGTTTTTGGTGTGTGTGTTGTGCGTGGGCGTGCGTGCTGCGGGCGTGCGTGCGGCGTGCGTGCGTGCGGCGTGTGTGTGTGTTTTTGGTGTATTTTCCGATTTTATGAAAAAAAGGTAAACAGCATCTCGGTGTTCAAATTTGGGGGGTATGAAAAGGGCCCTTATGACTTTTTTTGGTTTTCTTTCATAAAAAGAGAACGAGTTTCACCTTACAGCTTCTCGAAATCAATTCAGTTAACCCCAAAAACCCTTTTTCAGAAAAAGGGGAAAAAGGGAGTCCTGAAAATGGAAAAACCAGTATCGGGGTGGTGATGATAGGGTGATGATAAGATGGGAGATGATGATGGTGATTTAATAAAGTATGATTCTATTCTAACACCTCTACTATTAACACTATTTTATATTATTACAATATTCCCTTTTTACACAACTCCCTAAGACAACTCCGTTTACTGTTCCTATATACTACACCTAGAAGAGAAGAAGAAAAAGAAGAAAAAAAGAAAAGAAGAAGAAGAAAACGCATATAACTGGGGTTAAGATAATGATCCCCATTTAAAATAATAAAAGGGGGTTTTATTAGCGCCTTCCAGGGCAAAAGGCTTTACAAAGGCAGAAAAAATACAATTCTAAATGTAAAAAAAAAAACATTGAAAAAGGTTTAAAAAGAAAAAAAAAAGGGGCTCTCTCCCCTCTCTCACCAGGGCCCCCAAACACACCCCACGCACAAACACACAATCAAACGCCGCAAAAACCCAAAAACTTTAAGCGATCCACAAAACAACAAGACCCAATCAGCTTTTGGGAATAACTGACTTTTAGTATTTTTAAAAAGGGGGTTTTCAGGGGGGTTTGAAGGGAAAAAAGGGTTTTAAAATTCTTAAGTCATGGGGGAGTTTTTTCCCGATTTTTGGCGCTGCGAAGAAAAGCTCGTTCCCCAATGCTGTTTACGATGGGGAGGGTTTAAAGGGGAAAGCGGAAGGTTCTGGTGTCAGGGGAGGGGGGGAGCGTTCGTGATGGGAATAATACTTGAAGGAGACGGAAAAGATAGGCGGGGGCATACCAGTGAAACTTGAAGCAAGGCAACAACATTTGTTTTTAATTTTTTCTTAAAGGGGGAGCCAGTGCACTTTTTCAGGAGAGGGGCGGGGTTTGGTCCTAGGAGATTTGCAAATGAGAGGCTGCAGATTCTGTACACGGAGGGTTGGATGAGGGTTGGGGGACACCCGAGGGAGAACACAGTTGCAGAATCACCTTAAAAGGGTTTATGATGAAACGAGATTTTTGTGGCGTCTTCGGTGAAAAGGGGTCGAATGGCAGAAATTTTTTTAATTTTCCATTAAGCTAACTGACAATTTTTTTGTGACCTGTTTATTGAGAGGTCACTATAAAGGGAAAACCCCAAGGGTACAACGGTTTTTGAAAATTAAATAGTGCTGGAACCAAAGGTCAAAAAAGAAGAGAGCGGATCAGGGCTTTCCTTTTTTCTTGAAACCCGAGTCCCATAAATATAGAAGGTATAGAAACGTAACTTGTAAAATTTCCCCACAATAAAATACCATTAATCCCCAGAGGGGGTAAAAATTTCTTTTAACAGGTCATGAAATGACGGGAAAAAAGAGGGCGGGAAGAATTTCATGATTTTTGTCTGCTTCTACAAATAACGGTGAATCATTGAAAATATTGCAAAAAGAGAAATAAAAAAGCAAACAATTTATATACAAATATTACTCTTATTTTTAGGGGTTTAGTTTACTAAACAAAGGTCGGGGGTCAGGCTGGTTATCCGAAGCCCTAAAACCCCCCATAAAAAAACCTGCGCCCACTTGCTGGCGTTGTGGATTCCACCACACCGACGAACCTTTCCAGTTAAAGGCAGTGACAGGGCAGAATTAGGCCGGAACAGCCCCGTTGGGGTAGAGCGCGGACTCGTGACCCGGTGATCCTTAGGCTAGGGGTTCGAATCCCCCCCCCCGGGTTTTGGTACGGGGGATTTTCTTCTCAGAGGTAACTTGGGTTTTGACCCAAATTTTTCCCAAAAAGTTTTCGAAGGATTTAAAACCCCCAAAAGTTTTTGTTGAACGCTCGCAGATCTCGCACAAAAGTAACCCCCCACTCCCTCACCCACTTTCGGGAGGGGCCATTTGGCCTTTTTGTTTGGTGACCGTATACACATATCATGCACCAAAGGATGAAGATGTGAATATAACAGAATATTTTCTGAAACATCTCTAAAAAATTTATGTGAAATGTGTGCAAAAACCCTATATTGACGGAGGCTGAAAAATTTGCAAGAAATTAGGCTGGGTATTTCCTCACCCTGTGACTGCATTTTCATGTATTTTACCTGGTGGGATAGAAATCTTTTGAGGTGTAAAGTAACATTAGTTGTATCTAATGGTGATTATTTGGGCATTTTTTTTTGCACAATAAAATTTTACTCAATTGCATTGTTTATCACAGACAGTGACCATTGGCTAAAATACTCTAATTGTCCAAAACGGGCAACACAAACAAGAAAAGTTATTTTGCAGCAACACTTCCCCCACCACCACCCCCCCCCCCCCCCCTGCCGGACCCCCCCCTTTTTCACCTTCACAGAGAGAATTGAAACTTTCCAGACGCGCTTGCCTTTCTTTCACCAAGAGAAGGAATAGCGTTTTTCCCAAATGGGACGATTTCGGGGCTGAAGGGAATCAATCCCAAGAAAACGACTGGCCCACAAAAGGTTTTTTTACTCCCGGGTGAGGCATCGTCCGTAAAGGGGCAGACAGGGGCTTCTGTTACCATATTAGACGTCAGAGACTTCCCTCCGTGACCAGTCCGGCCACCCTCTGGCCCCGTGGAAGGGGGACTAGAAAAACTGCGGACCAGTGGTTACGCTCAATGACAATTCTTTTCGCCTTTTTAATTTTATTGCGTCTCCTCTTTTCTCCTCCTCCTCTCCTTCTCTCTTCTCTCCCCTCTCCTTCTCTCTCTCTCCTCTCTCTCTCTCTCTCTCTCCTCTCTCTCCTGCTTTTTTGTGAAATTTAAACCCAAAGGGGCCAAAACAGCACGTATTTTTGCTTATTTAAATTGATTTCCATGACGTTTCTGTCATCTCATTCATTTTTTTTTTGTCATTTTTCCGATCTTGCGTGCTTGTCTCACCTTTTTTTTCTGTAAAACCCCATTTTGCCTGTTCTTTGATTTTTTTTGTCTCTGAAAACAAAAAAACATTTCCCAAAATCGGTTTCCTTTTTCCCCTTCAAAATGTCAAAAGAATCAAAAAAAGACAGGATCATCATGTGCCTAACGCACTTCACACGCATCGATGTCATGTCTTGAGACTCCCGGGTTTATCTTTTCTCTTATGAAAAGTAATGTCCTAAATTTGAAGGCAAACGGGGATTGGATCGCAGTATATAGAAATAAAAACATGAAGAAAATGATTTGTTCGATCTCTAAGGGAATACTGTAAAAAAACACAAAGCAGACCGGGTTCTCAATACGCGACACACAACACACAATCGTTCATGCATTTTTAATGAAGCACAGTGCAACAATATCTCACCATTCCCCCGTACCTGCTGGCCCTGTCTTCGCCACACGCCCTGGTGTGCAAATTTTCCCTTCATCTGCTGAGCGCCAGCGCTGGACAGCGCAAATATCCTTGAATATGCCCCAGAATTCTAGCAAGTAGGTCCCCCCCGACAAATCCATCAATACACCTAGTGACTCCCCCCCCCCCCCCCCCCCCCCCCCCAAAATCCCTAAAAATATCCCCAAAGATAGCCCGGGGAATTGCTGAAACCCCCTTTTGTGGGCACAGCGGGCAAGAAGGGGGTCAATTGTCACACATTTTCAAATCACAGGGGTTCGTCTCTTTTTGTTTTAGAATAAATGTAATGTCCGCATTGCAAGGATTTGTGCGAAACTTGCCCTAATGAATGTCCCGGTAAAAAGGGGTTGGGTGTTACACGAAAACCAAACTTATTTTACATTTGCTTAGAATAGAAAGTTTCCCGACAGAAAAGCGCACTTAAAAGGAAACACCCACACACACACACACCCCACCACACACACACACACACACACACACACACACACACACAAAGATGTAAATATACTGTAAATATTTAAAATATATTTAAATTAAATATATATATTTATATAGAGAGAGAGGGGAGAAATTATAAAAAAAAGAAAAAGGGGGTAGAGAAAAGAGAGAGAGAGAGAGAAAAGAGAGAAGGGAGAAGAGGGGAAGGAACAAACCAACGAACAAAATTTTTATTTTCCCGGGGTAATACGATAAGAAAATGACATTTTTTTTCCCCCACCCCTGTGGAAAACCAAAAAAAAAAGAAGAAAGACAACGGAAAACAGCAACTACATAAAAAAGGCGAATACACAAAATCAATGATTAGACATGAAAGTAGACTGATGCGGAAAAAGCAGATAAAAGAAACCTGCATGCAGCACAAGGGGTACTGAGAGAGAGAGAGAGAGAGAGAAGGGGAAAAAGAGAGAGAGGAGAGAGAGAGAGAGAGAGAAGAGAGTTTTACACTTTGATTTTTATTGTCTTCCAAAGTGGGCTTTTGACAAGGGGGGGGGGGGGTAAAAAACAATAACATTTTCCCCCTTCCTTTCCTAGCAAACAAAAAAGTACACATTCATTTCCCCGTGTTACTAAACCAAGGTTCAAAAAAAATAAATCGTAACATTTCCTTATGTCCTCACACACAGGAGTGATACAGTAAGGTAAAAAAATCGAAGATTGACTGACCATTCGTCAATCAAAGATGACATTTTTATCTTACGTTTTTTCCACATGCGATGACTGATATTTTTTAAACATATATCTCTTATGATCATTATCTTAAATTTGACTATTTCATCTGTCAATTTGAAATGCTTCCACGATGAATTCGCAACTGGTTTAAAAACAGTTTTACATCTGATATAAACGACAGCGACTCTTGCTTTTTGCTTTATCTAACTGGGAAAATGAATAATTTGTCCGCACTTTTTAAACAGTACAGTGGGAAAAGACTGTTTTTTCGTCGTCAAAAACGTAATGCAAGGTGATTTGTGTGTTTCACATTTCAAACCCTCTTTTCATACAAAATAAAGTTTCAACCTGGGTCGGGGGAATTTTTTCTGTCCATTTATCTGTTATACACTGAGAAACTTTTTAGAAAGAAAAACATTTTTAAATGAAAAAAACCAGCGATATTTTTCTTTATTTTCCATATTTTGTTTAAAAGAAAAAAAAAGCCTGTTTTTTAAATCTCAATGAAATGTTGCTCATTTTAACGCCGGGCATCCCCGGATTTCCAAAACCCCGTTCTAAGGGGGTTTTTTTTACTTAATGAGCCCCTTTTTTTAACCTTTTTCCATTTCTAAAAGCACCATCCAACTTCCCGTCAAAAGGACTGAGGTCTTCAAGATGTTTAAAAAAGTCTTAATAATTTTACAAAAGAAATTATTACAAAAGGTCCTGGCCATCGGAGAGAGAGAGAGAGAGAAGAGAGAGGGAGAGGAGAGAAGAGAGAGAGAAGAGAGAGAGTTTTTCCGTGGGGAAGAGAGAGAGAGAGAGAGAGGAGAGAAGAGAGAGAGAGAGAGAGAGAAGAGAGAGAGAGAGAGAGAGAGAGAGTTGTTTCGGGCTATCACAGCCCGCACACTACAGATGCCTTTTTTAGGGTTTTGCCACACACAGAGAAACATCTTGTACAGAAAAAAAGGAATACTACCAAAACGACTCAATAGTAACAGCATCGTAACAGTAGCTGACCTCTGACAATGAAGGCGGGCGAACATGTGCTGAGGGCGACACCATCCTGCGTTGATCTCCTCCTGAGACAGCGGGCACAGCCCCTCCCCCCTCCTCCACCCCCCCCCCCCCCCCCCAACACACACACGCAGGGAACCCACACAGACGATGCACCCAGGGATGCCCTGGCTGCCCCCAGCAAAAAAAAAAGGAAAAAAAGAAAAAGAAAAACAAAAAAAAAGAAAAAAACCGATGGGGAAGGCTTTCTATAAAGCAAAAAAAAGATGGATGGGCTTTTTTTAAATAAAAACAAAAAACGATGGTGGGCTTCTTTAAAAAAAACCCAAAACAAAGCAAAAAAGAAACAAAAACGAAGATGGGCTTTCTTCTTTATCTTGGGACCTATTTCCCCACCCTCCATTTGATTCAAAACAGCCTTTAACGGGACTTCCCCCACATGTCGGGGGAATTGACGTATTTTCCCCCGGGGGGGGGGGGGGGTTATCTGCGGCTTGGGTCAAGGCCGGGAAGTGACTGGGCCCCGACCAAATTTTTGCTGACAAAAGGGCGGCCCCGGGGGGGGGACAAACACTGTCCCCTTGCCCATTATGGGGCCCCGGCCGAAACTTCCTTTCACCCCGACCCAAAGCCGGCCATCCCCGGGCCTCCTGTCGGGAAATGGGCCAGACCAATTTCCCCGGTCCGTGACCGTGGGAAGGGAGAGGACGTATCTGTCCTTCTAAGAACGCTTGTCTTTCATAACATTAAACGTTTTTCTAATCTTGATATTTGTAACTTCAGATTAAAAACGTCCTCTCTCTCTCTCTCTTCCCCCTCCCTCTCTCTTTCTCTCTTCTCTCTCTCCCCCTCTCTCTCTCCCCTCTCTCTCTCATTCATCACTATTTTTTTATAATCATCTTATATTGTGAAAAGAGTTAAATTGTACTCCTTGTCCCTGAAGGGGCAACGGGGCCAATAAAAAAAAAACCTTTCTCGCTTAAAAAGTACCCTTAAAAATAAAGATTATTTAAACAATCAATCAATCTCTCTATCGTTGTCTCTTTCTTTCGTCTTTCGCTCCCCCCCTTTCTCCCCTCTCTCTCTCTCTCTCCCTTTTTTCCCCCTCCCCCCCTCTCTTCTCTCTCTCTCTCTCTCTCTCTTTTGGCCGACTCTGGGGGGAAAAACCCGTTACGTGAGGAAAAGCCCACTGGCGCATAAAGCCATTACAGCGGGAAGACTGTAACCCGGGATTTTCCTTCAGAGTGCTAAAAGACCCCTGGCGAGGTTTTGGCCGTGTTGGAATTTTACTTTCTTCACCTGTCAGCGGAAATCACGAGTAGGGGCGGGGGGCACACGGCAGTTGCTTACGGGGGTGTTTTTTGCCCGGTGGGTTAGCAATCAATAAATATGGGGTGGAAAGCTCCCTTGGAGGTTCGGTTCCATTCAGGGGTTTTAACACAATGGCAAATGTAGGAGTAATTTATCCCTGACGTCTTAAAAAAATGTCCTTCGCGTCTGCATTCCCGTAAACATAGCGCAGGCTTTCCAAGGGTGGTCGGGCTCCCGGTGGGTTTTTTTGGCATTTAGGACAGTACTTTCTTGAAAATTTAAAAAAAAATTTTAAAAATAAACTAGACCCAAAAAAAAGCATTGGGGCAAGCGCGGTTTTTTTTGTTTTTTCAGTCGTAAAAAAACAAACAGATTGTGAGTAGTACGAGTGTAAATATACAATAGTCCGTCTACCGTAGTCCGCCCTAGCACCTCACTCCATGTGAAAAAAATCCAAAACACTATCTACAGAATCATGCCTAACGCGAGTCACCTTTTCTATTTCCCCCCACTCGTGGGCTGCTGTGGATACTTTAACACACCAAAGTCGCTGTCCACTGCACGTTTAACATTTTGGGCATGTACACGTTTGCCGGGACCAAACACCAAATAACACATTTACTACGGACCATCATGGGGATCCTAAACCAAAATTTTTTGGGGTTATAGCCACTTTACCGGCGTTTAAGCTACTTTCCCCGGGGGTTATTGCTACAATTTTCCGGGGTTTATAGCCCTTTCCCCGGGTTAAGACATTTTTCCGGGGTTAAGCTATATTTCCCGGGGTTCTAGCCCCATTTACCGGCGATAGCTCTTTTCGCGTTATAGCTACATTAGCTGGCTTATGTACAGTACGGGGTTATAGCTCATGCCCGGGGGTTTTAGCTACAAATTTCCGGCTTATACTTTTTAGGGGCCACGTTCATTTTCCGCGTTTTAGATACTTGCTGGCGTAATCGTTACATTTTCGGCGAAACGCTACATTTTCCCGCGTTTTAGCTCATTTTCGCGTTTTATAACTAATTGCCCGGGGGTTTTTCGTACATTTTCAGGCTTGTAGCCACATTTTTCGGGTTATAGTTAATTTACCATTTTTCGGTGTTAAGCTCATTTTACCGGCGTTTTTAAACCCCAATGATGGCGGTATAGCTACATTTGCCGCGTTTTAGCTATATTTGCCGCGTTTTGTTACATTTGCCGGAGATATAGCTCATTTCCCGCGTTTAGTTTCTTTACAGGGGTTAAAGCTAATTTGCCGGGGTTTTGCTGCAATTTGCCGCCGGTGTCGTATATAAAACTGTCGCCGTGGAATTGTATCGAGGGGGGATTCATTTTACGTGAAAAATTTGTTGCAGCCCAAAAAATTTTCTGGAAAAAAATTGTCCGCGACATTTTCACAAAAAATGTCCCATAGAATTTGTAGCTGTCCCCTAAAATACTGTCGCTCGAAATTTTTTCACGTTTTTTGCGACAGGACACGTGAAATATTGTAGTCATGAATATGTCGCTTGCGAACTTTTCACGTGAAATCTTTTGCTAGAGTTAAAATTTCCTGTGAAAAATGGTCGCGCGTAATTTTGCGACACTTTTTTCGACGGAACGTGAAATATTGTGTCAGTGAAAACGTCGCTTGCGACACATTTTCCCCCGTTAAAAAACTTACTGCTAAGTTAACATTTCCTTGAAATTGGCGCCCCGCGTAATTTTTTTATGAACCCGCTGAATTTTTCCCGGGAAAACGTCGCTGCGACAACGATTTTTATGAGCGACAGTATTATATAAAACCCCCCGGGTTTACCACATTTGCCGGCGTTATCGTTACATTTTTACGTTCCCCATTTGGTTAAAAATTACCTTTTGTTTAAAATGAAAAGGCATCTACGATTTACTTTCACTAGATTTAGATTTTTGGACTTTTTTGAAATAAGGTCTCCTAATCGCTACAAAAACCCAACTTTTTAATGAATTGTTCTGTCCACTTTGTAAGAATATCGAAGAAGAGGTTTTTTTGTTCTGCGTGCCCGCTCTAATATTTTGTTCGCGCTAACAAACTAGGGAAATCTATAAAACAACCCTGTTTTGGGTTTTGTTTTTGCTTGCTGATACATCAAAAAAAGAGTGGGTTCGCGTTTTTTCTTTACACACACCACGCACGCAGCACGCACGCACGCACGCACGCCGCACCACGCACGCAATCACACCACACACAACACAACCCACACAAACAACACACACACACACAAAACACACACCACACACACACCAACACACACACCACCAAAACAAACACCATACCCCCACCCCTACCAGACCACCACCAACCCAACAAAACTGCCACCCAACGTTTAGAAAATCACGAATTGCACACACACACACACACACACAACCACACAACACACACACCACACCCCCCACACACACACACCACTCACTCACGCACCACGCACGCACGCCCACGCGGCACACACACACACCACACACACACCACACGCGCGCGCGCGGCGCGCGCGCACCACGCACGCACGCATACACACATACACACGCACACCACACACACACACACACAAAATACCCTCACACACACACACACACACCCCAACACACACACACCACACACCCACACCGCGGCGCGCGCGCGCGCACACACACACACAGAGACACCCAAAACAGACACAGAACACACACACCACACCACACAACACATTCACACCCACACACAACACACCACACCCCACCCACACACACCACCAAAACACACACCACGCACCACCAACACAACCACACACACAACACACGCACCCCCGCGCGCGCGCGGCGTAGATAAATAGACAGACAGATATGTCCAGAGCTTAAACAGTATCTATCTCACATTCCCCACATCTGGCCTCAACACGACATTGCTGGGCATAGGCATGATTACCGAGCTGGAGTCACGCGGCCATCCAGACCAACAAAAGAGCCGACCTTTACTGAGACTGCGTGAATTCCCTCTGTTGTACCAAAGCCCGTGAAACATACCAGTGACTTCAGTTCTTCCTCTGAAGCGGCATGATGTATGCGAGGGGCCCTTGTGACAACACAAAAGCTAACACAGACAAGTGTGGGAATCCAGAGGTTTGAAATACCTCCATTACCTAATCAGCCACGGTCTACTTTTTTTTTCCTGCCAGTGATCCAGCAGGAATTCTTACTTTTTTTTCCTGCCAGTGATCCAGCAGGATTCTGACTTTTTTCCTGTCAGTGATCCAGCAGGAATTCTGACTTTTTTCCTGTCAGTGATCCAGCAGGAATTCTGACTTTTTTCCTGTCAGTGATCCAGCAGGAATTCTGACTTTTTTCCTGTCAGTGATCCAGCAGGAATTCTGACTTTTTTCCTGTCAGTAAGCCAGCAGGAATTCTTACAAGCTCTCTTCAGTGTGCCAGACTTTGGCTAGTTTACAGCAAAACCAGGGGCGGATCATTTCGTTGAGGGTGAGTAAAAGGAGGGTAAATTTTATGTTTAACAATTTGCAGCTTCAACTCCCACTCCACCCAAAAAAATATAATGAGCGGGAGGGAAGAATGGCGTGAGGAAGAAAGAATTTATTCTCGGTCAGTAAAGAAGGTTCACCTAGCAAAAAGGTGTTAAGGGGGAGTTCAAGATTACTGCTATTGTACAATTCGCGGCGGAGCTACTGCCAATAACGTATTGGCGCTCTGTGTGTGTGTGTGTGTGTGTGTGTGTGTGTGTGTGTGTGTGTGCGTGCGTGCGTGCGTGCGTGCGTGCGTGCGTGCGTTTGCGTGTGTGTGTGTGTGTGTGTGTGTGTGTGTGTGGTGTGTGTGTGTGTACTTTAAGACTTATTTTCGGATTGGGGCCAGGGAAAAGTAGAAACGATGGAGAATCCGGAATGTCTGTCATATTGGCATCGAGGGAATGAAATGGCTGATCGTTTGGATGGATGTGAATATTTTCTGAAAGGATGGGAAACTGTCTAACATATCTATCCCCTACACAGATCAAAAACCAAAAGTTAATGATTATGTCAGAGACCTCTGGCAGGATGATTGGAATACACAGACGGATAACAAACTCTTTCAGACCCGTCCAAACCTAAAAGAATTCCTCTCATGTACTTCAGGTGGTCGCAAAGAAGAAACGGTTCTATGCCGCCTGCATACCGGCCATTCATATTTTACTCATTCATACCTTTTAAAGAGTGAAGAAAACTCCGTGGTGCATTCCATGTCATGTACCACTCACAATGAAACATTTTACAGCAGATTCCATGGAAACCTTGTTCAGAGGTGTTCCACCTGATGCGATCTTTGAATTCTTGAAAGAGATTAACATTTTTCATCTGATCTGAGTTTCATAGTGGAAAGATTTTAAACAAAATTTCGGGTGGGGTTTTAGAAAATGTATTTTAAAAAGTTGTATAATACGTATGAATGAATGACTTGAGTTGACTTCAACGCGGTGACAGCCCTAATATGGCTCTTTGCGGTCGGCTGGGCTATAAGCAACATTACCTTACCTTACCTTACACTGCGCTGATACCACCAGAACGACAACACATCACCATGGTAGTTTTATACTGGACCCACGCGAGATTTGAACTCAAAACATCCGACTTCAAATTTGGTGTTTGGTGATGTACCACTTGGCCAGAACGCACCTGGAGACGATGGGGGGGGGGGGGGGGGGGGTAGTTCGTGGTTACTTACTCAGAATGTTATTCAAAATTTTGAAGTTACAGACATCTCAGTCTGGAGAGACAAGTTTACAGCTTATAGGCTGCTCCGAGATGCATGGTTCATCACACTGACCGTTTACATGATGACTGGGGAACGTTTAAAAAAAGCTGTTATAAAATAAACTTACAGCCTGTTAGATGCAATTCCATCATGATTAATTAAATAGTCAACTAACCTCAGTACTGTTGTAGATATCGCTAATCTCAGGATAGCTATTCGGTCAGGATAGTTTTCAATTATTTGACTATAAACAAAGTGTATGCTTATTAAACAAAGTTCGATTTAAGCTTGAACGAAAAAATGAAGCAAGGAAAGTTTATATGATTTAAACTGAAAGGGACAGAGAATCAAATATCTTATCCAAGTTAAAACGTACAGTCGCAAGCAGAATGACATAAACCAACAATGCTGAATCTTTTAAACTGTTAACCGTGTGCTCCTTCGCTGGTGTGTGGGTGTGTACGTGTGTGTGTGTGTGTGTGTGTGTGTGTGTGTGTGTGTGTGTGTGTTTGTGTGTGTGTGTGTGTGTGTGTGTGTGTGTGTGTGTTTGTGTGTGTGTGTGTGTGTGTGTGTGTGTGTGTGGTGTGTGTGTGTGTGTGTGTGTGTGTGTGTGTGTGTTAGGGCTTATTGCTGTAAGCGCTTAGGGCTTTTGTTTAAGATTAAGCGCACTAAATGTTCCTTATTATTATTATTATTATTATTATTATTATTATTATTATTATTATTATTATTATTATTATTATTATTTTTTATTATTATTATTATTATTATTATGTTCACCGAGGTGAAGGAAAGCTATACACACAGTGCTTAGAGCTTTGACTGAAAACAGGGTGGTGACTGGCTGTGAGGGCAGTGTGTTGAGGACAGGGTGGTGACTGGCTGTGAGGGCAGTGTGTTGAAGACAGGGTGGTGACTGGCTGTGAGGGCAGTGTGTTGAAGACAGGGTGGTGACTGGCTGTGCGGGCAGTGTGTTGAGGACAGGGTGGTGACTGGCTGTGAGGGCAGTGTGTTGAGGACAGTGTGGTGACTGGCTGTGAGGGCAGTGTGTTGAGTACAGGGTGGTGACTGGCTGTGAGGGCAGTGTGTTGAAGACAGGGTGGTGACTGGCTGTGAGGGCAGTGTGTTGAAGAAGGGTGGTGAATGTGAGGGCAGTGTGTTGAAGACAGGGTGGTGAATGTGAGGGCAGTGTGTTGATGACAGTGTGGGGACTGGCTGTGAGGGCAGTGTGTTGAGGACAGGGTGGTGACTGGCTGTGAGGGCAGTGTGTTGAGGACAGGGTGGTGACTGGCTGTGAGGGCAGTGTGTTGAAGACAGGGTGGTGAATGTGAGGGCAGTGTGTTGATGACAGTGTGGGTGACTGGCTGTGAGGGGAGTGTGTTGAGGACAGGGTGGTGACTGGCTGTGAGGGCAGTGTGTTGAAGACAGGGTGGTGAATGTGAGGGCAGTGTGTTGATGACAGCGTGGTGACTGGCTGTGAGGGCAGTGTGTTGAAGACAGGGTGGTGACTGGCTGTGAGGGCAGTGTGGTGAAGACAGGGTGGTGAATGTGAGGGCAGTGTGTTGAAGACAGGGTGGTGACTGGCTGTGAGGGCAGTGTGTTGAGGACAGGGTGGTGACTGGCTGTGAGGGCAGTGTGTTGAAGACAGGGTGGTGAATGTAAGGGCAGTGTGTTGATGACAGCGTGGTGACTGGCTGTGAGGCAGTGTGTTGAAGACAGGGTGGTGAATGTGAGGGGAGTGTGTTGAGGACAGGGGGGTGACTGGCTGTGAGGGCAGTGTGTTGAAGACAGGGTGGTGACTGGCTGTGAGGGCAGTGTGTTGAAGACAGGGTGGTGAATGTGAAAGCAGTGTGTTGAAGACAGGGTGGTGAATGTGAGGGCAGTGTGTTGATGACAGTGTGGGGACTGGCTGTGAGGGCAGTGTGTTGAGGACAGGGTGGTGACTGGCTGTGAGGGCAGTGTGTTGAGGACAGGGTGGTGACTGGCTGTGAGGGCAGTGTGTTGAAGACAGGGTGGTGAATGTGAGGGCAGTGTGTTGATGACAGTGTGGTGACTGGCTGTGAGGGCAGTGTGTTGAAGACAGGGTGGTGAATGTGAGGGCAGTGTGTTGATGACAGCGTGGTGACTGGCTGTGAGGGCAGTGTTTTGAAGACAGGGTGGTGACTGGCTGTGAGGGCAGTGTGGTGAAGACAGGGTGGTGAATGTGAGGGCAGTGTGTTGAAGACAGGGTGGTGACTGGCTGTGAGGGCAGTGTGTTGAGGACAGGGGGGTGACTGGCTGTGAGGGCAGTGTGTTGAAGACAGGGTGGTGAATGTGAGGGCAGTGTGTTGATGACAGCGTGGTGACTGGCTGTGAGGCAGTGTGTTGAAGACAGGGTGGTGAATGTGAGGGCAGTGTGTTGAGGACAGGGTGGTGACTGGCTGTGAGGGCAGTGTGTTGAAGACATGGTGGTGAATGTGAGGGCAGTGTGTTGATGACAGCGTGGTGACTGCTGTGAGGGCAGTGTGATGAAGACAGGGTGGTGAATGTGAGGGCAGTGTGTTGAGTACAGGGTGGTGACTGGCTGTGATGGCAGGTGTTGAAGACAGGGTGGTGACTGGCTGTGAGGGCAGTGTGTTGAAGACAGGGTGGTGAATGTGAAAGCAGTGTGTTGAAGACAGGGTGGTGAATGTGAGGGCAGTGTGTTGATGACAGTGTGGGGACTGGCTGTGAGGGCAGTGTGTTGAGGACAGGGTGGTGACTGGCTGTGAGGGCAGTGTGTTGAGGACAGGGTGGTGACTGGCTGTGAGGGCAGTGTTGAAGACAGGGTGGTGAATGTGAGGGCAGTGTTGATGACAGTGTGGTGACTGGCTGTGAGGGCAGTGTGTTGAAGACAGGGTGGTGAATGTGAGGGCAGTGTGTTGATGACAGCGTGGTGACTGGCTGTGAGGGCAGTGTTTTGAAGACAGGGTGGTGACTGGCTGTGAGGGCAGTGTGGTGAAGACAGGGGGGTGAATGTGAGGGCAGTGTGTTGAAGACAGGGTGGTGACTGGCTGTGAGGGCAGTGTGTTGAGGACAGGGTGGTGACTGGCTGTGAGGGCAGTGTGTTGAAGACAGGGTGGTGAATGTGAGGGCAGTGTGTTGATGACAGCGTGGTGACTGGCTGTGAGGGCAGTGTGTTGAAGACAGGGTGGTGAATGTGAGGGCAGTGTGTTGAGGACAGGGTGGTGACTGGCTGTGAGGGCAGTGTGTTGAAGACATGGTGGTGAATGTGAGGGCAGTGTGTTGATGACAGCGTGGTGACTGGCTATGAGGGCAGTGTGATGAAGACAGGGTGGTGAATGTGAGGGCAGTGTGTTGAGTACAGGGTGGTGACTGGCTGTGATGGCAGTGTGTTGAAGACAGGGTGGTGACTGGCTGTGAGGGCAGTGTGTTGAGGACAGGGTGGTGAATGTGAGGGCAGTGTGTTGAGGACAGGGTGGTGACTGGCTGTGAGGGCAGTGTGTTAAGGACGGGGTGGTGACTGGCTGTGAGGGCAGTATGTTGAGGACAGGGTGGTGACTGGCTTTGAGGGCAGTATGTTGAGGACAGGGTGGTGACTGGCTGTGAGGGCAGTGTGTTGAAGACAGCGTGGTGACTGACTGTGAGGCAGTGTGTTGAAGACAGTGTGGTGACTGGCTGTGAGGGCAGTGTGTTGAGGACAGGGTGGTGACTGGCTGTGAGGGCAGTGTGTTGAAGACAGTGTGGTGACTGGCTGTGAGGGCAGTGTGTTGATGACAGGATGGTGACTGGCTGTGAGGGCAGTGTGTTGAAGACAGGGTGGTGACTGGCTGTGAGGGCAGTGTGTTTGAAGACAGGGTGGTGACTGGCTGTGCGGGCAGTGTGTTGAGGACAGGGTGGTGACTGGCTGTGAGAGCAGTGTGTTGAGGACAGGGTGGTGACTGGCTGTGAGGGCAGTGTGTTGAGGACAGGGTGGTGAATGTGAGGGCAGTGTGTTGAGGACAGGATGGTGACTGGCTGTGAGGGCAGTGTGTTGAGGACAGCGTGGTGACTGGCTGTGAGGGCAGTGTGTTGAGGACAGGGTGGTGACTGGCTGTGAGGGGAGTGTGTAGAAAACAGGGTGGTGACTGGCTGTGAGGGCAGTGTGTTGAGGACAGGGTGGTGACTGGCTGTGAGGGCAGTGTGTTGAAGACAGGGTGGTGTATGGCTGTGAAGGCAGTGTGTTGAGGACAGGAGGTGAATGGCTGTGAAGGCAGTGTGTTGAGGACAGGATGGTGAATGGCTGTGAGGGCAGCGTGTTGAGGACAGGATGGTGACTGGCTGTGAGGGAAGTATGTTGAGGACAGGGTGGTGAATGGCTGTGAAGGCAGTGTGTTGAGGACAGGATGGTGAATGGCTGTGAGGGCAGCGTGTTGAGGACAGGATGGTGACTGGCTATGAGGGCAGCGTGTTGAGGACAGGGTGGGGACTGGCTGTGAGGGCAGCGTGTTGAGGACAGGATGGTGACTGGCTGTGAAGGCAGTATGTTGAGGAGAGGATGGTGCCTGGCTGTGAGGGCAGTGTGTTGAGGACGGGATGGTGACTGGCTGTGAGGGCAGTGTGTTGAGGACAGGGTGATGACTGGCTGTGAGGGCAGTGTGTTGAGGACAGGGTGGTGACTGGCTGTGAAGCTAGAGTGTTGAAGACAGGTGGTGATTGTAAGAGCAGTGTGTTAAGGACAGGGTGGTGACTGGTTGTGAGGGCAGTATGTTGAGGACAGGGTGGTGACTGGTTGTGAAGCGATAGTGTTGAAGACAGGGGGTGATTGTAAGAACTGTGTGTTAAGGACGGGGTGGTGATTGTAAAAGGGCAGTGTGTTGAGGACAGGGTGGTGACTGGCTGTGAGATGAGTGTGTTGAGGACAGTGTGTTGAGGACAGGGTGGTGACTGGTAGTGAGTGCAGTGTGTTGAAGATAGGGTGGTAATTGGCTGTGAGAGGAGTGTGTTGAGGGCAGTGTGTTGAGGACAGGGTGGTGACTGGCTGTGAGAGGAGTGTGTTGAGGGCAGTGTGTTGAGGACAGAGTGGTGACTGGCTGTGAGAGGAGTGTGTTGAGGGCAGTGTGTTGAGGACAGTGTGGTGACTGGCTGTGAGGGCAGTGTGTTGAGGACAGTGTGGTGACTGGCTGTGAGGGCAGTGTGTTGAGGACAGGGTGGTGACTGGCTGTGAGAGGAGTGTGTTGAGGGCAGTGTGTTGAGGACAGTGTGGTGACTGGCTGTGAAGGCTGTGTGTTGAGGACAGTGTGGGGACTGGGTGTGAGGGCAGTGTGTTGAGGACAGGGTGGTGACTGTAGTGAGTGCAGTGTGTTGAAGATAGGGTGGTAATTGGCTGTGAGAGGAGTGTGTTGAGGGCAGTGTGTTGAGGACAGGGTGGTGACTGGCTGTGAGGGCAGTGTGTTGAGGACAGTGTGGGGACTGGCTGTGAGAGCATGTGTTGAGGACAGGATGGTGACTGGCTGTGAGGGCAGTGTGTTGAGGAAAGGGTGGTGACTGGCTGTGAGGGCAGTGTGTTAAGGATAGGGTGGTGACTGGCTGTGAGACAGAGTGTTGAGGACAGGGTGGTGACTGGCGGTGAGGTGAGTGTGCTGAGGACAGGTGGTGAATGTTAGGGGAGTGTGCTGAGGACAGGGTGGTGAATGTTAGGGAGTGTGCTGAGGACAGGGTGGTGAATGCTAGGGCAGTGTGCTGAGGACAGGGCAGTGACTAGCTGTTATTGGAGTGTGTTGAGGCCAGGGTGGTTAATGGCTATGAGGGCAGTGTGTTGAGGCCAGGTTGGTGACTGGCTGTGAGGGCAGTGTGTTGAAGCCAGGGTGGTGACTGGCTGTTAGAGCAGTGTTTTGAGGACAGGGTGGTGAATGTGAGGGCAGTGTGTTGAGGACAGGATTGTGACTGGCTGTGAGGGCAGTGTGTTGAGGCCAGGGTGGTGACTGGCTGTGAGGGCAGTGTTTTGAGGACAGGGTGGTGAATGTGAGGGCAGTGTGTTGAGGCCAGGGTGGTGACTGGCTGTGAGGGCATTGTGTTAAGGCCAGGGTGGTGACTGGCTGTGAGGGCAGTGTGTTGAGGACAGTGTGGTGACTGGCTGCGAGGGGAGTGTGTTGAGGACAGGGTGGTGAATGTGAGGGCAGTGTGTTGAGGACAGGGTTATGACTGGCCGTGAGGGGAGTATGTTGTTGGTGTTCAATCAGTTCATTATTCAGGCTCATTCAGTCAGAACATACTTATGGGCAGTAGAGCCTCGCGTCCGTGTTAGTGCTTTAAATCCTGTGATGATCAAAGCAGTGCAGACTCTAGTAGTATGCCGTGTGTGTGTGTGTGTGTGTGTGTGTGTGTGTGTGTGTGTGTGTGTGTGTGTGTGTGTGTGTGTGTGGTGTGTGTGTGCACGTGCGTGCACGTGCGTGCACGTGCGTGCGTGAATGAACGCGCGCGGGTGCGCGTTCACGAGCTACAGTTTGAATCAAAATTGCGCACTGCAAACAGACAAGTAGACAGGCCGATAAAGAAACAATATTCTCCGCTCACGCACCGTTCATACGCCCTGCGCCATCACTTTGACACCAACAAAAACCCAACAATAACAGTGCTTCATTGGTTCATTGGTCTCAGCAGAATTCTCTCAGCACAGTTCGATTTTTCCACCTACTGTATCGTTATGTTTGATGGAAATGTGATCCCGTAAAGAATACCTGGGGAATGTCCCAGGTGAATTACTGTTACAGTGTCCTTTATGGCACTGATCTGAACTGCCTGGTACAGCAACTGGCTCTGATATATCTTTCTGAAAAACAAATGCGCAATAGCAATCGGACTAGCTTGATTTGTTTTTCTCACATTTTTTTTACCACTTTTGACTGTTGATCATAGGCCACGCCCTGTCTTAGTTTATGTGACCTGG
>CM031602.1:59092004-59097004 GCA_018398815.1 Conus ventricosus
GCTCTTAGAATTTCTATTACTCCTTTCTTCCCTTTCTTAAACGTTTCAGACCATCCGGAATGTAAACTTAACCTCGTTGTAAAGATCATTCCGAGGTATTTGTATGCATTGGTTACCTTTACCTCAACATTAGAGTAATACCATTTTTCTCTCTGAGACAAGTAACCACCCATGCGAAAAAGTGTTATATTTGTTTTATCTAAATTAACAGTTTAATTGTAATCTATCTGCCTCACACTTCAACACATCAAGCTGATTCTGTAGACCAACAGCAGTGCTTGAAACTAAAATTACATCGTCAGCAAATAGCAACATAAATCATTCAACAGCTCCAGGGATCATCTGTACACCATGTCTACCTTTTCTGGACATTTCAAGGGCTAATTCATTATAAAAAATGCAAACAGCTGTGGACTCAAAAGGCAGCCTTGTTTTACGCCACGTGGACATAAAAATAAATCCGAATAAGCATTCTTTTCACGCACACAAGCAATGACCGATTCGTATATCCCACAAAGCGCCAGGTACAATTTACCATTGACACCAGTTTTTCTCAGGACATGCCATAACATATTTCTATTTATAGAGTCAAACGCCTTTTTAAAGTCCACAAAAGCGACAAATAGTTTAGTGTTCTTCATGAGAAACTTTTGTACTAATGCATACAAAATGAAAATATGGTCAATAGTGCTGTATCCTGCTCGAAAACCTGCCTGTTCTTCAACTATCTTCTCCTCTCTCTGTGCCCAATTTGTTAATCTTTGTTCAAAATATAAGTGTACACTTTACTAACAACGCTTGTAAGAGCTACGCCTCTGTAATTATCTGGACTATTTGCATCCCCCTTTTTATAGATCGGTACAATAATTGATTTCGACCATCCCTTGGGAAATGTCCCATTGTCAAATAATGTGTTTAATAACGAAACCAAAAAGTTTAGGACGGAATCATTTGCATGTCTTAACATCTCACTAATTATTTTATCTGATCCAGCACTTTTTCCATTTTTTAGATGCCCAATACTTGATTTCACTTCTTCTAATGTGATAGGATCATTAAATAAAGGTTCACCTAACGTTTCTTCGACTCCAACGTCTTCGGTATATGCAATGTCGTGTTCATTCTCAAATGAGTTGAATACACTACAAAAATGGTCGTGCCACTGTTGTGAAGTTATTTCATTATAGATAACAGCCTTTCTATTAATTGACCTGATTGTCGTCCAAAACAACCTTGGATCATTATTGACTCTTTTAACTTTGCATTTTTGTTTCGTCAAATGCCCTCTTTTTTTCTTTTCTCAGTTCAATGTATTGTTTCCCTCTCTTCAATATAAAGGTTCTTCTTCTCAATTTTTCCTTTGACTGTTCTAGCTCTCTGAAATTGTTGTAACAGTCTTCTGACAAATTTTTTCTTCTTTTCACATTCATCATCAAACCATTCGTTTGCTGTTCTTTCTTCCGACTTACCATCCTAATCATGCACGCAGCAGCTCCATATAAAGCATTCGAAAAAAGTTCAACACACTCATTCACATCATTAACTAAAATATCCGTGGCTGTGGCAATACTCTCTTTAAATTCGTCAGAATTTAACTCGTCTTTAAACATCTGTACTTTTTCATCTGACCATATCACTCGCTCTTCACTGGTGATGGATATAGCTGGCATATCTTTTCTGACTGGACATTTTTCCATGTAAGCTGCACTGGTAAATGCCATGAAAAAAGATTATCATTCACTTTTAAATTGCAATCAGAAGCTATTTCTCTCGACACCAAAAAATAATCAATAACACTACAACCATGTGGAGATACAAAAGTAAATTCTCCTTCTGCATCAGTGTTACATGAACCATTTACAATCGAAAGATTAAACAGAAAACAGAAATCCAACAACGACTGTCCAAAATTGTTCACAATTACATCCTTGGAACAACGCTTTATGTAACAATCTTCCTCATCATCATCTGCACACTGTACATAATTGAACACCTGCTCCTCTGTTGGTTGTTCATTACCTGTCCTGGCGTTGAAGTCTCCACACATTACGAAGTAAACATTTTCATAATTGATAGATTGCAATACATTTTCTTCAAGAATCAGAATCCCATCTTTCAGTTCCTTGTTGTTGTAAAGTGGTCCTCCTTCTGGGACTACATAACACGCAATAAGAATAACATCTTTATTAACACCAAAAACGCATTTATTTATCCGGACAACAACCACATCTCACAACTAAATTCAATTTCTTTCACAAAGTCAGCAAACTTTCTGATAAGTAATACAACACCTCCAGAATTTCTACCGTGGGATGACAATTTTTTGGCAGGGAGCTAAATTTTATATACTCATTAAAGATGCTACTAAAGTCAAAAGAGGCATCAATGAAAGTTTCCGTTAAACATATAATGTCGAAATCTGAAACAAAATTTACAAAAGAAATGTCAGCAAGTTTTTTATACAGATTTTCAACATTATAATTCAGAAATTTGAGTTCAGACGCTTGATGACCTGGCCTGTCCTATCTACATGTGTTTGTGCTGGAGCGCAAGGCGCGACCACGCGTTGTTGGGGCAGGTGATTTATATCGAACCACGAGGCCGCCCGCTGAGGTAAGTATGCATCCCCGCTTGTTGTTTCTCTCTATTGGCGACTTTGCACGACCGTTTGCACGTGGCCCCAACGCTTGTCGTCCGCCACGCACATTTCTGTCCAGTTGGAGTGCAGCAGTACTGGCACTCACTCCGTCACGCTGGCGTGTTGCACGGGCGCTAAGACTGGCGTTCTCATCACGGGTCTGCGTAGCGGGATTTTGCGGTCATTGCCTGTGGGCTGGTCACATGGCGGGGAAACCCCCATAGTGACGTGACCACTGGCAATGGGTGGGAATTCCTGGTGGGGAAGGGGGAGGGGTGACTGTGATCTGAGTCCCGGTGGTGGGGGTGGGATTATTCTTCCTGGTGCTGTCACCTGTTCCTGCAGTCACCTCTGCATAACTTTTGTCCTCATTCCTACGAGGCCCAACTGTCAGTTTCCCCTTCACAAAAAAAGCTGCTTTGGCCTTCTCTCTTTGCTGTGGCTATTATGTTCATTTGTCTGTGGGTCAGATCATTTGCTATCCTTATCCCTTTCTTTTCTAACTTTCCCCTCAACTCTCTGTCTCTGATCAACATCATTTTGTCTTTCCACCGTTTAAACTTGATGATCATCGTTTTTGGTTCTCCTGTCTTCTCTCTTCCCACTCTATGTGCCCGAACTATGTCCTCTTCTATCCACTCCCTGGTCCCATCTACCCCGTTCAATGCCTCACACACTGCCCTAGCACATGCATCGTAATCCTCTCTTTCACCATGTACAACAGGGGCAACACCAAACATACGGAGGTTATCTCGACGTGAGAATTCCTCCAATCTGTCAACCTCATCATGCATTCTATTCATTTCTCCTTTCAGCCCATCCACAACAGCACACATTCGAGCACATTCTTCTTTACCGTCCGTAACATCAGCAGAAACTCATCTGAAATAAGTTTAAGCGAAAAGACGTTACACTGAAGAAGAAGAAGAAGAAGAAGAAGAGAAGAAGAAGAAGAAGAAGAAGAAGAAGAAGAAGAAGAATGAGGACAACAACCACAACATCATCAACAACAACAGCAACAACAACAACAACAACAACAACAGCATCAACATTGAGATTAACAACACACATATACCCACGCGAGGGCGCGAGCGCGCGAGCGCGCGCGCGCACACACACACACACACACACACACACACACACACACACACACACACACACACACACACACACACACACACACACACACACACACACACACACACACACACACTCACATATAATGCGTGCACGCGCGCGTACACACACACACACACACACACACACACACACACACACACACACACACACACACACACACACACACACACACACACACACACACACACACACACACACACATGCCTGCACGCGCGAGTACACACACACACACACACACACACACACACACACACACACACACACACACACACACACCACACACACACACACACACACACACACACACACACACACACACTACTGAACTGGTAAATAACCTGCAGAAAAATATCAACAAGCTAAGTACATGGACAGAAATGAATATATGTCCCTCAATGCTAGTGAAACGAAATGCATGTATGTCACTACACGCCAGAAACTACAGAAAATGACATCCTCATTTGCGCCATTACATGCCCAAGGACAAAATATTGAAGAGGTTTACATCGTATAAAGTTTAGGTGTTATCATTGACAACGATTTATCTTGGTCTTACCACATTGCGGATCTTGGAAAACGTATTTCTAAGAGAATATATCAACTTTCAAAGATAAATTTTTTTTCTAAATTTTCACTCCAAGAAAGATATTCTTTCATGCGCACATTCTTTTCTCTTATCAATTATACATCCACGTTATGGGATAATGCCAGTGAAACTAATCTGAAACTAGTAAGTCGTCTGCATAAAAGGGCCATTAAATTAATTCAGTTGAAATCCAATACCTTGACAAAGAGTGATTTACAAAACGTTAAATATTCTTTCATTTAAAGACAGACTCTACTTTAACAAATGCTTGAGCATGTACAATGCAATGAATGGATCAGCCCCGAAGATAATCTTTGAAAGCTTTGTCTTCAATAGTTGCAGACATACACATAAACTGTCTCTTCCCAGACCTCGATGTAATCTTTATAAATCAAGTTTTCTGTACTCTGGAGGGACCGCATGGAATAATTTGCCTTGCTCCATAAAATCATGTCGCTCAAATATACATTTAAAAAAGAACTAAAAATACATTTGATACAAACTCTGCGCATCAATTGAAGTCGTTTCCATAATACAATCCCCTTATCTCTCTCCTCTCTCTCTCTCTCTCTCTCTCTCCTCTCTCTCTCTCTCTCTCTCTCTCTCCTCTCTCTCTCTCTCCTCTCTCTCTCTCTC
>CM031602.1:59099504-59144994 GCA_018398815.1 Conus ventricosus
ATCATTACCTCAGTATTGTTTGTGATGACAGACTTTGTAGCAGGAGAGAGGCTGAGGATGGGAGTAAAGCCAGTAACTTGAATCTTATTGAGCAAGTTTTGTCTACGCAAATATAGTATTGTGTGTATACATATTGTTACCTTCCCCGAAGATGGAGTATGGCTGCCTTAATGGCGGGATAAAAAAGGGTCATACACACAAAACTCCACTGCCTGGCTATACAGGGAGTGTCTGCAGGAGTATCAGCCTGCGTACGCAGAAAGAAAGAAAGAAAATATTGTTACAGTTTCAGTTGTTCCCGAGGCGGTGTCAATGCGTGCAGAATATCCCATATACGCCACACCACATCTGCTATTTTAGCTAATGCTTCATCGACTTCATATCCCAATGTGCTAGTAAGCCTCAGGTGCATGCTGGGTATTTTCATGTTTCTGCAACCCACCAAACACTGACATGGATTACGGGATTTTCAACGTGCGCATTTTATCTTCTGCATGCATATGCACACGGGACCTCGGTTTATAGTCTCATCTGAAGGACTTGGGGAGAAGAGAGTCAGAACAAATGGTAACTCCCGCTAATAAACGGACGGCCTCAACCGGGACTCAAACCCGGGACCACAAGATCGCGATCTTGCGTCTTACCGATTGGGCCAACCGCCTCCCCTATACATATATATAATATATATATTTTTTCCCAGCCACACTATATATATTATAATTATATTGTATATCATAAAAACAGTTGGAAAGAGTCCAGGTCACTGTGTATACATGAATGAGTTTGGATGAAAGCAGGTCTGTCAGAAGCTGATCAAACAGAATTAAAAGTCTGTCTTAATTAAAACGCTTCATAAAAAGCATATCTTTAATGTTTCAGGGGGAGATCCACTTGCCACTGCAATTACTGAAAGCCACAGAGAAGAAACCCTTCATAACCTGGCTGTCCGGATTCACAACCAAACGTCTGGATAGTCTTCTCTTGGCCAATGGCATGGAGAGAAGACCTGTGTATCCTGATGGAAATTGCTTTTTTAAAGCTGCCTCCATTCATCTGGACAACCACACTGAAACCACGCTCCGTGCCTCTCTGTGCCAACACATTGAAGACAACCTGCATGCCTACCTTGGCTTTTTTCACCTTGATGAAGGGGTGAACAGTGAGAATGATCTTTTGAAGTTTGCAAAAACATCACTTGAAGAAATGCGAAGATCAGGATTCTGGAACAATGCTGCTAATGATGTGATGCCGCTGGCATGGCCAACCTCACAAAGCGACGACTGAAAATCTTCACAAGCAGGAAAAATAACCACGTCATCAACATCTCTCCATCTCTAACCAATGGTAGCAGCATTTTCTCACCCATCTACTTGGCATATCTGGCATTTAATAATAGCGAGCACTACGACGGCTGTGTGAAACTGAAGAGACATCTGTACACTGTGTTTGGAATGACTGAAGAATTAACCACCCACACATCAATGCAACTTCTCCACCCCCACCAGTGGCTGAACCTGAGGCACAACAGTCACCACCATGCCAACATTCCCCACCACCACCACCATCTTCACCACCCCCTCCAGTGTCAGATCCACCAGAACCACCATCAACACCACCATCAGTGTCAACTCTAACAAGCAATTCTGGTCCACAAGAGAATGAGGACTCTCCAAAGCATCATCTCCATCTCATGAAACTTCAGAACAAACGCAAGTCTACACATCACCACAGAAAAAGACACCTCCGAAGAAACGAAAAGCACATCCTGAGAAGTGGAAGAAAAATTCAAGAAAATAGCTGAAGCTACAGGGCCAGGAGTATGTGACCAGCAGAGGGAAAAAAGCACGTAAAAGGCAGGTCCAAGACATAGACTGCAAATGTAGACTCAGATGCACAGAGAAAATCGGCTTCGACAAAAGGCTAGCAATATTCAACACATACTATGGGCCTGATGCATATGAGAGACAAAAAGATTTCATTTGTAGACATGTGGATCAAAAGGACACCAGAACATACCTCAATGACAACAAAGAGCCAGTAATAAACAAGAGACAGGTTTCTAGAACCTACTTTTTGACCACAGATGGGGAGAGGGTGCAGGTATGCAAGACTTTTTCCTAGCCACACTGGATGTGGGCCACGGATATTTCGCACATGCTCTACAGCACATTCAAGATGGGACATTTATTGGACAAGATAATCGAGGCAAGCACACACCTGCTAACAAGACTGCTGATGAGGATAGGTCTAAGGTGAAAAGACACATAGAGAGCTTTCCAGCAGTTGAGTCGCATTATTGCAGGCAGGGGAGTAGAAGGAAATTTCTAGACTCAAGGCTGAATATTAACAGAATGTATTCACTTTACTGTGACACTGTAAAGAAGAAGGGGTGGTGCCTGTATCCTCTAGCTTCTACAGACAGATTTTCAATACTGAGTACAACTTGGCATTTCATAAGCCTAAAAAGAATCAATGCTCATCTGCACAAGGTATCAGGAGGAGAAACGTGCTAAGGAACTGACAGCAGAAAGACAGAAGGAGTACGAGGAGCACCAGGAGAGGAAGCGACAATCAAGAGAAGAAAAGGAGAAAGACAAAAAATTGTCACAGAAGCAGGAGGACATTCACACAGTCACATTTGATATGGAGGCAGTGCTAACAGCCCCATGCTCCCTAGTAAGTCAGGTTCATTATAAAAGAAAGTTGGCAGTTTATAACCTGACCGTATTCCCATTTTCAGACAAAGAAGCCTCTTGCTTTGTTTGGAATGAATCTGATGGAAACAAAGGATCTTGTGAAGTTGCCACCTGTCTTCTGCGTTACATCCAGTCATTGCCAGAACACATCACCCATGTCATCTTGTATTCTGATACCTGTGGCGGACAGAATAGAAATCAGTTCGTTGCTGCTGCTCTTCATTATGCGGTCAAAAGCATTGATCACATCCAGATCATCGACCAAATGTTTCTGGAAAGCGGCCATACCCATATGGAGTGTGATTCAATTTCATGCTACTATCGAGAAAGCGAAAAAGAATGCGTCCATTTTCATTCCAGATCAGTGGCATACAGTCATTGAGATGGCAAGATCAAATTCCCCATACACTGTATGTTCCCCTTGAATATGCTGACTTTCTGAACTTCAAACATCTTGCTTCACAGACAATGAGGAATACCAAGACTGATATCACAGGAGCCAAAATCAGCTGGCTGAAGATTAAGTGGCTCAGGTTACAAAGGAGGAAGACACGCTGTATTTCAATACGGAATGACAGAGTGTTTTCGGAGCCTGAAGATCAAGGGAAACAGCCGTCGAGGTCGCCAGCAACTGTCAGCAATGTGCAGAACCTTCCTCAGCGGTACACGGATCGTCTGCCTTTGTCTGAAGCAAAGAAGAAAGACCTCCTGGACCTCTGCCAGCTAGGGGTTGTGCCACAGCAACACCATCAGTTCTTACCAACGGCTGCCCAGCGCCAGCACGGCTCCAGACAGGCTTGCAGAACCAGACATTACCGAGAAGGACACAGAATCTGAAGAAGATCTGTAAAATTTTCATTTGAGTGAATTTGACAGTGCGCCGATGTCTGTTTCATTCTAAACAATAGGTGCGCTTTTTGTTTTGTTAATGTGGAATCAAATCAGTGAATATATATGCTATATTTACTTTCTCTATTGTGGATAAATCAATGAACTATATCAATGCGGACAATTCTTTTTTTCTGCTGTGGAAAATCGGCGAACAGTTTCTTGCCCATGTGGACCAAGCAGTGAACTGAAGTAGGATACAGTGAACAGATTTTTTTCCTTTTGTGAATGATACAGTGAACAGTCTCTCTCCACCCACCCCTACTCCCCTTTTGTGAATAAACCGTGAACTGTGACAATGTAGACAGTTGTTCTTGCTGTGGATGATTCATCCTTGTGTGGATTTTGGAGACAGCAAACAAGGTTTGGCATGAACAATTTTGCATATTGTGTTCAGTCTATTGCATATTTTTGTTTGTTAGCACGATAGTGTGAAGTAAAGTAGCTTTAGGACTTGGTTGCATTCACCTCTGCATGTGTGTGTGTGTGTGTGTGTGTGTGTGGTGTGCTGCGTGCAGTGCGTGCGTGCGTGCGTGCGTGCGTGCGTGCGTGCGTGCGTTGCGTGCGTGCGTGCGTGCGTGTGTGTGTCGTCTTTTGTTCACAGACTTTTTCAAAACTGTCGACGTTATTTTCTATAGGCTAATGATCTTAACCTTTTCCTTAATAACAGCTTCACACAAGCCTATCCAGTCCATTTCTTTTCTATCAGGAGTGGTTTCCGATCAAATTAATAGTGTAAAATACAAAATTAGCTCAGTGTAAAACATCGGTTCAAGAATTGTTAACACTTGTTACCTAATGTATGACATGAATTATGTCAAACTTCCAAGGCCACAACTATGTGTTTCATTCGTGAGCACTTGTTGCCCAGAATAACACATGCAAAAAACGACTATGTTTTATACCACAACTGATTTCTTGTACATAACAGATTGTGATCTGTAAATGTTCCATACAGTGGGCAGTTTGTCCATGCCACAAGTGGCTAGAGCCATAAAAGACAGTTGTATTCACAACTATTACGGCAAACGGATAGGAATGTTCCAGCACAAGTCACTATCCTATAGCTGATCAGTTGTGGCCTGAGGATTTCAGCTGTTAAGGTCTTACCGTTGTGTGCCACAACTTTCTAAGTCTTGTTAATAAGTTGTGATTCAAAATTCTGGGAAGATTGAAAGCCTTTCTTTTCAGACCAGAGTGTTTACTTCTTAAGATTGCATAATTCTGTGGTTTCCATTTGAGTTTTTTTTTAACCCTCATTGTACAGCTTTAGAACACCATCTAGTGTTTGTTTTTCCCAAGTTTGGAAGTTCTGTGCGCAGAGGTGTAATTTTCGGAGACCTGTGAAATCTTTAAGTGGCCATTTCTCAAAATGGCGTTTTTCAAGATAGACAGTTGTGGCTCTAAATGCATCGACAAACATGTGTTAAAATAGCCAAAGAGGCTATGAATACGGATAATGATGTCTTATTTTTCGGGTTATACAATCACCAAACAGACAGTAAATTTTATAAAGATAAAGAGTATACAAATACTATTGAGATGTTAGAACAATTCATATTAAAGATGTCAGATGAAGGTCAAGACTATTTATATATCATAGGAGGTGATATGAATGCTAGAATAGGAGAGTGGGTTTAAACGTAGAAGATGATGATGGTAACGGAGAAGATGTAGATAATGAATATGCAAGACAAACATTAGACACACATGTAAATGGTTTTGGCAAAAGGCTGATAGAATTTTGCACAGTAATCAATCTACTGCCTCTAAATGGACTATGTATGAGAGATTTTGACAAAGGCTATACTTTTTATGCGGACAGAGGGAACAGTACCATAGACTTTTACTTATGTTCTCCTGAGTTACTCGAAAATGTGAAGGCATGTGATATAATAGAAAGAATTGAGTCCAGCCATATGCCAGTGAACTTGGTAATCGAAAGCGGAGAAATAAATAAAACAAGAAGAGGTACAGAAAAGAATATATGTAAACAAATTTCAATGGGACAGTGGTAAAAAAATGGAATTTGTAGAATATATGAATTCAGAGAATGCGAATACTATATTACAAGAAATAGAAGAAGAATTAGAAGAAAATATGGAAGATATAGATACAAGTATAAAGAAATTGTCTAATCTATTACATACAGCAGGGAATTGCATGTATAAAATGATAGGCATAGGGGGACCAAACAAAACATCACAAAAATGGTTTGATGGGAATGCAAAATTGCAAAAAAGAGGCCAGACAAGCATTAACTAGATGCAACAGTATAAATAGGAAAAACAGTCCACAAAAATATGGAAGAAGGTGGATGGCGTATAAAGAAAACAGAACAAATTATCAAGAAACTATTAGAATAAAGAAAAAAGAATATAGGGACAGAATATATGAAAATCTAATACTACATCAGAGAGATAGCCAGAAATTTTGGAATTCAGTACGAAATTTAAGACAAAGAAGAAAAGCACTTCCATCTATTACTATACAACAATGGGGGGAATATTTTAAAAATATTCTAAATCCACAGACTGATAATGACCAAGCGGAGGAAGAATCACAACAGGATAGACAAGAGAATGAATATAATATGCACATAGAAGAGTTAGATGACGAAATAACTGAGGAAGAAACTAAACTAGCCATACGAAAATTGAAATCAGGTAAGGCAGCAGGCCTAGATGAGCTACCAGCTGAAATATTTAAAACACTCATAGATAAAATTACTCCTCTGCTAACAAAGATATTTAACAAATTATATGAAGGTGGAAGATTTCCGAATGAATGGTCTAGATCTATAATTATACCATTACATAAAAAAGGAAATAGGAAAAACCCAGGAAACTACAGAGGTATATCTTTGATATGTATTATAAGTAAAATATTTACATCGATTTTAAACAGACGCTTATATGATTGAGCCGAAGAAAATGGTAAAATAAGTGAAGAACAAGCAGGTTTTAGGAGAGGCTATGCAACTACCGACCATATATACACTTTGATGTCAATTATAAACAGATGCCTATATGGTAGAAGAAGAAGCAAATTCTATGTAGCTTTCATTGATTATCAAAAAGCCTTCGATACTGTAAGAAGAGAGAAACTATGGAAAGTACTACAAAAAAAATTGTATTTCAACAAAAATGCTAGAAATGTTAAAAGGTATATACAACCAAGTACAGGCATGCGTAAGAAGCGGGGCCCATCTCTCGGAATTCTTCAACTGCCCACTAGGGTAAAGAAGGGATGTCTGTTGTCCCCTCTAATTTTTTCATTGTTAATAGCAGAGGTAGCAGAGAGAGTGACCCAGAAAGGCAGACACGGAGTTCAACTATACCAAGACGGCAAGGAAATTTTTTGCTCCTTTTTGCAGATGATATAGCGTTAATATCGTCAACACCAGTTGGCCTACAAAATCAAATAGCGAATCTACAACAAGCATCAGATAACCTAGGGCTCACAGTAAATATGCAAAAACAAAAGTGATGGTATTCAGGAAGGGAGGGTATTTGGGGAAAAAAACGAAAAATGGAATTACAAAGGGGAAAGAATGTAAACAGTTATAAATATTTAGGCTTCACCCTAACGACAAAATTATCCATGGACATAGCATTAGCAGAGTATGCAGGGAGGGCAAAAAGAAAAATATTAGAATTAAGAAAGACCATGTATAGTCTAGGATATATGGATACAACGGTCTATTTTAAGCTATTTGACTCACAGATCAAACCACTACTTTTATATGCTGCAGAAATTTGGGGACTCACAAGATACGAAGTGATAGAGAACATACATACATTTGCTTGCAAAAAACTATTAGGAATATATCAAAAAACACCAAACACACCCTTATATGGCGAATTAGGTAGGTATCCACTATTTATTGATACAACAATAAGGGCTATAAGATATTGGTTTAAGTTATTAAGAATGACACCAGACAGAATACCAAAACAAGCGTATAATAAAGAAGTGACAGAAGATGAAAGAACGCCAAATTGGGCCAGGAAAGTAAAACATAGTCTAGACATATACGGCTTCTCAAATGTTTGGATAAGTAATGGAATGGTGAACGAAACATTTTTATTAAAGAACTCAAACAAAGAATGATCGATGGTTATAGACAAGACTGGCATAGTACAATCGAAAATAGCGAGAGGTATATAAGCTACAGGGCATTCAAAACAACACACCAGCTAGAACAGTATGTCGAAGACATAACAATTTCGAAGTTTAAAAGAGTTTAGTTAAATTTAGACTCGGCATAAGCGAAATAAATATAAATAAGAAATATATAGATAAGACGGCAGAAACAACATGCCCCTTTTGTCCTAACGACGAAACCGAACTACATTTCTTAATAAGATGTCCCAAATATAAGCAACCAAGGGAGAAGTATCTACAGAAACATTTTAAGAACCTACCTAACAAAACTTTACAAGGAATACTGCAACAAACAAGACAGAAATTATCAGAGATGTTGCCATGTACATCTATTACGCAATGCGCATCAGGGAAGACTTATTAAGTAATACATAAAATATGGACGCAATTCTAAAAGAAAGCTGTTTAGAAGTAGAGTTTTCATTAATTAGTAAGTAGAAATGCTTTATATAAGCTTGTTACACAAACTAATACAAGAGCATAGGCCAGAGTAATAGAGATATACTGGCCCATGTTTATAGGCCAAGGAAAGCAAATTTTGTGTCCGATTTTGATCTTGGTGTTGATTTCGATTTTGATTTTGATTCTGATTGATGTTTGATGTTCGATGTTCCAATTCCTGGGTGGTTTTTTTTTTTTTCCTTATTTCTTAATTTTTGAACTATGGGTACGAAGGAAAGAGAGGAGTATTAATTTAAAAGGACTTTGACAGAAAGCATGTATGACGTTTAAACCTATATTTTGTTTTTGAGCATTGATTTTTGATTATTGATTTTAGACTATTGACTAGAATTTATATCAAGTATTGTTCGAATAACTATCGATGGCAAACTACCGATTGAACTATTGATTATGGATTATTGACTACTGATTATTGATTATCGGTTATATTGTAGATATGTATATATGTCCCATCTTGTCTTGTAACTCCATTTACGTATGGGCTGGTGGCCTCGTAAATAAACATCGTGTGATCGTGTGATCGTGTGATCGATGATCGCGATCTCTCTCTCTCTCTCTATCTGTCTGTCTATTCATCTGTCTATCTATCTACATATTTGAAGAAAAAGAAACACCCGAAGGTGCTGGGGAGGACCCAGAGAAGCACCGTCTTCACCTGCCTTGAGAGCAGTCCTGTACCACCCTTGGAGGCCTGCGCTGTGTTGACGATGGGTACAGGCACGCGCAGGACACTCCATTAAGATATCAAGGGACATAACTGCTCCTGAACAGAGGTAAATTAGACTACAGGATGCAGCTCATAACAGCCTTAAAGTAGCATCCCCATGGGTGTACCAGCCGTATTTCATGACTGCAGAGCCCACCGCCGAAAAACACCACCCTCCAGCTGCCGAGCACACCCCACAGACCCAACCACCCCTGCCCACGCACGGACAGATGAAGACGGTGCCACTCCAGACACAGCCAAGCTTTCGCCATACGGTCTTATGTGCCCTCAAGAGAGAATCCAAAGTTGTAGTCTTTCCCACTGTCAACAGGACTTTCCCTGTGGTCAGTGGGTCTTTCCTCACCGTCACTGGACCTTTCTCCAGGGTCAGCCTAGTTAAGGCAAAGAAGAAAAAGAAACACCCGAAGGTGCTGGGGAGGACCCAGAGAAGCACCGTCTTCACCTGCCTTGAGAGCAGTCCTGTACCACCCTTGGAGGCCTGCGCTGTGTTGACGATGGGTACAGGCACGCGCAGGACACTCCATTAAGATATCAAGGGACATAACTGCTCCTGAACAGAGGTAAATTAGACTACAGGATGCAGCTCATAACAGCCTTAAAGTAGCATCCCCATGGGTGTACCAGCCCGTATTTCATGACTGCAGAGCCCACCGCCGAAAAACACCACCCTCCAGCTGCCGAGCACACCCCACAGACCCAACCACCCCTGCCCACGCACGGACAGATGAAGACGGTGCCACTCCAGACACAGCCAAGCTTTCGCCATACGGTCTTATGTGCCCTCAAGAGAGAATCCAAATATTATTGGAGAATTAAATATTTATCTATCTATTTACCCGTCTGTCTGTCTGTCTATCTATCAATCTATCTATCTTATATATCTCTTCTCTTTCTCTCTCTTTCTATTCTCTCTTTGGGACACACACACGTACACACACACACACACACACACACACACAACACACACACACACACACACACACACCACACACACACACACACACACACACACACACAACACACACACACACACACACACACACACACACACACACACACACACACACACACACACACACACGCACGCACGCACGCACGCACGCACGCACGCACGCACGCACGCACGCACGCACGCACACACACACACACACACACACACACACACACACACAAAATTAGAGGCAAATTATGGAGTTCAGTTATCAATGTCCGATTACAAAAATGGATTAGCCAGAATAATATAACCGGATCTAGACAGTGATATTTGACAATCGACTATAGTTTTGCTCTGTTTGCTGCTATCCAAAAACAACTCTCCTATAACAGAAAGTAGTATGTTGCGTTATTAGACTTTGAAAAGACATTCCATTGTATTCTAGGTTATTGTGGTCTGTTCTGATCAAGAAATGAATGAGAGTAGGTTGCATCGAAGCGTAAAAAGGTATGACGAAATAGAGGCGAGAGCACTCAAGGTCTGGGCAACAGTATCTGATGTGTTGAAAGGTACACGTTAGATTAAGTGTGATCGTCCGATTTTGTTTTCACATTTTATCAATGGATTGGGTTTAGAAATGATTTAGAATAGTCTACAGGGAGTTACATTTGATCTCATAGTAATATTTAATCTACTTTTTGCTGATGACATTATGCTATTGACTCTAAACAGTAACTGGTTTACGGAGGCGGTGAAATATATATCACAATGCTGCAGGTAAATCAGAATGAAAAATAAACAAGAAAAAATATCATGTTATTGTCTTTCGTAAGAGCGGATATTTGTCATCAGTGAGAAATGGACGTATGGAAAAGAGACAGTTTGAGTAATAAATGGATTCAGGTATGTTGGAATTTATTTCACAAAAGGAGCTTAAGTTTGTGTGCCAAATATAGGTAATATAGGGAAGAGAGCGGATATTCTCTTTCTTCATATTTTACATAAATTAGACTGCAATGGTTCCAGTGCCTTGGGTAAAGTTTGCGTGCCAAATATAGGTAATATAGGGAAGAGAGCGGATATTCTCTTTCTTCATATTTTACATAAATTAGACTGCAATGGTTCCAGTGCCTTGGGTAAACTATTTAACGCTCAGATTCAGCCGATGTTATGGTGTGGCAGGGGTGTGTGGTATTTAAGAAAAACTACAGATATAAAAAAGGTACATTTGCCTGCAATGAAACGCTTTCTTAATGCCAACAGTTGAACGCCAAACGATCTTGTATGTGGTGAACAGGGCAGATGCGAAATTTACCTCAATTTATACATGAAATGTATGAAATATGTTCTGAAACTGACAAGAGTGAATGAAGATAGGCTGCCCTTAAACACATACAAAATGTTCTATAATTTGGATTCTATTGGTAAGAAAACATGCGTTGAGAATGTTCTCACAGTTCGAATTCTAATGGATTTTCTTTTGTTTGGGATAATCAGGATATTCAAAGTACATCAGTCTTTTTCTTAGCATCTTTTATGGCAAAGAATCGTTGATTGTAGATTGCACGACTACCTTAATCGCATATGTACAGACTTTTTCAATGCAGTGTGTGTGTGTGTGTGTGTGTGTGTGTGTGTGTGTGTCTGTGTGTCTGTGTGTCTGTGTGTCTGTGTGTCTGTGTCTGTGAGTGTGTATGTGTGCGCGCGAACTAAGCCTCGGTCCAAATCAGTACACACGCCATCAGTATAACACAGTGGAAAAGAAAGCAAGAAGAACGATGATGGAACACATATTCCGCACACAGCACCGCAATGTTAAGAAATGAAATAATTGTCGGAGAGGGAGAGAGAGAGAGAGAGAGAGAGAGAGAGAGAGAGAGAGAGAGAGAGAGAGAGAGAGAGAGAGAGGGAGGGAGAAAGAGAGAGAGAGAGAGAGAGAGAGAGAGAGAGAGAGAGAGAGAGAGGAGAGAGAGAGAGAGAGAGAGAGAGAGAGAGAGAGAGAAAGACACACACACACACACACACACACACACACACACACAACACACACACAAGAGAGAGAGACTCAAGACTCAAGACTCAAAAACTTTATTACTCAAGGATAGAGATTTTAGGCAGTGCCTATTCTTCCAATCTGTCCTTGCTAGAGAGAGAGAGAGAGAGAGAGAGAGAGAGAGAGAGAGAGAGAGAGAGAGAGAGAGAGAGAGAGAGAGAGAGAGAGAGAGAGAGAGAGAGAGAGAGACGTCCTTACGGGAGTGTGGTGGAGAGGACAGACAACAGACACAGGGACAATGTCGCAGATACAATGTCACACACTGAGAGGGGTGCTGAAGAGAAAGAGGAGAAGAAAAACAGAGCATTAGAAACATAGGCAGACAAGTGTTATAATGTTTGTAGCACAGCCGACCATTACTGTTGTGAGGTTAAAGCCAAATAATGTAACCTAGAGACAAGCAGATAGAAGCAATGATAAAAATTGAAAGAAAGAAAGAAAGAAGCTTCGACATTGTGACAACGGAACTTTGACATACCGACAGACCGACAGACAGACACAAAGGTAAACGTAAATAAAAAAATATTTGCGTAATTGATCATTTTCAGGAATGAATTCTTGTCATAACGGTTCTGGCCTTATGACAAGGTATAGCTATTACCACTGAGGAAATGGTAAAGTTCATATCGGAAAGACTTCGGGAATTCTACTACAAATAAACGTTTCCAGTGCCTACAAATGCCTCGTTAAAAGTCATGAGCGACGAGATGACTGAGGGAAAGGTCATGAGCGCTTTTTGGATACCCAGTGTCAGACTGCTTTCTGTGTGCCGTTTATCACTGTCACTTCTCTGTACAGCCGGTGTCGCCTGTCTTGTTCACTAGAACGGTAATTGCACAACGTGTGTGTGTGTGTGTGTGTGTCTGTGTGTGTGTGTGTGCGCGCGCGCGCGCGCGCGCGCATGTGTGTGTGTGTGTGTGTGTGTGTGTGTGTGGTGTGTGTGTGTGTGTGTGTGTGTGTGTGTGCGTGTTTTGTGTATGTGTGTGTGTGTGTGTGTGTGTGTGTGTGTGTGTGTGTTTGTGTGTGTGTGTGTGTGTGTGTGTGTGTGTGTGTGTGTGTGTGTGTGTGTGTGTGTGTTTGTGTGTGTGTGTGATTCAAGATTCAAGATTCAATTCAAGATTCAATAGTTTAATGCCTTTGAAAACCGTAACAGGTTTTATATGACACAAATAAATAGAGAAAAGATAAACGAAACCAAATGACGAAATACACATTTATGCTTGTTGTTGTATCCAACTATCATCATGTTATATCAAGTTGTCCTTGTCATACATTTTACCTTATCGACACTTTGAAACAGCATGCACATATTTTGAGATCTCGCTGATAAGCATGTCATTTGATATTAAGATAGATGGCAGCGCATTTTGTATATTATATTTGTCTTTGATGTGTTCTAAAAACTGCCGCCTTATATCGTTATATTTAGTACATTTATCTAAGAAATGAATTTCGTCTTCTACTTCATTACATTCCAAACACAGTCTTCGTTCTCTTGGTGTCTTAGTATATCTACCTTTTTCTATTTTAAGATCGTGACAAGAAATCTTTAATTTACATAGTGCTTGTTTTTGATTAAAGCTTATGAAAGAGTTTGCTAAATATGGTTCCATTCTGTAATCTGTAGTAATATTGTCATAAAATTTTAGTTTTGATTCTGCTTCTGATTTTTTTCTTTTCCAAAATAATACATATTCATCTTTTAGTTTATTCTTGACCACATAACAAAGTATGCTGGTTATTTCAAACATGCTTCAATCCCATTAGGCTGAGAATTTGTTTGACAAATCTAAACCAAGGTGTTTGCTGATCTTCGTTGTTTAACATGTTAGTGTATATGATTTTAATAAGCGAATTGTCTTCAGATTCTAAAATATGATGCCAAAACTTTATTATCTGATGAATTATTGTTAAGCTAATTGGAAAACTTCCGAGTTCTCCAATTACAGCTAAGTTTATAGCTTTTTTGTGTACACCTACCATTTGCTTGAAGAACTTGTGTTGAGTATGTTCATGTGGTAAACTATTTGAAAGGCAATGATTAAACAGATTATCTAAATTGAAATTATCATTTAATTTTAAGCAAAAAGGTAGCCATACATCCCGCCATACATTAATATTGGTGAAATAAGACTATCAAACAACTTTAAAACAAGTTTAAAATTAATATTTTGATTTTTAAAATGTCTTTTTAAGGAATATGTTGCTTTATTACCTTGGTTACTTAGATGTTCCGCTGCGATGTCAAGTTTTCCTGATTTATGAAATATTATTCCAAGATATTTGTATTGTTCTGCTGTTTCAATAAAAGTTGTACCACATTTAAAAAATAAACGACTTTTGGGTTCTGTTTTGGAAAATATTAGTATTTTCGTCTTTTCGATGTTAATTAGTAACCCCCACTCTTTACAATATAAATATAATTGGTCTAATTTTGATTGTAAACCTAGTTTCGATGTTGCAAGGAGTACAAGGTCGTCTGCATACAATAAAGCAGATACTCTTGTATTGCTTGAATGATCCAGTGATGGTGAATCCTCAGTTGGAATCTTGTTTGTTAGATCGTTTATAAACATATTAAATAATGTTGGACTCAAGGAGTTTCCTTGCAAAATTCCTCTTCGTACATATACCGAATAGCAGGCTCCGTTTTTACCAACTGAAAAGATTTGTGCATTTGTGTGCATGTTTTGACTAAATCAAACCATCTACCGCGAATGCCAAATCTTTGTAATTTTATTAATAACCCTTCGTGGGAAATGTTATCAAATGCTTTCTGAAAATCGACAAAGCATGTATACAATCTGCCGTTGCGCGATTTTAATGTACGGTCTACTATACTTTTTAAGACAAAAATATTATCTGCAGTTCTGTGTTTTTTTCTGAAACCTGCTTGTACATTAGATAAAAGATTATTTGATTCCAAATGATTGTTTATTCGAGTATTTAGTATTTGGCATAATACGTTGCTTAATGCACAATTAAGAGTTATTCCCCTGTAGTTGCTAGGGTTCGTTTTGTCTCCTCCTTTGTAAATAGGAACCGAAAGGCCCCTTTTCCATAAATCTGGATATTGACCAGTTTTAAAAATTAAATTAAATATGTTTTTCAATGTGGGTAGCAATTCTGAAATCCCAGTTTTTAAAAATTCATTCCTTATCCCATCCATTCCAGGAGATTTGTTCTTTTTTAAATTCTTGATCACTTTTAGGATTTCTATATTGATATCTCAAAATCAACATAAAACGTCTCAAGCTGCTTTAAATACCTTTTTTCTCTTGATTCTCCTTATTATTACTTCTTTTTTTTTCCATTTCAATTTTCTTTTCCTTTTTATTTTTTAGAAAATTTGTAAATATTTTTGTTCAAGCCACCCAGCTTATTTTGCACGAAAACCCCCCCCTTTTTCACATAAAAAACAGCCCCATCACTTTCCCCTTTTGGGGCCCAAAAATTTAACCCCTTTTTTACAAAAAAAAAAAACACCCCAAAAACCCCCAAAAAATTTGAAAAAATCGGGCATTAAAAGGGGGCTTCGTGCTAGATAAGATTTGGGATGGGTGAACAAAGATTTTTACTTTCTCCCCAAAGGGACAAAAAAAAATTTAACGCCCGCGGAACGGGAGTCCTTCTTATTTTCCCAATATGCCCCTCCACCTAAAGCCTTTTCGAAAAAATTAGAACAAGCAACGGGCCTCCCCCTTTTTTTGGTTATTTTTTTTACATCCAATGAATTCAAAGACCCCCAAATTAAGTTTTTAAAAAATTCACTTTTTCCCCCCCAAAACCCTGTATAGCTGTTTAAATGGGCAAAACCCCGCTTTAAAACGGGATCACCCACTCTTAGAAGTGTAGAGGGTTTACCCATTAAACAAATTAGTTCTTTTTTTAAACTTTTGTAAAGGACTTTAAAAAAAGGGTTTACGAAAAAAATTCGGATGGTCCACTGCCTACAAAACTCTTAAAGTCCGTTTTCAAAAATTTGTGCGTTTTTTTTAGTTTTATGTTTCACCGCTACATAAAACCCCAAAATTTTCGAGCAAGGTTTTTTGGGAAAAACGTACCCCCTTTTCTTCTTTTAAGTTTGGAAAATTCATAGAAATTATAAGATTTGCTCATTAATTTTTAACAAAAATTTTAAAAATTTGGGCTAAATATTTCTTTTAAAAAAACCCAAAAATTTGTAGAAACCCATGGGGTTTTTTTAAACGTTTTATTAGCTTGGGCCCTTCCCCGTCCTTAAAAATTCGCCCAGTTTTCTTAGCTTTTTCAGATATGTTAATCCTTTTTTTAAAAACCCCAATTTTTTTTTAAGGGCAACCTCCCAACCCGCCGCGTCAAATTTTAAAGGGGGGCCGTTAAGAAACACGCTCGTTTTGCTGGGTTATATAGATGAAATCTTTTTATAACCCTATTTAAAAAAACCCTTTTTTAAAAAAACTAATTTTAAAAAGGGTACTTTTCAATATATTAAAACCATGTTACTTCCCATTTTTGGAGCGTTTTAAAACCCCAAATCTTTAGACTTCAGCAACAAACCCCTTTGCAGTAGATGGAATATAGGGCTTCCAATCAGACTCGTAAACCCCCCCCCCCCCTCCCGAATAGATATTTAAATCCCCCCAATAAGAATGATAGGTGCCACACCCTGGTCACCCCCCCCCAAATTTGGTTTTTTTTCCCAGAACCCATTTAATTTTGCCATTTACTGCGCAACTACTGGCTGGGGTTTTTTTATTTTCAAACCTTTTAAAAACCATCCTAATCTTTTAGAAAGGTCAGTATAAAAATTTTTTTATTTTTTATTCCCCATACAGACAAATTTACTAACTGAACAAAAAGTGCCCCTTCAAACCGCCCAACGCGTTTTATCCATTTAACAGCCAAGGGAAAACAATAATGCTAAAAGAACTCAACGAAATTTAAACCCTTTGTTTTTTTCCCAATGTTTTTAAACCCAAAAGTTAACCGAAAAATTCGGGGTTAGGCAATTGTTTTTTGGGGGCACAAAAAGGTTTTAAAAAAAATGATACCCCCCCGGCCACACCTTTTTTTCAACAAACAACAATTTTCGATTGGGATCCATAGAAAAAAAACACCCAAAGCCTGGCCCAACATTATCTTAGAAAAAGGGGGAAAAAAGGGCCCTTTAAAAATGCCAGGGTAAAAGGAAAAAAAGACCCATAAGGACATACGTTTGGGTTCTTTTAGGGGGCAAAAGCACAGACCAAGTCAGCATGGGTTGATCAGTCAAACGTTTTGATGCCAGAAAACAATTTTGGGGCCAATTTTAAAAAGATGCTTTTAACTCTGCTGTTGATTTCCTCCCACCCCCCAAACAAAGGTATCAAACTTTCTTGCAATGCTGGGTCAAAGGTTGCCCTTTGTTGGGGGTTGGGGATTATACATGTTACCTTCTGACCTTAGACTCCCGTTTGGCAGGGCCCCAGAATTTAAAAAATAAAAACCCCCTCATGGGAACGCCCAAAGGGACTTGGGGCACAAAAAAAGGGTTTAAAACACAAGGCCTGCTCCATCCTTTTTAAAAAGAAAGTCCCTCCCCCTAAAGAAAGCGATCCAGTTAAAACACCCCACACCCCAAAAAAAGCCCCCAGAAAGCACCCCACCTGTAATGCCCTTTACCCTGACTCAAAACTACCCAAAAGTCAGCCTTTGTTTTTTTTAAAAATTTTTTACGGGGTTAGCTGAACTTTATTTCACTAAAAATTAATCCCAGCACTACATTTCCAACGCCCACAGAGGGTCACCATATAACCAGAAAACTTTCCCTTTTGTGGGAAAAAACCCAATAAAAAACACTGCCTTTTATGGGCAGGCATAAAGCGCTTAGTTTCTAACTTTTTTTAATGGGTTTTGGGCTAATGGTAAAAATTGTTTTCTAACCCAAATTTTTTTCCAAAGGCTGGGGGTTTTTGGAGGAGCAAATTTCCCCTGTTGGCGCACTGCCGGTTTTAAAGAAATAAACGATTGTGGGTTGGGAAAACCCCAACACCCTTTAATATATAACTACTGTAACCCCCCTTTCTCTAAACAAACCCTTATTCTTTCTGCCCGTATTTTTTTTCAGGGAAGGTTTTTCTCTTTTAGTTTTCTTTGAATCTGGTTTTTTTGAGATTCTGGGAATTTCCTCTGAGAATGGGAAATACGCTTAACTTCCCTTTCCCTTTCACCCTTTTAACTCCTTTATTTTCGGCTGTATTCTACCCTTTTTCCCTTCTTGCCCTAAATTTTTTATCACCAGCTTATTTTTTTTTTCTTCTATCTTCTTTTCTCTAGTTACTAATTTTTTCTGTCCGGGGCATTTTTTTCTTCCTTATTGTGGGTAAAAGCGCTCTCCAAGCCCCCGGGGCCCACGCACGGGCCAAGGGGGGACAAAATTGTTGCAATTTTTTTTCTGTTTGTTCCTCCCCTTAAGCTTTTTTTCAATTTCTGCTTTTATTCATCTGCTGTTTTTAAAATTCTTGAAGGGTTTGTTTTGTTTTTCGGGATTGTGTTGGCAGCCCCCCCTCCAAGTTCTGTAAATACAAACGGCTTCGGCTCAAATTTCAAAAAAGGTTTTAAATTTTTTCTGTTTTTTCAATAGGGATTTTTCGCCTTATTGGCTTATTTTTAAAAAACTTTTTGGGTTTTGCGTTGAAGAAACCCTTTCGCGCGCTTCTCCAGCACCAGTTTTTAATCCCAAATTTTCCCGCCATCTTCCTAAAAAATCTTTAGGAAAGAAACGCCTGGCAGCTCTCCCCTAAGCTTCAAAGGGAATGTTAAATTTCCCTTTTTGAAATTTAGTTTTTGGGACTTTGCCCTAGGGAGTAAAAAACCTGCTCTTAAAGCTTTTTCCGAAAGGGAAACCCCCCCTTTTCTGTTTCATCTTCTTCTTCAACAGGAAAATCGGATCAAAATCTTCATCCTTTTATTTTTTTTTTTTTATTTTTTTTTTTTTTTGTTTTAAAAAAAATGAACTCAACGGTTTGACCTGATCCATACAAAAAAGAGAAGGAACCCCACCCCCCTAAAAAGGGGATAAG
This sequence comes from Conus ventricosus, assembly GCA_018398815.1. Taxonomy (NCBI): domain Eukaryota; kingdom Metazoa; phylum Mollusca; class Gastropoda; order Neogastropoda; family Conidae; genus Conus; species Conus ventricosus. The sequence continues at coordinate 59,118,475 of CM031602.1, forward strand.
GCAGACTGAATTACGTAAATACTCCACCCAACCCATTTTGGGGCCTGGAAAAAATTTTAATAGTTAATTTTCCCTGATCTTGGGGCGCGATGATGTTATAATGCCGGGACCCCCCAAACTACCCATTCAAAATAAAATATTAATCGGAAATTCCTAATGCAAACGTTGTTGAAATTTTTGGGCAGAGCTATCGTTAATCACATACCCAAATAAAAAACTAGGGGGAGAATCTTTATTTCTAGGCAGGGGAGATATTTTTTTCCCTCTATTCTGATCTATGGCTGCCTAAAAAAAAAAAGGGAAAAAAGAAAAATTTTTCAGGGAATACAAACCCAAACGGCCTCAAGCAAAAGGCTTAAAGCGGGGGGTGCCCCAAAAAATGATGTTAAAGATGAGGGGGGTACGAACAAATTGGGAACGATTTTTGGGATCCCCCCTTTGATTTTGGCTGTTAAAAACGCATATCCCTATTACCCCAAGGGGCCCCCTAAAAGAAAAACTTAGTTTTTGATTTTTACATTAACCCTACGGGTTTTGGGCGTTTCTATCTGAAGATCCTTTTGCTTTAAAAAGCGGTTATGACATCCCCCTTTTTGATTTGATGTTTTTATAACCCTGGACTGGCCCAAAAAATCTTAACCCCGTATTTAAAAAGTAAAACGGTTAATTTTTTTATGGGAAAAGTTTTTGCACGCCATTACCCGAAAAAGAAACCCAAGCGAACCCCCTCTCTGGAACAAACATCTAAATCAAATCTCTGAAGGGCTTTAAAAGGGAAATTTTGGGTTTTTTGTTTTTCTGAAGGGAACCCAAATCCTTTTTTGAGAGAACAGAAACGTTTTTTAAAACCAAAAATTTAGAAGGTTTACTGGTAATAAAAGGCAAATCTGAAAAAGTTGTAATTTGGGGGCGGACGTTTACCTCACCAAAATTTGGGTTTAAATAAGAAAGTTTTGCTGGAGGGAGGCAAAGGGGTCCCGCAGTTGATCCCTTAAAGTAAAAAACTTTGCCCCTTTTTGAAGTAAGCTTGGGAAAAACTTTTTTTTTAAAAAACAAATATGGCCTGTGGCTGGATTTTAGATCCACATTTTCCCAAAAGAAATTTTTTGGAAGTAGAAAGGGTTTGGGCAAGATGGTAAAAAAATAAAAATTCACAAGAAAACAGACGGAAAAAACGGCCCAAAAAATGCACCTTTTTATGGTTTGGTGATGCTCCCGTTTAAAAATTTTAAGAAAACAGGCTAAAAGGGCGTGGTTTTTTTTAAAATGCAGAAGAAATATTCTAATAAAAAAAGATGGATAGTTAAGTTTCTTCCTTTAAAAACCCGCCCTGTTCTCTTAAACGCGGGAATTTCTGGGTTTTGGGAAAACTTTTCTTCGTACTTGATTTTTTAAAAAAAAATACAGGTTTTATTACGAGCACATTTTTTTATTCTGCACAACCTTTAAGCCCCCCAAGTCTTACAAAGAAAGGAAAATTTATTTGGACAGACGATAATAAAATTTTTGTTGAACCCGCGACAAAATGACGATGGTTTTTGAAAATTACTATGGGCTAATTTTAGGGAAATGAAACATGTTTTTTATTGAAGACAGTTTTAGCTGAACAAGACATTGTTAAAAAAAGAAAAAAAAATCTTCAAAGCAAAAATTTGTGGGAAAGCCCCGCAAATTTGTTTTTTTGTGGCTCTTAAATCAAAAAACAATTGGGCCCTTTAAAAAACTTTAGATCGAAAATTTAAAAACGGGTTTTTATTTTTTCCCCCTAAGGACCAAAAATGTTTTTAAGAATGTTTAAAATTAAAATTTATAAAAAGGGGCCCCGCGAGCTAAAAAAAAAAAAGAGCAGTTAGAAAAATTTAAGCACGCCCCAACTATCTTACGGACTGACCCCCCCGTTCAATCGTTTGGGTTTAAAATTTTTTTTTTTTTATTATTTTATTGGTTTTTAAAAAATTTGGGTTTTTTTATAATTTTTTTTATTATAAAAAGAATGTCTCGGGGGGCCAAAAACAAAAGCGCAGCTAGCTCCTAAAAAAGTTGCAAGTAGAGCTAAAAGACCTAGCAGACACAACGAGTTTGGGTTTAAAAAGGAGTGCCAGGAAAAAATTTTTTGGGTTTTAAATATACAGATGAGGGGTTTTTCAAAAAAACCCAAATTGAAGGGCAAAAAACGGCAGCAGCACCTCCCCCAAAAGATAAGAAATTTTTAAAGGGGTAAACGATTTTTTCCCAAATGAATACAAACTTTAAAAAAAAGAGGAATGCTTGGAATGTTTCTTCTGAAAAAAGCTTGGGAATTTTAAAATTTGGGAAATACGAAACCCCAAAGTATACTTTTATAAAAAAGAACAATTTTTAAAAAAGGGGTTTTAAAGAAGGGCCCTTCCCGTTAGCCTGGTTCCCGGAACACAACAAAAAAACAGATTGGAAAAAAAGCTTTGGGAGGGGTTTTGAATTTTATGCTACAGAGAAAGAATCCCCCTGAAATGGGGGAAAGAAACCCTCGGCTTTTGAAAATTTTCCCCCAAAACTTTGAATCACTACCCCAGGAAAATGACGTTTTCTTTTTTTGCTTATTTATTAAATCCGAGGGGGGGGCCCATTCTAGTTTGCCCGAAAAAACGTTAATCAGGGGGAAACAAAAAAAGGGTGAAAATTGGGTGGCCCCCCTTAATTCGGATTGCAATTTCTAAAAAAAGGGAAAACCAAAATAAAAACCCTGGGATTCCCTTTTGAAGGTTACTGTGATGGTTGAAAAGACAAACTAACAGTACCCCGCTTTATTCTCAAATTAAATAGTTGATTTTTAAATTTCGTTTTACTTGGGTTTATGAAGTCTGCCAGAAGGATTTTAAAAAAAATTTACAAAATTAATTTAAAAAAAAAATCTTTTTAAAAAAGGGGGGTTCAAAGGGTTTTGATTAAAGGGAAATAATTAATTCCCAAAAAAATAGAAAGCGACTTTTTGGATAAGAAAAGGGGTTTCTAGAAAGAAATATGCTAAAACTTAAATACTCTTTCTTTTTAAAATTTCTGGCCTCGGCTGTTTTCTAAACGTAATTTCCGGTTTTTAGTGTTGCGGTTTTAGCCAGTGGGGGTTTGGGGCCCCCGTTCGTTAGCGTTTGGGGGTCCTCGGGTTAGGTTTAGGCCCGTGGCTATGGCGTAAGTGCTGTTTTTAAAAAATTAAACTCCTAAATTACAAAAGCACACTGGGCCCTTTTGGGGGCCCCGGGATCAGAAAACTTTGTTTATTTTAAAATTAAGAATAAGCACATCATTACAGGATGAAAACATTATGACAAGAATTTTAGAAGGGTTTGGCCCATGGGCCCATTACAGAAAACAAAAAATTGAACTTCCCCAAAAAGGGGTGGGAAAGACGTTTACTTCCCCGACCGGGGAGACACTGATGCCTTTAAAAAGAACATTGAAAACAAACACCCGATCAGTTAAAAACCAAAAAAAACAAAAAAGGTTTAACGGTCTTAAACCCCCGTTCTCGCCGGGACACCTAAAATTGTTTTACCCCCAAAACCATGATTCCTAATAATTTATTTGACCCCCCCCACCATGATTTACTTGTCGCCGGGTTTCACCGGTAGCGGAAACCGGAAAATTGATTCCGCAGGCCCAGAGTTGTCGTCCCGTATTCACTAAAGGTTTTGCGCATGTGCAGTTTAGATTTTCTGTAAAGGTTCTTTTGGTGAAAACAATTTTTTGCCCAAATGTGGTTTTTCCTATTCCCTTTTTTGAAAATTTTTTTTCCCGGAAGAACCGTGACAGAAAAACCCCACTGCACATGGGCTACCCCTTATTAAAAATAATTTAAATCGAAACAAAAATTTTTGGGGTGGGGGCATGTTTTAACCTTGTGGAAAAACCCCTAACTATGAACGAAACAACATTTGTAAGTTCTTTTTGCAAACTAAATTAGGGTAATTTAAATCGAGTTTTTTTTGACATTGGGAAACCCGGGGGGCTAAAGGGGTCTTACCAAAAAAAGTAAGGGGCAATTTGAGAAAAAAGGTGATTGCGTTAATTAAGAAAAATTCTTCGTTACAAAATTTTAACAATGAGTTCCCTTTCTCAAACAAAAGCCCCCATTTAAAAACATACGCCCGGCCCGGGAGAGGGGCCGTCAGGTAAATTATTTTATTTTTGCTTCTCTACCGCCGGGAAATTTTTTGGGTGCGGTTGTGGGTGGTGTGGTGTGTTTTGTTGTGTGTGTGTGTGTGTGTGGTTGTGTGTGTGTAAGTGTTGTGCGCTATAAGCGGGGGTTATTTATCGGTGCGGGAAAGCTGTTTTGCAGATTTAATTTAATTTTTTTTTTTTTTTTATTAAAAAATGGCTGCCGACTCCGGGGGAAAAAGACTTAAAGAATTGTAATGAACTATTTGACGAAAAAAATGAAATTATTAAACTTTTTTTTTGAATTTGGTTTGAAAAAGAATTTAAAAATATAATAAAAGATAATAGTGAAATATTTAGCAAAGCAATCAAAGTGTAAACCAAAAAACCCGTAGTGATTTAGAAAAAAACTAAATATTGGCGGGGGTTATTTGAAGTTAACGTGTCTTGAAGCGTTGCGGGAAGGGGGGAAGAAAAAAAAAAGCTGTTTTCTTTCTTTTATATCCTTTATTTTTTTTGATTTACGTAAATATTTTGGTTAAAAAAAAGCGCCTCCAAACACGTTGGTTTTTTAAAAAAATGCCAGCCAGCGCACTGGTTAAAGGGAGTGACAAAAAAATTAATCAATAAGTTTAGCGAAGTGACATGGACATTATTAACCCTACAAACGTTCATTTAAAGCGTGGCACATGCAAAAACTAAAAACCCGGGGTTTTTAAGAAGGAACCCCCGTTTAAAAGGGGTTGTTGGGGGTTCTTTATTGATTTATAAAAAACCACCCGATGATAGTAATATGGAATTTTGGGTTTTTAACTAAACCGAAAAAAGTTTATTTTGCTATCCCCGACTTTAAATTTTAACTGGGCCCGTTACCTGCTTTCACAGTTTAACCTGCAAGGGGAAGAAGCAAAGTTTTAAAGGGGTTTTTGGCTGGTCTGAAGGGACCCGTCCCGAAAACCAAAATTTAGACAAACCAAAATTCTTTCCCATAGTTGGGGGAAATTTTACCCTTTCCCCCCCCAAAGAGGGTTTGTTTTTTAAAACGACAGTCCTTAAAAAAAAAAAATCCCGACAACATGGGTTTTTTGTGGGTGTTTTTTTAGCGCAAATTTTAACCTTTAAAAAAGAAAAAAGAAAGGGGTATCTAAAATTTTGAAGCATATAAACCAAAAGGGGAACCCTTTTTAAAAATAAAAATTTCCAGTGAGTAAAGAAAGTATATCTCCGTTTGAAGGGCAAACAAGCCAATCACCGTAAACGTATACACGTGGTCTGTAGAAGCTGATCTAGTGCCTCTAAGGATTTCTCCCAACGCCCCTACTTTAGGCGATTCACTTAACAAACATGTAGACTTAATCCTGTTTGAAGATAGTACAAAGAGTCATTATGTATTAATCAGAACAATAAGCAGACTTATGGCCTATACGTCAAAGGATCATGCTAAGCAAGGGCTTTGTAGAAGATGCCTAGTCAGAATCCCCACTATAGAAGCAGCTGCAACCATAAGGAACGTTGTAAAAGTTTTTGAAATGATGTGAAACCAAACTCCTTACACCTAAACCGGGGTCTAAAGTTAGTTTTAAAAATATACACAAAATGCAGATGAGCCCGTAACGTGGTTTATGCTGACTTTGAATCGATCTTACCGCAGTACTTGGTCCGCAACAGCAAGAACAAAAAACAACGTTATTAACCCACCATCAGATCTGTTCGTATGCGTTTATTGTTGTTAGGTCAGATGGGGCGCACACACGCCCAGAGATTTACAGAGGCCCCAACGCAGCTAGTAGATTTCTAGAGCAGATGAAACAACTTCGCAATTACTACTCCAACCAACTAAATCTTTCAGGCATTGTTATGACTCCTGAAGCCCAAGAACGTTATGATTCATCCACACATGTTGATTTGCAATAAAGATTATTAGGCAACGCAGTAAGAGACCACGATCACATTTACTGGAAAGTTTAGAGGAGCAGCACACAACAATTGTAATCTTCAACTTAAGGTTGACCCTAAGACATGGAAACTGCCTATCTTCTTTCATAACCTAAGAGGCTACGATTCTCATTTTATCATGCAAGCAGTGACTTCTGAATATAAGAGGGTTACCTGCATTGCACAGTCTTCAGAAAAGTATATGACTTTCACTCTTGACTCTTTATCTCTTTATGACTCAGCCCAACATCTGATGGCTAGTTTGGATAAGTTAGCAGGATCTCTACAAGACTTCCCAATCACTAAACAATACTTTGACCCGTCTTTAGTGCGTAAAGGAGTTTATCCTTATGAACACATGAACTCGTGGGATAGGTTTGACGAAGACTCACTTCCTCCAAAGGCGCTTTCTTTTCTAGTCTTAGAGGCAAAGACATAACTGACTCTGACTATGAATACGCACAGAAAGCCTGGACAGAATTACACTGTGAAACAATGGGTGACTATCATGATCAATATTATTGGCTGACGTGTGTTTATTAGCAGACGTCTTTCAGAATTACAGATCTACATGCATGAAACATTACAACTTAGACTCCTCACATTACATCTCCGCGCCTGGGCTATCTCGGGACGCTTTCTTAAAGTCTACAAACATCCAGATTGACTTAATATCTGATCTACCCACACTCCAGATGATTGAAGATGGTTTAAGGGGAGGTATTAGCATGGCCTCACATCCTTACTGCAAAGCCAACACAAGTATTTAGACGATTATAATCCCACTAAACCATCCAACTATTTAATGTACTTAGACGCCAACAATCTGTATGGATGGGCCATGAGTCAACCGCTTCCATTACGTAACTTTACAATGATAAAAGGACCTCATGATGTTAATATTGTGCTAGAAATGCTGTCACAGCTTACGCCCTGATAATCCAATAGGACTAATCTTGGAATAGACTTAGAATATTCTTATGAACTGCATGATCCCCACAACGATTACCCCCTAGCCGCAGAAAGATTAAAGATGAGCCCTATCGAACCTCCTAAACTCGTTCCCAATCTTAGACATAAAACTAAGTATGTTTGTCATTACAGACTGTTACAGTTTTACTTAAGACACGGACTAAAACTGACTGCTGTTCATAGAATCATTGCTTTTGATCAAGAGCCTTTTATGAGGCCATACATCAAGAAGAACACCGATCTTAGAACCCAAGCCACTGACGCTTCAGAAAGAGCAGTGCCTATCGCTGGTGTTATAGTCTATTCAACCCTTGCAAAATGTTTGTTAGGAATAAAACCACCCAACATGGGAAAGATAGAAGATTCGCCAAAACTAGTTGCAACCTTATTTTAGCTTTAACAACAAAAGATTATTTAATTAAAAAGCACATAGACAGCCTTTCGTATTATGATTATTTTAATTATTTTTTTAGTTAATAAAAAGATGAGTGAAAAAAAGATTATCAATACGATTTACCACTCGGCTGTAATTAGCGGTCTTAGTATAGGCTATAGCGTGTTAGCAAAAAAACATGTTTAAAATGAAGCCGGCGGATCTAGGAAGGTTAGACATTGAGGACATTGTTAAGGTTATAGTTGTAATTACTGCGGGGATTGCGTCAAAAGACTTTCTCGTTACACAGGGGATTATCCCAAAAAATGTTAGTTCATAGAAAGATTAATATAGAAAATATAAATTATAAAAAGATGGCGGAGTAGTTATGATGGTAGGGGGAGCTATTGTTAATGCTTTAGCCTTCTCTGGAAGCAATTATATGTTTAGTAAATTGCGGTCCGATGAAGAGAGAGAACGTCATAACAAGGCAATAGAAGATTTAGCCAACAAAAACCCTTTAAATGAAAAAAGGGGGGATTGCCCCAAAAACTTTTTTAAATTTAAAAATTTAAGGGGAAAGGGGCCATGCAATGCAGAGCACACTTTTCCCAAGACTTTTGATGAGGCAATAAATTTAGTTTTACTTAGTCCCAGGAAAGAATTTTTCCTAAAAAACGCCGCCGCCAGAACTGTCTGACTTTTTTAATAAAACCATCAAAGAACAAAAATAGCAGAAATTTTTTTAAAATTTTTTGGTGCGGGGGAGCAATCTATTTTCCCCGCCCAAAAAAATCTAAAAATAAAAATTTAAAAAAACAAAATTAAAAATACAGTCCTTTTTATGGACAATCCCAATTACAATACAAGAAAATACAAAGTACAAAATATATTTTTCCCTTCCTAAAGGTTTTTGGGGAAAGGGAAAGCCGCCTTTTAAAAAAACTGAGAAAAGCGCTAGAGGGGTTGAATCAATGCAAAAGGGACGGGTTTTCCCAAAACAGGAAAATTTGGCAAATATATCTCCCCCCACCAAAAAAAATAAAAAGGGCCTAGTTTTGGGTTTAGTTTCATTTTCCTAATGACACCCCCCCAAGGGACTTGCTGAAACGCCACATGACAAAGTTAAAAAAAATTTTTTAAGTATCCTCTGACAGTTTTTTAACATGGCTTCAAGATCCCAAAGACGCGGAACCTTTAACAGATAAAAGAAAACCCCTGCTGGGCTGGGGGCTTTAAAAACCCAAATATACATGCAGGTCCATTAAGTATCCTAAAGGGTTCAAGTTAAAGGGAAAATTTTTTTAAAATTTTCTTTAAACCGCTTTTTTAAAACATCATGCCATTTAAAGGGGGGATCCCAGCAACCATCAAACACAGGCCCTAGAAAGAAAACTTTAAAAAAAAATCTAGCGGGAACGCCTGTTTCCCTATAAATATCCCAGAAAAATTTAGGACAAACGCCTAACACAAAAAGGGTTTGGGAGTTTCCCCGCATTCTTCCCGTGCCATGAACAAGAAGAATTTAAAGCCCCGGGGTTGGAAGCCAGTGAATGCAATCAAATTAAAAAAAAAATTCCATTCCCTTGAAGATTTTCAGGGACTAAAAAAACCTTGCCGTTTGGGCAAAAAGGGAAGCTTGTATCCCTCCGGGAAGAACGGGGGCGATGTTAAAATTAGAGCCACAGCCCCCAAAAGGAGCGAAGATTAAAAAAAAATTGAAAAAAATTTAATAAAACGATCCCCCAGTAAATTTATTTAAGAAAAACCCTTTTTCCCTTCTAAAAAGCCTCCCCCTAAAAGATCGTTTTTTTCGTGCATTTTTCAAGTGTCCCGCCAAACACAGTAAGTTAAAAAATAGTATTTTTTTTTTTGTTAAACCTTTTTTTTGTTAACCCCTTTAAATTTTTTTTGGGCCCCTGAAAGAAAAAGTAAATATCTTTTTCACGATAAACCAAATTTTATCTACCCCAACGAAAGGGCCCCCCGTTTTAAAGTATTTGATTTTTTTCAAATTTTTGGCTTTTTGGTGTGTTAAATTTTTTTTGTAAAATATGAAAAATTTTTGGCCAAAACGACATTTTATGGACGTGTTTGTATGTGAAAAGGGGTTTTATCGTGAAAAATAAGAGGGGTGGGTGTAAACATTCATTCATAAGCTGGGTTCTTTTCTTTAAAAAAAAGACCCCAATCGATACTTTACTCTATTCGCTCTGCGTTTGGAAATTAATTTTTCCCTATGTCCAAAACGAAAAAACTAATTTATTTTTTGTTTTAAAACGGCAGTACTTTTAAAATTTTAACAAAGCGTCATCCCAGACTTGCATTTGTATTAAAATAAAATTTTTTAAACAATTGTAGGGAAACAAAACCGTTGTACTGACCAATCGCGACTGCCCAAAGGTCATAGTGTCTCGGGCCCGGGCGCATGGGCGGTAGATAGTAACTTTGAATCCGCCATCTTTGATCAGCCCGGACGCCCGGGTTGGTTTTTGGGGTTTCCGTAAAAAAGGGTCCAATTTTTTTGAAAGAAAGAAACCTTTTGAAGGAAATCAGTCTGGGCCCGGACTAAAGGGGGATACCACAGACATTCGAAAACATCCCCCAACTTTTTCGGGAAAGCTGAACGAGTCTCATCGTTCCGTGGTGGGGAGTCGAAAACTGGGGGCTCCCAAGAAGTCTATTTGGGGTAAAGGGATCGAAATCATTTTTCTATAAGCAAAAAAATCAAATTTCAATTAATCCCCAAAAGGCATTTTTACCAGTTAAATAATATTTAGTGCGCCAAACATTTAATTGCCCTGAATTAAAAAATTTCAGGTTTCCCCTTTCAACACGTATGATTGATCGTAAGCTGCTTTTTCACTGTTTGCTCTCACCCAAATGGGTGTTGCCAGTACAAATCCATACTATGAAAATTTCAACTTCACTCCCCTTTTTGTAGAAACCCCTTTTTAGAGGTTTGGGGAAAAATTTTGTGTGAATGCAGTTTTTATTTTTTTAAAGAAATCGAAAACGATTTTAATTTAAGAACAAAGGGCCTCTTCGGGGATCTAAGTGATCTGTATAAAAGAAGATTGACCCCAAATTTGAAAAAAAATCCTTTAAAAGGTTTAAAGGGTAATTGAAATTCATCAAGCACTAACCCTTTGGGGCGAATAACCATTTCAAGGCAGTTGGAATTTTCAGGGTATATTTTCCCTTCTTTGTTAACGGTTGTTCTTTAAAGAAATTTTGAAGAAATCAATTTTTAAATGAAATAGCAAGCAAAAAAAATTTTGTAAAGGGGTCTAGAGCGTGTATAAATGGAATAGTGATGGCCACTAAAAGGGCAAGATCTAAGAAAAACGTTACTTTCAGGTTTTTTTCTTTTCGTCTTTCTTCCCCCTTTTTGCGACCACCCAAATTTCCCATCACTGCTCTTTTAATTCTCCATTTTTCGCCCACACATCCTGTTCGGGCGGGAAATTCTTCATGAGAGGAACGTGCTGGTGGTAAAACCTTATGGGGAACCCGGAGGGGGACTCTAAACCCAAGGGAACTCCGGAACGCCACGGGATCCGTGAAGCGAGTGAAAAATTATTAAAACCCCCTCCCCCCTTTACTCAGCACGCAACAACACCTCAGATTTTTTCTTGTAAAAATTTTTTTTTTTTCTTTTTTAAATGACTATATTCTGCGTCCCCTTTCTCCGAAGATTATTTTTGAAGCACAAGCGAACAGTTTATTTGTGCTATTTCAAGAAGCGGAGAGGGAAGGCCAGAACGGGGGTTGCTAAAAAGTAAATGTCCCTGTTTTTTTTCCCTTTTGAAATGTGATTCATTTCATAGGGAAAAAAACGGACATCACAAACAAAAAAACCATACGACAAATTCCCCGCAGATAAACCCACACTTTTTTATATTTAAATTTAAAATTCATTTGTTGGATCAAAGATCAAACCTCTTGATTACATCTGGGGAAAAAGAAAGTGATGGGGGACGAAACCCTTGATTTTTCCTACTAGGTCAAACTTTCTTGCCGAGCTTTCCCAAACATCTTTTAAGAATGGGGCCCTTTTTAAAAAACCGTCACAAAATTTTTGGGGCAGCCCCTGGGGGGGGCCTTTCGATCTAAAAAGAAACCTGGGGTCAGGGGACGCAGGCAAAATTGTAGCCCGGGAAACCCTTTTCACTTTTTTTTCCCAAGGGGGGTTTGGGGGCGGAGCGCCCCAAATGATCATTTTATTTGTTGACCAATTTTAAACATATAAATAAAAAAATTAAAAATTTCACATTTTTTTTTCAAAACTTTTAAATTCTTTTCCGTTAGTCCGGGGACGCTATTTTTTTTCATTATTTCCCTAATCCTAAAAAAGGGGCCTCAACACAGAACAGGGGAAAAGAACGACCTTGGCCAATTCACGTATTTTTACCCACAAAAATTTAACTTCTTTTTAAGATCTATTTCACTAGATCTTTTTTTAAAAAGATTTTTTTTCAATTGCCAGGTGAGTGCAATTTTGCCCTTTAAACGGCTTTGGAATTTTGGTCATGGTGGGGGTATTTTTTTGGGGAGGGGGAAACACGGGTTTTAGAGAAAGTATTGATACTCTAAAGCGGCATTTCAACGAAAGGGCAAATTAACGGGGGTGCGACGGGCCCACCACGGGCTATTTTGCGGCGCCGTATTGTTTTCGTACGAAACGTTTTGGGGAAAAATATTTTTTCGGGCACGCCCCGTTCGTCATTTTGTAGGGTTTTCGTTCCGTACTTGTGTGAAAAAACCGTGGTTTGGTTTGTTGCCCGTTTTTTTGAATACAGGGGTTTTTGGGGGTTTTGAGTGTTTTTAACCCCCATTTTTTTTACTACAGGGGGTTTGGGGTATTTTTTTCCCCAGTCGTGGGGGGAATTTGGGGTTTCCGGAAACTTTGTTTTTTTGGAAGTGTGCCAATTTTTTTTTGGGCCATTAAGGGGCGTGAGGGTTTTTTTTGGGTTCCGCTTTTATTTGAAATTTTTAAATTTTTTTAAGACATCGGGATTTGGGCAGGGGTGGGCGAAAATGCCGACAAAAAAGGGTCCCAAATTTCCGGGGCATCTGCCACGGGGGACAAAGCCTTCTAAACCAAATTCAGACTAGAGCGAAATTTCCCAAAAAGGGAAAGGGCGGAGGCACTAGAGCTAGGGCCTAAAAGGAGGCCCGAACTCGCTCTTTTCATCGAGAAAAGGAAGAAAGAGATCGAGAAGAAAAAAGAGGAAAGAGAAGAAAGAGGGGGCCAAGAGACAATTACAGCTAGAGTTTACTAAGTTAAACAGGGAAACAGTGGTGATGCCAAACCCAAATGCTTTGCGCCCAAACCATTCTTCAACGGGAGTGTCGGCTAAGGGCAAGTTAAACCTTTTTTAGAAGACAAGGGCGACCTTGAGCCCAAAATTTTAACCCAAATTTGAGAAGGTGGGGAGTCATTAATTTGGGTGGAACCCAGGAGGAAAGGGGTGCCAGTTGCTCCATTTTCTTTGAGGGAAGCTAGGGAAGCTATTAAAAACCCACCCGCGGCAGAGTCGGCGACTAAAACCTCATCAAAAAGGGACTTTTGCATAAGTAAACCCCTGAGTGCTGGTCATTACAGAAAAAGGGTTTTGTACAAACCCCAAAAAAGCACTGGGAAAATCCCCTTTTTCCCCTATGGGAACGTTTGTCAAAGTGGCTAAAGGTGGTTTAATTTTGGGCCAAAAACAGAAAAAAAGGGTTTAAAAAAATTTTAATCCTAGAGAAGTTTCGGAAGCATTGGCCTTTTGATCAGGCGAATTTGTCAGGGGGAGAGATCCACAGGGCTGGGAAAGGGGGTTGGGTTTCGCAGCAGATCTAAATTTAACAACGAGACTTGTAGAGGGGGTTATCCCGGAAAGTAAACCGATCATCGTAGGTATGGTCATGGGATGAAAACAGGGGGTTTCCCCAAAAAGGAAACTCGGAAGGAGGGAAAACCAAGGGGTCTGTACCCCGGGCAGGGGGGGCAACGAACAGGAGAAAAATTTTCCGCTTCCAAATAAAATTTTCCGATGTGGAGGGCCACATCACCCCGGGGGTTGTACCCCAAAAGAGAATGACACACGATGTCACACACGCGGGGCACAGTGCAACTAAAAAATATCAACATTTTTTGTGATAGTTGGGAAAGGGGCGAGTTCAATCCCCAATTTCCGGTAAAGTCAAGGAAAAAAACGGTGGATGCTGTTGAAGGGTCAGGCTCTAACCCTGACGAACGTGAGGGGAAGGGCTTAGTTCCCCAACAATGTTACACCGGTCAGAAAAAAAGGTTTTCACGGCATCCCTCATCATTTAAACAGAACTTCCTGTGGCGGGGTACATATGGGAAATCCCTACTTTTTTAGAAAGACGAAGTACTTGTTTTTGGAAAAACCCTTTGCCCCGTATTTTATTGGGGGTAAACCCCAAAAAAAGGGAAAAAGGGGGGATTTATTAAGGAAACCCCTTTAAACCCAAACCAAAACGGCCGCCGTTTTCCGGGGGAACCAATTTTAAACCGCTTTAAGATCCCAAAAAACAACATGCAGCTTTTTATCTCCTGCCGAGTTTTAAGGAAGGGAAAAGATAAAAAAACCCAACACTTTAAGAATTTGTTTGAGGGTTTGGGGCCCCTAAAACCGACAACGCACGAAACCCGCAAAAAAAGGTGTTGAAACATCGGGTTTTTGAACCCAAAAAAAGGAATACAAAATGTGAAGGTGCGTACACCCAAAGGCCCCAGCATCCCCCCAATTGTGGACCCAGGAAACTGAGATCTAAAAGACAAAAAGGGGAGCTCCCGACATAAACCCAAGGGCTGGAAAACCTCGGGTAAGGGGGGGACGAAAGAGCGTTTTTCTACAAGATTTCTTTTTGGGCCCGGAAAAAAAAGGGGGGGAAATCAAAAAATATTGTGCGCAGCTATATTTTCAGAGAATTTTCGGGGAAAATGGAAAATTTGGAAAAATGCCAGTTCAGAGGGGGCCGGGGATCGAAATAACCCCTTCCAAACGTGTTGCAGTGTACATCATCGGACCCACAACCCCCCCTCCCTCATCCGGAAGAGAAAACATTCTCCCCCTCCTCGATTAAGGGTAACCCCGGGAAAGCAGAGGCAACAGCACTCCGAAAAATCAAAACAGAAGGGAGTGGGGAAGCTTTTGGGGGGAAATCTGTGACGCGATTGGGGAAAACCAAACACAAAATTTTTCACGGACAGAGGTAATCAAATTTTTTTTTTGGGACGATTCAAGAGGCCAACAGACTCTTGAACATTTAAAGGGATCACCACAAAAGCCATCCCCCCTCAGACCCAAAGGAAAACGTGGAAAAAATTTAAGGCACGTTTTAAGTTTATGTTCAAGAAACTTTGTTTGGAACAAAACCCCAAAGGGAAAGGGGCAGATTTTTCTTCCTGCAGTATTGTTTGCTTACAGAGAAGCACCAAAAAGAATCACCAGTTCTCACCATTTTAAAATATTAATGGGGGGACACGTGCGTGGACCAATGCAGGTCTTAAAACAAATATGGACAGACGAGGAGCGGAGACAGACGTCAGAACCCAAAGGCGGGGAAAATTTCCTGATCTGAAGGGGAGGATCGAAAAACATGCAAGATAGGGTCGTACAATCCCGGACAAGGTGCCGGGCCCACAAGCAACACAACAAAAGGAAAAAAAGATGAACATTTTCATTCCTGGGAACAAAGATTAGTGCTACTTCCCCCGAAAATAAAAAAGCTCCCCGTTAAAATGGAAAAGGGCCGTACAAACCCCCCCAGAAAATTTAAACCATTTATTTTCAAATTTAGACCCAAAGGCAAGGAGAAGAAAATATCCCATCAAACTCCTCAAAGAAACTTTGAAAAAAAGAAGGATTGAAAAACTCGACGCGCAGTTGTTACGCAGGAGGAGAACGAGAAAATAACTGACCAGGGAACGGAAGACAGAACTGGGAAAAATTGTTTTTCGCATGAAAAAACAGTGCAAACGTATTCCCTTTGGGATGAGAAACGCAATTTCCATGTTCACAGGATTTATGAGGAAATTTTTGAGTGACAAAAAATCAAAAGATGTCCCCCAACTTTATTGATGTATTTTAAACGCTTTTTAAAAACTTGGGGAAAGGGAAAATTTTTGGGCAATCCAAAGCCGTACTCAAGGAAATACGGGAGGGAGTAGTATAGTTTTTTCGAAGAGTAAAGCACTCTGGAATCCTTCAAATGTTTTATATATTGAGAAATGCCAAAAAAGGGTGGCATAATTGATTGTTTAAAAACCTGTAAATTTCCCTTTTTAAACTGTCACCTTTCTTAGTGTTTTGCTTAAAAAGGATTTTTCGCTAAGTAGGGGGGGATTTGTGACATTCATTTATAAGCCGGTTCAAATTTTTATTAAGAAAAAAAGCCGGGGAATCGATTTCATGACTTTTATTCCTCCCGCCTGGATTAATATTTCTATGTCCAAAAAGACCCAAAATAATTTTAGTTTTTTTTCTTTTTTGGCAGTACGTTTATAATTTCAACGTCATCAGACTTGCAAATTTTTTAATTAAAAATAAAAAAATTTAAAAATTGTAGGGCCCCGAAAACCGTCGTACGGGCCAACGCGACTGGGGGGGGGAAGTGCAAATAGGTCCTTTCCGCGCAAAGGTGCGGGAGAAATTTAAATGTTTTAAACCTGCCATCTTTTATCACCCGACGCCGGGGGGAATTGGGGGGTTTCCCTAGTAAAAAGGGCCAAATTTTTTTGAAGAGCAAGAAACCCTTTTTTAAGGTATCAGTCTAAAGGGCCCGGGCCCGAAGGGGAAAAAACCAGAGCATTCCCACAAACCCTCCACAACTTTTTTTGGGGGGGAAAAATGAAGGAGTCTCATCGTTTCCCCTGGTCGAGTCGGAAAAAATGGGGGCTACAAAAGTCTATGTTGAGGTAAATGGGTCGAAAAAATTTTTTCCCTAAAAGAGCCCAAAAATCTATTTTTAAAAAAATCGCCTTTAAAGGGACATTTAAACCCGTTCAATAATAATTTTTTGCGCGGGGGAATTTAATATGCACTGAATTAAATATTTCAGGTTTTCCCGGCAACACTAAATTTAACGAAAAGCTGGCATTTATCAACTGTTTTCTCCATCATATCGGTTGCCATGTTTCTAAACCATACTAGTAAATTCAATTTTAGCTCAAACCGTTGTATGGGAACCAATTTAGAGGATGTGAATTTTTTTGAAAACAGTTTTATTAAAAAAAGAAACTAAAAAGAGTTCAAGTTTTGAACTAAGCATCTTTCGTGGTCTAAGTGATCTGTATAATATGAAGATTGACGGGCCTTTTTATTTAAACCCCTTCAAGGGTTTTAAAATTTTAAAAGTAATTCCCCAAGGACTAAGCCCCTTGGGGAATAACTCGCAAAAGGGGAGATTGGAAAAATTCATTTTACTTTCCTTCTTTGTTAACGAGTTTTAAACGAAAGCAATTTTTTTAAGGAAATCAATTGAAAATGATAGAGCAAGCTAGTGTAATTGAAAGTGGTTCCAGAGGGGTGTAGTGAGGGAAAAGTGTGTGCCACTAATTTTGTGCAAGAACTAAGACCCAACGTTTAAACTTTGGGAGGTTTTTTTTTTTCTACTTTTTTTCTCCCTTTTTCGACCACCCAGGGTTTATCACTGCACTTTATTCTCCCTCTTCTTTACACATCTCTATTTTTGCTGCTTTTTTCGGAGAGGGAAATGCTGGGTGGGCAACCTTTTTCGAACCCGGAATGTGGAAAATCTAAACGTCAACGGAATCCGGGAAAGCCACAGGATCCGGAAGGAGTGGGAAATTTTTCAAACACTCCCCATACTCCAAACACGCTACAAACACTCCAGGGGCATTTTTTTTCTTGTATATATTTTTTTTTTTTCTTTTTGTATGCAATTTTTCTGCGTGCATTCCCGGAAGATATAATTTTTTTAAAACCAAACCCAAAGTTATTTGTTCTACCGCAAAAAGCGGAAAAGGGGGAAGGACAGAACATTTTTTGCAAATTTGTATAAGTCATGATTTTTAAATTCCCTTTTTTATGTGATTCATTTCATAGGGGAACCCAAAAGGACATCAACATACAAAGCAACCCAAAAGAAAATATTCACCGCAGATCATCCTCATTTATTTATAATTTAAAAAATTCAGGTGTTGGATCAAAGATCAAAACCCCTTGATTACATCTGTGGAAAAAAGTGAAGGGGGGACGAAACTTGACTTTTCCCACAAAGGCTACGTTCTTTGGGCCGAGCATTCAACCATCTTTTTTGAATGGGGGTTTTTATTTAAAAAAGTCACAGTGGGGCTTTAAAAGAAGAAATTTACATTCCCCTGGGTTTTTCAGGATGGTCATCCCTGTTTTTGGGTTGGAAGGTGTTTTTTGGGGTGTTCTTGAGCTCCAAAGGTTTGTAATCCTTTAAGGGTTTTTCCCAAACCCGCATTTTGGGGTTTTTCAGACAAATTTCAAACAATAAAATTAAAAAAATTGTTTTTTTACAGTCTCTTTTTCTTTCTAATAATTTTTTTATAGTTTTCCTTTCAACGAAAATTTTTTTTGGTGAAGTATTTTGTTAAAAGGCGTCGTTTAGTGCGTTTAAAAAAAAAAATTTTTTTCTCGACGTTGTGACGAAAAATTTCCTTTTCAAACCACTTTTTATTTTCTTTTTTTTTTTTTTCCCTTTTTCAATTTCCTTTTTTTCTATAGGCAATACTTTTTTTTCCCGTTCCCTGCAGCATTTGTGGGGAAATCTTTTAAAGACATTTTTTCACCACGTCCCCTGGGTTTAAAAAGCTTCTTTTGGGCATCTTTAACATAATGTCATTTAAAAAACTTAATGCCCTTTTTTTTATTTCCCGAAATTTTAAAAACTCTTAGGAAATTTCATATCCAGTTTTCATCCCCAAAAAAAAAAATTACATTTTTATCCTGGGGAGTCATGGGGATTCAAATCTAAAATGATCTTTGTCAAATTAAACTGGGATTCAGTTTTGTTTGGAAATGTTGATTAATGTTTTTTTAAAAATAATTTGGGGAATGGTCCGAATAATCTGTTAAATTATGAAATGTCATTTCTTTTTTTGTCCTTCAATAAAATTTTTTTTTAAACACAAAAAAAATTTGAAACCCCACGCCGCCTTTGGGGGGAAGCAAATATATTGCCCTGCAGATCGCCCAGATTTCCCCCCAATTTAAAAAAGCACATGTTACAGTCAATGCACAGGGATGAAATTTTTTTTCCCCTATTTATGAACATATTTATCCATTGAGCATCTGTTTGCTGTATCACTAAAAGGATAATCTTCAGGCAAAGAATATATGTTGCTTTCTCTTTCCATTGTAATGAAGTCAGGAATCGTTCCTGATCTGGCGTTAAAATCCCCACATGGTATTACGTGTTCGTTCGTATATGATAATTTTACAAGATCAGCTTCTATATTATCCCAAATTTTATTTGTGTAATCTTTTCCAAAAGAAGAATTTTCTGGTGGTATATATACACTGCCTATATAAAATGTGTTACCTGTTACTTTCATTTTTAACCAAACAATGTCACTATTATTCTGAGGTAATAGAGTAATAAATTTTCTTAGGTGTTGCTTAATAAAAATTGAAATCCCCCTGATGCTTTCTGAGCCTTTGCTCTTTTAGAACGACAGTAATGTATACCAGGTGCAAAATTTGGTATTTGTATTTTGCTGTAAGAGTCCTTATCCAAATGCGTTTCCTGTATGAATATGATATCGTATTTCGATATTATTTCAATTACCTCATCCTCTTCAAATTTATAGAGTTTTTCACCATTAATTGTTTCTTTGAAACCTTTTTGTTCCAAGAAATAATTTTCATATCATTAATCCTCATTGTCATTTAAGGGTGGTGTTTGTTCCTGTTGCAGTTGTGTAATATCAGGGTTATTTTTCTTGTTGGGGTTATTTTGTTTATCTATGTATTTATTGCACATTCTCAGTTGTAGTATCTATCTCATTTTCCCCATGTTTTGTAGTCGTGAAGTCCCCCTTTTCTCATATTATCTCTCATATCGTCCATGGAAGTGGAAATGCTGATTTCTGTTCTTGACGTCTTTTCTGTTGTTTCTTTCCCGTTCGTCTTGGTAACTTTCGTCACGATTATGGTCGTAGACACGTTGGTTTCTGTAATTATCCCGATTTTTGACTTGATTTGTTGTGTGTGTGTGTGTGTGTGTGTGTGTGTGTGTGTGTGTGTGTGTGTGTGTGTGGTGCGTGCGAGAGAGAGAGAGAGAGAGAGAGAGAGAGAGAGAGAGAGAGAGAGTGTGTGTGTGTGTGTGTGAGTGCGTGCGTGCGTGCGTGCGTGCGTGCGTGCGTGCGTGCGTGTGTGTGTGTGTGTGTGTACTTGACCGCTGTTGTAAGACATTTAATGACTGTGACATCTCTCTCTCTCTCTCTCTCTCTCTCTCTCCTCTCTCTCTCTCTCTCTCTCTCTCTCTCTCCTCTCTCTCTCTCTCGCACGGTTTCATCTCTCTAGGTTACAATTACAAGCGTTTAAAAAGCGAAGAGCTGAGTAAATATGGATTAGTCTCAGGTTTTGTGGAGTAAAGTATTCTTTAAAACCCATAACATTAAATACGTCGGATTGAAATGGCTTCAGTGTACCATTAATCCACAGGATTACAGCCATGAGTGAATGTTGTATTGAATAAAATGGCCATAACAGCTTCAGTAAACTGTACCTTTTGTGATCAGGCTAACACTTTTTATGTGAACAAAATGATTTGGATTTCTGCTGAAAAGCTGTTCAAGGATATATTTTGCGAATAGTGTTTGAAAGTTTAATTTTACAGAATTTTGGTGTGTGTGTGTGGTGTGTGTGTGTGTGCGTGTGTGTGTGTGTGTGTGTGTGTGTGTGTGTGGTGTGTGTGTGTGTGTGTGTGTGTGTGTGTTGATGCGTGCGTGCTTGTTGTGTGTGTGTGTGTGTGTGTGTGTGTGTGTGTGTGTGTGTGTGTGTGTGTGTGTGTGTGTGAAGTCAAGTCAAGTCAAGTCAAAATTATCTTTATTGAGGATTAGAGAATAAGCTTTCCAGCTTTTTTAGATCCTGCCCTCACAAACAAGAAAGAAACTAATTCAACATATAACCACAAGCTCAAAAACTATTTTAAAAGCGCATAATTTCTATCGTGCAAATACATAACTCTCATATAAAATATGAAACAATAATAAAACTACTGTTGGAACTTTCAGTTCAAGCACAGAGAGAGAGAGAGAGAGAGAGAGAGAGAGAGAGAGAGAGAGGAGAGAGAGAGAGAGAGAGAGAGGGGGGGGGGGATAAGGGGATCGCATTGATGGAAATGACTTCAGTTGATGCGCAGAATTTCTATCAGATGCATTTTTAGTGCTTTTTCAAATGTATGTTTTGAGGGACATGATTTTATGGAGAAAGGCGGTCCATGCGGTCCCTCCAGAGTACAGAAAACGTGATTTGTAAAGATTACTTCGAGGTCTGGGAAGAGACCGTTTATGTGTATGTCTGTAACTATTGAAGACAAAGCTTTCAAAGATTGTCTTCGGGGGCCCATTCATTCATTACATTGTACATGGACATGCATTTGTTGAAGTAGAGTCTGTCTTCAAATGGAAGAATATTTAAAGTTTTGTAATCACTCTTTGTCAAGGTAATGATTTCAGCTGCATTAATTAATAATCTTTTTATGCAGACGACTTACTAGTTTCATTAGTTTCACTGGCGTTATCCCATAATGTGGATGCATAACTGATAAGAGAAAGAAATGTGCGCGTGTGTGTTGGTACATTCCTGCCGTATCAACGGTGGTATGTTGGTACATTCCTGACACATCAACAGCGGTATGTTGGTACATTCCTGACACATCAACAGTGGTATGTTGGTACATTCCTGACACATCAACAGTGGTATGTTGGTACATTCCTGCCGTATCAACAGTGGTATGCTGGTGCATTCCTGCCGTATCAACAGTGGTATGTTGGTACATTCCTGCCGCATCAACAGTGGTATGTTGGTACATTCCTACCGTATCAACAGTGGTATGCTGGTGCATTCCTGCCGTATCAACAGTGGTATGTTGGTACATTCCTGTCATCTCAACAGTGGTATGTTGGTACATTCCTGCCGTATCAACAGTGGTATGCTGGTGCATTCCTGCCGTATCAACAGTGGTATGCTGGTGCATTCCTGCCGTATCAACAGTGGTATGTTGGTACATTCCTGCCGTATCAACAGTGGTATGTTGGTACATTCCTGCCGTATCAACAGTGGTATGTTGGTATATTTCTGTCATCTCAACAGTGGTATGTTGGCGCATTGTTGTCGTATTAACCGTTGTCGTAGGAAGAACTGGCACGGAATTATTCTCACTACAATATTGATGGAATACAACAGTATTCCTGTCGCATCAATATTGGTGTGTTGATAGTTATTTCTGAAAGATGGCAGTGTGTATTCCTCCACATTCATAGAATGTAGAAATGACTTACTGTTAATTCTGCCACAATGGAAACGGCATTGTGGCATTCTTCTACATTTATAGAATATAGAAACGACTTCCTTTGAATCCTGCCCTCTTGGAAGGATGACGTGTGGTATTTAATTATAATAACATAACATAGACATGATTGTATTCTACCATAATGATATAATACAGACATCGTGATATTCTACCATATCAATGTAATACAGATATTGTGGTATTTTACGACAATAATTCGATGGACATCAAGGTATTCTATTACAATAATAGAACACAAGCATGCCTTGCTGTTACTTCTACAGTGATAAAAAAAAAACACGAAAACGATGTTTTCCAAAAAATATCTCCATGGCTTACATTTTGACATACCAGAAAGATTGTATCATAACGCTTGTGTTACAATATAAAGTTGGCTTCATATACTTTTTTGTTGACGAGAATGTAGTATGTTAGCAATGGAACCATGTTGTATAGGTCTGGCATTGTAGTGTTTCATTAATATGGAGCAGAAATTGGCCTTAAAGTTTAGCATAATACACGATAAATTCCACTATAAAAAAAGTTACTACAAAGTACGCTTAGTCCTGCTATCATGCAAATTCACAAAATCGATTCAAGAAATATTGCCATTTACATAACTGGCTGAGGTTTTCCTTTTTCCGTTATTGAGTCAGCATCTAATGACTTTTGGAAAGCCGACCAAAAAGAAAAAAACCGGTACAGAGGTGGCAAAAAGAATAGGGTGAAGATCCCTGTTAGGACTACGAAACACAGACGTCGCCGTCACAGCAACAGCAAGTCAGGAGTTCATTTGAATAATCTTAAAGCCATCAGAATTTTAAGCTATACCCCCCTCATCCCCTGTTGTTAAAACACATGAACACCTGGGCACCGCATTGTTTGATATTCGGTCTGTTGAATCAATATTTTTCATTGTACATAAGTCCATTGACATTTGTTCGCAAGTGAAATTTAGCTCAAACAAAGCGAAACGAGGAACGTGTGTGCAGTTGACTGAAGTGGACTTCATCTGTGGTCATCTCCCTCCCCCGTCCTTCTGCGCTGAGGGACTCGCCCCAATCTACTGAGGCTCCTTGAACCAACGTCTTGCCTTCACAACACTTTTAACCCCTTTCCTCACTCCTCATTGAACTGGTTCATATTACTATTGGAGTACAGCAGGAACCCCTCCATTTCTATTGTTCATAACGTTCCAAGAAATAGACTGAAGGATTCTGACTTTTTGCAGAGATTTCCAGAGGTACTTGAACATTGCAGTCGTCCATCAGGCAGATCCATCGTTATGACGGGAGATCATCTTTCCACTGCGACCAGCCAGAAAACTATTCATGGCAACACTCATGAACTTTCTAACCATGTTTCATCTCAGTCTTTCAATGAGCCCATTCGTTTGTGATCACATACTGGACTTGGTGGTTTATAGATCTGATGATGACATTGCCTAAGCAATTATCTGTCTTCCAGCTCATGACGTGACACCACTGCTGCATCATGTGTACCTCCAGTTTACCGGCAACCTTCGCTCCCTCAACATAACAGGTGTAGGTGAGGGTCTGTTCAGTCCAGTTTCTCTAACCACCTTTCCCTTGGTGAGCAGCTGCATGCCACGCTCCGCTCAGTCCCTGACAGCCACGCTCTTCTCTCCAGGCGGAAGGAGCAGTTTGGAAGTCAGACCCCTAGTACTGTTTGGAACCAGCTCCAGGAAGAAGGCAAAAGTCAGAGAGAGAGAGAGAAAGAGAGAGAGAGAGAGAGAGAGAGAGAGAGAAAGAGAGAGAGAGAGAGAGAGAGAGAGAGAGCTGAGGAGCACGTGCCACACACGTGATGTGTGTGTGTGTGTGTGTGTGCGTGCGTGCGTGCGTGCGTGCGTGCGTGCGTGCGTGCGTGCGTGCGTGCGTGCGTGCGTGCGTGCGTGCGTGCGTGCGTGCGTGCGTGCGTGCGTGTGTGTGTTGTGTGTGTGGTGTGTGTGTGATACATGACGGTTGCACTAAAGTGTATGCAGGATTAGGGCGAGTGATGATGGGACTAACTACCGGTAATCTTAGTTCGATTTTTTAAAAATTTAATAAAATTCTTTTTTCAGTTAAAAAAATTCTTTTGATGCATGCTTTGGCTTACAGAGCGCGAAAAGTTTGTACAGTGTATGACATGTAGCGATACGGACAGAAGACCAAACCCATTACCATCACCATTGTTAAGTATCAGTGGCATGGACAGTGCAGAACTGGCGCTAATGCCATTGATGTTAGACCTGCTCTGATGTCAGGGTGAAGGGCTCTGTTCTTCCATCGTCAGAGAGTGTGTGAATGGGTGTCCACGCTACGGGCCATCGCTGGACCAATGGCTATGAGGGATGGTTGATGGGGTCAAGAGTGGAATAGCTTTGCCAGAGGACACAACGGATGAAGATGGAGAGCTCTTATGTGGAGAGCAACCACGATAACAAGTGCACCACCCCTCCCGGGTGATCTCAGATTTTCTCATATACATACTGCTGTGCAATTTGCCTGACTTCGTTTTCTATCCCTTCCTTTTTTATCTCAATCTCTCTCTCTCCCTCCCCTCCTCTCTCTCTCTCTCTCTCTCTCCTCTCTCTCTCTCTCTCCTCTCTCTCTCTCATCTCTCTTCTCTCTCTCTCTCTCTCTGCGATTGTCTTTGCCATACATATGACTATACTGCCCGATATTTATTCATATTGCTGATATCGATGATTTAGCAGAGGTCCACAAGGAAATTGAGTAGCCAGACTAAATGACACAGACATGGCAGCCAGCCTAAGTGACAGACATGGCAGCCAGCCTAAATGACAGACATGGAAGCCAGCCTAAATGACAGACATGGCAGCCAGCCTAAATGACAGACATGGCAGCCAGCCAAAGTGACAGACATGGCAGCCAGCCTAAGTGACACAGACATGGCAGCCAGCCTAAGTGACACAGACATGGCAGCCAGCCTAAATGACAGACATAGCAGCCAGCCTAAGTGACAGACATGGCAGCCAGCCTAAGTGACACCGACATGGCAGCCAGCCTAAGTGACAGACATGGCAGACAGTCTAAATGACAGACATGGCAGCCAGCGTAAGTGACACAGACATGGCAGCCAGCCTAAATGACAGACATGGCAGCCAGCCTAAATGACACAGCCATGGCAGCCAGCCTAAATGACAGACATGGTAGCCAGCCTAAATGACAGACATGGCAGCCAGCCTAAATGACAGACATGGCAGCCAGCCAAAGTGACAGACATGGCAGCCAGCCTAAATGACAGACATGGCAGCCAGCCTAAGTGACAGACATGGCAGCCAGCCTAAATGACAGACATGGCAGCCAGCCTAAGTGACACAGACATGGCAGCCAGCCTAAGTGACACAGACATGGCAGCCAGCCTAAATGACAGATATGGCAGCCAGCCTAATGACAGACATGGCAGCCACAGCTTTACATTTCCGTCCCATTCGAGACACTTAGTTAAAGGGCCGAACAAACAAGTCTTACACATTTCTAATCCAACATTTTTGTTGTTGTAGTCCAAGCAGAGGTATATATCAAACTTGTGTACTAGTTAACTAGGGAAAATTAAGTTCCCAGAAAGTGATGACGTCATTTTTGCACAATTGTGTGTGTGTGTGTTGTCATTGTTTGAATGTCGCCTGACCACTTGTGTACAAGCTTTCATGCCGTATCTACATTATCTACAGGAAAATAAACCTAGTCGTGTTTGGTATTAAAAGAATTGTCGGGAATTTGGCTATTCAGTCATCTCAAAAGCACAGATATATTACATTTTTCATGACAACTACTAATTATCAAACTAACAGCCCTACTTGTAATGGCCGCTCAGCAATGCTGAACACACTGTTGCCAGACGGCTTTTTACACAGATGACATTCAGTTCGCCTAGTACAGCGCGGTTAGCTGGCTGGTGGGGAGCAGCCTGCAGAAAACACCCCTTTCCCTGACCTGCATTCATGGCTTGGCCTCTGCAGCTGTGGGTGAGCTGTAAATCTCCCCTGCCTCTCAAAACTAAGTGGCTTGCTCTGAACAGCTGTGCAGCCAGCCCAAGTTACACAGACATGGCAGTCAGCCTAAGTGACAGACATGGCAGCCAGCCTAAGTGACAGACATGGCAGCCTGCCAAAATGACAGACATGGTAGCCAGCCATCATCACAAATATCGTACCTTCATTCCTCTTCCTTCAATCACGAACGTGTATGGTGGACATCATACATATGTCTCCACCTACCCTTTTCGCTGGGTCTCCTTAGAGAATAACTCTATGGCGATCTCCGACTTCGCCTCTGCGCGTTTGGACAGCATACCAACTATCTCTGGTTGTCTCTGGCTGTTCCTTCCGACATCTATCTAGCAGGGGGTATGGCTCCCGTAGCTCACCCGACTCTCCCTCCAGTCACAGCCTCGTCTACTTCACTACCGCTACCAATACGTCGTGCTAGAAAACAAAATAAGCTATGATGACTATACTGCAAACAGTTAGCGCAATCCAACATAAACACTTTCAAAACAATTTCGATCCCAGTTCACGACGACATCGAAAATAAAAAAAGACTGGAAATTCAAGT